>JAJSOF020000021.1:16763603-17408603 GCA_025594305.2 Periplaneta americana
ACTGAAATGAAACCCCTTGTGCCTGAAAGAATCGTGGTATAACTGCTACATTGCTCATAACCCCGTTATCACGGTAGATTTCTTAGCGATGTCTGGCTGTCCGGTCCCTGCAGAGATCCATTATTGCGTCTATGGAACGACTGTGCCGAAGGGCTGACACTGATGCAAGGGTTTGCTCGCAAAGTGGCGTGCGATGGGAGAATCAGATAAACTCGAGGGGTCGTCATCTGGGTGAGTGGGTGTCCGGGCCGTGGCTGGAGTGGTGCTCTGATTCAATTGAGCCTCCGCGCCGCGCCGGCCCGTTCGGGGAAGCTCCGAGTACTGCAGTTCCCGTAAAACACTACACTAATTCTGACAAACGACTTAAACAGAATTTCAATTAAATAGAGTCTAAACTTAATTGGCAAACTTTCCCCGCGACCAAAGGAAATTTATACAAATAATGCTACTTAAACTTCGAGATCTTTTCCGTCACGATTTAAGAGACGGCGTTTTTCTCTTCTCTTAGCAAATTCTATAAACTTGGGTAGGAAGTAAGGGTGCTATTCATAGATATTTCGCAGCACGCGCTACGAGCGTACTAACAAGGATAGGACACGCTCTGTATATCACCGAATTAAATAAGATTGTGTGAGATGAAAGTACAAGAAGTACTGTTTAAAGTCATACCTGGTATGGGTGGCCAATGACCCCTCGTTTTGAAAATATTGGCGATTGTTTGTGTCATACTTCCGTTAGGTGCTCAATAGGGATGCATTAGCCTGTGTAACAACGTAGCCCATATGGTTGGATGCTGAGTTGTTATCCAGGCAATCTGAGTTCGAATCTTAACTGGTTCTATTTTTTTTATGATGATTAATATTGTGATCACAGTTATTTATTTACATACCTATATCATATTTCTCAACGTATTGAATGGTTCATCATGTTTTAAACAAATTACTAATTACTAACATTGTATTGTAAAGGATAAACAATGAAATACTGCTCACCTAGGAAAGTAAGATGTGTCACTGGTGTTTGTTCTATTTGTGTAGCAGCTATTCCATTTCATTTTGTACCCGATTCATTATGATGTCATAAAAACACACAAAACATACATATTTCCTGCACCATGGACAGCAAATGAAAGAACGTTGTCCACAGTCACACACATTTTTCCGCACTTCTGCTGCGAAACAGATATCCTTCACATTCACAAACACTTCTCGTTCGTTTATCAATTTTGATGCATACCACGCATATTTCAACATGGCTTTGAATATAGGAACTGACAACTGAAAGTGAGTTAAAATAATAATAATAATAATAATAATAATAATAGTAATGATGATAATGATAATAATAATAATAGTAGTAGTAATGTTCATGATGATGATAATAATAATAATAATAATAATAATAATAATAATAATATCAAGCTTTAAAATATGAGAAGGCATTATTTTTCGAACTCGAGTTGCCTGGATGACAACGCAGCATCCAACCGCATGAGCTACGCCGTTACACAGTCTAATGCTTCCCTATTAGGCACCTAACGGAAGTATGTCATAAACAATGGCCAATATTTCCAAAACGAGGGGTTATTGGCCACCCATAACAGGTATGACTTTAAACAGTGTGTCTTGTACTTTCATGTCACAAAATCTGATTTAATTCGGTGATATACAGAGCGTGTCCTCTCCTTGTAAGCTAGCCCCGGCTATACACTGGTTACTAGTACAGAATTGAAATCATATCCTATCGCTAACACTGGTTTATGAATACGAAAAACGCTGATAATCCACCGAAAACCCGCGCTAAAAATGTCTATGAATACGGCCCACAGAGTTTACCTCGAGTATTTCGTTTAGGCCTATATGACGTCATTCCATTTTCGGCCAATGAAGTATAATGAAATTTTGAATTCCAACCAATCACAGTCAACACATCGCGATAATTTTTGCAGCTCGATTTATCACTATCAATTTATCGCTTTCTTTTGTTTAGTCAGTATCGCCAACTGTTTCCACGTAAATCGATGAACATGAATCTAAATAAAATGCGAAATCCTACTTCCACATCTACATCTTCATCTTCTAATTCCATGTCCATTGTATCTAAAGAAAATGACACTCCTTCATAACAATTGTTCATTTAATTAAAGTATTAATCAGGTTATTTGTAATTATACTATAAAATGTTTAAATTAAATTTTGATTTCAGCAGATAATGAAAACGTATTTCTGTTATAATAACAAGAGAAAAGCGTAGTACATGTAATTAACATTTTTAAACCTGTATTTCGCTTTTCTCAATTGGCATTACTGAATAACATTCAATTTCTATATTGCAGTAATCATTATTCATCTATTTCGACTTCACAATGTCCGAATAGGTTAAGTATTCATAAATATATAGGGTGCTATTCATAGGCATTTCGCAGAACGCTCTACGAGCGTACTAAGCTAGTCCCGGCTATCCACTGGTTAGTAGTACAGAATTCAAATCATATCCTATCGCTGACACTGATTTATGAATACGAAAACGCTGATCATCCACCGGAAGCCCGCGCTAAAAATGTCTATGAATACGGCCCACAATTATTAACATTTTGTGATCGAATTTTAGGGATATATTATTTACATTTTTATTTTATTCACGAAATAGTCCTAATAAATGTCATTCGAGGCCTGAGATTTTCCACATAAATCCACGCCCTTCGCCCGTAGATTTATCGGTAAATCTCAGACCTCTCGTGACATTACTATAGATCATTTTGGATTTAAGTATGTACACATCTACGTGGCGGATTTAATGAAGAACTGGGGAGGGAGGGATGATACTAGCAGGGGAAAAAATAAAATGTATAAGATTTGCTGATTATATGACGTTGTTAGCAAAAGAAGAGAGATACTAAGATTTATGCTATTGCAGCCAAATGACGGCTGTGAGCAGTATGGGATGAAGATAAATGCAAACAAGAGGAAGACCATGGTTGTGGAAAGAAAAATAAAGGCTGTACTATACCTAATCAGTAACATCAGCTGCTGCTAGGAAGTCAAAAGGAGGATAGCAATGGCAAAGGAAGCTTCAAATATAAAATGGAGCATCTTCTGCGCACCTCTGGACAAAGAACTAAGGAAGAGACTAATAAAGTTCTGTGTGTGGAATGTGGCATTGTATGGAGCGAAAACACGGATATTACGACGAAGTGAAAAGAAGCGAGTAGAAGCATTTGAAATGTGGATATGGTGAAGGATGAAGCGTGTGAAGTGGACAGACATAATAAGAAATGAAGCTATGTTGGAAAGAGCGGGTGAAGAAAGAATGATGCTGAAACTGATCAGGAAGAGGAAAAGGAATTGGTTGGGTCACTGACTGAGAAGAAACTGCTTACTGAAGGGTGTACAGGAAGGAATGGTGAACGGGAGAAGAGTTCGGGAAGAAGAAGTTATCAGATGATAGACGACATTAAGATATATGGATCATATACGGAGACTAAGAGGAAGGCAGAAAATAAGAAAGATTGGAGATTGCTGGGTTTGAAGTGAAAGACCCGCCCTTGGGCAGAACACTATGTTTGTATGTGCATAAAATATCACAGCGGAGTACTGTGAACGGGTTTTGAGAAAAGTAGCATTTTAGTTTAATTTTGAAACGCGTATTCCTGGGAAACGGGAGAGTTTGAATAGGTGACGTCCGGGGGTTTTGTACAGCAAATACCAACAAATTAATATGTTCCTATTGGTTAGTTGCGTAACATTGAGAGATATGCACAAATGTGAGAGAGTTCTTATATCTTAAGACATCTATGATGTGTCTCAGTTTCGTATGCATAAAATCCGGTCTCTATTACGTCATTTAAAACATATTTCACACAGTTGTGATGAACCGAGTAAGTTCTCAGTCGCTCTAATGGGTAGCAAGAATAAAGCTTAAGTACTTTCTCAAAGTTTATACTTATGAGTAGGGAACGGAATTTGGCGCAGTAAAAGCTAGTATTGGCATCTACACAGCCATTTGTTTACAACCCTTTATATCAAGTCCTCCCCTCCATGACATACTCGCAGATCTCTGCACGTCAACAACATGTGAACGGGACAGCTGTCGCATAAGAACTTCAACATGCAGTTTGCAGTTCAGAGTAGTGAAGTGCAGGTACAATGCCGAAAGTGAAACCAATCAACAATACAAAATTAAGAGCTGGGGGTCATGGTTAGAAGCTTGCAATTATTACGCACATCACCTCCAATCTGTGAAGAAAGTGGTCCAGTCTTCCGATCCCGATGATGCCGTTGCGATTCAGATATGTCAGGAACTGCTAAATGATAGAAAAATTGAGAAAGAAATCATGGATATTAAGCCAAATTTTGGATATTTACCGGATGTCATTATTCAATTGGAAAAGTCAGGAGTAGAATTAGTTGAGCTAATAAATATTATGAGGACTATTGTAAATAAACTGAGTGCAGCAGAAGGTGAAGTAAGAAAACGTGTTGGTGAAAAAATGAACAGAGTTTTAATTAAAAATTATGGGTACCGTATTCTTAGTCGGATTTCAGATGTACTAACAAAAACGTGTCCCAATGACGTCATTTAACATGCTAATTTAATTGACGTATCTTGTTTCAAGTACTCTCCAATTGTCTTTGCAGATGTTAAAAATTTTCCTTCCTTGCAACAGAGCAAAGTTGTATTTTGAAAATTTGAAAATAATATTTACAATGTATTATAACAAGGCACAGCAGGAATAATTGTTTCATGAACAAAACATAGCATTAATTGAAAATGCCATTTCGTTTGGTTCTACATTTTGTTCAACATTTAATGATACTGTATTAGGCTATATATATATATATTTTTTTTATATATATGAATCCCCTTTTTATTCAGTATGCTCCATTGCAGTAATGCAATACTACACACATTTTTTGCTACACTGTTTTTACATTCTGTCGGAACTTAAAACAAAAACTAATAGTAAACTATTTACAAGGATGTAAAGTCAGCTGACTGAATACAGTTTATGAATTATTTAAAATTATTAATACTAATACTATTTTAACTGGAGTAGTGCTTTCACTATTTACAATATAATACACTGCCGTGAAGTCTATTGACTTAATAAAGGTGGTGAATTGCTTATAATTATTTTAACATAATATCTAACTACTACTACTACTGAATACTAATACTAATACTAATTTTAAGTAGAGTAGTTTTTTCACTATTTACAATATTTACAGTGATGTGAAATCTATTGATTGAACAAAGTTTCTGAATCCCTTATAGTGTTTTAACAATAGTTTCTCATGTGACACTGGCCATCTATCTTGATTTCTATATATTCCCTGCTTCAGAATATCCCTTTGTTTATTCAACTTGACACACGAGTATATTAGGTGATCTACTGTTTGTGCATCTTGAAGGCATGAACACGTTGAGTCGTCTTTGATCCCGAAACGGTGCAGGTATGCCTTGGTTTTTCCATGGCCTGAGATCATGGCGGTTACTTCTGCTGTCAGCGTAATATTTTGTTTCATCCTCTGACGTACAGACGGGAAGAACTTCTTACATATAAAAGTGAGTTTTTCCAGTCGTTCTCCCATTCGTTGAACCCTTCTTCTTCTATTTCCGTTACAATTGTGGTCTTAGGTTTCCTGTTGTATGCCACTTCAAGACCATCTTCTGTTGCTGCCTCTTTTGCTGTTTTATCCGCGAGTTCATTGCCCTCTATTCCTACATGAGCCTTGACCCATCCGAAGTGGATAATGAAGTTCTGTTCTTTTAGGCTTTTGATGTTTTCACGTATTATCTCGATTATATTATTATGGTTTGAGGAGTTTTTTAGAAGAGCCAGTGTTACTTGGCTGTCGTAAATATTGCAATATATATTGCATATATTGTAAATATTGTAGTATACGTTGTATACATATTATCATATTTCCTGACAGAAAAACACACATATTCAGAGGCGAGTTCCATACAGAAGACATCTGTCTATCAACCATCAATATGTCGACTAACACGCGAAGATGCAGAGGTTGATATTTAACTATGTATATTTGTAATGTTGTTTATTGCTGTCTTGTGCGTTGCCAAGAAAAGCACATGTAGTTCAAAAAGAAATGCAGATTATGTATGCAGGTCACTATATGTCATTAAATATTCAATTTGTTTAGTCTGAAATACGTTTACAGCACGTTGCTGTAAGTTTGTATGAAGTGAACTGTACTCGTCCATGCTCTTTGACGCAGCTCGCTTGACAGTCACTGAGCTACGAATATCTATACTACGTTTCACCATTCTTTATAATACTCCAGATCCCTTTCCCTACTTATGAGCAAAGCCCGGGACTTCAGCAGGTAAACAATGCTTACAGGTTAAGTATGAAAGGAGGTTTATTGAACCCTGACGCTCTTTACACACAGTGAGCATACAATACGTACACGGGTGTTCCAGTACAGACTACGACAAAAATAACTTCTCGCCCAAACTGTAGCGTAATAATAAAATGATTACGTTACGTTCGACAAAGTGAACTGCAAAATAGTACAGAAATATATGCATCTTGCACATTCATATGTTAGGAATTACAGTAGTTATTCCTCATACTATTTTGTTTACAAACACGAATCACATGATTTGTTGCAATGAACCACAACATAAATTCTTAAATTATCAAATGAAAAGCTTCTTCTATTTTCTGACAAACAATTTTTTAACTGAGAAAATGTTCTTTCAACATCACACGATGTGGTGGTGGCGAACTTAAACCATGCACCACACACTATCACAATCACTGTCAATACTGTTTAAAGCTTTGTGTATTCGATTTGTTGTTTTATTTCGAATTTCACAAAGTTTGGAAAATCCAACGTTTTTTCTTGAGAATGTTTTTAAACTTTTGTTGCACCAACACGCTTTTTCGTCTTCATTTTGAGGGATTATCTATTACAAACACTCAAAGTAACATGACATTAAATATTTTTTACGTAGAGTTGTTTCAGACGGGGCAATTCTGCCCGTATACTTCTCTATAAAATTCTTGAAGTGCGGGTTTTCCACCTTGTTAAATGGAATGTTGGAGCTCACCATCATTTCACACAAATCCCGGAAAAAAATCATTGTTTCTATCAGAATTTGAAACAGAAGGCGCGCTTGCTTCCTTCTCGTTACGTATGAATAATCGTAAATGAGCTTCATGTCTCTGAGTTTTGAAATGCTGTTCTATGTATTTGGGGCTCTCGCCCTTTATTACAGTGTGGCACGCGTTACATGTGATATTAATGCTATCTGTACAAAAGCACTTACTTTCGTGTACTTCCACGAGTTTCTTTAATTTATCCTCTTTTTTTCAGTGAAACTTCCGGCATAGTAATTGAGCACGTAGACTTGTACTCGCCTGTACTCTTGGAATGCTAGCTATCAACTATCAGACAACCGATCACTAGTATGAATCGAATGGGCAGTCTTTCGGGACTAGGCGACGGAAGTTTCTTTACAAACACAACCAGCAATATAGTTTGTGTATCATTAACCTGTTTTTAAACTGCCGAAGTCCCTAGGCTTGCTTATGAGCATGAGCACTTCCTGTGATTATATACTCGTAACCACTAGAACATACTCATTTTCGTAAGAATAAAGACATTCTACCTAACGCGAATATATACTCATCTCTACAGCCTTCTTGATCGTTTAAAAGTTAGTATATACTCGTGTTACCTATCCTCTTCGACCACATTGCATCGTGATGCTCAGTTTTTTTTTATAGACTTTCACATGCTATCGGCATGCTATAGTGGTTTGTGATTTGCTTTTTGTAAATTTTGATAATAAATAAATAAATAAACATGAAAGAGAGAGTGAATCATAAGTAACGTTAATAAAACAGGAAACAAGAAAATAATACTAGGAAATCGTTATTGCGGGATGCTGGATTGAGATTACAATCCATTTCTAGAATTCCAGTTATGCTAATTGTATTTATTATTATGGAGCAGTTATATATTTATAATTTTAAAGTTACAAGTAATTGCATTTTGCAATTCAAATTTTACTAAACAAACTGTATTTGTTAATTATATTTAATAATACAATCTAACCTTATAATTTAATAGTCATTCATATTTTTATAGGTTATGTTTTTTATGAATAACAAATACGTGTTTAACAAATTTCACATTCACTTTTGTGAAGCGTTAAAGGCTTCTGAATTTAACGTGTTTTCCTATATTTTTCCATGAGGCACTACATCGTTCATAAATTATGCCTTTTTTTTAATTTAACTTTAAACTGAACACAAATCAACAAATATTCAGAATTGAGCCTGCTACAAACCATACTCAGAATAACATGAGAATATACTAGCTTTTATTCTCATCAAGCATGAGTATATATTCTGTACAAGATGGACGTTTGATTATATTCTACTATGCTTCCATGTTATGAGTATATAATCAAAAATGAGTAGGTACTCAAATGTTTTTATTCTTACTAACAAGAGTATTTACTAAAAAAAGTGCAGTATATACTATATACTCATGTTTATTCTTACCACCTACTATATCTCAACATTCGTATAGCCTACATATACTGGGTGTTCATTTCAAAGTATGTCATGACGTCACTGTTGTTGGGTCACCGATTTGAAGCGAGTTTCAGCTTATATGTTAGAGAAGTTGCCTATTATTTAAGGCGTTCTTCAATCTGAACTTGGGAACGTGTACGGTATAACTTGAACGTCGTAGCAACAGATGGCGGTCTGTACGGTCTGTGTGCTACCATAACCTCTTTCGAACTGTGTTTTGCGCCGGCAAGTCGTACGCAGGGTATTTGTTATCATCGGTTGCGTACGGTAACATTCCACAACACAAATCAAATGCTCCGTGTCCATGTTGACCGTCAAAGTTAATGTCAACAAATACGTAAGTAATCGTCTTAACCCTCTCCCCACATCCCGACAGTACGTATTTCCAAACAGTTCACGTTCCTGCCACTACCGGCGTTACCGTACGTATCGGTACGTACTCTTCAGAATGAACGCCGTACTTGCTAGGCAACTTCTCTGCCTCTTAGGTTATACACCTCTGCGGAAATGTAGGAAGATTGAATTCTCTAGGCTCATCAGCTAGCCACATGACGGCATACAGCGAGCCATGACACATTTTGAACTGAACACCCAGTAGTTCACACAAATCTCGACAGGGCTACAGAGTCCTCGTGATTTATTGAAGAACGCTAAGGTATAATTCCTATGGGCTGCCCTGCCGGAAAGCATTCGTATAAAAGAGGTATTTCCCTCAACATCCCATGTTTAATTATGACATTCAGGGACGATGTGGAACAACCCGACGCAGGTCTGTTCCTGGTCCACTCAACTGTGAAACGCAACACTGTATCTGGCGGTGTGAGCCTAGTCAGTTTGTTGTTAGAGCCGCATTCCTCGGTGTGGTGCTGGTATCGGTGAATTCCTGGCATGCAAGACACTGTGTCAGCTGCAAAGAGCGGGCCATACTTTGATGTACAAGCATTAGCCGCTCTCACAAAACGATATGCTACTGCTCGCGGTTATGTCGCAGCCTCTATGCCGTGTCCCCTTTTTCTACGTGTCTGGGAAGTTTCCAAGCCCATAAAAGGCATCTACGTCATTGCGGCACCATTAGCTTATAATTAGTATGAATAAATCTTTTCAATATGATTAGAATTTTCAAAGTGAGCGTTCAATCAATAAGTTTCCGGACTGTCCTGAATGTAGGCAACACACAGGACATGGGAAACAGAGAAGTCATCTACAGCAAGGGAAAAGCTTGCAATTTATACTACAGTCTCTCTCTACCCTCATTTATGATGGTCGATACTCCTTCAAACGACCACGAGTTACCAGTGGCGGCATTCTCTTCCTCTTTAAATTCTGACTACTCCGCCAGAAAGTTCGTCCATGTCCGTGTCGTCCAAATTGATTACGAACGAATAATAAATTTCCATCTACAAGTCCATCCTTCGCCCAATAAAATTTTTCAACTTTTTCTACGTGTTTACAGGCCTTCCTCTAATTTTCTTCCGTCACTTTTGCAGGTGCGCTCATTTTTAACCTGTTACACACGTTTTTTAAGAATCCTATTCGGGGTTTCTTTCCTGGAGAAGCACGCTTCCAATTCCGCTTCTGCTTTCTTTTGTTTTTGTTTTGTTTTTTTTTTTTATTTTAATCCTCACGAGATGATATATCTGTCGCTGCAGCAGTTCTTTCTGATAAAACTCGGCACAGATATTGTTTGTTTTCCACATTTCAGTGCCTCATATTCTCCAGTAAAGAATGTATGTGCATTAATAACCATGTTCATACCGTCCGACTTCAAGGCTTTCCCGCGTTTTCCCATATTGCCTACCATTATTATTAAATACAAGAGCACAACACTCATTACAATATTTAAGGTAACAGTGAAACCATGCATCTCCGAAAACATTTTAATTTGTGAATTATATTATATTATATTGGTACAACAAGATTCGTCCACACCTGTGGAGTAACGGTCAGCGCGTCTGGCCGCGAAATCAGGTGACCGGGTTCGAATCCCGGTCGGGGAAAGTTACCTGGTTGAGGTTTTTTCGAGGTTTTCCTCAACCCAAAACGAGCAAATGCTGGGTAACTTTCGGTGGTGAACCCGGACTCATTTAACCGGTATTATCACCTTCATTTCATTCAGACGCTAAATAACCTGAGCTGTTGATACAGCATCGTAAAATAACCCAATAAAAAAAAGACACAAACTCACTTCACTATTCACAAAATACTACTAACTAATGAAATCAAACAACTCCTGAGACGCCACTGAGAGATCCACTAATAGGGTTTGCAAAAGTGTGAAGGAGAAGGGAGGAGACAGGGAATTCCAAGAATTGTACAAAGGAAACCTCTTGCCAGTCACATCTGATGGCAATCGGTAGACAAGAACCTCAGACAAGGACAGTAGAAATCACGCCAACTTAATCCTCATGCACTGTATAGTCCCGTCGCTCTAATTTCCGGCAGCCAATCGCGTTGCAGGTCGGCTATATTTAAACGTGTGCGTCTTGTGATTCGCTGATGAAGACGATATTCATTACTTAAGGCTCGATAAATACTTAATATAATCGCCCGCCATTTTGGCTCTTTCGTTGGCGTTCGCGGAAAGCACACGAAGACGTTATTTGCCGCTCAATTATCTGCTGAATTACAGTGCGTTTGATTTATTATCATAGGAGCTACGACATGATAATGCTTAACGGTGTGGCAAATAGATTCCTCGTATGGTAGCTCGGCAACGAAACAACAAACATGGCGAACGATACTACCTACCTAGACTTTATAGAGCCTTCACTTCCTAAGACGTAAGCAAAGAGGAGGATTCACGCTGGGAATAACAGCGTCGCGACTATAAATGCAACACTTGAAAAAAAAAAAAAAGAGAAGAGAAGAAGAATAGCTATAAATCGTATACGGAGATATCCCAGGAAAAATCGCAATTGCTCATTGACTGTTTGTAACGAAATCACGTGTAGAAGCTCAGTTCTTAAAGATAATCTGACTCAATTGGGTTGGAAGTAATGATCTTCGGTGACACGAGCATATATGTTTAACGAATACAAATGCAGTTCGGAAATATATTGCTTGCTCCTTGTATACTCTAACAGAAATAAGTACCGGTAATAAGACCACTTTTTTGAGTTGGTTATTTAAAGTGAGATCAGAGATCAAATTAAAACAAAAGAGAGAGAATAAAATTTGTTTCTTTTTGTCCAAAATAATTATTTGGATTTTTTAATATGGTATATAATTTATTGAAAATTCTTAATTCTAAGTGCTTTTAATTACGTAATACGTGTTACGTTTCAAAATACTTTCCTTTGCGATCCTGCACTATTACATAAAACTATAAATATCTCTGAAACTATTCGGTAGAAAAGTTCGTGGTTTGGCCTGTTTTGTATTTGAATGTTCGTTTATAAATTAGCGGCATTATTGAAGACTGTGATGGTTGATTTTATTGTGAATTTTCGAAACAAGTTTAGTATTCTGTTTTTCTAAAAATGCAAGTTCTTCTAATGTTTACTTCGTGGCCCATTTTTTTTTCTTTTTTTTTTTTTTACTTACTTTTAAGGGTAAAAGAATATTACAAATAGAGAATGAACTATTCACAAGCATCATTTCTTTAATTGGCTAATGTTCTGAAGCTAAAAATGTGTTCTTAATTGCTTTGTACAGATTTTGTTTTTCAATTTTTAACTAAAAATTACATAATTCTTACACACTTATCACAAAAATAGTTACAAATCATACGACTTCAGGAACTTGATTCTTTACAGTTTAATTATGCATCCTAATCTACAGTCTTACAAGAGTGGTGTGATTTGTAACAATTGTTGTGATAAATGCGTTTGCAGTTAAAATCGAAAAAAAATATACAAAGCAACTATGGAATTCACATCACATTTTTAGCGTCTGAATACTAGCCATTTAAAGAAATGATACTCCTGAATAGTCAAATCTTTATCTGTAATATTCTTTTATCCTTAATACTAAAGAATAATGGTATTTTACAATCAACTTCAAATTAGGGTAACTCTGAAAATATTGAGATTAGGACAAATGTTTATACGACATTTTTTGCTCAGAATGTCTTCGGAAATAAGCTCCGTAAGGGACGGTAAATCCTCGTGAATCACCCAGATACTTAAAATAGCTTCAAGCATGAAATATTTATAGCTCATCTAGAGTATTACATTAATCACTATACTCTAGGTTCTATTGTACGAAATGGAAATATAAAAATTGGAGATGTATCCTTCGAAGGGGTGGAAAAATTCAAATATCTTGGAGCAACAGTAACAAATATAAATGACACTCGGGAGGAAATTAAACTCAGAATAAATATGGGAAATGCGTGTTATTATTCGGTTGAGAAGCTTTTATCATCTAGTATGCTGTCAAAAAATCTGAAAGTTAGAATCTATAAAACAGTTATATTACCGGTTGTTCTGTATGGTTGTGAAACTTGGACTCTCACTCTGAGAGAGGAACATAGGTTAAGGGTGTTTGAGAATAAGGTGCTTAGGAAAATATTTGGGGCTAAGAGGGATGAAGTTACAGGAGAATGGAGAAAGTTACAGTACATAACACAGAAGTTCACGCATTGTATTCTTCACCTGACATAATTAGGAACATTAAATGCAGACGTTTGCGATGGGCAGGGCATGTAGCACGTATGGGCGAATCCAGAAATCCATATGGAGTGTTAGTTGGGAGACCGGAGGGAAAAAGACCTTTGGGGAGGCCGAGACGTAGATGGGAGGATAATATTAAAATGGATTTGAGGGAGGTGGGATATGATGATAGAGACTGGATTAATCTTGCACAGGATAGGGACCGATCGCGGGCTTATGTGAGGGCGGCAATGAACCTTCGGGTTCCTTAAAAGCCATTTGTAAGTGAGTAAGTACTCTAGGTTCAGGTGATTTGTATAAAAACTTTTTTGTGCATGAAAATTAATGTAATTTAATTTTTCTTAAAAAGCAGTAGGTTACAAAAGAAATCGTAACTTAATATTTTAGGAGAAAAATTCGCTCCGGCGCCGGGGATCGAACCCGGGTCCTTGGTTGTTCGTACCGAAATCTCTGACCACTGAGCTACGCCGAATTCAATCCATAGCACCGGATCGAACTTTCCTCCTTCAATGTTTCCCTTTGTGGCCTGACTCCAAGTTAGGCATATATGTTGACGTGTATCCAATGTCAACTGCCATTATACTAGGAGCGCACTCAGCTGAGTGACTTGTTGGCCGGGAATCCGCAGTTATTATGCACTGCTAGCTGAGAGAATATTATATTATTGTAAATTTTATACAGACCAACAATGTAGTTTTATTCTTAACAATAACTCTTCACTTTCTACAATTTAATTCTACTCCCGTCAACAATGGGATTTGCTCTCCACACAGCAACACAGTGTTCGTTATTGCACTCCACAGACGACAATGACAATTTACTTGGAATATTGAGAACAACAATGAACTGTTAATTTTAACTAATGTTCACAAAGCACTATTTACAAATCAGAACTGTCAGTTCACAGTTCTTCTAGCTCAGTCACTCGAGTTCACAGTATCTCGAACCACAGACCTTCAGAGACAGTCCACTGTATTCGAACTCAGGTCTTCCAACTGCGGTCCACTGCACTCGAACTCAGGGCTTCAAATACTCACACAGCTGCGGACACACTCAAGTCGAACTCCGGTCTCGAAGCTGGCTTCACTGCTACACAAGACTGGCTGGCTTGCTGTTCACTAGCTACAACACTGCAACTACTGACTGACTCACGTTCACTTGCGTCTTCTCTTTTATAACCAAACCATAGTTTCTGCAGAGTTCGCGATCTCGAATAATTGACAGATGCCTAGAAGATTTCCACGAATGTCAGGATGGCATTCTCGAATAATCTGGATATCTCCCCTCTCTGCCGCGGTCGCTCTCTCTCCTCTCCCCCCTCCTTTCTACACCACAGCACATGCCACAGGAAGCAGATGCGCGCGCAACCTGCCCGTCACGGCCGACCTTGCACTTCCTTCTGCTGGTCGTGAGATCGAATCTCACGTGGCTGTCACATTATATTAAGTGTCAATATTACAGATAAATTCTGTAGGACAAATTAATGTATCTATAATAAGTCATGATTGCTTCCTAGGCGCGGCCGCGTCCGATGAAAGCCCCTGTTTGCCGGTCGGGGCGATCGCGGAAGGCGGCAGGACTCTCAATAAAGGTCAACGCAAGGCAGCAAAATATGTCAAAATGGGGAAGGGACATGGTGAGGAGATAGTAAAAGACTTAGGGTGGGAACTTCTCAAGTCAAGGCGACGAAAAACCAGACTCACCGCATTGTTCAAGGCACAAATCGGACACAAAGCATGGACCAATATCAATGCTAGATTAGCAACACCATCATACTTAGGAAGGACTGATCATATTAGGAAGTTTAAATGTAGAAAACAAAGAACGGACGTGGCAAAATTTTCCTTTGTTAACCGCACAATAGTAGACTGGAACAGCTTACCTGCGGCAATCTTTCAGTGTGGACCTCTTAAAATCAATACATTTAAGGAAAGGTTAAGAAGATTAGACTGGAAATTTAATTGGAGGTGCAGTGTAATTATTTAAGTTGTGTCGTGTAATTAATTGAGTTGATATATAATTGATTAAGTTGATATGTAATTAATTAAGATATGTAATTTAATTGATATGTAAATAAATTAAGGTGATATATAATTAATTAAGATGATATGTAATTAAGCTCGTATGTAATTAATTAAGGTGATATGTAATTACTTAAATTGGTAATAGCTGGGAGAAATAGAAGTACTTATAAGTTAGATTTATTTTGCTTATCGTAGGCGTTATTATAGAATAGTTTTTATTTATAGTCCTAGGTTTATTGCATCTACTATTTGTAGATTTACGTTTATTTTATTTTATTTCATTTATGTTTATTTTATTTTATTTCATGTAATTGTAATTATTGTATATTATATATCACTGCCACCGGGTGTATACCCAATTGTATTGTTAATAAATAAATAAATACATACATACATAACTTATTTTTTCACAAAGTACTTTTACTACAGAAGAGCTCAGAACTTTCAAGATAATAAAGAATCAGCAGCAAAATTTTCATATATATTTTCATATATATCTTTTTGAGATAAAGATACTTAAAGATAATCAATTCAACAGTCATTGTAGGTCAGTATTTTGTGAACTGAGCTACCATCAGGGCCTGGATTCGATAATTTAGAAAATGTATTTAGACTTTTCGACCTGACGTCCAACAGACTCCAGTAGGCCCTATAGTAACAAGTTACCACATATTCACCTGGGACAAAATACCTCATATCGACAATGAACAACATCCGCGCCTTTCAGAGTAACGCTGAAGCAGAGATCTCATCTCAGCTGTCATAAAAACGTGTGATGCCTACGGGTAGGTATAATCTAGCTCACGCTATGGGAACTGTTAGAATTTCAAACAAGAGAAGCTTCCTTGAGAGTCGAGGGTGGAAGCTGTGGAGCCTGAATGACTGTAACAGGTGCTACAGGTGTCTCGTCACACTAAAATAATGTGGGGATCACTAAAACGGCCATTTTACCCATTACACATACCCGTGTCGTTCACATCTGTCTACACTGTATATCATTACAGAGTCAATTTAAGTTCAGTCTGCATAATAATGCTGAGTATAATGGGATAACTTTATGTTGCTTAATAGCATGTCTAAAATACACTTCATTTAAGATTACGAATATTTCCTTAAAAATAAATAATTATTACACCATCACGCAAATGAATATAATTATATTGTAGGAACCTATTTGTATAATATGGTAGATAGATGGCTTTATTGAGTAATATTATACAGAGTGATTTATATAGAACTGACACATTTCTTTCATTAATTGTTTCAAAACGAATTGTGCTAGCGACAACTTATTATACCTAAAATGTAGAGCAATTTTGAGAGATTATTTACCTCTATAGCAAATGTTGAAAATGTCCTCCATCCTGCATAAGGCACAACTCAACACGTCGTTCCATGTTACTGGCCACTCGCTGGAGGACTCTGTTGTTAGCTTGAATCTCCTGTGTGATGTTGTGCTTCAGATCGTCGAATGTCTGGGGACGTGTGGCGTAAACCCTGTCTTTTAATTAACCCCATAGAAAGAAGTCCGGCGTTGTCAAATCCGGAGATCTCGGTGGCCACAGGTTCCTGGAAATTATTCGGTCGTCAAAGAAACTTGCAATTAGTTCCATGGATTCATTTGATGTATGGCATGTAGCGCCATCTTGCTGAAAATATGCTTGACTCAGATCTACATCGTCCAGTTGCTCAACAAACTCAAAGACAAACGTCTTAATGATTTTTTGGGTGACTGCTCCAGTCGTGCTCTTACGTCAACAACAACCGTGGGAAGCCTAGATGAACGATGCTTGCCCTTTTCACTCACCAGAGATCCAGTTGCTTCCAATTTGTTTACCAGTCCCAGTATTGTGTTTCTTTTGGGAGGATTGCGAACACCAAATTCTCTCTGGTATGCCCTTTGAGTAGCTGTAATTGAATTCGCAATCCAGTATTGCTTCACAAGGAAGAGTCGTTGATTTAATGTGTACTGCATTTTCACATTGACACAAAATGTCGAAAACAGCTGCCAACAATAGGAATAAAACAAACATCTGCGCATCTAGTGCTGCCAACAATAGGAATAAAACAAACATCTGCGCATCTAGTGACAAGGAATCGAAACTCCAGAACATTCTACTTAATTTGGTGCTAAAATTGGGTCATTGAATGAATTTCCAACGGAATAATTAAAGAAAGAAATGTGTCAGTTCTATATAAATCACTCTGTACATACAGATGTACTATATTGTCATTATTTGCTCTTAAATCAAATGCACGGGTCTTCTGACCGTACGTGCCAGAGATCTGCATCGGACGTTTTCGCTCGAGTGCCAAGTACTTTATAGCATAATCCGATAAGTAGCGCACATGTATGATGGATAAAATTGTCACGAGCGATAAATCCTCGAACAGTATAAGCCGAGCGTTATACATTCCTTCTTGTTACAGTGATGAACTGTGTAGTAACATCATAGATGTTTATCATTTCAAAACTTTGCAGTGTTTAACTAACCTCTCCATAGTACAACTACAAAACTTGCTTTAAAATGTAATATAAATGTTGTAGGTAAATGTTTTTTTTTTTCCGCTCAGGAGTTATTTTGTTTTTGCCACATCTGATAGATGTTATTGGATGTAAATGTAATTATTATAAACGGAGAACACAATCACGATAATCCAAGAACTGTATCAAGTTTTTAATAATAATAAAAATAATAATAATAATAATAATAATAATAATCTCTAATAATTAGTGAATCAATCTTTGCGTCTGTAACAGTTGTGCAGCATGATTATTCATGTTATTATATTTTCTGTGACGCTATCTCTGTACTAATATTGTTATTAATCTACTGCTATATCAATAATATTTTGTAAAACGTTTCCACATTGTCGCAGTATATAGGCGGAACATTATGTATGGACCTATCATATTATATATGTGGTAAATCAAATATTGAATAATTATTAATTAGCAATAATAACTGTATATCGAAGTTTTTCATACTATTTTAATTATAACTTCATGTTCCTGTTCCATTAATCGTTTGTCATAAACGCAGAAAATAAAGCCTTATTTTTACCGTGTGAGCAAAACATATGTGTATCTTATCTGTCGCCTTCCATACAAGATAAGACATGTCGGTGAGATGACCTTGTACTGTGCTTCTATTTATTACGAGCGTATCACGACCGATCGTATCTCACTCGAGGGTGCGACACTCGACCGAGTTCAGGCGAGCACTCTGGTACGTGCTTTGCACCAAAAAAAGTCCTACTTTGTAGGTTTCACTCCCTTCACCTATGATTAGATTCAACCACTCTCTAAAATAACACACAGATTAAAATGAAAATGGCACAAACAAAACACATTATATAATATATTCTAACCTGAAACAGACATAAAAGTGTATAATTGAGTAGATACCATTATCCCTTCGTCAGTTCGTATCACAAACTTCAACAGCTGAAGTTCTAATCTTTCTCGCCTTCAAGAAGAACAATCCAGTCATTTGTTCGCATTCTCTATTCCCCATGAGGTTAAGACATGCAAGCGAACTCCTATGAGCATTGACCTGTACAGAACTACATACAATATGTTTCAGATTTAAGCCATAATTGCAATTAAAGTTAAATGAACAAATTTGGGACAAAAATTCAGACATGTCAAACTTTGTATTTAGAAGGAAATATTTTTATGAAAACAAAATAGTTCCGCAACTACTGTTGTGCGAGTTGTGCCGCCATCGAAAACATTTTTAAATTGCATTCTACAGTTTCTATATCATCAGAAAGAAAGTGTTATTTATTACGCAAGTTCGTAAAGGTTCTCTTCTTAGCACAACTGTAAAGTTTGTGAAAAGAGGCGAAGCCGAGTCGGGGAAGTTGTGATCAAAATTTCACGCCGTCTAAACAAAGAAGAAATAAGAATCCATAACCACAATTCCAGAAACTTCTAGACGAAACCTTCTCAGAATTATATATATATATTTTTTTTTTTTGATGTACCGAAGTACATATGATATTTCCATGCAGATATTCTGCGTCATCATATGATGAAAGAGTGATGGAACGGAGAAAAATTCTCTCCGGCGCCGGGATTTGAACCCGGGTTTTCAGCTCTACGTGCTGATGCTTTATCCACTAAGCCACGCCGGATACAACCCCGACGCCGGTCAGAATCGTCTCAGATTAAGCTCCATCTCTTGGGTTCCCTCTAGTGGCCGCCCTCTGCACTACGTCATAGATGTCTATGAACGCAGGACCGAAGTCCATACATGTGTTGAGGTGCACTCGAATGAGTGACTGGTTGGCCGGGATCCGACGGTATAGGCGCCGTCTTAAATCACAAAGTGATTTATTACGCATATCATATATATTTTGATGTACCGAAGTACATATGATATTTCCATGCAGATATTCTGCTTCATCATATGATGAAAGAGTGATGGAACGGTTGTATCCGGCGTGGCTTAGTGGATAAAGCATCAGCACGTAGAGCTGAAAACCCGGGTTCAAATCCCGGCGCCGAAGAGAATTTTTCTCCGTTCCATCACTCTTTCATCTTCTCAGAATTGCTAACAGGCAAATTCAATATATTCCTGTTCACATAACAAAACAATAACGTAGTCTACTTATTTTTAAAAACGAATATAAAGAAAATAATAAAATACTAATTGCGGAATTCAGACTTTAAAAAGTACAAAAAAAAATAATTAAATCAGTAAAATCGTCTTCTTTGGTTAGGATTAGGAAACAAAACCATGAAGTCGTGAATGTAAAAACAAGTACCTGAGGCTCCAATTGAGGACTTCACCCGAATAACTGCATATACCCTTATACGCCCATTTTCCGACGATCAAGGGATTAGATAGTTGAATGCGTATAGTACACTGTAGCAAATTTTCTTAAGTCTAGCTTCAATACGTAACACAGGACACAATGTTACGTGTTTACGTTGAACAGGTGAACGCACCTACTACGGCGGCAGTCACGTGCTGTTGCAAGCCGTACTATAGTAGGCTAATATTCAATGTTAAGGCCTACTTGAGTTTGTCAGGTGCAACTGTGAATCATGACCGAAAATATGGGAAAAAAGAAGCTTGTGAAGAAAACTAAATGGAAAACTGAGGAAAGGAAAATTAATAGAAACAGTGGCAAGTCATACACAACTTGTACAGGCAAGGAAATGGAAGAGAAGTCATTTACACCTGTAAAAAATGATGTATGAAAATGTGTACACATGAAATTTCAAAGGACGATCAACTCTCTATTTTTAAACGCTTTGGGACATGGATTCGAAATTAGAACAATACTAGTGGCTTGTGCAGCAAATGCTGCTGCAAACTAAGTTCATTAGACGTTCAAATAAAAATTTTTCAGATTTATTTTCAATGAAGAATACTTGTCTTTTTGATAGTTATTTGATTCCATAATAATGAAACATACTCCCTCTGAATGGATTTTTTTAGGCCAAATACTTTTTCTTGAACCTATCCAACTTCAGTTTTTGAGTTTCAACGCGAAAACGCAGGTATCAATGTCAGGACCATAGCAGTAGCTATTTCAGGTCATTGTGGATTGTAGGCAAAAGTTAAAAAAAAAAAAGTCAGGTTTGCTAAGCTTTCGAACAATAGCATTTTCGTATAGCTGCTGCATGTAGAACTTGAAATGTAGAGCGTAAAATCATTTTATCCTACTAAGAGATCTTGCTGAAATTATCTGCAGACTACAAAATTTTCTAGGCCTCTTATTTTATCAGTAAGTAATACCTTTTTATCTTTCCTTACGAACTGTAATTTTTGCGCTCTCTCGAGCCAATACTGAAGACAATAACACATATCAATATGTACACTACACCGCCATTAAGTATTTGAAAAAGACCCAACCCCACTGGTTTAATAAGTATAAAAATATTTGATTTTTAATAACAATATTATTATCTTACTTAAGTTTTATAGTTATATATAGGAGTCACTCAGTAAATTATAGAAATGAAGATCTAAATTAAGATATTCTCTACATTTACTTACATAACCTCAAAATGTTTCATTTTCATGTCATCAATATAGCATCAATATTATGTACAATTAATGAAGAATAGACGCATCATGATATTAACTATAATAATATTTAATTTCTAATGGTAATAATGTCATCAAATCACCTCAAGTTTCGTAGATTTGAATATCCAATACACAGCTTTACTCAGAAAATTATACACTGTAGAATCAGTTTTTAATAACAAATTTAATTGAGCTCTAAATATGTCGGCAATCATGCAGGCCTTCGTGTAATAGCCTATTGTTTATTGTAGTGTGTGTTTTGTTCTGAAATTCAATCAAGTCGGCCGTGATTGAATAAAATTAGTTCTCAAAACTGACAACAGATGGATTTTGGAAAATGGGAAAATTATGTAGGAAAATTGACATTTCACTGAAAACTACTACTTTTCCGAAAAACGTTGGGTTCCAAGCTTCAAAATGAGGGGCCATTTATTAAAATCCGTTCAGCCGTTTTCCCGTGATTTCCATTACCAGTTCAAATTATATATATAGATAATTTTATTACTTCTTGCCTTGAAAGATTGAATGTAAAAACTAAGAAGCTTCAGTCTTTCAAGAATAGGGATAATGTTTGGAAAGATATTGTTTCTGTAATGGAGGTAGAAAAATTGATATTGTTAAAATGGAAGAGAAGTCATTTACACCTGTAAAAAATGACATATGAAAATGTGTACACATGAAATTTCAAAGGACGATCAACTCTCTATTTTTAAACGCTTTGGGACATGGATTCGAAATTAGAACAATATAATTTTATTACTTCTTGCCTTGAAAGATTGAATCTAAAAACTAAGAAGCTTCAGTCTTTCAAGAATAGGGATAATGTTTGGAAAGATATTGTTTTCTATAATGGAGGTAGAAAAATTGATATTGTTAAAACTTTCTGTTGAGTCTATTGCAAATTTCAGAGAAACGATTAACAGCAGTTCAGAATAAACTGGTTTCAGGTGACATCCTCAATGATAAAACGGGTACACACTTAAATCGTCCTCTTACAATCATGGTGCAAAAGTATAAACAACTGCAACACAGGACATCAGGGATATTTTCAGCTTGAACCTCATAATCTACATAATTTGTTTCCTTCAAGATTTGGAAGACGGGAATGGAAGTGTCGTAGCTGAAACTTTTTTGAGTTCAACACAAATGAACCCAGTGTTTTTGAAACCCTCCAAGGCGGAGGACTGAAGAGATCTCTTACACTTTTTAGATGAAGATGGCCAAAGTTGGCTGAACTCAATGCTGAATAAAGCCGGGACATTATCACACAAAGGTGAAGATGACTCTAGCAACAATAGTGATGATGTATAAAGAAGAAAAAGACATAAAGACAAGAAACCCATAAACTAAAAATGTAATGTTATTTTGTAGGCCTACTTGTGTAATTATTCAATTTTTTTATTTAGTATGTTATGGTAAATGTATATTTTATTTTGTTGAATTTATTTTATTTTACTCTTTAAGACAAAATTATTAATAAAGTGCGAGATGTTCTCATAAATAATTAATTTTCATGCAAAGTTAGACAACTAGAACATCAGAATAATTAAAAACAGTACTAAAACATATTGTCTCCGGTAAAAGGGCGTATACAAAGTTCCATATTATATTTATTTACTAATAGCACAACACACTATTTGCTGTTATGTTTCAATAATTTTATTTTAAATATCCTCGAAACTATTTAACAATGAAGAAAAACTTTTTCGACGCAACTGTGATGAACCTGACAGCTTACAAACATTGAAATTAGTTTATCAGAACTACATTTTGCTGTATATGCCCTTATTCGGGTGATGTCCTGAATTCTGAATTGAACAAGACAAAAGTAACCATCATCTATAGCAACTTCTCTTCCAGTAATGCTAAAAATAACACAAGCACGCCAACTCATAAGACCGTGGCTCTGACGTAGAGTCTCCAAAGAAATCTCCTTATGCATAAGACATAGATATGCCGCCCACCCCCGTCTTGACGGTAATCGACCTTGGGGTCGTGGGTCTCATTCAGGTAGAATACTGTATTGCAATATATGAAGCTACTATCCGGGGGATTTCTCCAATGAATTTAAATGCGACCCTAGCGGACGCTGCCGGCACTCTGCAGCTCAATCCACTACGGGCCTGTCCCAATGATCGACGTGCTTTCGATTTTCCGTCTACACAGTTTATTCGATGGTAATTTTCTCTTATTTCGTAAAAATAATACGATAATTTCATTAGCATAAAAAATCTTAGAAGTTGCATTATAAAATTAATAATTTTAATTCATAAATGTTCGCAACAAATTTTGAGATCGTCGTAACATTGTTGACTTCGATGGCATTGACGGTAGTAGTAATTTCTCTTACACACCGCTGCTTATAATCTATTCAATCACAGGACTGCCTATTGAAATGTTTGGCTTACCAGGAGTAAAGATTGTTTTACAAACTACTGTTACAAAATATTTTTTAATGGTGGAAAACATAGATTTCTGTACTACGATAAACAGAGTTGGGTATACCATATTCCAGTGGTTGCCAAACACCACGAAAGTGTGACGTAATAGAAATGCAACCCGCACATCATTACCGCAGGGAGAGGGGTGGAGTGGGTATCTCCTCAGGTAATGCAGCAAATAACAGTGCAGAGACGGACTGTGAATATAATATTCTTATACTTATTAACTACACACATCTTTTTCCGTGTTATCTTTCATCATCTTATTCATTATTTTTGTATTATTAATAAAATAAAATATATTTTCTTATTTACCATAAAAAGAACGTGTACTTTACATCAGCAGATATTTGAAATTAGAAAAACGTACCAGGGTGGTCACGAAATTGTAAATTACGCTACATACTTCAAAAAAACGTCGAAGTATTTTACTCCAATTAAGACATAGAAGCCGATACTTTTTATTGATCGTTTATTAATGAAATATTCAAGTTACAGGTAAGGGCGTGGTAGTCTTTATATCAAGAAGAATAATGACAACGTACATTGTTCTTTTATAAATCATTTAAAATTTTACAACAAATTATGTATCTCATATTTGTTCCATCTGCACAAAAGAAATACTTTTCCTCCCATGCTTCTTAAAATTAAGATTTTACATATTATCTGTTTTCTGTTTTGGAAAAGACATCGAAACATATTATCCTACACTCTTGTAACATTACATGTGTACGACCGCAGCTGATAAATGTCTTGTCTTATATCGAAGTGAAGACAGTAAACAGAGGGTACGGGTATGATGCCATGGTTACGCTTGAGTGGAGGCAGGGGCATGTGTCGGGACACAGCTTTTGGCGATCACTGCCATATTCATTTAATGTTCTGCCCAAAGGCAGGTCTTTCACTGCAAACCCAGCTTTATCCAATCTTTCCTATTTTCTGCCTTCCTCTTTGTTTCCTCATATGATCCATATATCTTAATGTCGTCTATCATTTGAAATCTTCTTTTACCCCGAAATCTTCTTCCGTTCACTATTTCTTCCAGCGCATCCTTCAACAGGCAGTTTCTTCTCAGCCAGTGACCCAACCAATTCCTTTTCCTCTTCCTGATCAGTTTCAGGATCATTCTTTCTTCACCCACTCTTTCCAATACAGCTTCGTTTCTTATTCTGTCTGTCCACTTCACACGTTCCATTCTTCTCCATATCCACATTTCAAATGCTTCTATTCGCTTCTCTTCACTTCGTCGTAATGTCCATGTTTCTGCCTCATACAATGCCCAAATATTTGAAGCTGTCTATTTATATCATATTATTATCCCATAATTTTGATATAGTGAAGGTCCAATCCATCGTTGAAACGAAAAGAAAGAGGAAAATAAAGAAAGGAACGAAGCAATGAAGGAAATGAAGAAACAACGAATGAAAGGAATAAATAAGGAAAGAAAGAAAGAAAGAAAGAGGGAAATAAAGGAAAAAGAAAGAAGAAAAGAAATAAAATAAGAACGAAATGAGGAAAGAAAGGTGGAAAGAAGGAAAAAATAGATAAATAAAGGAAAGAAAAATGAAGAAAATAAGAAAGAAAGAAAAGGGAAGAAAGAAAGGAAAAAAGAAAGAAAAAAAGAAAAGTAAAGGAATAAAGAAGAAAGAAAGAAAGAAAGAGGGAAGAAAAGAAAAAAAAGAAAAAGAAAAAGGAAAGAAAATGAAAGAAAGAAAGAAAGAAAGAAGAAAAGAATGGAAGAAAAAGAAAAGGAAATAAAGAAAAAAGAAGGAAAGGAAGAAGAGAAGGAGGAAAGGAAGAAAGAAGAACGAAAGAAAAATGAAGCAAGAAAGTAAGAAGGAAAGAAGAAAAGGGAAGAAAGAAGAAAAGGAAAGAAAGAAGAAAAGAAGGAAAGAAAGAAGAGAAGAAGGAAAGAAAGAAGAGAAGAAGGAAAGGAAGAAGAGAATAAGGAAAGGAAGAAACAAGAAAAGGAAGAAAGAAAAGAAAAATGAAGCAAGAAAGTAAGAAAGAAAGAAGAAAAGAAGGGAAGAAAGAAGAAAAGAAGGAAAGAAAGAAGAGAAGAAGGGAAGAAAGAAGAGAAGAAGGAAAGGAAGAAGAGAAGAAGGAAAGGAAGAAGAGAAGAAGGAAAGGAAGAAAGAAGGAAAGAAAAATGAAGCAAGAAAGTAAGAAAGAAAGAAGAAAAGAAGGGAAGAAAGAAGAAAAGAAGGAAAGAAAGAAGAGAAGAAGGAAAGAAAGAAGAGAAGAAGGAAAGGAAGTAGAGAAGAAGGAAAGAAAAATGAAGCAAGAAAGTAAGAAAGAAAGAAGAAAAGAAGGGAAGAAAGAAGAAGGGAAAGGAGAAAGAGAGAAAGAACAAAAAGTAAAGGAATAAAGAAGGAAAGAAGGAAGAAAAGAAAAAGTAAGGAAGGAAAGAAGGAAGAAAAGAAAAAAGAGAAGAAGGAAAGGAAGAAATAATAAGGGAAGAAAAAAAAAGGAAGGAAAGAAAGATAGAAAATGGTAATTCGGTTGCCACTGGTCTATTGAGAATCATTGAGCTTAGTGAATGTCTGAAAAGCGTCAGCGTGAAAACATCGAAAAACTATAGACTTCTTTTTCCAAAAGTACTCACCGTTGTCGATATTCTCGTAATTCTACATTTTCTTAGTTTCCAAAATTTTAGTATTCAGAAACAGATTGTGCAAAACCACATCAATATGCGAAATTAACCAAAAATGGATAAAGAAACTAGTCACGCTGCATTGAACATAATCCGCTCGCTGCAAGAGTCTGTGCTCTGAACCCATGAATTATTCAGATTTACCCACGTAAAAGGTGATTGAGAAAAGCACGGCAAACTGAAGGGAAGGAACGCCTACGTGACGTAGCGGATGAAATCCGTATGTATTACACAACGGAAACTGTCGGAAGTACATGATAAATACGTACGCGCTAGCGTCATGCATGTACACCACAGAATTAGAAATAAACGGTGTCATTACACGACTATAATATTGCAAATATTAGCCTACATAAAAATATAAATTAGCGCTATTATAAATAAAGGGAAGGGGAAAGAAACTGGCCACCCTACCCCATTATCTCCTGGCCTAGTTTCCTCATAAACGGTGCCTTATTGGTATCACTTGTGAGGTTCAGACCTGTCTTCGGGCAATTGACTAAACAAACAATAAATAATGGTTTTTGAAACTGCAAAAGGTTTATAGGGTAGAGCAGGGTAATTGTAAACACTTTTCACCGATTTCAAATATATTTCAACATTACACAACCCTCAGTAACGGTAGGCACGACAAAGAAACATTGTGTTATTTTTAAATCTTTCTTTACCCTGAAAATGGGTTTAAAATAGTAAGGTTGACATTTTTCATTTTTTAATTGCTAGTTTACATTTACCCCACCTGTTTACATTTACCCCTTTGAGAGAGGGTAACTGTAAACATCAATTTTTGCATGGGCTACCGGACACTGAACATTTTTTGTTGTGTTTCAGAAGAAAGAGCTGTATTCCTTCCAACTCCAATGTTTGTCAGTGGTACATTTCGTCCCATTAACTTATTATATATGACGATATAGGAACTCAGTACCTCTCCTGAGCTTCATGATAACTGTAGTTACATCTGTGACAACCCTCTCTAAATCCTCTACAGTGTAGTTGGGTGGGGGTCTCTTTGATTACTGAAAAGTACGAAATGTAACCATAGTAAAACATGTTTACAATTACCCCCAAGCAATTAAAACTATGGGGCAAATGTAAACACGTCATAATTTAATGAACTGAGGTTATGGGAGATCTCAAAACCATTATAATAAATGTTAACTACTATAAATTACTCATAAAAACAACATATTCTTAAAAAAAAAAATAGCGCTGTACGTTTACTTACAATGCCAAAAATGAAGGTGAAGCAAAATTCTTTCTCAACTTTTTTTTTTTTTTTTTTTTTGTAGACTTTTACAAAACATTCATTCACAATTTGGCGCCGAACTGCTTTGTAGGTTAGCCAACATGTTAATTTAAATATTCCCCCGATTTATAATTTTTATATTGACAGTTTTGTATTTCTCACAGCATTTGTTTACAATTACCCCCTGTTTACAATTACCCTCATCTACTCTAAAATGATTATAAAAGCATAACTGGGGATTCATTTATGCTCTTGTTTTGGTGTTACTGCTGTGAAAAATCAAATAATCGTTCAAATTATTCAAAACTCTGTTAATGATGCTTTATATACGAGTAAGCGGCGGGAAATCTTCGTGAATCACCCTGTATATAACCTGAATTATTAATAGTCCTTGACGCCTTAACTACGCAGTTAGTGTGAAATATTGAAACAATGATGTAAAACGTTATTGTGGAAATGTGATACAATAATTATACTTAATCTCAAATCCCAAAGTTAAATTTCTAGAATATATTTCCTGTCCCTTTCGGTACGTAGCTGCCAACTACTTGATTTAACTATGAATAGATCTGCAGAGTTTGGATCCTGCAACCCTCAGAGTCATTGTACATCAAGACAACCTCTCTACCGTCGATGACAGTCTATCTCCATACTGTGATATTGGACGTGATGCATAATAGCTAGTGTCGTGAACTCCACCCCCACTGACATTAATGTAGCTTTGCTGTGAAATTAGACAGTGCCCCTTGGTGATGCAAGCGTTGACGGTTCACTACCGTCCATGTCTCTATATTGGATCCTCCTGGAAGATGAAGATACATGACGGTCATTTTGTGTTATTGCATTTATCCTTTGTGCCCGTTGCTAGGCAACAGAGCGAATTCTATCGATTCACTTGTTTGGTTGTTTAGTCATCGTCCTGATAAACACTGTTATGCAAATATACAACATATTTGTATATTTGAGAAAAACGTTACCTTCAATGTTTGCATACCTTTATTCAAATAGCTCTTCTGTCGGTAGGCTATGTCTCGTGCAGACCCGTTTTTGAATCAGGATTACAAGTGTTTATACCAACATAAATAATATATTCAGTATATTATTATTATTATTATTATTATTATTATTATATATTAGGCTATTATTATTACCGCTATTATTATTATTATTATTACTTACTTACAAATTCCTTTAACGAGTCCGGAGACTCATTGCCGCCCTCACATAAGCCTGCCATCGGTGCCTATCCTGAGCAAGATTATTCAATCCCTACCATCATATCCCACCTCCTTCAAATCCATTTTAATATTAACCTCCATTCTACATCTCGGTCTCCTCAAAGGTGTTTTCCTCTCCGGCCTCCCAACTAACACTCTATATGCATTTCTGGATTCGCCCATACGTGCAACATGTCCTGCTCATCTCAAACGCCTGGATTTAATATTCCCAAAAGATGTTAGAATGGGTGTAGTTCTGCGTTGTGTACTTTCTCCTGTAACGTCTTCCCTCTTAGCCCCAAATATTTTTCTAAGCACCTTAATTTCAAACATCCTTAACCTCTGTTCCTCTCTCAAAGTGAGAGTCCAAGTTTCACAACCATACAAAACAACTCGTAATATAACTGTTTTATAAATTCTAATTTTCAGCTTTTTTGAGAGCAGACTGGATGACAAGAGCTTCTCAACCGAATAATAACATGCATTTCCCGTATTTATTCTGCGTTTTTAATTTCCTCCCGAATATAATTTATATTTATCACTGTTGCTCGAAGATATTCGAATTTTTCCAACTCTTTAAAGGATAAAATTCCTATTTTTATATTTCCATTTCGTACAATATTCTGGTCACGAGACATAAACATATATTTTGTTTTTTTCGGAGTTTACTTACAAACCTATCTCCTTACTTATGAACAGGGAAAGGATTTATATGTAAATACATATTTACTTATAAAGCTAATATAATTTATATTTTGCATTATCTTTATGTTTCACAATGTGTAGGGTTGAAAAATCCTACTTTTATTTTCCATATTTTTCCATATTTTAGAGTTTAGTACATATTTTCGTTAATTTCATATATTTTCCATATTTCATATAAAACAGTCCATATTATATTAGGTTTAACAATAAAACAAAACAAAATTCCATTAACTTTTAAAAATACATTTCAACAATAGAGATTTAAACACATGTTCAGTAATCCCTTTAACATCAGAGTTATTTGAAAATTAGCAGTCCTATCAACAATGGGAAAGTAAGTTACAAAACTGTATTAATTTAATTTAAAATTTTTAACAGACTTCAGTTGTGCAGCTCAACAGTTAAATGCCAGTCAGAGTACACATAGGTTCAGTTTTGTAAATCATACTATAAAGACGGTAAATATGCCAAAAGTACGTCATTCAGTCAATTTAAAATCAAAACTAACAAGTTACATTTCAGAATTTAAAGAAGATGGTTTATCAACTGACAATAAAATATTATTTTGTAATTTGTGTCAGTGTGCAGTATCATCTACACAAAAGTTCCTGGTGCAACAACACATTACAACTAGTAAACATCAGGCCAACAAACAACTAAATTCCAAGCAGAGACAATTGTTTTTAACATAACCAACAACATCGAATGTAAGATCTGAGTTTAAGGGAACCCGTATGTTAAAATTGACCAAAATATGCATTTTTAGATTTTTACTTAATATTATTCCTTATTCAATTCTGAACAGATTGATATATACATTATTAGTGGTAGGACCTTTTTGAATGTCTTTTTATGACTTTAAATGGCTGAGTGTGCGTGGGTATTTAAATGCATGCTAGCGTCACGCCCACTTCTGTAGTTCGACTGCAGGCTGTTTCTATCATTATTTTCTCCTTGAATTCATGTAAGAAGAAGAAAACATGTACAAGACGAAAATTGTGTTGGCTACTCTGTTCTAGCACAGAGTAGCCAACAGTGCTTTGCTTGTTACAGTTGTGAGAGTGAATTAGCACGTGGCTTTGTTTATTGTGATTTTGTGGTGTTGTGAATATAGTTCATAGTGCTCTTATTGTGTAAATATGCCTAGAAGAAAGAGTTTTAATAAAGGGAAAAAACGTAAGTTCCGTGGCAATCAATATACAAATACAAACAGTGTTAGTTGTACCCCCAGCATTGAGGTTAGGGCAGAGAAAAACAATGAACCTACACCTAGCTCATCCAAGAAAAAACTTGTTTATTTGGAGAATGAGAATATAACAGGTACTGAAGGTCAAAATGTGTCATCATCTAGTAATAATAATATTATTATAGATTTAGGTATACTATCTGACTTCATAAAACAGCATGTGAAATGCAAATACTGCAATAGTGAAGACTGTGTGGAAATGTTTGAAAACATTAGTTCCAGGAAGGGATTGGCAACAAAATAAATTTACATTGCAGTAATTGTGAAAGTGTAAAGTCCACAATGACATCTGCAATGAACAGAAATAGGCTGTACAATGTAAATACAAGACTTGTGTATGGTATGCGAAGCATTGGTAAGGGCAGACACGCTGCACAAACATTTTGTGCTATTATGAATCTTCCTCCTCCACCTGCTAGGTTTGACAGAGAAGTTTTCTTTATAAATGAATCCCTCTCTGAAATTGCAGAAGCCTCAATGAGAAAAGCTGCAATGGAAACTGTGGAGTTGAATGGTAACAACAGAGACATATGTGGGGCTTTCGATGGCAGTTGGCAAAAGCGGGGGCATACGTCACTAAATGGTGTTGTCACTGCAACATCATTACTCACGGGCAAGGTGTTGGCAGTGGAAATATTGACTAAATATTGTCAGACATGTTCACAGGAAAGGGAACTGTACATAAATGTACAAAAACTATAAAGGTTATAGTGGAGGAATGGAGGTGCAAGGTGCAGTGAACATTTTTAGGCAGTCTGAGGATTCTCTGAATATTCGGTATGTGCAATATCTTGGTGATGGTGACAGCAAGGGTTTCAAAAAGGTACAAGAAGACAAACCCTATGGGGAGGGGGTAGAAATTGAAAAACTTGAATGCATAGGCCACGTTCACAAGAGAATGGGAGCACGACTGGGAAGACTCAAGAAGGAGCTAAAGGGGATAAAACTGGATGATGGCAAGACACTCGCTGGAGCGGGTCGTTTGACCAATACAGAAATTGATCTCTTTCAGACCTACTATGGCTTAGCCATTAGAAAGAACACAGGGAATGTGGAAGAAATGAGGAAGAGTGTATGGGCTACATACTTCCATAAAATTTCAACCAACGAGAAACCATACCATCAACTCTGTCCCAAAGGTCTGGATTCGTGGTGCGGTTATAATAAGGCACAAGCTCAAAATAAAGTATATGATCACAGACATTCCCTACCAGAAGCTGTCATGTTGAAGGTAAAGCCAATATTCAGAGATCTTGCTGACAAGAAGCTGTTAGAGAAATGTACACACGGCTGCACCCAAAACCCCAATGAAAGTTTCAACAACTGCATATGGGAAAGATTGCCAAAGACAGTGTTTGTGGGCCTGAATGTCCTCAAGACTGGTGTCCTGGATGCTGTTATCACTTTCAATGATGGCAGTAGCAGCAGAAAGAAAGTTCTGGAGTTGATGGGCATAAAACCAGGATTGAATATGGAACGTGCGCTATGTGCCATCGATGTCCGAAGAGTAAAAGAAGCTGAGAAAGCGATGCAAACCCAGTCAAAAGAGCATAGGACTGCAAAGAGGAACCAGAAAAGAAGACGAGAAGAGGAAGAAAAGGAGAAGGAAGATGATTACAATCCAGGGATGCATTGAAACTACAGTAATTGTAAGTTTGAACTTTATCCACTGTTTTCTCAAAACTACATTTTTATAATTTAGGTACACTTTTCTAAAAAACTATTGCAGCTATCAGTCTGAAATTTGGAACAGTGCTTTATTATTGTATTAGTAACTGTTTGCTACCACAATTACTGTTCTAACATTATTAGTTCCATTACCAGTCACACAGGATTGATTGTTTTTCTATGTAAATTAATTATAAAAAATGAAATTGATTTAAATAATGTTAGAAATAAGTCAGCATTCTAGCAGAGGTAGTAAATTATAGCCAAAAGCATTATTACTAGGCCTCCAAAGTTTCAAGTCTCTAGGCTTAATACATTCTTTGAAAAGTGTACCTATCAAATTGATTATGTATAATTAATTAGCATAATTTACATCTGAATTATTCCAAAACTACTATGTCGATTTATATGCAATTATAAATTATGTTTTCTCCTACTTTTAAGAACGAGTGTTCAAAATTTTATCTCATTATATGCAAAAACAGCCTAGTTACTTAAAAATATGTAAATGCATGAAAATCTAAAATTTTAACATACGGGTTCCCTTAACATCGACCTGTGCCGTTCTCTCATCTCTGCTGATATTCCTCTCTACAAACTAAAGAATAAGGTCTTCAGGGAATTCCTTGAAAAATATACTCAACATACAATCCCGGATGAGTCAACAAGGAAGACGTATGCTCCATCCATCTACGATGAGACAATACAGAAGATAAGAGATGAAATTAAAGATAGTTCAATTTGGGTTTCCATTGATGAGACTCCCGACAAAGAAGGTAGACTTGTTGGTAATGTAGTTATCGGTTTGTTAAGTGAACAATATTCTGAACGAATTCTTTTACATTGTGATGTTCTAGAAAAGTGCAATAACAAAACTATAGTTAAACTGTTCAACGAAGCTATGGGTATCCTGTGGCCAAAGGTATTATGTACGATAATGTGTTATTCTTTATTAGCGATGCTGCCCTTATATGGTCAAAGCTGGACAAGCATTATCTGTTGTATATCCTAAATTGACTCATTTTACTTGTGTGGCGCATGCATTTCATCGTGTGGCAGAAGTGGTCAGAGACAATTTCCTAAAGTAGATTTGTTGATTTCATCAGTGAAAAAGTAAAAGCTCCCAGTAGAGTTAACGTGTTGAAAGAAATGTACCCTGAAATTCCATTACCAAAGCCAATTTTAACTAGATGGGGTACATGGCTAGAAGCAGTTGAATATTATGCCGAACATATAGAAAACAATGTTCTCCTTGCATTGGACTCTCAATTGATACTGCGAAAACAGTTACCTGTGACATAAGTGTGAAGAATGACTTAGCTCACATTCAGCATACATTTTCATGCATCATAAAAACGCTCAAAAGTCTCCAAAATAGGCACCTTTCACTATCTGAAAGTTTTGAAATTATAAAAGTACTGTGGAACAACTGAATCGTGGTAGAGGTAAAGTTGCAGATGCAGTAAGAGCTAAGGTGGACACTGTACTTTCAAAAACCCTGGATATGAAGAAACAAAAGGTTGTTGCTGTGATGAGTGGTGAATCAACAGTGAAGATTAACTTGGACTTAAGCAGACATTGTGAAATTGAATTATGTACCAGTTACTTCTTGTGACGTCGAACGCTCTTTTAGTCAGTATAAATCTATCCTCAGAGACAATAGAAGAAGATTCACTTTTCAGCACTTGAAAGAAATGTTTGTAACCTATTGTTATGGTAACAGACAATAAAAATTGTGTTTTGTTGAAACTACATTGGAAGATAAGGTACGTCCATTATATTTTTGTTTAGTTTGATTAAAATGTACCAATATTTAACGTACATAGTCATTTTTTATAATTTTAAGTCCATATTTAATTCCATATTTTGGTAAAAATCCATATTTAATTCCATATTTTGGTAAAAATAACTACATATATATTTACATATTTCATATATTTTTAGTCCATATAAATCCGTTCCCTGCTTATGAACTACTTCAAGTAAAATTCCATATGTTTCCCCAAATTGTTCCTGGATTTTCTCCTAACATATTCACGACATCCGCATAAAATAACAGCTGACGTAATCCTTTCAATTCCAAACTCTATTGCTGCTGCTGCTGCTATTAACTCTCACACGCATCTGCAACTTATCAATTTAATCAAGAGTAATTAGGTAACAATTAGAAATATCATGAACCTAATCAAGCGTCTCCGAATGATATGACCAGTAGACCTACATAAAAAGTCCTCTCTATTGCATTCGAACATAGGCCCAAGCCTAAACTAGCGACATTCCAACGTCAAATGGAAAGAAAACTATTAGACATAACTCCAAAGGATAGTGTCAAAAACTAAAAAATAAAAAATCGGGAAAGGCTGTATCGGAGACAGAACCGCAAATTTCATGAGTAAATAAGTTGCTGACAGAATTGCTGTTAAAGTAAATATAAGATGAACAAGGGTAACATAAGTAGAACGAGGGGAACATAAGAAAAACAAGGGGAACTTAAACAGAACAAGAGGAACAAGGAGATAAAGGAGAATACAAACAGAAAAGAGAACTAGAAAAACAAGAATACAAGGAGAACAAAGGGAACACAAGGAAAACAAGGTAGAAAGCAAGAAGGAAAAAGTTATAGAACAAGAATAACAAGGTAAAAACATGGAGAACAGGGTATAAAACAAGGAGTACAAGGTATAAAACAAGGAGAGTAAAGTATAAAACGTGGAGAACAAGGTATAAAACAATAAAACAGAGTATAAAACCAGGAGAACAAGGTATGAAACAAGGAGAACAAGGTATAAAACAAGGAGACCAAGCTATAAAACGTATAGAACAAGTTATAAAAGAGGAGAACAGAGTATAAAACAAAGAGAAAAGATATAAAACAAGGAGCATAAGGAATAAAACATGGAGGGGAAGGTATAAAACAAGGAGAGCAAGGTATAAAACAAGGAGAACAAGGTGTAAAACAAGGAGAACACGGTATAAAACAAGGAGAACACGGTATAAAACAAGAAGAAAAAGGTATAAAACGTAGAGAATAAGGTATAAAACAAGGAGAACAATGTATAAAACAAGAAAGACAGGGTATAAAACAAGGAGAGCAAGGTATAAAACAAGGAGAACAAGGTATAAAGCAAGGAGAGCAAGGCATAAAGCAAGGAGAGCAAGGTATAAAACAAGGAGAACAGAGTATAAAACAAGAAGAACAAAGTATAAAACAAGGAGAGCAATGTATAAAACAAGGAGAACAAGGTATAAAACAAGGAGAACAACGTATAAAACAAGAAGAACAAGGTATAAAACAAGGAGAGCAAGGTATAAAACAGGGAGAACAAGTATAAAACAAGGAAAGCAAGGTATAAAACAAGGAGAACAACGTATAAAACAAGAAGAACAAGGTATAAAACAAGGAGAACAACGTATAAAACAAGAAGAACAAGGTATAAAACAAGGAGAGCAAAGTGTAAAACAAACAGAGCAAGGTATAAGACAAGGAGAACAACGTATAAAACAAGGAGAGCAAGGTATAAAACAAGGAGAACAACGTATAAAACAAGAAGAACAGGGTATAAAACAAGGAGAGCAAGGTATAAAACAAGGAGAGCAAAGTATAAAACAAGGAGAACAACGTATAAACAAGGAGAGCAAGGTATAAAACAAGGAGAACAACGTATAAAACAAGAAGAACAAGGTATAAAACAAGGAGAGCAAGGTATGAAACAAGGAGAGCAAAGTATAAAACAAGGAGAGCAAGGTATAAAACAAGGAGAGCAAGGTATAAAACAAGGAGAAGAAGTATAAAACAAGGAGAACAAGGTATAAAACAAGGAGAGCAAGGTACAAAACAAGGAGAGCAAGGTATAAAACAAGGAGAACAAGTATTAAACTAGGAGAGCAAGGTATAAAACAAGGAGAGCAAGGTATAAAACAAGGAGAGCAAGGTATAAAACAAGGAGAACAACGTATAAAACAAGAAGAACAAGGTGTAAAACATGGAGAACAGGGTATAACACAAGAAGAACGACGTATAAAACAAGAAGAACAAAGTATAAAACATGGATAACAGTGTACAACATAGAGAACAAGGTATAAAACAAGGAGAACAAGGTATAAAACGTGCAGAACAAGGTATAAAACAAAGAGAAAAAAGGTATAAAACAAGGCGAACAAGGTAAAAAACAATAAGAACAAGGTATAAAACAAGTAGAACACAAGGAGAACAAGGAAAGCACAATGAGAACAAGAGGAGCGTATGGAGAAGAAGGGGAACACAAGGAGAGCAAGGGGAACGCAAAAGGAAAAGAGAACAGTAGAAAAATGAGAACACAAGAAGAACAAGAAGAGCACAAGGAGAGCAGTGGGAACATAAAAAAGAAACAGGAACCGTAGAAAAACGAGAGCACAAGGACAACAAGGGGAACATACGAATAACAATAGGAAAACAAGAAGAACATACAGAGAACAATGCGAAACAAGGATAACACGGAGAACATAAGGAGAGCGAGAGAAGCGTAAGTAGAACAAGAGGAGAACAAGGGGAATGCAAGAGAAATAAGGGGAACAAGTGAATTGCAAAATAACAAGGGAGAAGTTTTCCATTTTTATGTGATGGTCAATTCTCAAGTTACCTATTGAGGACAAAGACGTAGTTATGCGTCAAACCTCAACGAAATGATTAACCCAAATGGGGATCGAGCTTAAATTCAACCGCAGTTCCGAACCAGCAGACACTTTTATACACTTTGTACTTGCAAGAGAAACTGTAAACAGTGAATCACAGCTATAATCCATTCCTGCTTGAATGTGACCCCAAACTGTATCAGCAAAACAGCACGAAGTCCTCAACTTTATTCTGGACGCATTCGGACACGTCCCTGAGCGGCCTGCAAAGGAGCAGAGTAGCCAGTTCTTTGGAATCCCAGGCCACGTTACATATGTTCGCGGTCTACTTCCCATGTTTCCGTTAGCGAAATGCCGCAGGGGGGGGGGGGCGATCCCCGGGGACTTACCCTACAGGTTTCAATTGAGTACTAGATCAGTTGGACCTCTGACCCTAAGGCCCAGTCCATACGATTCCCGTTACACTCTCCGTCTGTTGATCCTTTGCTCCCACGTCGCAATCTCCTTCTATGCAAGATACTACTTTGTCAGTGAAATCCAACAGATAGCGAGTAAGTGAAAGAGATGAGAGAAAACAGAGGGGGAGATGGATAAAGAGGGAAGGCCAGAGAGGCAGAGAGAGAGAGAACGAAAGAAAGAAGAAGGAAAAGAGACGAGAAAGAGAAGGACTGAAAAAGAGATAAAGAAACAAAAAAAAGAAAAAGTATATATGTTATTTCTTCAATTTAAATTTAATTCATTCTCTCCTTCGTTCAATCAATTATTAATTTACAAAAAGTAAGACAAATATACAGGGTGATCCGTAAGTAATGTCATTAATTTCAGGGGTTATCCTTTGAGATAATTTAAACAGAAAAGTTTAATACAATTTTGCTCGTTTTTTTATTTCTTTTCGAGATAAAAATTGTGTTATATGAAACATTTCATAATGTGTTTTGGGAAAACCGTTGGTTCGATTCCCAATATCCTCAGTCAATTTAAGAGAGCAGTGTATTATAACAACAACTGAAAAAAATTAGTTTTGTCCTTTAAATGTGCATTAATTTGATCCGACCAAAGGTAACATTTTAAAATTCCTTTGGAGAACAAAAAGTTACATTAGTTCGGATCAAATTTCTGCACATATAAAGGACAAAACTAAAATTTTTCCAATCATCTATTATTATAATACACTGCTCTCTTAAATTGACTGAGTATATTGGGAATTAAATCAGTGGCTTTCCCAAAACACGATATGGAATGTTTCATATAAAGCTACTTTTCTCGAAAACAAAGCAAAACCGAGCAATATTGTATTACACTTTTTTTTTAAATATCTCAGAGAATAATCTCTTGAAATTAATGACATTACTTACAGTTCACCTTGCATTAAAATTGATTCAGAAGGACTTACGGAGCCTATTTCCAAAGACATTTTGAAAAAAAGAAATGTCATATAAACATGGGTCATTTTCTGAATATTTTCAAAGTTACACTAATTTAAACGTTTGTAAATACCGGTTTTCAGTACCGAAAACATAATATATAGAAATACAGAGATGTAGATCATACAAGATAGTAAAAAGCAACGGACGGCGATACACACAAACTTCTACACTATGTAACATAGTCTACTACACGTAGGAATTTAACGTGGGAAATTAATTACACTTCGTAAATACTATCCTCCTTATACATTTCTCAGGAAATTTTATGAGATAAAATGTTAGGAGGCTGAAAATACATAAAAATGTACAAACAATTATTTGATTTTCATAATAGATTTTCAGGAATTAATTAAATAACAGTCAAAATATTCGCCTTTCTCTATGCATCAACAACGACACGATATATAATGTTTGTCATTTCAGCATCGCCCCATGAAATTCGATGTTAGAAACAATAAAAGTGACAGAGAATTCATCGAACTTCTTTATTTGAGTGAAACGTTTTTCCTGTTCGTGGTTGTTATTGTGACCAAGGTTGGCATTGTAAGAATTTTTTAGATTTACAAAAAAATTATTTTTATTTATTTATTTATTTATTTATTTATTTATTTCATCAATCTTTGTTCACGTCATGGCAGATTAGATGTATTCCAGTTCTTAATCCGCCATCACTCTCAATACAAATATATCACAAAGTAATGCATAATGAACCTATAAGTTTCCTCTGTTTACAATAATAAAACTAATAATAATAATAATAATAATAAATAATAATAATAATAATATATAATGATAATAATAATAATAATAATAATAATAATAATAATAATAATAATAATAATAATAATAATACACAACTAGGCCTAATACTAAGTTATAGCTCTTGTATTTAAAACTCCTACCTTAGCTTTTTCATTTTATGCTCAATCTCTTAAGAATTATTCTGTTAACTTCATTGACTACTCTTCGTAGTTTCTTATCGTGTAACTACTCAACATTTATAATTCCATCTCCGTTAGAGCTTTGACTTTCTCTTCCCATATAATTTTAACTCTAAAAAGAAATTTTCCTAATTTATGCAAATTGCTGGCGTTTAGGTGACCATTCATTTTTTTATAAGCTACTATAGCGTTTATTTGTAAAAATTTTTTATCTACCCAACTGTGTCTCAAATCATTCGTTGCCTGACATTTTAGCGCAATATGCATTGAGTCTTCAGCTAGTCCACACAAAGGACATTTATCCTTCTCCACGTTCCCTCTTTTATTCTTGAGTCTCCAGATACCTAATCTCCACCATGCCATTCCCGTTCTCTCTTCCCTTGAATTTAGTCTAACATATTCTTCCTGTTCCCAAAACTGCTTAACCTCCCTATAGTATTTTAGTGATCCTAGGTCTTTAATATTACTAAAAATATCTTGTCTCGAAATTTCGTTTGCCCTCTCTTTTACTATTCTTCCAATAGTTTTCGTGTTTATAGACCCTAGTTCTCTCCATAGCCAATTTAGACCTAATCTGTTTATTTCTCGTTCCAGCTCCTTCAGCCAATTCGATTTCCAATTAGCGGCTTTCATACAAAAGATACATGTTTTCATAACTGCCGAATTATTCCTACACAGAATATTACCTAAATATTTGATTTTTCTTTCTAGAATAATTCCCAGACTCGAATCGATTCCCATCTCTAATAACCCTGCCAGGTTAGAAGCATTCTCCGGTATTCCTAGAAATTTTTTACACATTTTGGCTCTTACTTTATCGATGTTTCTGCTGGATAACCTACTACCCCAGATCTCGATATTATATAATATCTTTGATTCTACTAGTGCAATTTACAAAAAAAAATTATATATATATGTTTTTATAATTTCTGTCTTTATACTTCCTACATTTTAGTTTAACAAGGCGGAGTGTCCTTGCTAATCAATTCATAATATTGTTTGCTCATTCCATGAGACCTAGTCTACATAAATATGACGCCAATGAGTTGTTTGAAATTGTAATTAATAATAATATGCCATTACAGAGAACTGGATTTGGAAATTAATACCACAGTTAAGTACTTCAGAGCTGAATTATGTAAAAATAACTATTTCTGTCTTTATGCTCTTCTGACTTGTTAGTCACTCTTCTTACTTCTGACTGAGGATCTGACTGATATGTAAATCTATTATCAGGCATTTTAGATCTTATAAATTGTGTGTGTGTGTGTGTGTGTGTATTCCCCTTATGTTATGTAACTGATTTTATGTGTAATTTTCTACTTTATTTTATATATTATGTAACTGATCTTGACCATTTGTAATTTTATATTATGTAACTGATCTTGTCTATTGTAATTTCCTACTATATTTTATGTAATTTCTAAGTTATTTTCTTTTGTGTTGTTTCGTAATCAAATTTTTTATCTCATGTATTTGTATTATTGAAACCTGGTTGAGTGGAAGAGAAGGCCTCATGGCCGTAACTCTGCCAGGCAAAATAAAACTACTACTACTACTGCTACTGCTACTGCTACTGCTGCTGCTGCTGCTGCTGCTGCTACTATATCTCACTTGACGATATGTGTCAGAGAAAGAACAATAACCATGCATCTCAAGACTGATTATTTAGTGAACTATGTTACTAGTCAGCGAAGTATGTAATGAAAAAGGAACTGGCCATTCTACCATACTATGTCATGACTTAGTTGCCTATTAATTGATGCCTTATTAGTGTCACTTATGAGGTTCCAACCAGTCTTCGGACTGCTGACTATACATAAAAGGCCTACTGCAATTAATGTCATCACCATAATAACAAAAAGTCTAAACAAAATTCTCGTATATCGCTCGCACAAAGGTTTCGCCTTAAAACACACCAATATCAAAACACTTAGGCCTACAGAATGAAGATAAAATACACAAAAACAAAAAAGAAACGCAAAAAACAGAGGCAAACATACCAAACAAAGAACTACACATAAAAGCAAAAAAACGCTCAAATAAAATATAAATAAATACCAAACAAATGTACTAAATCAAAAGCGAAAATTAGAAACTACTTCAAACAAATGAAATAATACACAAAATACAGAAAAAACCCAAACACGGACGAAAAGTATTGGAAAAACATATGTAAATACAAAAACAAGAAAGACATCTAACAACTTTGTTTCTACACGTGTTTATTTCATCCACAGTTAAATATGTAGGCGTACAGTCGAAAGAGTTTACATTGTCAACCAGTCATACTTGCAATAGTTCTTATGAAACATATTTCAGTCCACCGCTGTGGGGTAACGAGCGGGCCTGGGTTCAAATCCTGGTTAGGACAAGTTACCTGGTTGAGGATTTTTTTGGGGTTCTCCCTAAACCCATTAAGAGCAAATGCTGGGCAACTTTCGGCGCTGGACACCGGACTCATTTCGCTGGCATTATCACCTTCATCTCATTCAGACGCTAGATAATCATAGCAGTTGATAAAGCATCGTAAAATAACTCAGAAATTTAAAAAAGAAACTTATTTAATGCTTATAACCAATTACTTCAACTCCAAAAATGATATTAATTTTACGTATTAAATCTCTGATTTCATATCACGTAAGAACACAGACGAAAAACTATGATTCGTTAATTTAAAAGCAATCAATAGCAGACTTTTGTACTGCGCTTTCCTCTTTCCAGGGACATGCCGTTTCATTTCATACCGTCCTTTTATTGTGTAATGAATAGCGGAGCTTCAAATTTCTATCATGATCTCTCTCTCAAATTGTCATTGTAAAAAAAAAAAGTTATCGTCAGAATTAGATTCCAGTTCTCGCAGATCTCTGTATATTAATCTCCAAGCCGTACCGTCTAGCTTTCACTTTATGCGCGCATACATTGACACTTGTCTGTTATCTGACAACTTGGCATCAATATGTTAATAACCTACAGCTTGAGTCTCCGACCCCTCGTTCTAACACAAGGAATTTCATTTTAAGACAAAATCAGATTAAAATCAACGAATGTATTTCTTCTTTCTACCCTTAAACCTGTTGCAAAAAGATCACTGTTATAAGGCACTTGATGCGTTATGACTTGAGTTTCCTTTGTACGCCACGCCCTGTGTACTCTGGCTGTGGTCAAGGCGTACATATTGATTTAGCTTAGACAGTAGCTAGTTGTACTCGAGATTTGAGGCTCCTTCGAGTGTAAGTTTGAATCTCACTTGGACGAATTACCTAGTTGGGTATGATGTCGAATATCTTTCTCCTCACTAGGTATGGGGGGTGTAAATTGGAAATAGACTATCACACAAAAATGCAATACCCTTTGCTCTTCTTACATTCTCCTCCTTCCCCTTGCACTCCCCTTATTCTCCTTGTACTCCCCTTGCTGTGCTTCTATTCCTCTTGCATTCCTTGCATTCCCCATATGCTTCTTGCCATTGTTCTTCTTAAATTCCTCTAGCTCCTCTTCTATTCCCCTTGTGCTCCCTGTGTTATCCATATTCATACTCTTTATTTACCTGAAGGTACAAGAGGTTTCGTCGATGTAATCATATAAAATACAATGTGCCAGTATTAAAAAGATTAAAAATTAAAAAATAATAAAAATCAACTAAAATACTACAGTCGCGAGGGGTGACTTTGTGCTAGGAGGGTGACTTTGTGCCATTCGAGCATTTCATAAGAAAAACGTAACGAAGTAATCTTTAAAACCTTGTGACGGTTTTAAAGACTTCGTCCTTACTTTTTTTTTTTTTTTTTACGGATGGCACAAAGTCACCCTCCTAGCACAAATTCACCCCTCGCGACGGTACATCATTAAAAAAAATCATTCATATTGTAAAAAGGGTCCCTTTATTCTCCTTGCATTCCCTTTGTACTCCTTGCATTCCCCTTGTTCTCCTTGTATTCCTCCTCTTCTCCTTGTATTCCCATTGTTCTTCTTACATTCCTTCTATTCCCCTTGTGCTCCTTGTGTTATTCATATTCATATTCTTTATTTACCTGAAGGTACAATAGTACAAGAGGCTTCGTCAATGTAATAATATAAAATACAATGTGTCAGTATTAAAAATATTAAAAATTAAAAAATAATAAAACTCAACTAAAATACTACATCATTTTAAAAAATTCATTCATATTGTGACAGCTGCAACGGGGTTCGAAAACGCGTCCGACGAAACGCTGGTACGGGGAGCATCTGCATGCTGAAGGGCAGAGGCTGTGTATTACGCCAACGCGGCGAGGGGAGGGTGCGCGCGCAGCTGCTACTTGCGGAGTGAAGGGGGACGGACCCTCCCGAATCGTCCAGAAAGTCCGTGCGAAGTGGAGATATCCAGATTTCGAGAGGACACCCGTAGAAATTTCTCGTAACTATGATTTTGCTATAAAAGAAGAAACGCGAGCGAACTTGAGCAGTTTTCAGTTTATTCAGCCATTCAGTGAGTAAGCCAGAGCAAGCAAGCCAGTCTTGTGTAACGGAGTTCGACTCGAGTGTGCGTCCGCAACTGTGTCAGCATCCGAAGGTCTGAGTTCGAGTGCAGTGGACCGCAGTTGGAGGGACCTGAGTTCGAGTACAGTGGACTGTCTCTGAAGGTCTGTGGTTCGAGATACTGTGAACTTGACAGAGCTAGAAGAACTTGAACTGGGAACTGACAGTTCTGATTTGTAAATAGTGCTTTGTAAATATTAGTTAAGATTAACAGTTCATTGTTGTTCGTAACAGTCCAAGTAAATTGTCATTGTCGTTTGTGGAGTGCAATAACGAACGCTGTGTTGTGCGGAGAGCAAATCCCATTGTTGAAAAAGTTAAATTTAAAAGTGAATAGTTATTGTTGAGATAATAAAGTTACATTGTTGTTACTAATAAAACATTACAATATTATAAAAAGGATCCCTTTGTTCTCCTTGTATTCCCTTCTTCTCTCTGTATTTTCCTTCTTCTCCTTCAATTTCCCTTAAGCTCTTTGTATTCCCCTTGTTTTCCCTGCATTCATCTTGTGCTCCTTGAATTCCCCTTGTTCTCCTTTCATTCCTCTTCTTCTCCTTTTATTCTCCTTGTTCTGTTTCTATTCTCCTTGTACTTCTTGCATTCCCATTGTGTCCCTTATATTCCCCTGAAGGGCATTTCACTTCTATCCCTTGCATTCCCCTTCTTCATGTATTCTTCTTGTTCTCCTAATATTATCCTCATGTTCTCCTTCTATTCTCCTCGTTCTTCTTGAATTCCCTTTCTTCTCCTTACATTCTCTTCCACCTATACGCTGACGACTTACAACTTTACATTCATTCCCGAACTACAATCAATGACTCTTGACCAGAATTAATGAAGATCTAGCATCTGTAGCTCAATGGGCGCAAAAATTTGGACTCAGACTAAACCCAGACAAATCACAAGCTATAATAATGAGCCACCAATGAGCATTAAACAAAATAGATTTTGTATCAAATACAAAAATAAATAATACTACAATTACATATAGTAAGACAGTAAAAAATTTAGGGGCATATTTAGATTCAAATTTAAATTTTCAAAGTCATGTGACCTACATATGAGAAAACTTTTTCCATAATTCATTCCCTCAAACAGTCCAATGTTTTACCTCTCAGCCTTAAAAAGAACCTGATCCAAACTTTAGTGATGCGTCCTTCGATTATTGCGATTCTTTATTCATGAATCTAAATCTGATCTTCATAGACTACAGGTGTTCACAATATCGGCGTTCGTTTCGTTTGTAACATTGAAAACTGTCTCATGTAACAGGTCACTAGAGATGTTGTCTTGGAAGTCCACTTAAAGAAAGAAGATTCTTCAAACTTATCACTATTTAAAATCATCCACACCTCACACTCTCTTACCTAGCATCTTGTAAATATTTGTTTACCTTTCACTATTCGAACCCGGAACATGTTCCTTTGTTCTATTCCTCTGTAACAGAACATCCTTCTACTCATCAGTAAATTGTCATTGTCGTTTCTCTCAGTGCACATCAGAGACTGTCGGATAATATTTCAAATTTGCGGAGAAAAATCACATTCTAGTTGTTGATTGTTTGTTGAACACATGTCAGGTTGCGCAAAATTAACCCATGACATATAGTAAATATTGTTATTGTTGTAAAAGAAAATATTATAATGTATTTATTATTAGTATTATTATTATTACTACCATTAAAATTATTATTATTATTATTATTATTATTAATTATTATCAGTTATCAATATCATCATTGCTATCTCTGTTTTCTTTCTTTTCGTTGTATTAGCTTGATTCACTATAATGTAATTTTGACTCCTTGACCCTTTATAGGGCTTTAACTTAATTTGTATTATTTTCATCAGTGTTTGTATTTCTTTTTGTATTTATATGTGCTATCTGGTAGGATGGAAGAGAAGGCCTTATGGCCTTAATCCTTGTTAAATCCTTTTATTATTATTATTATTATTCCTTTTATTGTCCTTGTCAGTTATCAATATCATCATTGCTATCTCTGTTTTCTTTCTTTTCGTTGTATTAGCTTGATGAGAGCACTATAATTACTTTTGACTCTTGACCCTCTTTATAGGGCTTTCCCCTTAATTTGTATTATTTTCATCAGTGTTTGTTTTCTTTTTTGTATTTATATGTTCTGGTAGGATGGAAGAGAAGGCCTTATGGCCTTAATCCTGTCAGATTAAATAAATTCCCTTTCTTATTATTATTATTATCTTCTTATATTATTATTCCCCTTGTTTTTCTTGTGTTTCCTTGTACTCCTTGCATTTTTCTTATGCATCTTGCATTCCTCTTCTTCTTCTTCTTCTTGTATCAGAGTGTACTGTTACTGTCTTACATTAAGGAAGCTGCCAGTTATTTGCGGGCTGTGTAAGTTACGCTTAGCGGTAAAGTCATAAATCTGGCGTACGATACTGCACTGTGTATATGACGTAGAAAAATTATTTAAAAAAAAATATCCTTCCAAGGAAATTTAAATCATCTTTACAAAATATAACAAAGATTTTTCAAAATGGTGATCATGTACAATCAATATATTGAGAATTATGTCATTAAATCCCGACGTTTGAGATGGGTAGTCCATGTAGCACGTATTGGTGAGCCCAGAAATACATATAGAGTGTTAGTTGGAAGACCTGAAGGAAAAAGACCTTTGGGGAGGACGAGATGTAGATGGTAGGATAATATTAAAATGTATTTGGAGGAGATAGGATATGATGCTAGGGACTGGATTAATCTTGGTCAGGATAGGGACGGATGGCGTGTTTATGTGAGGGCGGCAATGAACCTGCGGGTTACTTAAAGGCCATTTGTAAGTCAGTAAGTAATTGTAGTTAATATAAATTCACTTTAATTAAAAAATTATTCTGCGATAATTTTAATGTTTTAGTCGTTTTAATTTTAATTTCGTACTACTTTAGTGAACTTATGAAAAAGGGGAAGGTACGAGGCGCATCCAGAAAGTAAGTTTCCCTATTTTTTTTTAAAAAAGAACACACACTTTCAGGAAAAAATTTATTGGCAACAGGTACAGCAATGTTTCAGCTATTTTTCAACATAGCCACCATCAGAATTGAGACATCGTGGGATCAACTTTTGTATCCCTCTGTCGTAGAAATCTGCCGCCTGTGAATGGAACCAGCGTGTGACAGACGTCTTCAGCTCTTCGTCGTTGCCAAAACGCTCACCGGAGGACAGGAATTTCTTGAGGTGCATGAAAACGTGAAAATCGCTGGGAGCAAGATCAGGACTGTAGGGTGGGTGATCAAACAACTCCCAGCCATATTCCGTCAAAACAGCTGCTTGCGTCGAGCCGTATGTGGACGAGCATTGTCATGGAGGAGCACAACACCTGCAGTAAGCATTCCACGCCTCTTGTTTTGAATGGCACGTCGCAATTTTCGCAGTGTTTCACAGTAAAGGTCAGAGTTCACTGTTTCACCTCTTGGAAGGAAGTCAATGAGCAGAATGCCCTTCCTGTCCCAGGACACCGTGCACATCACTTCCCCTTCCGACAGCGTCTGTTTGAATTTCGTCCTGACCGGAGATCCACTATGCCGCCAATGCATTGACTGCTGCTTGGTTTCCGGGGTGAAGTGCGAAATCCAAGTATCATCGCCCGTGACGATCCTGTCGAGGAACTCGTCGCCGTCATCGTGATACCGTTGCAGAAATGCCAGTGCTGCTCCTAAACGTTTGCATTTTGTGTTCGGGTGTCAGGTTTTTCGGCACCCACCTGGCACACGCTTTTTTGAACAGCAGGTACTTAGTGAAAATCTCATGCAACAAGGATCGCGATATCTGCGGAAAATGACTGCTCAGCTCCGTAATCGTGAAGCGACGGTTTTCCATGATGTACTGCCGAACCAGCTCAACACGATCATCTTTGATGAGGGACGGTCGCCCACTGCGCTCTTCATCATGGACACTTTGACGACCTTCGGAAAACTGCCTACACCAACGACGCACCATCTGTTTACTCATGATGTTCGGCCCATAGACCTGACAGAGCTGCCGATGAATTTCAATTGGCGCAATGCTTTGTGCATTAAAGAACTTTATCACCGACCGAACCTCGCAGGAGGCGGGAGAAGGAAAAAGAGCTTCCATTTCGGACCACTGCTGCCACGCTACTGGCACCAGGCGGGACCTGTCCGGCTGGCATATGATTGATACGTCATAGATCTGTTACGCATGCGCAATTGACACGGCTAATTACGTTTACTTTCAAGGGGAAAAAATCGGGAAACTTACTTTCTGGATGCGCCTCGTATAATTGGTTACGTACCGGTATTATAAGAACAAAATGTGTGTATGTAGATTCTACACACTTCTTTTTTTAAATGTTCCTGCAAAGAGAGACAACAAATTAGGGTTAGAATTGGAGGAGTGATAGTAAGAGGAAGAAGAATAAAATGTATAAGATTTGCTGATGATATGGCGTTGTTAGCAGAAGAGATCATACTAAGAGATTCGCTACTAGGGTTAAAGGACAGTTTTGAGCAGTATGGGTTGAAGATAAATACAATTAACACGAAGATCTTAGTCATAGAAAGAAAAATAAAGAAGGTAAACTTGCGAAATCTGAATTAGGCAGCGAAAGACCTACCCTTGGGCCGAAAACTATGAATGAATGTTGTAATGTTCTGGGCCCATTTAATTGTTTGTACAGGGACATCATTTTATTTTTACTTCAATTTTTATTGTACCTGAGTTTTTTAATGTACTTCACTCCCACCCCTTCTACTAATGAAGTTCAACCTTCCTCCACACAGAACCAAGGCCGCATATACAGTCATAGTAGCGTTACGGTCATAGTAAACTACGTTCCAAAAATATGTTCGCGTTTTCCAGTGACGAAAGAGCTTTCAATATTGAATCATTTTCGCACAGGTACTGTCGTCCATTTGCCTACGTCGTATCCCGGTTTCCCCCACCAGCTTTTATTCGCCAGCTAGTGGCTAGGCTGTCTTAGCTCTTTTCTGAGAACATTAATTAAAATACGCAATATTATACAACGGTTTAAAATAATTTAAATACAAGGGCCTTGTTAAGTAATTAACTGTCATGTGATTTCCTCCCTTTCTAAGACCCTACAATATAACCACTTGGACGGACAGTAGATAGTATGTCTGAGTAATTTTATATTTTCGGATCGGGCAGAAGTGAAGATTGAATTTACAGTACGTAAGGTACTCTTTTATAGAGTAGGTACAGAATTATTTCAACATGAGTTACTAGTACGAAGGACGAAACTGGTCTTTGGGATTAGGTACAATAGTCTATAGTGCGATAATATGCACATTAGAACTGAAGCCTGTATCGAAATGAACGGCCACCACTTCAAAAAATATGTTTAAATATCAATATTATAATTATTTTTCACTTTAACTTCATTCTCTATATTGTACGCTAATGTGCTATAGACAGTATAATATACACTGTATAATGAATACGTCCACATGGACAGCTCTGTTCGTAAGTAAAAACACTCATTGTTAATACTGTACTGTATTTTGATTAAACAAAAACCTAATGAAGATGATCAAACTCAAAAGCGCAATATTTCCTAGTTTACGTAAATGAATTAACTACTTTTCTTCCCTCCTATACTTAGTAAAGTGATTTGTTTGTATTTTACGTCAGTATCATCGAACTCCAGTCGTGGAAGGGGGTAGCAAACGGCGTTGATCCAGAGGTATAGCCAAGTTAATATTAAAAATGTTAATGAAAATAAAATGATGTCCCTGTATTAGTAAATGTTTGTGAGTATTTGTATGCAAGTGTCTATATTTATCCAATGTTATATACCCGACATTCACAAATAATAAACTTTTCCATTTCGAACCAATTAAAAGCTGTTAATGCATGTAAAATGAATTCCGGAACGCACTGTAAATTCTTCACGCCAGTCCTCTACAGGCAACCCAACTTGTGCATTAACGAAGAAATGCTGATAGAATTATGATGAATAGCCCTCTAAACATGTCAGCATGCGACCGGATGATCTTCACCGATACTGTTGATGTGTTTTTACTACACCACGGGGCTGTTACCTCTCTGTCACCAATCACTCCAGGCCCACGTAACAATTTTATCGTTACAAGAGAAATACGTTTGATGTCGTAGGCACCGAAAGCTTTGTAACTAGATAATCTATTCCAGATAGAATGGCGGCTTTGATTTTCATTTCTATGCCACGGACACATCTATATAGAGGAAAGTATATTATATTCAGCTTCCATATCCGCTAGTGTGAGCTTTATCATATTCTGTCTGATATATTAATAACACTTCTCGCTTAAAATACCTCCCAGGATACTTTTCACGGTAAATACAGTTCAGGAATAAATAACACGGTTCATTATAGACGCACAACGACATATAACAGCCTATAAACCATTAAACGATATAAAGAGATTAATCCTGTTACCATAACATTTAATCTTAGAATTAAATTACGGTTCTATCAACAAATAGTGTTTATATTATATGTATTGAATTATTAATTGAATATATTCTAGCATTATTTGTATATTAATGCACCCGTTAAGTTATTTATATGTATATAATTTCATTTATTTAATTGAATTTATTTACAGGAAGAAAAGGGAATGTCTGGAAGATTTTCACCGGCATATTAATTTCATTCAAAGTTAAAAACTAATTTATTCAAGAAGTGTGTTACAATAATGAAAAAAATTATGCTCGACCATGCATTTTGAAATGTAGTAATTATAACAATAGCAGTTAATGCATGTCATTAAAGTACACCTATTCATTAAAGTTGTCGATATAACCATAAACTTCACAGGCTGGAAACCATTATCTCAGAAGGTTATGTTCTGTTACTATAAAAAGCGTTAATTGTAAATAATTTCAAATAAATTCCTTTTTCATTCAATTTCAATTTAAATTTATTTGTTTGTTTATTTAGTTTTTTTATTTACATTTAGTTCAAGGTTAATGACACATTGTTTTTCGGAAAAATTTCATTATTTCGCGTCTATTCAATTTAGCTATTTTTATCTTCAGTCAGATACAAATAAAATGAATATTTGATTAATTTCAAGTTAGAAATATGGTGATAAAAAGTGTTAAAACTTCTATATCTATTAAGATCTATGAAAATATGAAATCTTGCGCTCGTTTCATAAACAAACATCTCGCGTCTTAATTCTATAATTATAGGCTCGTTCTATAATGTACTATTATTTCACTGTAAATTCATTACTTAATTGTAAATTTATTTATTTATTTATTTATTTATTTATTTATGTATATTTATTTATTCGCCCCTTTCTATCTGAGATAGATTATCTAGTAAATGAAATTATAATTATGGGAAAAGAGAAAGGTGCAATGAAATGCAGATTGTTAGAAGAAAGAAAATTGTAATTTTAACGGTATAATCGAAGAAAAATCTTCATTGTCAGATTTTGTCCGTCACAAGCTTTAATCCGATTAAAGCCGGGGATAGAACCCATTCGGAGGAATGATGAGCTCATAAGCTAGTGTTGAAGTGTGTGAAGGGTACAAATAAATTACAAATAAAGAATTGCGGCGTTAACTAGGAACACAATACCACGGATTTGAAAGCTCCAACTGCCAAGTCTCCGATCGCCTACCGCTTATGCGACAAGCTTTTCAGAAAAGATAGAGAAGATGCCGAACATGCTCGGCGTCTGAGCGTATGAAGACGATCAGGTTTATGACACACTTCGCCTTTCGTTTCTAAAGGCAAAACCGGCCTACCTCTTTCCATGCTCAAGTTCACGACAGGAAATAATCTTAAGTGAGCGTTTTTTAAGGTCTTTTATCTGTGGTTCAAATCTTAAAAGTGTTTGTACTGCAAAGCTGTTGTCTTTATAGCGTCTGCACTGTATGTGGAGCACCGTTCATTTCCACACCTTATATTATAATCGTATTCTCCATTTAAGCAAAAATACTGGCAAGGTTCAAGCTACGACAGAACCATAAATTTTACGTAAAACCTTACGCCGACAAGTTGAATGTTAGCGATAACTCTCCAAATTTTTTTTGGTCTATGTAAACCTTTCTTTGCATCCTTATTTAGTTTTCGGTATTTTTCTTTCTTTTGTGCAAAGGTAGAGATACACGGAGACGAATTGTGTTTGAGGCTAAAAATATTATTATTATTATTATTATTATTATTATTACTTCTATTATTATTGTTTCTATTACTACTATTATTATTACTATTAAATAGAAATAATCGGGATGAAATTCTGAAGTCGAAATTGCGATACAAAACAAGAAAAATTACAAGCCCATGGGTAGCGATCAAATTCCAAGAGAATTAATATAAGAGGGTGGAAACGCATCGTTTAATTAAATTTATAAGCCCGTACCTGCTATTTTGAAAAAGGAAATTGTAACAGAACACTGGAAGGAATTAATAATCGCACCTATCTTTAAGAAAGCGGAAAAGACAAACTGTAGTAACTATCGAGGAATATCACTTTTGTTGACGCCGTACAAAATAATGTACAATATTCTTTTCAGAAGAATAACTCCATATGTAGATTAAATTATTGGAGATCATCAGTGTGGTTTTAGGCGTAGTAGATCAAGTATTGATCAGATTTATTTTATTCTACATATATTGAAAAAAAAATGAGAGTATACGGGTGCAGTACATCACTTATTCATTGATTTCAAAAAGGCATATGACTCAGTTAAGGAGAAGTTTTATATAATATTCTTATTGAATTTGATATTTCCAAGAAACTAGTTCGATTAATTAAAATGTGTCTCAGTGAAACGCACAGCATAGTCCGTATAGGTTAATTTCTGTGTGATGCGGGCTAAAGCAGGGAGATGCACTATCACCTTTACTTTTTAACTTCGCTCTAGAATATGCCATTATGATAGTCCAGGATAACGGACAGGGTTTGGAATTGAAAGGGTTACATCAGCTGCTTGTCTATGCGGATGATGTAAATATGTTAGGAGAAAATCCACAAATTATTAAGGAAAAGACGGGGATTTTACTTGAAGCAAGTAAAGAGATAGATTTGGAAGTAAATCCCGAAAAGACAAAGTATGTGATTATGTCTCCTGACCAGGTGGCCGAAATGAAAATATAAAACTTGGAAATTTATTATTTCAATAGGTAGAAAAAGACAAATATCTTGGAGCAACAGTAACAAATATAAATGACACTCGAGAGGAAATTAAACGTAGAATAAACATGAGAAATGCGTATTATTATTCGGTTGAGAATCTTTTATCATCCAGTCTGCTCTCGAAGAAGCGGAAAGTTAGAATTTATAAAACAGTTATATTACCGGTTGTTCTGTAAGATTGTGAAACTTGGACTCTCATTTTGAAAGAGGAACAGAGGTTATAGGTGTTAGAGAATAAGGTGCGTGGGAAAATATTTGGGGCTAAGAGAGATGAAGTTACAGGAGAATGGAGAAAGTAACACAACGGAGAACTGCACGCATTGTATTTTTCACCTAATATAATTGAGATGGGCAAGGCATATAGCAGGTACGCGTGAATCCAGAAATGCATATGGAGTATTAGTTGGAAGATCTGAGGGAAAAATATTTGAGGAGGTAGGTGGATGGATAATATTAAAATGAATTTGAGGGAGGTGAGATATGATGCTTGCTCAAAATAGGTTCTTTGTGAGTGCGGCAAAGAACCTTCGGGTTTTTAAAGTCATTTAAGTTATTATTATTATTATTATTATTATTATTATTATTATTATTACTTACTGGCTTTTAAGGAACCCGGAGGTTCATTGCCGCCCTCACATAAGCCCGCCATTGGTCCCTATCTTGAACAAGATTAATCCAGTCTCTATCATCATATCTCACCTCCCTCAAATCCATTTTAATATTATCTTCCCATCTACGTCTCGGCCTCCCTAAAGGTCTTTTTCCCTCCGGCCTCCCAACTAACACTCTATATGCATTTCTGGATTCGCCCATACGTGCTATATGCCCTGCCCATCTCAAACGTCTGGATTTAATGTTCCTAATTATGTCAGGTGAAGAATACAATACGTGCAGTTCTGCGTTGTGTAACTTTCTCCATTCTCCTGTAACTTCATCCCTCTTAGTCCCAAATATTTGCCTAAGCACCTTATTCTCAAACACCCTTAACCTTTGTTCCTCTGTCAAAGTGAGTCCAAGTTTCACAACCATAAATAATACCTATAACTGTTTTATAAATTCTAACTTTCAGATTTTTGACAGCAAACTGGATGATAAAAGTTTCTCAACCGAATAATAACACGCATTTCCCATATTTATTCTGTGTTTAATTTCCTCCCGAGTATCATTTATATTTGTTACTGTTGCTCCCAGATATTTGAATTTCTCCACTTCTTCAAAAGATAAATTTCCAATTTTTATATTTCCATTTCGTAGAATATTCTCGTCACGAGACATAATCATATACTTTGTTTTTTTCGGGATTTACTTCCAAACCGATCGCTTTACTTGCTTCCAGTAAAATTCCCGTGTTTTCCCTAATCGTTTGTGTATTTTCTCCTAACATATTCACGTCAGCATAGCTGATGTAACCCGTTCAATTCCAAACCATCTCTGTTATCTTGGACTTTCCTAATGGCATACTCTAGAGCAAAGTTAAAAAGTAAAGGAGATAGTGCATCTCCTTGCTTCAGCCCACAGTGAATTGGAAACGCATCTGACAGAAATTGACCTATACGAACTCTGCTGTACGTTTCACTGAGACACATTTTAATTAATCGAACTAGTTTCTTGGGAATACCCAATTCAATAAGAATATCATACAAAACTTCTCTCTTAACCGAGTCATATTATTATTATTATTATTATTATTATTATTATTATTATTATTATTATTATTATTATTGGAATTTAGTTCCCGTGATACGGAGATTAAAGTTAATCCACAAACCTGAATATTTTGGACAAAATTACAAAACAATTCGTATATTTATCTGACGCCTTGATTTAAAGGTTCTCTCGAATATTCTTCCGGTAAAGTGACCATGGAATTCTACCCACACTCCGGTACAGCCGAGCTATCGATAGATCCGTACCGTAACTTCTCTCGATTTCATAACAGCGTCCCTTTATTCTCATATTCAGCTGTTTCCGCTACGTTGAGTCCCGGAATGCGAACATTACAAAGCGTCTCATCGTTTGACTCTCTGTTTTAGATACAATGCTGCGAAGAATGTACAGACTCACCTCTCCGTGGACGAGATGTGTATCTTTTCGCGCATGCAACGCTTAAGGTGTGCAGCTTTAATGTTTCGTGGAATCCAAGGTCGGGACGCGCGATAGCGTTGTATTATTATTCGGTCGCGGGTTCGATGTCCGGCGAGATCATGGGTTTATGCCATTGATATAATTCTTCCAATCGCACTTTGATCCTGAAGTTCACTCATTCTCTAACAGAAATGAGATTTAAGGTTTATTCTTGAGGACAAATGCTGACAGAAAATAAGACTGACATCCCTACTGTTAATAATAGCCGATTATCGATCGAGAAAAGAGACTTAATATCCCGCCACCTTAATGGCCTTTCGGGATATGTAATGTGATGAACTCGTACATATTATAATAACAAAGAAGAATTCGGCCCTCCAACTCAAAAAAAATTGTCAACAATTCCAGCCTGGTTTGGTCACAGCTTCGGATCATCTTACGCCGTTTATGAAAAATCTGTTCAACAAGACAAAACTTACTGCTGAAAAAAGGTTACAAATTCACTTGGGTTAAAGACTGCAACATTTTTGTTGGGAAAAATGAAAATTTCCAAGTGAATAGAGTGTTTGATTACTACGCTCTTGAAAAATTTTAATTGTTAGATAATTACATCTCTCGATTATTTTCATTATCTATATATATAATTTGAACTGGTAATGGAAATTACGGGAAAACGGCTGAACGAATTTTAATAAATGGCCCCTCATTTTGAAGCTTGGAACCCAAAGTTTTTCGGAAAAGTAGTAGTTTTCAGTGAAATGTCAATTTTCCTACATAATTTTCCTATTTTCCAAAATCCATCTGTTGTCAGTTTTGAGAACTAATTTCATCGAATCACGGCCGACTTGATTGAATTTCAGAACAAAACACACACTACAATAAACAATAGGCTATTACACGAAGGCCATGACCTGCAGGATTGCCGACATATTTAGAGCTCAATTCAATTTTTTATTAAAAACTGATTCTGCAGTGTATAATAATTTTGTGAGTACAGCTGTGTATTGGATATTCAAATCTACGAAACTTGAGGTGGTTTGATGACATTATTACCATTAGAAATTAAATCTTATTACAGTTAATATCATGATGAGTCTATTTTTCACTAATTGTACATAATATTGATGCTATATTGATGACATGAAAGTGAAACCGTTTGAGGTTATGTAAGTAAATATAGAGAATATCTTAATTTAGAACTTCATTTCTATAATTTACTGAGTGACTGCTATATATAACTACAAAACTTAAGTAAGATAATAATATTGTTATTAAAATCAAATATTTTTATACTTATTAACCCAGTGGGGTTGGGTCTTTTTCATATACTTAATGGCGGTGTAGTGTAGATATTGATATGTATCATTGTCTTCAGTAATGGCTCGAGAGAGCGCAAAAATTACAGTTCCTAAGGAAAGATCAAAAGGTATTACTTACTGATAAAAGAAGAGGCCTAGAAAATTTTGTAGTCTCCAGATCATTTCAGCAAGATCTCTTAGTAGGTTAAAATGATTTTACGCTCTACATTTCAAGTTCTACATGCAGCAGCTATACGAAAATGCTATTGTTCGAAAGCTTAGCAAACCTGACATTTTTTTTTTTTTTTTTTAACTTTTGCCTACAATCCACAATGACCTGAAATAGCTACTGCTATCGTCCTGACATTGATACTTGCGTTTTCGCGTTGAAACTCAAAAACTGAAGTTGGATAGGTTCAAGAAAACGTATTTTTTTGTCTAAAAAAAATCCATTCAGAAGGAGTATGTTTCATTATTATGGAAGCAAATAACTATCAAAAATACAAGTATTCTTCATTGAAAATAAATCTGAAAAATTTTTATTTGAACGTCTAACGAACTTAGTTTGCAGCAGCATTTGCTGCACAAGCCACTAGTATTATTTATATTTAACCGTCATCATTGACAACAATAATAACAGCAAGCTATATAACAATGTAGATAATTATTATATCAACAAAAATATTTAATGACATACTTAACTTTGACAATTATATTGCTAATTGTAAACATCTTAATTTAAAACTGATTCATTTAAACATTCGTAGTAATTATAAAAAAGAATTTCTCTCAATCTTGTGCCTTCTTACAATACTTTCCTTTCAATTTTGACATAATAGTACTTACTGAAACTTGGCTTCGTTATGATATAAATTTTGACATACAAACTTATAATAAGTGATTATCTGAAAAATGTAACAAACCTCATCACGCATTGGACAGTTTTTGGGCTCATGCTCGGTGCCCGTGGCACGATCTGACGAGAAACTTTAAATCAACTTAACAATTTAAAATTTCTGATGCAACGATTGATGGATGCCATAGGATCTCATGTGTTAAAATCATCCTTAACTATAATTAGTAATCATTTGTACCCAACAAACTTTTATTGTAAATGATTTCCTATGTTTTCTTTTCATTTATCTTAATGTTTTTTTTTTCTTTCAAATTGTCACATAATTGTTTTTAATCATTGTTCATTATGAATTGATTAGTAGGCCGATCTATTGAACCCTAATTTAGGTCGACTTTTGTTAATACAAATATATATATATATATTACATAACTCTGATTGTTGCCTTATATAATGTAAATGTCCGATTATTTATTAAGGAGTCCTCTGAAGTTAAATATTTAAGCATAATTTTCGACAATCATTTAAAATGGAACCACACATTAATAACCTTTGTAATAAATCGTACAATATATTTAACAGTATTTAAATCGGTAATTATGTACGGAATTATAGGACGGGGTAGCGTATTTAAAACCAATTTTAATCCACTTTATTTATTACAGAAGAAAATAATTAAAATATATCTTCATAAATCTATTTATTTTCCATCTCAAAAAAATTTTTCTTAGACTTCAATGTTCTTAAAATAAGACAAATTTATTATATAGTATTAATAAAATTCATACATAAAAATCGAAATAACTTTGAATCTTATTCTCATATTTGTGAGACAAGAGGTATGAATTCTTTAAGATTGTTTGAATCAAAATGTAACATTGCTACAGTATATAATCATAGTAGTAATTTAGGACTAAGAATATATAACGAATTTATATTTAAATATCCTAATCTTGTCAATTCTAATAGTTCTAGCATTAAATTTAAAAAGTTATGTATGGATTTCAAAAATAACGAAAAATTGTAAATTTTAAATTTATATATTCTTATTGTGTAGTAGACATAAAACAAATTGCATTATATACTTCTCAATTTAAATTCAGGAATTCGCCCCTGAGCACGAGTTCTACTCTTTCAGGGATGAGCTAAAATTAAATATTATATTTTATGTTACAATTATTATCAAACTAAATAAAATAAAAAATATCTAAATAGACGTATGTATGTATGTATGTATGTATGTATGTATGTATGCATGTATATATGTATGCATGTACTCGTACGTACGCATATGTACGAGGGGGATCCAGGAAATAACGACCGTTTTGTTGTAATAATTAAAAATATATATATTTATTTGAAAAAAACAAAGTCTGTTACATAACTGAAGCTTCCTTTACTTCTCTACATAATCACCACCTACATTTAAACATTTGTCGTATCTGTTCACTAGCTTTAGAATTCCCGTGTTATACTCCTCTGCCGCCAGGTGTTCACTGTCTTCTTCAACTCTTCATCACTTCCAAAACGCGTACCACCCAGAAAGTCTTTCAGCTTAGTGAAAATGTGAAAATCGCTAGCAGCAAGGTCTGGACTATAGGGCGGATGATCAAAGATTTCCCAACCGAATTGATCCAGCAATTCTCGAGTTGAAGCAGCAGTGTGCGGGCGGGCACAGATTTTGTGGTAGCCAAGATGTTGCGACACAATTTCACCAGGCAAAGAACGAGAAATGTCAGGAAAGGCAATATGCAATTCGTCGAGTGATGTGCGCCTGTCTTGCAAGATTCTGTCGTTCACTTTAGTCTTCAGATCTTCTGTGATGAGTGATGGGCGTCCGGGTCGAGTTTTATCGTGGACATTTGTTCGCCCATTGTTGAACATTTCGCACCATTTTCTCACATTTATTTCATTCATTACAGTATCACCATACACTTCTTTCAATTGCCGGTAAATTTCTGCAGGTTTCAAATGTCGGGCATTCAAAAATCGAATCACACTCCTCACCTCACAGTCGGCGGGATTATCAATCACGTCGTTCATTTTGAAGTAACACAAAATGCACAATGGCGACTTGTTGCAACCAGTACTCACAACATTATGAGAACACATGTTAAGGAAGCCAGTTGACCTTCAAACAAGGAAGGGGAGTCAGCTGCGGCGGGTATGCGCGAACGGTCGTTATTTCCTGGGTATGTATGCGATTAGATTCGATTATTTTTTATTTAACTGGATCCCCTCTATGTATGTATGTATGTATGTATGTATGTATGTATGTATGTATGTATGTATGTATGTACTGACTTTTTAAAATCACCCGATTCATAACCAACTTTTTTTTTTGCCAGTAATTCCTCAATTTCATTTTTTTGCTGTTACTTCGTACTCGTCTATCCATTTTTCTACATTTAGTTTGTTTTCTCCTTCTTCTTCTTTCTATTTTGTCATCGATTTATCATAATTTTTCGCAATAAATTATTTCGGATTCTCTGCCCGTCTCTATATCTCGTGAGTGCCACGTTTTAATACTGTATAAACATGAACTCTATTTTAACACTTTCTTCCCCACCAACCTGCTAGTAGTTCAAGCATTAATAATTTGCTCAGTACAAGAAACAGTTGCGAGTTGGATTCGCGCTTGAGCTTGATTACTTCGTTGGGTTTTTTTCCTCGAGGTCTTCTTCAACCGTAAGGAGAATGTCAGGTAATTTATAGCTAATTCTCGGCCTCATCTCGCCCAATACCATCTCGCTATCACCAATCCTATTGGCGTTAAACAACCGAATAGTTGATACAGCGTCGTTAAATAAGAAAAAACAAATAGTTGCATTTTATGGTATTAATATTAATAGAAGCCACAATATCACTTGCATTGCTGTTTCATGAAGAAGTACAATTCCATAAATATATTACTTCAGCTCTGCATATTCATTTCAAAACAAAATAGGTAATGTAACAAACAACACAAAATCAGCATCAGTGGGAAGCAATATTTCACATATTATTAACACATATCTCCACATACCTCGTTTTGAAATTCTCGAAACTTCAAATAAATCTTAATTTCACTACAGCTGACTTCTTTTTGGACCACCTTGTACCACGACTCCAACTCGAGATCTGTAACAAAAATCCAAGAAGTTGTAACTGTAATTAATGTCTATTTACCCCCTTCCTTCCTCTCTCTCTCTCTTTTCTCTCTGTTCACGAATCGCAGAAAGGAGAGCTTTTCTAGAAGCAGTAAAATGTTGTAATTCAATAACAAGATGAGATGTTGTGTAGACTAGCCCGCCCTTCTGCAGATATCTTATGCCTGAATTCATCAAATTCTATACATCTTCCACTTCTAAAAGTCCTGATTGTTCAACTCTGAAATGAGCTCACTTGAACTACAGTTCAAAAGAACATCAGATAACATTTTACTTTGTAAAACTACAAGAAAGTATATTACTAAGAATATTGTCCAGATTAAATACACAGCTAGATTTCACATTATGATGAATGTGGTTAATTATTATTTTATAATGAATTGTACATTACGTCTGTACCATTCTCAGAAGAATCTTTCCATTATTTGAACCAGTGATAGGCAGATTCCTGCATTATGTGCTACTACATCCTGTGCAAGAGAATCAGCTTACATATTTCATGCAAGAGAAACATGTTCTCAGCCGAAGAGGTATCATAACACGTAAGGATGGATTAAGAATGAGCGAGTTCTTTCCAAGGTGCAAACAAAGTGAACTAACAAGGGAACCGTTCCAGGTCATAGTACTTGATTTTAGTGAAAATGCATATTTAAGCTAATTTTATCTCGTTAAGAAACATGGTGATAGTCATTCGATTCAATTTTTCCTCGTTTACCTTGAATATCGTTAATACTTGAGAAGAAAAATTCGCTCCGGCGCCGGGGATAGAACCCGGGTCCTTAGTTCTACGTACCAAGCGCTCTGACCACTAAGCTACGCCGAATTCAATCCACAGCACCGGATCGAACTCTCCTCCTTCAATGTTTCCCTTTTGGGCTGAATCCAAGTTAGGCATATACGTTGACGTTATATGTCCAAGTCAACTGCCATTATACTAGGGGCGCACTCAACTGAGTGACTTATTTGGCCGGGATTCCGCAGTTAAGTGCACATTAATCAACTAACTTTATAACTGGATGAAAATATCGAAAAGCTTTTATTTAAAATGCGACACTGATCCCTTAAAACATTTTCTATCACTTCTATCTCAATTTTTAGTTGATATAGGGATAAGAAATATAGAAAAATTTAATTTTGTTAAGAACGATATTCATTTAATATCAAAGATAGTTGATATAGGAGATTTATCTCATTTTTTTGCCTAGCTAGACTCATGTAAATTCTATCATATTTTTTTAGAAATATGCATTGCTAGCTATGAGAATATTAAAGATTTTTTATTAATTTGTCCTACAGAATAATATCTTTAATATTAATTGACAATTATTACAGATCACTGCGCACTTAACTGCGGAATCCCGGCCAAATTAGTCACTTAGTTGAGTGCGCCCCTTACATAATGGCAGTTGACTTGGACATATAACGTCAACATATATGCCTAGCTTGGAGTCAGCCCAAAAGGGAAACATTAAAGGAGGAGAGTTCGACCCGGTGCTGTGGATTGAATTCGGCGGAGCTCAGTGGTCAGAGCGCTTGGTACGTAAAACCAAGGACCCGGGTTCGATCTCCGGCGACGGAACGAATTTTTCTCCTCGAATATTAATTGTCAATTAATATTACAGATATTATTCTGTAGGACAAATTATTAAAAAAATCTTTAATATTGAATATCGTTGATATTTATACCGCTTCTTGCGCGCACTCGGATCCTCATACTCTATTTTGTTCAATTTATTCATTACGTAACCGTACGTTATTTTCAATAATATACTTATATTTAATTTTATTTTAATGTATTGTTTTAATATGTTCAAATGCAACGTGGATAAATGCGATAACCTCAATTTTTAAACCAACGCTGACTGTCCCGAATTTTTTTCTGACTCACATCTTTGGTATAATTTTTGAAATAACAATTCGTATACCCGTGAAAACATGATATTGTTTTAATATGTTCAAATGCAACGTGGATAAACGCGATAACCTCAATTTTTAAACCAACGCTGACTGCCCCGAATTTTTTTCTGACTCACAACTTTGGTATAATTTGTGAAATAACAGTTCGTATACCCGTGAAAACATGATATTCTTTAATATGTTCAAATGCAACGTGGATAAACGCGATAACCTAAATTTTTAAACCAACGCTGACTGTCCCGAATTTTTTCTGACTCACAACTTTGGTATAATTTGTGAAATAACAGTTCGTATACCCGTGAAAACATGATATTGTTTTAATATGTTCAAATGCTACGTGGATAAACGCGATAACCTCAATTTTTAAACCAACGCTGACTGCCTCGAATTTTTTTCTGACTCACAACTTCGGTATAATTTGTGAAATAAAAGTTCGTATACCCGTGAAAACATGATATTCTTTAATATGTTCAAATGCAACGTGGATAAACGCGATAACCTCAATTTTTAAACCAACGCTGACTGCCTCGAATTTTTTTCTGACTCACAACTTTGGTATAATTTGTGAAATAACAGTTCGTATACCCGTGAAAACATGATATTGTTTTAATATGTTCAAATGTAACGTGGATAAACGCGATAACCTCAATTTTTAAACCAACGCTGACTGCCCCGAATTTTTTTCTGACTCACAACTTTGGTATAATTTTTGAAATAACAATTCGCATACCCGTGAAAACATGATATTGTTTTAATATGTTCAAATGCAACGTGGATAAACGCGATAACCTCAATTTTTAAACCAACGCTGACTGTCCCGAATCTTTTTCTGACTCACGTCTTTGATATAATTTGTGTAATAACAGTTCGTATACCCGTGAAAACATGAAAAGTAAATAGATCTTTCTTTCCTCCCGCCCTGAGTACTTTAGTCAGTGTTTACATCAATGGGGGTTCTAATTTTAGATAGAATGTAGGAACTTGTGGAGCGAATGCAGCGCTAATAGACATGCAGCGGGAGAACAATGAACGATCCACCCACGTAAGTAATTGTGTGAACCCGAAGGTCAAGACCGAGCAGACGGCAATCACAGACTCAATTGAACCGCTGACGGAGCTCCTGTATAACGCGGGGCGACGCACGCCGTGTAATTAAGCCCCACTGATGTGACGTGTTGTGACGTGCAGGCGTGTCGTCGCCATTAATTCAGACCTCAACGCTCACAGCCATTCTTTATAAACAGTCGCGTCTGAGTTGTGCCGCTTTAACGTGCAAGATCGAGAACGTGGATGCGAATCAGGGTTTAAGCCACAGTCGCATTTTCCTACTCTTACTTACTTACTTACTTACTTACTGGCTTTTAAGGAACCCGGAGGTTCATTGCCGCCCTCACATAAGCCCGCCATTGGTCCCTATCCTGAGCAAAATTCATCCATTCTCTATCATCATATCCCACCTCCCTTAAATCCATTTTAATATTATCTTCCCATCTACGTCTCGGCCTCCCTAAAGGTCTTTTTCCTTCCGACCCCAAAAATGCAACAAACTTTGAATGTGAATGTGCAAAAATGTGACAACCACATCAGAAATGAAGATGGTAATGGAGAAAATGAAATCAGAGATGTGTTTGAACTAATGTGAATGTAAATGAAATGTTAATGACATGGGCAATGTTCAAAAAGGTATTGAGCAATACATGTTTTGGAATGGATTTCAAAGAGTTCGTGCAATTCATGTAAGTTAAGTGAACAATTTCTTCGATCACATACTGTAAAATGTGAGCGAGGATTTAGTTGCATGAATCTTGTAAAAACTGGAATTAGAAACCGCCTTTTAATAAAAAAAAAATTAACGCTGATAATAATAAATCTTGAAGGGGCTACCAATAAAGAATTCCAATGTTTAGAGTGCTCACAAAATAACGTAATTTAATGTAATGTAAATTCAGCAGTAATTCATTCTAAACATACCCACGTCTAATGATATACTTGCATAATTATATCTAGATGGATTGAAAGTAATAAAACTCCAAGAAACAAATTACATAACCTTTTTTTTTCTTCATACTTTATTAATTTTATCTTTCTGCACAATTATTTATGCTCGACCATGCCGAAATGTAGTAATTATACACCTGGTAGTAGCCCTTTAATGCACCTCATTAAATTACACCTATTCATTATAATTCAGTTGTTCAGCCAATGAGAAATCACCATTGTACCATTATGAAACCACAAGTATCGATTATTCTCGGATATGCAATCGAAAGACATCTAGCGAAAAGTCACGGAGGCTGGAAATCCAATACTGTCGCAGAAGGTTATGTTCTGTTACTATAATAATTAACGTTAATTGTAAATAACATTCAAATAAATTCAATTTGTCATCTCGTTTTTCAATTCTAAATCAATTTCCAGGTTATATCAAGCCTAATCTTCTTGTTATTCTCTAGATTATATCAAGGACAATCACATTCGTGCCTCGGAAAGAATCAATACTTTCGCGTCTGCGCACATCTCACAATTCAGGTCAGTTCCGTTCCTCACTTACATAACCATAACATGAATAGTTATGAATAATTTCAAGTTAGAAATATGGTCGAGCATAAAAAGTCGTATTAAGCTTGCCTATAATGGTAATTAAGACGCTAGTATGAAAATTATGAAACTCGCTTGCGCTCGTTTCATAAACATACTCGTGTCTTAATTACTACCATTATAGGCTCGTTGCATAATGTACTATTATAATACTGCACAAGCATTTCGCAATTTGCATAAATATAATTTTTCATTTGTGCATTTTTGCGACAATTATTTATTTTCTGATGCGAATACTGTTTACAATATAGACAGAGTGGAAGGGTACCAATTACACCCATTTACAAAGGTAATAGATAAACTCAATGCGAACAAGTTTTGTCAAGTTTCTTGATATTTTTTTTTTTTTTCAATTGGACTATAGAGCTATATTAGATCTAATATTTACTGTGTATGTTTACATCCTTTTCATTTTTATGTCGCATGTAATAGTCATCATAAATACTAATGTGGTAACTCTACAGACAACCGTAGTGACGATGAAATTACGTTGTAGTCAGTTTTCATATGTGTACATGCACGTTGCGACCCAGGGTTCGCACATGCAAAGCTCTCTGGAGTATTCCAAGCCCTGAGATGTGTCTAAGTCGTCAAAATATGGAAATGAAGATCTACATTTCAAGCAACGATGACTGAATGAATGGTATGTCAAGTTAATACAGCTTCATTAATAAGAAATCCCACAAGAAAGGAAGGAACGCAGCTGTATCCTCGATGGTATTGCAGAGTAATTCCCTCCCCTTGCCATTAGACATCGCCTTGAACTGAACTTTGTGTAGCAATTGCACAAGCACAACTAACTCTGATATTCTGTTATAAACACGAATCGCAACATCCCAGGAGGTACCGGTAGCATGTCTTTCTCTCAGATCTTCTGGCTGGTCCTTTCTATTTTTATGTCATTTCCATCTTCTTTCATAACTTTTATTCCATCTTTATTCTTTCCCTTAATTTCTTTATTCCATTGCTCTCTTCTTTCCTTATTTTTTACAATTCTCTTAATTTCTTATTTTCACCTCTTTCCACTTCTTTCTGCCTTCCCTTTTCACGTCTGCCTCATCTGTCCACTTCCTTCTGCCTCATCTCTTCACACTTCTTTCTGTGTACCCTGTCCACTTCCGTCAATCTCCCCTTCCCACTTCTGCCTCATCTGTCCACTTACTTCTGCCTCCCCTGTCCACTTCTTCCTGCTTCACCTATACACTTCTTCCTACCTACCCTGTCCATTTCTTTCAGCCTCCCCGATCCACTTCTTTCTGCCTTCCCTGTAACCTTTTTCCTGCACAACCTGTTTATTTCTTCCTGCCTCATCTGTCCACATATTTTTGCCTCACCTCTCCACTTATTTCTTCCTCCCCGTCCACTTCTTCCTGCTTCACCTGTAAACTTCTTCCTACCTACCCTGTCTATTTCTTTCCGCCTACCCGATCCACTTCTTTCTGCCTTCCCTGTACTCTTTTTTCCTGCACAACCTGTCTACTTCTTCCTGCCTCATCTGTCCACATATTTTTGCCTCACCTCTCCACTTATTTCTTCCTCACCAGTCCGCTTCCTTCTCCTCCCCTGTCCACTTCTTTCTGCTTCAACTGTAAACTTCTTCCTACCTACCCTGTCTATTTCTTTCCGCCTACCCGATCCACTTCTTTCTGCCTTCCCTGTAACCTTTTTCCTGCACAACCTGTCTACTTCTTCCTGACTCATCTGTCCACATATTTTTGCCTCACCTCTCCACTTATTTCTGCCTCGCCAGTCCGCTTCCTTCTCCTCCCCTGTCCACTTCTTTCTGCTTCAACTGTACGCTTCTTCCTACCTACCCTGTCCATTTCTTTCCGCCTTCCCGATCCACTTCTTTCTGCCTTCCCTATTCACTTCTTCCTGCCTATCCTGTACTCTTCTTCCTGCCACCCGTCTACATCTTTCTGCCTCACCTGTCCACATCTATCTCACCTGTCTACATCTTTCTACCTCTCCTGTCCACATATTTCTGCCTCACCTCTCCACTTATTTCTGCCTTACCTGTCAACATCTTTCTGCCTCACCTGTCAACATCTTTCTGCCTCACCTGTCCACATCTATCTCACCTTCTACATCTTTCTACTTCTCCTGTCCACATATTTCTGCCTCACCTCTCCACTTATTTCTGCCTTAACTGTCAACATCTTTCTGCCTCACCTGTCCATATCTATCTCACCTGTCTACATCTTTCTACCTCTCCTGTCCACATATTTCTGCCTCACCTCTCCACTTATTTCTACCTAACCTGTTCACTTATTTCTACCTCCCCTGTCCACATATTTCTGCCTCATCTCTCCACTTATTTCTACCTAACCTGTTCACTTCTTTCTGCCTCCCTGTCCACATATTTCTGCCTCACCTCTCTTATTTCATAACCTGTTCACTTCTTTCTACCTCCCCTGTCCACATATTTCTGCCTCATCTCTCCACTTATTTCTACCTAACCTGTTCACTTCTTTCTGCCTCCCCTGTCCACATATTTCTGCCTCACCTCTCCACTTATTTCTACCTAACCTGTTCACTTCTTTCTACCTCCTCTGTCCACATATTTCTGTCTCATCTCTCCACTTATTTCATAACCTTTCTTCCTACCACCTGTCCACATATTTCTGCCTCACCTCTCCACTTATTTCTACCACCTGTTCACTTCTTTTCTACGTCCCCTGTCCACATATTTCTGCCTCATCTCTCCACTTATTTCTACCTAACCTGTTCACTTCTTTCTACCTCCCCTGTCCACATATTTCTGCCTCACCTCTCCACTTATTTCTACCTAACCTGTTCACTTCTTTCTGCCTCACCTGTCCATTTATTTCTGCCTTACCTGTCAACATCTTTCTGCCGCACGTGTCCACATATATCTCACCTGTCTACATCTTTCTACCTCTCCTGTCCACATATTTCTGCCTCACCTCTCCACTTATTTCTACCTAACCTATTCACTTATTTCTACCTCACCTGTCCACATATTTCTTTCTACCTTCCAGTCCACATCTTTCTGTCTCTTTCATTTGTTCCTGTCTGCCTTTACATTTTTGTCTATATATATTCTTCTCTTCACTTATCTTTGTGTATTTTATTTCACTTCTTTAGTTTCTCTCTCTCCCTCTCTCTTTTTTCCATTTGATATCATTATTTCTATCGCTCTCTCTGCTTCATTTCCTTAAAGTTCCTTTCTTTGAATTATTCTTTCTTTCTCCTCATATTTACCTCCCTCCTTTCATTTCTTCGTATCCCATTTTCTTTATTTACATCTTTCTGATCTCTTTCTTTCCTTTCCTTCTCCTAGTAAGATTTCCTGACTGTGCTCTAACTCCAATCGAGCCTTAATCTGCAATGTTCACACATCATCCCCACATCAAATTGCTTCATATTGGCTATGAACTTTTTCTAAAGCCATGTTAAGTTCATTAATTCCTACTAATGACCAGTCACTCACACATGTTGCCATTGAAGAGATCTCAGAGGCACTGCAGATGTCGTCAGCAAATTTAAAATTTGTCCAAAATTGAGCGTGATTTGAGGCAGATCAGTAGCGTTACGTAGCACCTTTTGTCCATAGTCTACATGTTCGTCCTTCGCTACACAAAAAAAGACCGTTCTCAGAGAAACTCTGCATAAAGCTGCTTAACTAAAATGTATTAACGAAGTCCAGCTTTAATTAAAATACGAGAGTTACAATGCAGGTGCTACCGTAGACGTCATGCACAGGAACTTCTTAATTGTTTCTTTATATTTCCTGACAGAAAAGCATCGCCAGTGCCTAACCTATAAGCGAAAACAATTGAAACTTATTTTCACAAACAATACACTATCTAAAAAGTTATTCTATAAATCTGTTACAAATTCTTAGGAAATAACATCAAATTACACTTACTTCTAACATTAAATTTTCTGCGTAACAGCTTAATAGTAAAGCTGTTAATAAAGAACTTTTATTGCAAGAAATATAAAAGCAAAAGTAATGCAAAGGCTGCCTCTTATTGACCAGGTATAGTGGCTCACAGTAAATGTCTACAGAGAAGTGTATTCACAACATATGAAGAAGACCACGGATTGGTTGAAAACAGTAGTGTACGTCAAATCGACATTAACGCCTTTAAACCTGGTAATACAAAAGGCTACATAGTAGAAACAACTATCAGGTTTGAGTCTCACAGAAGCCAACCTGATGAGGTGGATGCGGAAAAAAAAATCCATCTATGAGCCGACCATTCCGTACTATAAAAATGCCTACCATCTTAGCGATATACAAGTTATTGGTCTGTTTATTGGTGTAAAAGGAGCCATCACTGCTCGTCCCTCTTCTTTCTGCAAACGCTTTCAATTACAAAGTACCATCATTAAAGAAGTAGCTATTGAGTCATTGAAGCTATCAATTTACATCCTACGACATCAAATGTTGGAGGAAGTGCTACAGTACTCGAGGAACTTAAAATTTAATTTGAACATAACATATTATGTTACATATAATATATGTCATCAATTGTGTGGTCGACCGGGCTGGTGAGTTGGTATAGCGCTAGCCTTCTATGCCCAAGGTTGCGGGTTCGATCCCGGGCCAAGTCGATGGCATTTAAGTGTGCTTAAATGCGACAGGCTCATGTCAGTAGATTTACTGGCATGTAAAAGAACTCCTGCGGGTCAAAATTCCGGCACATTCGGCGACGCTGATATAACCTCTGCAGTTGCGAGCGTCGTTAAATAAAACATAACATTTTAACATTCAATTGCGTGATTTTACAAGTATTTTTAGAGTGCATGCGAGGTAATCCAAGGTCAATGTTCAGAAACTGCTTAAGGCGTGAACAAAGAGTGGAGCGCTTTTCGGTGCCCTTGAGGACTTCTATACGACCCAATTTCGACCTTCATTCAATCTAAGGGCTTCTCTTGACTAGTAAAGACCAAGAGGCTCGCCTTTCTCTATGTTACGGCAAAGATACTAGGCTTCCCTCTTCTGCGCTGCAAATATTGCTCCTAATACTGATTTGCAACATTTCTTCCGTCATTTTTTAAATTCTAACTCATAGGTTGACCAAATCCATCTTTCGGAATTTATCGTCCATTTTTTTATTCTTTCAGTGAAGCGGCGGCACACGTGGTGAGATAAGTGACCTATTTTGTAAATAGTGTATAATAAAGTATAAAGGGGCTTCAGACATTGACTACTTTCAAAAGCTGATTGTCAAAAAGACTGCTTTTCGTCTTTAGAATATGATTTTTCTTCAAATATAACTTTTAGTTTTCATATATCTATTACCCTTCATTATGAAGTATAATTTTTTTGACACAAGGTCTTTTATTTAACACTAAATTGTAATTGTTTAACTCTTCGAATTACCCATGTAACTAAACACATATAATACATTGATCTATTATTATTATTATTATTATTATTAGTGCCACTACAGTGAGTGAGATTAGAGTAAAGCGAAAGACTATTGAAACTTATGTAGGGCCTATCCATATGTAGGTTGTATTGTAAAATTAGGTATTTTATTTATGTTTTATTATTAATTGTAATTATTGTGTTAAATTGTATTGTGTATTGTTATTGTATTGTGTATTGTATAATTGTGTTGTGTATTGTAAATTTTATTGTGTATTGTTTATCATTTTATTGTGTATTGTTTATATTGTGTATACCACTGCCACCGGGTGCTTGCCCACTTGCAGTGTAAATAAATACATACATTATTATTATTATCATTATTATTATTATCATCATCATTATTATAATTATAATTATTATTATTATTATTATCATTATTATTCCATTGCTTTCTGTGTCGCTGTTATTTGTATTTTCTATGCATATATATACTGATTGAGTGGAAGAAAAGGGTTTATAATCTTAATTCTGCTAGTGAAAATAAATGAATTAAATAAATAAAGAACTAATTTAAATTGTAGGAAACAACATCGTAGTATCAGTCTTTATCACACTATAATGCATTGTAAACAGTCTATGGGGTCTAGTTCTGAATCAATGAATAGAATGTCAACTTCAGCACAAACAAGATGTTGTGGCACGCGTCAAAAATGACGTCTATGAACAATAAACCTTATCTCCATACGCTCTGGGACAAAATACGGTCCTTAATAATAACAGCACCATATAACAGAAATCAGATTTATTTATTATTTATTTATTTATTTATTTACTTAGTTACTTACGTAGTTACTTACTTACTTATTTACTTATTTATTTATTTACTTAATTACTTACTTAGTTACTTATTTTATTTTTTATTTATTTATTTACTTAGTTACTTATTTATTTATTTATTTATTAGTTACTTATTTATTTACTTAATTACTTACTTAGTTATTTATTTATTTAATTATTTACTTATTTGTTTAGTTACTTAGTTATTTATTTATTTTTACTTATTTATTTATTTAGTTATTTATTTATTTATTTATTTATTTATTTATTTTTATTTACTTAGTTAGTTACTTAGTTACATATTTATTTATTTATTTAGTTACTTAGTTACTTACTTAGTTACTTATTCATTTATTTGTTTACTTAATTACTTATTTATTTATTTATTTATTTATTTATTTATTTATTTATTCATTCATTTATTTTCTTAGTTACTTATTTATTTAATTATTAATTTAGTTACTTAGTTATTTATTTATTAATTTACTTAGTTACTTACATATTTATTTATTTATTTTTGTTATTTATTTAGTTATTTATTTATTTACTTATTTATTTATTTATTTAGTTATTTATTTATTTATTTACTTACTTAGTTATTTATTTATTTATTTATTTATTTACTTACTTAGTTACTTATTTATTTATTTACTTACTTAGTTACTCACTTATTTATTTATTTATTTATTTACTTAGTTACTCAGTTACTCATTTATTTATTTATTCGTTCGTTCGTTTATTTATTTATTTATTTAATTCCACCACCAACAGAAGCAGGCTTCCAATTACAGGTGGCTTACATAGATACATACACAAAATACATAATAAGAAAAAAAAACAAAACAAACAACACAAACGAAAGAAAGAAAATACATAACGGTAATAGATGCTAGAATAAAATATTGCAGTTAATATAGTGCCAAATGTAATATAATGATGCAAAATTATTTAAAAACTAGAGTAAAAACATTATAATACACTTCTTCATAATTTAAATATCTTTTTAATTCTTTTTAATATTGTATGAAATTTTTCAACTGTTAAACTGAAATCTAATTGAGAATCACAGTTTAAAGACAGAGAGTTGTGTTACACATAACAAAGAACGGAGAGTTCTTGAAGAAAACAGTTCTAGAAATGGGAATAACAAAAGGTTGCCTATTACGTAATTCTGTTTTTTTTTTTCTTTTAAGAAAAGAATTTTTTTAAGAATTTAAGAAAATCACAGTTATTCAATATACCGTTAACAGTAATATGTTTGAAATTACACTTTAAAAAATGTATTTCTGAAACGATGCCGTATTTTTTTAAAAAACTTGCTCATGTCTTCTGTCCAAAACAGCCACATCTTTCACCGCCTAGCATTTGAAAAAAAAACTCTGATCCTGTATAGCCCTAACTTTTATTATTAACATTTTTATACCTTAAAGTCACTTATTTTATATTTCCGTTCAAATTATTATTTTGTCTACTTTTTTCGCAATAGATTTAAGAAACTTGCAGGTGGTGAAATTTTAAGAATTAAAGTGTGGCTGAGATAAGTTCTCCTTTGTCGGAATACTGTAAAATTTAAGTTGTTTCTAATATTTTATAATCCAATCAGTCCGAAGTGAACATCCCAGGATTTACCACTGAAATTTCACAATCGATGTTGTGATATCACCACAGTCTAGTATATATAGTCACGAAGCTTGAGTTTTGAAGGTACTGGGAACAATAGACTGTACAGGTACTATTTCACATTGTCTGTAATGGGGCGATAGTAGCGATCCTAGTGGTTAGCAACTATCTATGGATGCATATTTACTACGTATTGAGCTTCGTGACTGTATATACAGGGACATCATTTTATTTTTAATAACATTTTTAATATTAACCTGGCTATACCTTTGGATTAAAGGTTCAGAACCAGAAACACCGTTTGCTACCCCGTTCCTCTGGAGTTCGATGGTAAAATACAAACAAATCACTTTACATGTACAGGAGGGAAGAAAAGTACTTCATCCATTTACGTAAAGTAGGAAATATCGCGATTTTGAGTTTGATAATTTTCATTAGGTTTTCTTTAATCAAAATACAGTACTGTATTCACGATAAGTGATTTTACTCACGAACTGAGCTGATCAGTGGGACGTATTCATTATACAGTGTAGCCTACATTATACTGTCTACAGCACATTAGCGTATAATATAGAGAATGAAGTTAAATTGAAAAATAATCATAACATGGACATTTAAATACATTTTATAAAACGGTGGCCGTTCATTATGATACAGGCTTCAGTTCTTTTTTTGCATATTATCACACTATAGACTATTGTACCTAATTCCAATTACCACTTTCGTCCTTCGTACTAGTAACTCATGTTGAAATAATTCTGTACCTACTCTATAAAAGAGTACCTTACGTACTGTAAATTCAATCTTCACTTCTGCCCGATCCGAAAAGATAAAATTACTCAGACATGCTATCTACTGTGGTTTTGACGCAGGATCGTAGAAAGGATAGAACTCACGTGACAATTAATTAACGAGGCCCTTTTATTTATTTTAAACAGTTGTATTATATTACGTAGGCGTCCAGTTCTTAAGAGAAAATAATGTTTTCAGAAAAGAGCTAAGACAGCCCAGCCACTAGTCTTTACAGAGGGACGAGCAGAAGCCGTTGGGAGAAACCGGGATGTGACATAGGCAAACGGACAGTACCTGTGCGAGAATATGATTCAATATATTGAAAGCGGCCTCCGGCGTAGCTCAGCCGGCTAAGGCGCTTGCCTGCCGATCCGGAGTTGCGTTCGGGGTTCGATTCCGCTTGGGCCGATTACCTGGTTGAGTTTTTCCCGAGGTTTTCCCCAACCATAAGGCAAATGTCAGGTAATCTATGGCGAATCCTCGGCCTCATCTCGCCAAATATCATCTCGCTATCACCAATCCCATCGACGCTAAATAACCTCGTAGTTGATACAGTGTCATTAACTAAGTAAAATTTAAAAAATATTGAAAGCGAACATATTTCTGGAACGTACTATACTCACTAGCTCAGTACTTTTTTGTTTACTATGACCGAAAGGCGACTTTGACTGTATACGCTTGGTTCTGTGTGGAGAATGGTTGGAAGTTCACTAGTAGTGGGGGTGGGAGTGAAGTATATTCAGAAACTCAGGTACAATAAAAATCGAATTAAAAATAAAATGATGTCCCTGTACTAGACTGTGGTATCACAGTCTACTATATACAGTCGCGAAGCTTGAGGTGATTTTTTGCAAATCTCGTGATAAAGCGCTCCAAGCGGTTAGCAACTAGAAACAATAGACTGTCCACGGTCGACTTTGGACCGTGTCGTATTTCCATCGAGTACTAGCTCGTTGCATATTTCACATTGATGCTTGTGAAATGTTCGTTATTGGTTGTAATGAAAATGTTAATGGCTAAAATATAATAATTGGAATAATTATATTTTACTAGAGACGTAGAAAAATTAAGTTTGTTTTAATGAAATTTATTGATCATGTTTCATTTTCAATTCTGGTGGGATTATTATTGCTTAGGCTTACTTTTTTTTTTCAAAAGGATGTTTTTAATTATAGCTGTTAATTTGTTGTTATTTTTATTTGTTACTTTACTAGAGACGTAGAAAAAGTCTGTTACAATAAAATTTATTGATCACGTTTTATTTCCAATTCTGGTGTGATTATTATTGCTTAACCTCATCCCACTTTGTTAACTACGTAAGCCTACACTACAAGTACCGGTACACGTAAGTTACTCCATTAATTCATATTTCCATTATTATTGTTGTAAAGGGAAATGCAAATTAATATTTATTGATTTCATAGTTAATTATCGCTATAATCTTGAATGAGTGAAGCGATTATAGTAAATTTCAGTTCGTTTTGCACAAACAAAAATAATATTAACCTATTTCTTGCAGGTATCTTCGAGTTTATGGTGGAATTTAATATACTTCATTAAAATAATAAATTAACTTTATGCATTTAATATTTCAATAATGGAAGGAAGGTGTTAATATTTCCAAAAGAACACAACGAAAGTGTAACATATTTTGTCGTCTACTAGAGAGAGATCTGCGATGATGAGGCGATAGTAGCGATCCTAGTGGTGGGCAACTACCCATGTTTGCATTTTTACTACATATTGAGCTTCGCGACTGTATATAGTAGACTGTGGTGGTATCATCTTTAATTCGTGCAATTTTCTTTTCTCCATGCATAAAGTTTTCAAATGCAGTTTCAGATCTTAGAAGCGAATCTTCTTACTTATAAATAGACGCCTCCAGAACAAAACGTTCAGCAGTGCAATACGAGTAGTTTTCGTGGTATAGAAACTTCTCAGTTCGCATTAGCCATGCGTGCAGATCGAGCCGCGAAAGCAGCGTTGTTTTGCCATCAATTAAAATATTTTAACAATCGCCTTTATTTCCCAGCTTTAATTTGCGGAGGTCAACTTTCTCTAATCGGGCTTAAGAATTAATGACTTTCCAAACTATCTTCGTAAAACTGTCCCACAGATTTCCCACTTAAATTATCTTGGCAAGGCTATAAATTAAAAGCACGTTGGAAATTCCGTGAAACTTTCTGTTTAAAATAACTTAATCTCTCAATTTAGAACCCCCAATTTAACGTTTTCTTTCTCTTTGTACGAGATATAGGGAAAGGTGAATCTGAATTAGTTTAATCATTTAATGTTAGATATACAGGGTGTAAGAAAAATATACATTAAAATTTGGGGAAACATTCCTCACATCTAGAGAATGGAAATATATGAACCGAAGTCCACAAAGACATTATTTTCATGTCAGAACTATTTTCCTACTTTGTTTACATTGTTTTTTTTTTTTTTTGTGGAGAGACGTGAGCAATCAAGTGAGTTAAATGACAAGAGGACTGGAACACAGTTGTACTTGAGGTAAATCTGGGAACTACAAGTTGTTACGTCACAATTGACTGACATACACAAACCAATCAGAAATAAACAATTGTGCTCGTTTGCTATGCCATTAGTTGTGGCGCACTCGTACACACCAGTTCTGGAGTTCTGGCGGCATTCCACACAAAAACTAACTTGTGCGTCATAGAATGTAAATAAAGACGAAAAAGAGCTCTAACAAGCAAATGATGAATTTTCAAGTTTATGTTCATGTATTTCCATCCTCTATATGTGAGTAATGCTTCCCCATAGTTTTGATAGTCCTACATGTTTTTATTTCATCCGGTAAAAGAGAAGGAATTGCTTTATGTTTTTGTGGTGAGTGAGTGAGTGAGTGAGTGAGTGAGTGAGTGAGTGAGTGAGTGAGTGAGTGAGTGAGTGAGTGAATTAATTAATTGAAGGGCTCAGAGCCAAAGGCGACTAACCCACAATTACAAAATGAGTAAATAAGAGTTGATATTAAGAGGATCCTTACAAAAATGATTGGTTTCACAATTTATTTTAATTGGTCTACATTGAATGAATAAATAAATAAATAAATAAATAAATAAATAAATAAATGAAGTGAGTGAGTGAGTGAATTAATTAATTGAAGGGCTCAGAGCCAAAGGCGACTAACCCACAATTACAAAATGAGTAAATAAGAGTTGATATTAAGAGGATCCTTACAAAAATGATTGGTTTCACAATTTATTTTAATTGGTCTACATTGAATGAATAAATAAATAATAAATAAATAAATAAATAAATAAATAAATAAATAAAGTGAGTGAGTGAATTAATTAATTGAAGGGCTCAGAGCCAAAGATGACTAACCCACAATTACAAAATGAGTAAATAAGAGTTGATATTAAGAGGATCCTTACAAAAATGATTGGTTTCACAATTTATTTTAATTGGTCTACATTGAATGAATAAATAAATAATAAATAAATAAATAAATAAATAAATAAATAAATAAATAAATAAATAAATAAAGTGAGTGAGTGAATTAATTAATTGAAGGGCTCAGAGCCAAAGATGACTAACCCACAATTACAAAATGAGTAAATAAGAGTTGATATTAAGAGGATCCTTACAAAAATGATTGGTTTCACAATTTATTTTAATTGGTCTACATTGAATGAATAAATAAATAAATAAATAAATAAATAAATAAATAAAGTGAGTGAGTGAGTGAGTGAATTAATTAATTGAAGGGCTGAGAGCCAAAGGCGACTAACCCACAATTACAAAATGAGTAAATAAGAGTTGATATTAAGAGGATCCTTTACAAAAATGATTGGTTTCACAATTTATTTTAATTGGTCTACATTGAATAAATAAATAAATAAATGAGTGAGTGAGTGAGTGAGTGAATTAATTAATTGAAGGGCTGAGAGTCAAAGGCGACTAACCCACAATTACAAAATGAGTAAATAAGAGTTGATATTAAGGGGATCCTTACAAAAATGATTGGTTTCACAATTTATTTTAATTGGTCTACATTGAATAAATAAATAGAGTGAGTGAGTGAGTGAGTGAATTAATTAATTGAAGGGCTCAGAGCCAAAGGCGACTAACCCACAATTACAAAATGAGTAAATAAGAGTTGATATTAAGAGGATCTTTACAAAAATGATTGGTTTCACAATTTATTTTAATTGGTCTACATTGAATGAATGAATAAATAAATAAATAAATAAATAAATAAATAAATACAAAAATGATTGGTTGCACAATTTATTTTAAGAATAAATAAATAAATAGAGTGAGTGAGTGAGTGAGTGAGTGAGTGAGTGAGTGAGTGAGTGAGTGAGTGAGTGAATTATTTAATTGAAGGGCTCAGAGCCAAAGGCGACTAACCCACAATTACAAAATGAGTAAGTAAGAGTTGATATTAAGAGGATCCTTACAAAAATGATTGGTCTCACAATTTATTTTAATTGGTCTACATTGAATAAATACACAAAAAAATATCACGAATCTATAACAACAATGTATAGTTTTGAAAAAAGGCTTAATAATGAACAATACAAAATTGTGGGTTGGTCGCCTTTGGCTCTGAGGCCTTCAATTAATATATTCGTCTTTAAGCAATATACCTTTTGGTGAGGCGTCACTTCACATTATTAGTATACAGTGCCGTCTCACCGTTTTACTACGCCTCTCGTACAAGACATTTAGGATATTACTTATTTTTAATTTATGTTGTTGTTGTTTTCTAATGCCAGGCGTTTGACAATAAAGTCATTTGACCTCTTGCACTCCAATATTTTTCAAAGATATTATCATGACCAGCCACTGAAGCACAGATTTTGAGGTGTTTCGAATCCATTTCTTGGTTTGAGTTGCACAATGGACAGTTAGGGGACTGATATATTCCAATTCTATGCAGGTGTTTGGCCAAACAATCATGGCCTGTTGCCAATCTAAATGCAGCTACAGACGATTTTCGTGGTAAATCGGGAATTAACTGTGGATTTTGATGCAGAGAGTTCCATTTTTTCCCTTGGGATTGTGTTATAAAAATTTTATTTTTAATTTATTATTGCAATTCTTCCACTAGTCTTTTCTTGTCCGTCATTAATTCTTCCACTAACCTTACTCCTCACACATTCTTATACCAGAAATACTATACTTCTAATTCTTGACCCCCCCTCCTAGATGACACATTTCCCCTCATCGTCACACCTTTAACTATTTGCACTTTTCACCGCTAACTTTTCCACCTTGCTACTTTATTTTAGGTCTTAGTTTTCTTTTCTCTCGGCTTATTTCCCTTCCACACCATTTCCTCAAGTCATACTGCTTTACACTTTATTTTCCCCTCTTCCTTCATCACTGCTTCCTGAACTATCCCCTACTTGCATTACTCTACTTCTCATCAGCCTCAATTCGGATCTTAGTTCCCACACCGCTTCGGAATGGCTCCCAGCTCATGTCCACAATTTCCCTTCGGTTGCACTGAAGTCATGTTCTGCTGTGCTTGTTTTGGCAAGTAAAAAATTTAATCCGTTATTTAAAGACGCTCTATTTGCGATGTTGTTTAGAGTCGGTAGACATAGTGATGAAGGAGAGACAAGATCGAGAATCCATCACAGATTACCTGACATTTGTCTTACAATTGTGGGAAACATTAGAAAATAACTAACAAGGGTAGTTTTCCTAAGAACGATTCGAACCCACGCACGAACGCAACCACAAATTGACACCCCTAAGCTACGTCGACTGGTAATAAATCTGTTACAAAATGTTTAGTAAAACAATGTATTCTACATTCTACACCGTCATAGTAATAATATGTTCTTTTTTTTATAGTTTATACAGTAAATTTCTAATTACTTTTACTTTATGAAGTTTATCCAACTTTAGATGGTTGCATTTTGTAAATTAGTGCAAAACTTTATGTTTCATCAAAATTAATTTTCCAATAATCTGGGGTACGCCTCCCCTCCAAGTTCGTATAGGTCAGAGGTCTGCATCGGACGTTTTCGCTCGAGCGCCAAGTAGTTCATAGCATAATCCGATAAGTAGCGCACATGCATGATGGGTAAAATTGTCACGAGCGATAAATCCTCGAACAGTATAAGCCGAGCGTTAGACATTCGTTCTTGTTACAGTGATGAACTGTGTAGTAACATCATAGATGTTTATCTTTTCAAAACTTTGCAGTGTTTAACTAACCTCTCCATAGCACAACTACAAAAATTGCTTTAAAATGTAATAAAAAATGTTGTAGGTAAATGTTTCCCCCCCCCCCACACAGGAGTGATTTTGTTTTTGCCACATCTGATAGATGTTATTGGATGTAAATGTAATTATTATAAACGGAGAACACAATCACGATAATGCAAGAACTGTATCAAGTTTTCTAGTGATAATAATAATAATAATAATAATAATAATAATAATAATAATAATAATAATCTCTAATAATTAGTGTATCAATCTTTGCATCTGTAACAGTTGTGCAGCATGATTATTCGTTTTATTATATTTTCTGTGACGTTATCTCTGTACTAATATTGTTATTAATCTACTGCTATATCAATAATATTTTGTAAAACGTTGTAGGCGGAACACTATGTATGGACCTATCATATTATATATCTGGTAAATCAAATATTAAATAATTATTAATTAGCAATAATAACTGTATATCGAAGTTTTTCATACTATTTTATTTATAACTTCATGTTACTGTTTTGGTTCGTTCCATTAGACGTTTGTCATAAACGCAGAAAATAAGCCTTATTTTTACCGTGTGAGCAAAACATATGTGTATCTTATCTGTCGCCTTCCATACAAGATAAGACATGTCGGTGAGATGACCTTGTACTATGCTTCTATTTATTACGAGCGTATCGCGACCGATCGTATCTCACTCGAGGATGCGACACTCGACCGAGTTCAAGCGAGCGATTTAACTCCAATGCAGCACTTTGGTACAGGTCTTCCAAGACTCTTATTACCGACGAACATCTCTTTTGGCCATCTCGTCTCTAGAATCCTCCTGATGTAACCATACCACCGCAATATTTCTCCTATTCTTTCCGAGCAAACATATGTTCTAGTTTGTTTACTCGTTCTCTTGTGGTTTCATTTCGTACTCTGATGTCTAGAGGTACGACATCTTCTTCTTAAAGGGCAACAGACGTAAAAATTACAAAATAAGTTGAATTCTTTATAACTAAAAAGTATTAGGGGGTGTTGTGTGCCATATCTCAAAATATTTTGACTGTATTTTGTCTCTAAGTGTTCTTAAAACTTTAAGAGTGCTATTTACAGACATTTCGCTAGCCCGCGCTACGAGTGTGCTAAACAGGATTCATATCATATCGCTAACACTGGTTTATGAATACGAAAAACGTTAGTTCGCTGATCATCCACCGAAAGCCCGCGCTAAGAAGGTCTATGAATAGGGCCCTAAATGTCAGAACGCTGGACTAGAACCACGCAGGAAGTCTGTCTCTTCAGTCGACCGTCTTCGTAACTTATGTTTTCAAATTGTTGAACCCATTTTTTCTCAGAAATTACTAAATGTACGGCAATGGAATTTTTATACACAGTAATTAATATGATGTCGGTTTCAAAATGTAATAGTAAGCTATTATGTGGTTTTGAGGTTGTAAAATACATGTACATTTTATTATTAAATATTAGTTTAAATTCATCTAATAATGCAGTCAAAATAGAAATGGGAATGGACAATATCATGAGTACAATCCTAGTTAGAAACACGAAGTGTTTAATTAAAAGAGTCCAAAGTGACCAAAATACGTTTATGAAACAATATTACTAAATTAAATTGCAAATACGGCAAATAAAGCAATAGTAAAAAGTAATAACATTTTTAATATAGGATTACGATGGTTATGGGATAACATGGCTACTAGAAACAGGGCAGCAAGCATAAATTTAATTAAATCGAGATGCAAAAATATTACTAGACAAAATGATTTTAGTAGTATTAATGAAATGCGATCTCTAATATTTTTTTAATAAATATGAAAAATATGGGGACGGAATACATATATAGAGAATATGAAAATGAAAGAAAGATTTGGACTAGCCTGGTTCAGACTGGGGATTTGGAGATTAAGAAACAATAGAGGTAATATACCTCAAGGCACTTGCCCATTATGTGGACAAAGAAAAGATGACATTCATATTGTTCTTGTGTGAGGATGCTTGCACATATGATGAGTTTTGTATTGTGTTCTTCAGAGAATGTGTCCATAGACACATATGAAAGTTACATGCAAATAGAAAAAGAAAACTGTTGAACAAAGGCAAAATCTACATAAATTATAAACAATTTCTAAAATGTATATAATAACTATTGTATCCATTTTGTGTATCTCCTTTCTGTATGTAATGTAAACTTATAATATGAAAGAAGAAATAGAAACAGAAGAAGATTCTTGTCTTGAATAATAAAGAAGGCCATGTGCAAAGAATGGCACGAAGAGGGCTATGCTGAAACGCTCATTATCTTCAGCACGGTCGATCTGGTTGGCGAGTTGGTATAGCGCTGGCCTTCTATGCCCAAGGTTGCGGGTTCGATCCCGGGCCAGGTCGGTGGCATTTAAGTGTGTTTAAATGCGACAGGCTCATGTCAGTAGATTTACTGGCATACTCTAACCACGACGTAAATACCAGATCACTTATCTGTGGCACGCTAAATATACCTCTTCATAGAACATCTTGTTATTCCTCATCTTTTACAATATCCACCTCGCGTCAATGGAATTCCTTGTCACAAAGTATTAGGGGCTGCAAGACAACAAACACCTTTAAGAACAGCTTAAAAGATAACCTTATTAGCATTTCACTCCAATCATACTGATTTAAAATATTACTGACTACACTGTTGCTTTTTTTCTTTAGACATCATCCTGATTGTGCTGCATTTTCAAAATTGTCTCATAATAATCTCTTTCTATTATCTAATATAATTTGAAATATATTAACATTCTATGTATTTTAGTTTAATTCTGCTACCCAGTTTATTTCAGTGTTTAATTAATAGTTCATATTATTTTGTTGTTTAATTCGTAAATAACTCTTGTATACATGTAACTCTCATCTAAATCAAATTGTTGAATTCTTTGTAAGTTCATGCATATGTATATACACTTTTTGCTGGTTGTGTGGAAGAGAAGGCCTTACGGCCTTAACTCTGCCAGCTAAAATAAATCATTATTATTATTATTATTATTATTATTATTATTATTATTATTAAAAGAACTCCTGCGGGACAAAATTCCGGCACATCCGGCGACGCTGATATAACCTCTGCAGTTGCGAGCGTCGTTAAATAAAACATAACATCCAACATCTTCAGCACGTTTATATTATAACTAGTGGCTTGTGCAGCAAATGCTGCAAACTAAGTTCATTAGACGTTCAAATAAACATTTTTCAGATTTATTTTCAATGAAGAATACCAGACATACTGAAAGTTATTTGCTTCCATAATAATGAAAGATACTCTCTCTCGAGCCAATACTGAAGAGAACCACGCATATAAATATCTACACCACACCGCCATTAAATATATGAAAAAGACTCAACCCCACTTGATTAATAACTATAAAAATATTTTATTTTTAATAATATTATTATCTTACTTAAGTTTTATAGTTTTCAGTAACATATACTATATATAATTAAATTTATAAATCTTCTCACCATTCGTGAGCTGCCACAAGGGACAAAGAGTACTTAACCACTAAAATTTTTACAAGTTCATTGAACCATTAATTTTGTTTTAACAATGAAATTCCTACAAGTACACAGCTGCAAATAATTTTTTTGAGATTAGTGGAAATATACCTATTTTTAGAGAGGTGTTACATTAAAGCAAAGAATGCTACTGAACTTAGTTTGAAATCGAATATAGCTGATTCCTCAGGAGAGCAATTGATCCTTTCAATGCAGCTAAGGTTACAATCGGAATAATAGATGTAGGTATTCCAAGCCTCTTAAACACATCTTTCATGAAGAGAGTAGCGGTACCTCTTGCTCCAACCAGAAGTCCGATTACTTCAAGCTTTTTTAACTGGTATTTTTGGAGGTAATATAGCCGCCACTCAGTAAATTATAGAACTGAAGATCTAGTTTAAGATATTCTCTAAATCTACTTATATACCCCAAAACGTTTTACTTTCATATCATCAATATAGCATTAATTGTATAATTAATGAAAATAGTGACATCATGGCATTAACTACAGTAATATTTCATTTCTAATGGTAATAATGTCATCAAACCACCTCAAGTTATGTAGTTTTTAACGTCCAATACTCAGCTGTACTCAGAAAATTACACACCACAGAATCGAACCTGTAAATTATTTTTAGTAAGTCAAGTTTTTAATAACCAATTTAATTTGAGCTCTAAATATGTCAGCATTCTTGCAGATCATGGCCTTCGTGTAATATTGTTTACTGTAGTGTGTGTTTTGTTTTATTCTGAAATGCAATTAGCTAGTTCTCAAAACTGATGACGGATTGTGGAAAATAGGAAAATTATGTTTAAAAATTAACGTTTCACTAAATACTACTATTTTTCTGAAAAACTTTGGGTTCCAAGCTTCAAAATGAGGGGTCATTTATTAAAATCCGTTCAGCAATTTTCCCGTAATTTCCATTACCAGTTAAATATATATATATATATATATATATATATAGATTTCAATCAAAATGGAATACTTACTTATTGGCTTTTAAGGAACCCGGAGGTTCATTGCCGCCCTCACATTGATCCCTATCCTGAGCAAGATTAACGGAATAATAATTATAATTTTATTGAATGTTATATGGAATACAGTGCCCTTCCAAAAAAAAGAAAAAAAATAGCCTCATCCTCACCGTCAGAAATTCATAGAGGTCTACAATAACGAAAAACAAAAAAACAAAAACAAAAACGTTAACGAGTAAAACCCTACAAAAATATACAGAGTCCACAGGCTACTGTCGCAAAAACTTTAAATGCATGAAGCTAAACTTAAGGAATATAAAAAGCACATGTATCCTTCTTGACCCCGTATGTAGCCAGATGTTCTCCCAGATGAGCTAACTGAACCATACTAGAGCTGGGGACGGAGCGAGTAGAACTTTTGAGTCACTCGGTTCTATCGGTTTCTGTGCTTGGCAGCGGAGCACCGAAGCTACTCGGTTAACCGTAGCCGTTACCGGTCAGTTCAAACGTTCAGACAAAGTTCACGTGTTTTACTTAATTCTAGCAGACAACAACGTAGGTACTGTTGTATTTAAATATTTTCTGCTGCATGACAAATTATTTCCTTATCCCCAAGGCGGACTGAAAGGCCTCTAGTATTGAAGAGGAGTTCATCCTATTATATGAGCTGTCAATTGGGCCTAATGAACACTGGCAGTCTGAACATATTACTGTAAATAATGATAATAATAATAATAATAATAATAATAATAATAATAATAGAGTGTTTGATTAATATTAAAATATGTTAAAAAAGGAAGTGCATTATATTTTTCTTCTATTTGTGTTTATTGGATTTGTGTTACCTCAACAGTCATCATTTTATTTGTATTTATTTCTACGAATTATGTTACCTAATTACTTTAATTTATCAATAATATTACTCTTCACCAAAGAGAACATGGTTTTATTGAAGGCTAGTAATGTTATAAAATAAATACACATTATGTTCTTAAATTTAAGATACCACGTTTATTATTTTACCCACTTTCCGTAATAGTAAATGATTCTTTGTGTTATTTTTAAGTGTTTTAGGCAGCGCTTCATGGAGCCCGTTTCTTTCCATCTTCTTTTTTACTTAGCTGCAGGGTTTAACGTTTACCTCACATGTTAATTTATTAGCTGTTAGTATTATAAATTATTTTATCAATTTTATTTCGTCTGTCATTAAATATGTAACAACACTGAAAGTTAAATAGGCCTTTCATACAAAATAACTCCGCAGATAGTTGTAATCAAGCAAATGAAATTTGCAACCGCCATTTTGCAATGAAGAGAAGCACTTCTTTCTCGTCAATTGGCAAAAGGAAAGCGATTTACTACAACGCTTTTAAAACACGCTTGGTTTCACTTTCAAATTACGTTCTAAAATCGACTCAATCTATCTAAATTTTAAATCTGCCGCCACAAATTTGTACTCGGTTCAACCGAGTAATGACGTCACAATAACTGCTCCGAACCGAACCGCTCCGTTCCCAGCCCTAAACCACATAACTCTCATGCATTGCAGTAAGACACCCTGGGAAGGAGACATCTCGAAAGCCGTCTGAAATAATGACGATAAAACAGCCTTGAAATGGTGACAGGTTGAAGAGTACTCCAGCAGATGGCTCTATTGTCAGCGCCCCGCACGTGGGGCACAGGTTTGTCTATGATGCGGACGTCACAAAAATCACTCAAGAACACGGCTGTGTAGGAGAGGCCAGAGTTCTTGAACGCGTTTTACTCTTAAGCCCTGTACAGGCGAGTACATATCTTGTGCCATTAATGGTTTCTTTCTTATTTTAATAATAATAATAATAATAATAATAATAATAATAATAATAATAAAAATAATAATAATACTTACTGGCTTTTAAGGAACCCGGGGGTTCATTGCCGCCCTCACATAAGCCCGCCATTGGTCCCTATCCTGAGCAAGATTAATCCAGTCTCTATCATCATATCCCACCTCCCTCAAATCCATTTTAATATTATCTTCCCATCTACGTCCCGGCCTCCCCAAAGGTATTTTCCCCTCTGGCCTCCCAACTAACACTCTATATGCGTTTCTGGATTCGCCCATACGTGCTACATGCCCTGCCCATCTCAAACGTCTAGATTTAATGCTCCTAATTATGTCAGGTGAAGGATATAATGCGTGCAGCTCTACGTTGTGTAACTTTCTCCATTCTCCTGTAACTTCATCCCTTTTAGCCCCAAATATTTTCCTAAGAACCTTATTCTCAAAAACCCTCAATCTCTGTTCCTCTCTCAAAGTGAGAGTCCAAGTTTCACAACCATACAGAACAACCGGTAATATAACTGTTTTATAAATTCTTTCAGAGTTTTCGACAGCAGACTAGATGACGAAAGCTTCTCAACCGAATAATAACAGGCATTTCCCATATTTATTCTGTGTTGAATTTCCTCCCGAGTGTCATTAATATTTGTTACTGTTGCTCCAAGGTATTTCAATTTTTCCACCTCTTCGAAGGATAAATCTCCAACTGCCAGTGACAAGAAGAGTTTGCAAATTTTGTTTGTGGCTGATATGAATAAAATGAAATATTCTAAAAAGGAACGGCGCAAATATATAAGCCAACAATTTGGTACTTTGAAAAACTGCAGTTTCTGAGGGACCACTTTCTGCCGAGACGAGGAACTGGCAGTCCAGAAGTGATTGTGATGAAATATGTAATTTTTTTCAGCTACCTGCTGAGTCAGAGTTGCGCTCGAGCACGGGTTCGAGTCCCGCTTGGGCTGATTATCTGGCTGGGTTTTTCCGAGGTTTTCCCCAACCGTACGGCGAATGCCAGGTACTCTATGGCAAATCCTCGGCCTCATCTCGCCAAATACCATTTCGCTATCACCAATCCCATCGTCGCTAAATAACCTAGTAGTCGATGCAGCGTCGTTAAATAGCCACGTAAAAAAACTACATAGGGCCTACTCATATAAATTTACTATTATGAAAGGTAAAATACATGGGTCATTCAATAATTTGTGGCAACATTTGAATTAACAACAAAGACATTTTTGGAACTTAAAGTCTGTAAAAAAATTAGACTAACATTTTTACGGTATCATAATATCCCTACCTGACTCTATATAGAAACATCGGAAATCGAAATAAATTACAAATATTACCCTAATTATATTTACCGGTACTTACTTGCTGGCTTTTAAGGAACCCGGAGGTTCATTGCCGCCCTCACATAAGCCCGCCAGCGGTCCCTATCCTGAGCAAGATTAATCCATTCTCTATCATCATATCCCACCTCCCTCAAATCCATTTTAATATTATCTTCCCATCTACGTCTCGGCCTCCTCAAAGGTCTTTTTCCCTCCGGCCTCCCAACTAACACTCTATATGCATTTCTGAATTCGCCCATACGTGCTACATGCCCTGCCCATCTCAAACGTCTGAATTTAATGTTCCTAATTATGTCAGGTGAAGAATACAATGCATGCAGTTCTGTGTTGTGTAACTTTCTCCATTCTCCTGTAACTTCATCCCTCTTAGCCCCAAATATTTTCCTAAGCACCTTATTCTCAAACACCCTTAATCTCTGTTCGTCTCTCAAAGTGAGAGTCAAGTTTCACAACCATACAGAACAACCGGTAATATAACTGTTTTATAAATTCTAACTTTCAGATTTTTCGACAGCAGACTGGATGATAAAAGTTTCTCAACCGAATAATAACAGGCATTTCCCATATTTATTCTGTGTTTAATTTCCTCCCGAGTATCATTTATATTTGTTACTGTTGCTCCTAGATATTTGAACTTCTCCACCTCTTCAAAAGATAAATTTCCAATTTTTATATTTCCATTTCGTACAATATTCCGGTCACGAGACATAATCATATACTTTGTCTTTTCGGGATTTACTTCCAAACCGATCGCTTTACTTGCTTCCAGTAAAATTCCCGTGTTTTCCCTAATCGTTTGTGGATTTTCTCCTAACACATTCACGTCATCCACATAGACAATTACCTTTTGACAATATAATTACCCTAATTATATTGTCAAAATATATAGTAAAGCATCATAATCTAACCTAAACACGACCAGATCCTATGCAGCAGAATATCCAAATACCTAGGTCTACTATACGTGATAGAAGGGAATCGAACCAATGATTACGGTCTTTACGCAGCATCAAAGCTGTTATCGATGTGAAAATAATGAGATAATTCTACAAATGAACAGGACGGGGATCAGAAATTGGGGCATTCAATCACCAGACCTTGTGGGCTGACCCCCCTCCAGAACTTGAGCGTGTGTTCCCGCTTCCTGACGTAACTTCCGTTCCCACCAATCCGAATTCAATTCAGGCCAGGACACAAATTCAATTAAAAGCGCATGGGTGTACCTGTGTGTTCACAGCGACGGGTTACAAGTTTACATACATCACGCCTGCGTTTCTATGGCAGCAGCTGTATCCTAGATACTGTATTGCGTCCGGCGAGTTTTGTACACGGTGAAAGGAGAGATTTAAAGGATCAGGGCATCCAACTGCTGAATGAACCGTCTTCATTAAGTTCGCTGTAGGTATATTTAAATGTAGTGAAAGTATATACAAATTACAATCCATCTTTTTAAAAGACAAACCTTAAATTCGTCTTGCGTCAGAGAATTTTTTACACTGAAAATATTAATATTCATCAAAATGGCAATAAAGATATTGTGAAATAACCATAAATTTACAAATAATATAATATTTGTTACCAACATAATTTATGATAATAAAAGTCAGGAAATTTGTGCACTTCCATAACTTTACTGAAAGAATTAGATCATCTCTTAAGTCGGCGTTTCTCAAACTATGGTCCTCGAGGTCTGCCCTTGTGGTCCTTCAAAAAAGACAGAAGAAAAAATAAAATTTAAACGAATTGCGTATCACACTATAGCTGAAAATCTCAGATCTTCGAAATGATACACGGCAATCGCCTTTCACTTTTTCTCCCAGTACTAACATTTTATGAAATGTATTACCCTACTCGTCTATCGAATTCCCACTCTACTCTCAGCTACAAAAGAGGGATTTAAAGCACTATGAATGTGGTGTTTCTCGCCATCTTTTTCCTGCACATCCCGCGTCTGTAACCCAACCAGGGACCACACGAATTCATAACAGAGGATCAAAGTACCGAATCCTTTCATGTATTGATGACTTTCTTAATAGTTTTGCCGACACCCAGTCTGCACACTGAAATGGTCACGTACTGTACGTCGTACACCAATAATAGAATGTGCCAAATTGCATATTTACTTGTTGAAAATCGGGCATGTTTCTGTATTAATTCTTTTTATTTTACTTTTTCCAGATGACGACATAAGAAATTTTAGACTCCGCCTATTTTAAAATCCGGACGAATCAGATCCAAAAATTCAAATTGCAATACTTTTCAAATTATATTTTTTGTAGCCAATCACAAGTAACTGAAAACAAATTCTGTGCATTATTGATTCGTCGCTTGCCTTTTAGCAGTTACTTGTTTGAAATCCTTCTTATGTGGTACACGCTAGTAGTTGTCTATGTCTCTGATAAATAGTGCCCATTATACATAATGGAAAACTGGCTTCGATCCGGATCTTTTAAACGAAAGGAACGTGGTTATACGCTTCCTTTAGGCTAATTCAGGAGCTGTGTGAAGATATTAATATCAGTGATTCTAGTTCCATCAAAGAAATATCTAGTCCTGTTCAAAGAAAAAATACTTTCGTAAATATTACAATAGTAGTATGGAACTTGGATTTGCTTGGTGTGGCAATGAGAGTGAACCAAAACCTCGATGCGTTGTTTGTTACGAAGTGCAAACAAACGAGTGTATGAAACCTGCGAAATTGAAACGGTACTTAGGGACGAATCACGCAAGTGTAAAAAGTAAACCTGTAGAATTATTAATGTGAGTACCAACATTTATTTATTTTGTTAATTAATAAGTTAAAGATTAACCAATCTCTAACACCCTTGAATTATTAAAAAAACGAAAATATATTTTCTTCTATTAACATTTACTTAATTAGTTAATACTAATATAAAATTAATAGAAATAAATTAATTTTAATTAATTCATTCTATTTTAAAATATAGCTATATTAGTATTAAAATATGCTACAAAAATGACAAATTTGCTTTCGAAGGGAACAAGAGTAAGGTGGTCCCCACTTCAAAATAGTTTGAGAAACGCTGTCTTAAGTAATTTCGGCCTTTTAAATTTTGGTGCTCTGTAAGATTTTAATGATTCTCTTTAGTTGGACAATGCAATTTATAGGGTGCTATTGTTATTACTGTGCATGGTAGTCGTCAATTACACAGAGTTGCGAAATTAAATTTTGGTTCAAGACTTTACTTTTTAACTTCGCTATAGAATATGCCATTAGGAAAGTTCAGGATAACAGAGAAGATTTGGAATTAACGGGTTACATCAGCTTCTTATTTATGCGGATGACGTGAATATGTTAGGAGAAATTCCACAAACGATTAGGGAAAACACGGAAATTTTACTTGAAGCAATTAAAGCGATGGGTTTGGAAGTAAATCCCGAAGAGACAAAGTACGGTATATGATTATGTCTCGTGACGAGAATATTGTACGAAATGGAAACATAAAATTGGAGATTTATCCTTCGAAGAGATGGAAAAAATTAAATATCTTGGAGCAACAGTAACAAATATAAATAAATAACTCCACAATAGACACCGCGGAACAATTTCACATTACAAAAGAATTTAACTCAGGGAAACCCCTTCTCAATGAACAAATAGCCAATACAAATAACCCACTTTTTAACTTGTTTAAATTATTCCCGCCGAAACAAACACACACAACAACCACACAGGTCCCACCAATACCCCCTCCACTTCCCACTCCAGATGACGTACATTAAGAAAATATTAGGAACATTCCAACATCATCTAAAATAGTAAGTATTTTCCATACAACATTTTACGCGACAGATTCCAACTTAATAAAAAACAAAATCGTATTAATTCTATATATTAATATAAAGTAAATTCTTGCAGACATGCATGGTCATACTAGACAGCGGACCCAACAGAAAATAGCTTGTATTATATACGTCTAAGTATTCAACAACAGCATCCACGATCCACAGCAGTCAACTGGAACAACATCAAAAAACCCCAACATACAATATGAAATACCAGTGAAAGTGCGTCAAAAAGACAGCTCTTACCAAGAACAGTAAAGTAACCCAATTTTAACGATACAACAGGCCAACACAGCCAACCATATATGTGAAAAAGTAATATAGTGTATACAGTGTTTTACAGTGTTTTTATAGTGTATATATTTATTTGTTTTTTATTTGTTTATAATTATGTGTTATAATGTTTTTAACATAATTTTATTGTCCTATAAGGGTTTTTCAAAAGATAGAACTTAACAGAATCACAATAACCAACCACATACTGCTTATAGTAAATTAAGAAATCATGAAAGGCCATACACAAGTGAACAACCCACAACATAATTAAGAAGCTAGGGCTTCACAACACACAATGACATAGGCCCCATATCTGAAGATGACACACACCGAGTGTCGAAAACGTTCATAAATCCAAATATTAAGATAAGCATAGGCGGTAAACAAAAATTGATATTATAAAACAATTCATGTCATTGTCATAAATTTGGAGTCCCAACAACAACAATTAAGGCAATTTCTATGATAGCCTTAAAGAGTTCTCTGCAGATTTTACGGAGACACTTGTATTTCAATTCAAATTGAATTTTCTCATTCCATTTTTTATCTGTATTTTTTATTTTGCTGCAAATTTTCATTATGTGAAATATTATCTACTGTAAATTTTAGTTTATTGTAAACAAATTTCTTGTAAGACATTTTTAATGTCATCTTAAATGTTACTGTTTAATATTCTTTGTCTTTGGCAACCTCACCAAGTTGAGAAAGATTGAATAAAAAATAATATTATTAATATCTTTATCGATATTACAGCCTCAGAGGTGAGAGTCGCTATATCGTGAGCCACGACAAAACTTCCATGAACGCGAGTTGAGCTAACTTCACTGTGAACGAAAAAGTCTGTGTTGTATGTGCTTCATTCCAGTTGTAGCGGACGTCGTCGTGAAATACCTGGTAATAAAATTACAGAGCGCGTGATCAATCAGTGGAAACACCACGAATGGCCCCAATTAAAGAAGAGTCCACGGATTCTCCTGTTTCCACATGGCTAACTAGGAGCAGGGTGGCAGGTAACGAAGTGTTTACCAAGTATCCCTGGCTCCAGCATTTGCTATGACACAAGAATAATAAGCCTTCAAGTAGGTCCATAGACAGATGGGGAGGTACACGAACTGGTAGACATATTATAAAGCATAAGATAACGTAAATAGTAAAAAGAGATGTATTAGTATAAAGATACTGGTATTACAGGGTGTAAACAATATAAACGGCCAAAATTACACAGATTATATCTCGATCTGGTAAACGTTATTTGTAGTGAAATTTTGTTCTTTCTTCTATTTTGATTTTTAATTCCTAAAATATCATGTTTTTGGGATTGATCATTATCATCAGCATCATGGATTAAGCCTTATAAGGGTCGTTCCGGTCTCATTTTTTTAACACTGTTGAGCCCATCTTGTTTTCGGTCTACCAACATTTCTTCTACCTATTGGGTTATAGTTCATCATCAGTTTTGGTATGCGGTCTGCTTCCATTCTTTGTATATGTTGTTTCCAATCGTTTCTATATTGTTTTATTCTGTCTATTAATTTAAAAATGCTTAGTTCCCCCCTTATACCTTTACTTCTTTTCCTATCCAGTAAGGTGTATCCTGCTACAGATGTTAGAAATTTCATCTCTGCTGCTTCTATTCTTTCTTCTTTTTTGTCAGGATCCAAAATTCAGACCCATAAAGCAACATTGGCACTGCCATTACCTTATAAAATTTAATTTTTGTTTCTTTTCTAGTACTTTTTAGGGATCTATTAATGACACCGCATACATAGCTGAATTTATTAATCTTGTTTTGAATATCTTCATTCTTCATATAAGAAATGTTGCACCCAAGATGATTGAAACAATTTATCTGTTCAATAATTTTTCCTTCCAAGACAATTTTGGCTCTTAATGTAACTCACATCGAGCACTTTCTGACCCGTGTTGGGCGACTGCCACCGATGGAAACGTCTCCAGCACAGGGTTAAGTGTGAAGACCTCAACGGATACTTGCATGCGGAAGGGGCACCTATTCTTCAGGGAATAAAGTGAAGACCCATCTCCGGGGATACAGGGAGAAAGTTCTCAACGGTCCTATTAGAGCGGAAGAGGCAACCTTCCACTTGGGGTTAATACAATTGGAGAATACGATGATTATCCTAAAGATGGCAGCCCCATCTATCATCTTACCCTGCGGGATGCTAGTAACATACCCAGGGGACATCTTCACTACTAAATGTCTCAGAAAGGATAACATGGCTGCTCATTTAGGATTGATAGTAGTATAATATTTACTGTTCGAGTAAATGTGAACGTCATTGCCAATGACCTTCCGTCCAACATACGTTAACACCACCACAATAGAGAAACTGCAGAGTACCCTGATTTGTAAGGAAGGATATCAGCACAGTTGCAATGTACGTGGTGGACTGACTTAAATAATGACGGTCTACTACCATCCAAGTAAGACTCAAGCCATAATTATTGGACATAAGCGTTTAGTTAACTCCCTTAATAACAGTAATCTTTCAGTTGTTACCCTTAACAACACGCTAATCCCTTATTTATCTGTCGTAAAAAATCTTGGCTTCTTTTTTGATAATAATCTAAGTTGGAATTTTCAAGTTAAAGAAACGATAAAAAAAAATCTGTTCCTCCATTCACTGTTTGAGTCGCTTGAGAAACTTCTTGCCCCAGCAACTAAAACTTACCCTAGTGCAAACCCTAGTAACGCCGCACTTCGATTATTGTGACGTTTTGTTAAGTGACCTAAGTTCTGAATTGTCAGTCAAGTTACAGCGAGCTCAGAATATGTGCGTCAGATACGTGTGCAACATCCGACGGTATGATCACACATCACCGTCCTTCGCAAGTCTCTCGTGGCTCCGACTTAAAGAACGTAGAACTTTACACTCTTTGTCTTTGCTCTTTCGAATTCTGCACACTTCAACACCAAATTACCTTTCGTCTCGTTTCTCTTATCTATACTCTAACCACGACGTAAATACCAGATCACTTATCTGTGGCACGCTAAGTATACCTCTTCATAGAACATCTTGTTATTCATCATCTTTTACAATATCCACCTCGCGTCAATGGAATTCCTTGTCACAAAGTATTAGGGGCTGCAAGACAATAAACACCTTTAAGAACAGCTTAAAAGATAACCTTATTAGCATTTCACTCCAATCATACTGATTTAAACTATCACTGACTACATTGTTACTTTTTTCTTTAGACATCATCCTGATTGTGCTGTATTTTAATTGTCTCGTAATAATCTCTTTCTATTATCTAATATTATTTGAAATATATTAACATTCTATGTATTTTAGTTTAATTCTGCTACACAGTTTATTTCAGTGTTTAATTAATAGTTCATAGTATTTTGTTGTTTAATTTGTAAATAACTTTTGTATACATGTAACTCTCATCTAAATCAAATTGTTGGATTCTTTGTAAGTTCATGCATATGTATATACACTTTTTGCTGGTTGAGTGGAAGAGAAGGCCTTACGGCCTTAACTCTGCCAGCTAAAATAAATCATTATTATTATTATTATTATTATTATTATTATTATTATTATTATTATTTCCAAAAATATTAAACTCATAGACAACTTTTTTTTAGGGAAACCACAAAAGCTACAGAAAAATTTTATTATACTTTTTGTTCAGTAAGTTATGTTCTATACCAGTATTTTTTTTGGCAGTTTATATCGTTTACACATTGAATAGTAGAAAATAAAGTTGTGTGAAGGTAATTGAGTAAAAGTGAAAACTGGATAGCTTGGACAAACAGATATGTGAAAGAGTAGCTGCGTAAAGAGTTACATAGTCGTATGTACATCTTTGAAAATATATGCGGATGGTTGAATGTGGGTGGGTATCGTAATTGATTGTTATTTTGTATATAGAAGGATATCTGAGTAGATAAATGATTGAACCTACAGATTGTCTCAGATACAAGGCGCAATCAATATATTTTCGAACTGCACTTGAGTTTATTTTACCGTTAAACATACATGAGCGCGTCACTGAAGATCATCCCTTCCATCCTAAAAGCATGCGGCCGGAAAGACTGTGTATCAGATGCATTAGTCATTCGCCAGAAGCCAAGTAAATCAATTAGCCAAGCTAGTAGGGAACTGCAGTTCTTAGTGCAACAGTTCACGACACACAAGCGTCTCCGTTTGCGTGCTTACAAGCTCTAACCAATTTATCATTTTAAATCAGACGATTGCCACAAAAGAGCGGTACTGAGATGATTCGCCATATCGATGAAAATCAGCACGCACTGCACTTTATGCTGTGGCATCCATAATATCTCGACTAACAAGGAAACGACTGATGCATAACTTTTCCTCATTCCGTTTCTACGCTTGAGCGGCAAGTGACGCAAATGTAACAGAATAAATCTCGGAGAGATTTTCTATTGATCGCACTTTATGTTACGAAATTATTATGTAGCTACAATTCTCGCACTATACGCCGTTATTCATGTATATTTTTAGCCCGTGACTCTGCATTTTCTGTTGATGCCAAGTAGCGATTTGTAAATGTTTTTCAAAGTCAAGTTACCTGATCATCGCCAAATAACACTGAGTTTAAAATCATTTTGTTTAATTTAAAATTGTGTCATAACTTCATTTTCAATTCTGAAATTCTGTGTCGGTAGACGAAATTAAAATACGTATGTGGTAATTTTTAAGTTGTTCTACAATATTAATTATTTTCTTTCATTTGAGTTTTTGAGCTTTCGATTAAAACTTGGAGAGCAATTGCTCTGTTTATAAATATCACAGAACAAACCTGGGGTTCCTTAGATGAGAATCCATGAATATATGTGAGCTGTTACTGAGGAAATAACGACGAAAGCATCAAATATTTACCACCTATGATTTGTACCCGTATCAGTTTTAACGATTTGTCACAAGCTTGTTATATCATCTTTTATATCTCGCAGTTACTTTCCTGCTTCTTTATTGTCACACGAACAGCGTCAAACAATTCAGTACATTCAGACGATTCATTCAGCCTCGTTGAATTCTTTACGAGTTTGAAATTTATTCGTTGCTAGGATACGAATTTCAACTAACTTAATAGAGGAGGATCTGTAAGAAAATCCTTTCTGAAATTCAATTGTACGGCTCCGAAGTCCAGATCATAGTCTTTGAAATTAAAGGAGATAGTTCGCATGGCTTCAGAGACTCATCTATAATTATGCAATCCAATTGCATAAAGGTTAGTAGGGTATCTCCAGTTACTCAGAATATAATCTTTCTTCAAGTTCGTTCCAAACTAAAAGTTTTATGTCGCTTAATTCTGAACGTTAGATACATGTCTGATAATGCTAAAGTGCGGAAGTGAATTCAAAGACAGAGAAAAAGCTCGTATATATGAAGAAGAGAAAAAAAGTATATGCTACTAACCGTATACTTTTCTCTCTTCTTCTCACGTTATTCTTGTTTCACTGTCTGAGATTCCTCCCACTCCTGCACGCCTCATTCCTCTTTATAATTCCTATTTCCGCCATTGCCTTATTTTCAATTAATGTTTTCTGTTTAAGAACAGTTCCAATCCTCCTACCAATTCCTCCTCCTCCTGATCTTCAACCTCCTTCCATCTTCTTATCCTCATTCTCATCCTCCTCCCACATTTTCTATCCTTTCTTTTAACCCTCTTACTACTTTCTTTTTCTCATCCTCCGCCACCTATTCCTCCATCTCCTCGACCTGCGCCAACCTCTTCCCCACTCTCCTTTTTTCATCTCTGTCTCATTCTCTTCCTATCTCCATCTCTTCCTTCTACCTCTTTTTACTCCTCATCCTCCCCCACTCTTCTCCTCATCCATTTTCCATCTCCTACCCCTCTTACCTCCTTTTCATCCATCTCCTCATCCTCTTTCGTTCTCGTTCTCCTTCTCCTCTCACTTCCTTCTCATATTTCTCCCACTTCATTCTCCTAATCTTCTTTCCACCTCCTCCTCCTCTTACGTCCTCTTTATCTTCCTCCCACTTGCTTCTCCACATCTTTCTCCCACGTCCTCCTCTTAATCCTCTTTCCACTCCCTTCTCTTATACCCCTCCTCCTCTTACATCATCATCGTCCTCCCACTTCCTTCTCCTCATTCTTTTCCCCCTTCCTTCTCCTCACCCACTTCCCATTCCTCATCTCTTTCCCACCTCCTTCCCCTGATTCTCTTTCTATCTCCTTCTCAACAACTTACCTCCTCATCTTCCTCCAACTTCCTTCTCATCTTTCTCTCACCTCCTTCTTCTCATCTTTCTCCCACCGCCTTCTAATCTCTCTGACACGTCCTCATCTTTCTCCCACCTCCTCCTCATCTTTCTCCCACCTCGTATTCCTCATCTTTCTTCCTCTTCCTCATCTTTCTCCTACCCCGTACTCCTCATCTTTCTTCCTCTTCCTCATCTTTCTCCCACCTCCTTTTCATCTTTCTCCCACCTCGTACTCCTCATCTTTCTTCCTCTTCTTCATCTTTCTCCCACCTCCTCCTCATCTTTCTCCCACCTCGTACTCCTCACCTTTCTTCCTCTTCCTCATCTTTCTCCCACCTCCTCCTCATCTTTCTCCCACCTCGTACTCATCTTTCTTCCTCTTCCTCATCTTTCTCCCACCTCCTTCTCATCTTTTTCCCACCTCCTTCTCCTCATCTATCTGCCACCTCCTTTTCATCTTTCTTCCACCTCCTTCTCATCCTATTTTCTTTCTACCTCCTCCTTCTCCTCTTACCTTCTCATTCTCCTCCCACTTCCTTCTCTTTCTTCATCACTTCCTTCTCCTCACCATTATTCCACTTCCTCTTCCTCCTCATCCTACTTCCTTACCTTCCTCATCCCCTTTCCAACTCCTTCTCTTCCTTTCATCTATTCATCCTACTCCCACTTGCATCTCTTCTCATCCTTTTTTCACCTCATTCCATCTTTATCCCACCTCACTCATTTCATTCTCCTCCTCCCACATCCTCTCCTTCATTCCCCCAACTCCTCCTCTTCATCCTTCTCCACCTCATCATATGCTACCACCTCCTGTACACCTTATCGTCATCCTACTACCATCTATCCATTCTCCTTCACCTACTATTCCTCATCCTCCGCGCACCAATTTCCCTTCATCGTCATCTTCCTTACATCTTTTCCTTCTCATTCTTCTTCTCATATTTATCTCTCTCGTCCCACGTCATCAGGTCCTTCTTTGTCTTATTCATCTCCCTCCTTTTTTTCCAAATCAGTTTTTTTCTTATTACTCAACGCCAACTCATCAATCTCTTATTTTATACCTTCCTATTCTTTCTTGTTATTGTTATTTGCTTTATATCCTATTACTCTTCCTTTTCTTCTTCCTTTTCGCTTTCTTTTTTACCTTTATTTTACCCATTTTCCATTTCTCGCTTTTTGTATTTCCTCCTAATAGTTTTCCTCCCCCTGCCTTCCTCATTCTTTCCTTCACCTCTCTGTCTTACCTCTTCTTAACCCTTCTTTACTTTTTCTTCATCTTCGCCTTCCTTTCTTTTCCAGTCTCTTTCTTTTCTTCTTTGTTTCATTCTATATTTCGCCCATTTTTCCTTTTCCTCCATTTTTTCTTTCCTTCGCCTGTTCTTTTCCCTGCGTTTCTTTTTTAATCTACATCTTCTCCTCCAATTTCCTATTCTTTCTTCCACTTTCGCTCTCTCTCATTCCTATCTACATTTCACTCTCTTACTTTCCCCTTCCTTTATCTCCTAGTCTCGTCTCCTCATTCTTGTTCTCAGTTTTTCACCTCCTTCCTCATCTGGAACTCTAATCTCTGACCACAATGCTCATAGCAGTATACAACTAGTCACTTTCATTTTTTTAACCTTTTGCACCAAAGCAGCTTTAATGTAATAATGCTGCTGATCACATCGTATCTAAATATACCCAAGGGAAAATATACGACCCCGCGCGATACAAATCATAATATGTAATTGTAGTGTTTTGTGCCAGTGGGCAGCAATCATTTTGTTAGTCGGGTAACCACCGCTCTGACGTCATGCAATCGAGCCGATGCATTCATTTCAGAGATTCTTTCACGAATTCAAGTAAAAGCTTACTAAGTGACGTCATTTCGGTAATGACTCGTAATTGCTTGCGTCCCAACGCAACGGCACAGACGGACACTTCCTGTGCACGCAGGATCATTCCAGATCGATACTGGTAAGTAGTATTCAATCTGTCATAACTACGGTGTGCTACCGTCCTTGTCTTCCTTAGGGTCTTTGTTTCTGAGTCAAAAATGGATACCGGTATTAGTTTTTTGACACTGCAGATATACTTGGCAAAATAGGATCTTCTGTTAGCAAACAACAGAAAACAAGTTCTGTAATTTAGGTATTAGTTAAATGGAATGCAAGTAATAATAAAAAGTACATCGGCTGCCCCTATACGGATGACGTGAATATGTTAGGAGAAAATCCACAAACGATTAGAGAAAACACGGGAATTTTACTTGTAGAAAATAAAGAGATAGATTTGGAAGTAAATCCCGAAAAGACAAAGTATATGATTATGTCTCGTGACCAGAATATTGTACGAAATGGAAACATAAAAATTGGAAATTTATCCTTTGAAAAGGTGGAAATATTCAAATATCTTGGAGCAACAGTAAGAAATATAAATGACACTCGGCAGAATAAACAGGGGAAATGCCTGTTATTATTCGGTTGAGAAGCTTTTGCCATTCAGTCTGCCCTCAAAAAAAAAAAAAAAAAAAAAAAAAAAACCCTGAAGGTTAGAATTTATGAAACAGTTATATTACCAGTTGTCCTGTATGGTTGTGAAACTTCAACTCTCACTTTGAGAGAGGAATAGAGGTTAAGTATGTTTGAGAATAAGGTGCTTAGGAAATATTTGGAGCTAAGAAGGATAAAGTTACAGGAGAGTGGAGAAAGTTACACAACGCAGAACTGCACGCATTGTATTCTTCACCTGACATAATTACGAACATTAAAACCAGACGTTTGAGGTGGAAAGGGCATGTAACACGTTATGGACGAATTCAGAAATGCATATAGAATGTTAGTTGGGAGACCGGAGGGAAAAAAGACCTTTGGGGAGGCCGAGACGTAGATGGGAGGATAATATTTAAATGGATTTGAGGAAGATGGGATATGACTGTAGAGACTGGATTAATCTTGCTCAGGATAGGGACCGATGTCGATCTTATGTGAGGGCTGCAATGAACCTAAGTAGGCCTAAGTAAGTAATGAAAATAGATTTTGACTCCAAAATTAAAGTATCAGCGACCAATAAGAAATGGGAACATAAGGTCATAAGCTTACCAAAATTAAGGACACTTACATTATTTAACGAGAATATCCCTGTTCTTTTACGTTTATCGCTAGTAACATAATTTTTATAGCAAATTTTCACTTGTCTAGACGTAATTTAAAATCATGAAAATACAACTATTTGTTCAGGAGTTATTTTAGAATAAAAAAATGGTAACTGAAAATAAATTACATTCTTTTATACTTGTGGAGATATTGAGGCTATGAGGGAATGTTGTCTTATTTTGGAGTTTCGTGACAAGCTATGTTTTACGGTGATGGGAATAACTCTGCCGTCAGCTGGATAATATGTCTCTTTCATAATCTGTTATTGGTGAAATCTTATCTTCCATATCTTCACAACAAAATTATTTCACAATTAAATAATTTCAGGGCTTAATGTGAAACTAACGTAACTACAATAGATGTTTTATTCACAACAAAATTCTTAACAGGCAATACTATTTCAGATAAACTATACCATCATGTTTTGTAATTATGAATTGTGTTATATGCAACACTGTTCGAACTGAGTTACGATTTTTTGTGGCCAGGTAGAACAAATTATTATCGATTGGTGTAAAGACCTAAAAATGTCAATTTTTGTACTTACGTTAGTTTCACAATATGCCCTCGGATAATATTATTCTTATGTAAAGCTGCAAGAACTATTAACAATGCTTAACATGTACCGATGTTCAATTGTTTCATTGATTTGTGACTCAAAAGATGGCTTTGATTGTGGCAATGCCTACTCTATTTCAGCTATCTATTAATTTAATTCGTTTAGAAGGCAGTGATTTTGATTGCCAACATTAGAGCAAGATCGTCAGATCTCGACTTACCAAAGTCTAAGTCAAAGTCTCAGAAGTATTGAATAATTTCAAGGGAAAAATTGTTCCGGGGCCGGGTATCGATCCCGGGACCTCTGGTTGAACGTACCAGCGCTCTGCCAACTGAGCTACCCGGGAACTCTACCCGACACCGTCTCAACTTTTCCCTTTATATCCACACAACTCGCGTGGGCTGACGAAACGCCAGAGACCCACATCGAGTGCACACAAACTCTGTGTGACTTGAAATTGTGGTTTTCTGTTAACGTACACAGTGACGTATATATTATGCAAATCTAATCTTTCAGGTAAAGCTTCCTGTCTATGAATAGGACTTTTAACGAAGTTAAACTTTACTACGAAAGTCGACTTTGGGAAGTCTTCAACCAAAGTCTAGTTTAGGCCCTAGAAATAAACAAAAAGTTATTAGGAAAGTGTCGCATAGCAACCTCGGCCTTGACACAAAATGAAAGAACAGCCCAATATAAAAATGGTTGGCTGGATTCAAAATACGTCACAAACGCATTAAGTATATTTAAATCTAGCACAAAGTAATAAGCAAAAAGCGGGCACCGCACTCATACATAGTGTGATGGCGATCATTTAGTAATCTAACAATGACCGGCCCCAAGCTGTAAATAGCATAAGTAATAGAGAAATCGTGTTCGTCGGACCGCACGCCATCTGCCGGAGCACGCCAGCCTGACAACGCGATGTGACGTGTGGCGATCCGCAGGCGGGGAAATCAGTCCCCAAACCCAGAATAAATAAACTCTTTTGTTATTGCACTTACATGCACTCTCATATTTTATTAAAAACTAGCCGTACCCGTGCGCTCCGCTGCACCCGTTAGAAATAAATATAAAGTAATTACATAATTAAAATAGGACATCTGGTCCAGGGAACATCCGTGTTTGATAGAAGGATAAATCGTTTAATATGTTACTTAATTTAAATTGCATCCAAATAATTAAAATGCGATCATTTTGGTCCAGAGACACTCATTTGGTGCAATGACAATTCCTTTAACCTGTTTCTTAATTTTTATTACATGCAACCATAGTTTAATGAACATTGACATCATTTACATTTAATGTGTATATTTTATTTTACTTGTTATAGGTTTCCATTGAATTATGGCAATAACTTAATTTTAACCCTTGTTTTCTACGTATTCAGTAAATGGCGCTTGGCCCACTATGGTTGTGAACCCTTCAAATAACTTAAATTATATTATATAATATTACATATTATATTATATTATATTATATCAGAAGTTACTGTAATGACATTATAGCATTATGTCCACCTAGAGAAACTACACTTTCCAATGGTGAAATAAGTTAGTAATTAATTATACAAATCGGTTAATTTAGCTTCCGATATTACTTCATACAAACACAGAAACATTCTCTGTAGGCTATCTTTCATAGCTTTCGATTGTTGCTGTCCAAGGCCCCTTATAGACGAAGTCATTTGTTTTTTAATTAATTACACGGCCTTAGATAGCAGTTATTTTAATTTTGAAACTCATTTATCTCATTAAATATCACTCCTATCAAAATTTTGAATGGAATAAAACTTATCGAAAATTATTTTTAAAGAAACTGTTGTTATGTAACATTTTTCATAAAAATCAATAATAAGCAAGATATTTCGATTTATTTAATTTAGGCCCCCTTATAACCCCCCTTTTAAATAATGTATTTTGAATGACATACAGCCTAAAATCTAAGTTACAATGAACTTAATTTATGTTCTAATTTTCATCGAAATCCGTTCACCCATTATCGCGTGAAAAGGTAACAAACATACAGACAGACAGACAGACAGACAGACATACATACATACATACATACATACATACATACATACATACATACATACATACATACATACATACATACATACATACATACATACATACAAACAAAAATTTCAAAAAAGCGATTTTCGGTTTCAGGGTGGTTAATTATATATGTTAGGACCAATTATTTTTGGAAAATCGAAAATTACCAGAAAAATTTCGGCTACAGATTTATTATTAGTATAGATGTCTGTAGTGAATACCAAAATTTTACGATATCCTACTCTTCGCGATACTTAAGAAAATCGGATTTAACTCTTACAACAGCGTTTAAATTCCTGGGCTCGCCGCATTGGGGCCAGAGTGGCGGTGCGGTTAGCAACAGGAGCATCTTGGATAGAACTGGGGACGGAGCGAGTAGAACTGTTGAGTCACTCGGTTCTATCGGTTTCTGTGCTTGGCAGCGGAGCACCGAAGTTACTCGGTTAACCGTAGCCGTTACCGGTCAGTTCAAACAGAGTTCGCGTGTTTTACTTAATTGTAGCAGACAACAACGTAGGTACTGTTGTCTTTAAATATTTTCTGCTGCAGGACAAATTATTTCCTTATCCCCAAGGCGGACTGAAAGGCCTCTAGTATTGAAGAGGAGTTCATCCTATTATATGACCTGTCAAGTGGGCCTAATGAACACTGACAGTCTGAACATATTACTGTAAAAATAATAATAATAATAATAATAATAATAATAATAATAATAATAATAATAATAGTAATCCATACTTTCTCTGTTATTCTGGACTTTAATATTAGTTATAATAATAATAATAATAATAATAATAATAATAATAATAATAATAATAATAATAATAATAATAACAATAATAATAACAGGCCTAAAATATGTTAAAAAAAGAAGTGCACTATATATTTCTTCTATTTGTGTTTATTGGATTTGTGTTACCTCATCAGCCATCAGTCCACACCTGTGGAGAAACGGTCAGCACGTCTGGCTGCGAAACCAGGTGGCCTGGGTTCGAATCCCGGTCGGGGCAAGTTACCTGGTTGAGGTTTTCCCTCAACCCAATACGAGCAAATGCTGGGTAACTTTCGGTGCTGGACCCCGGACTCATTTCACCGGCATTATCACCTTCATATCATTCAGACGCTAAATAACCTAGATGTTGATACAGCGTCGTAAAATAACCCAATAAAAAATAATAAAAAATCAGCCTTCATTTTATTTGTATTTATTTCTACAAATTGAGGAGTTGAATGCAATAAGGGCCCAACCCACAAAAAGCACTTTTGAGATAATGACCTTCAAAGTTGTCAAATTACCATAGAAATGTTATGGCACGCTCCATAGTAACACTACTATATTTTTTAGTTTTTTTGGCCATTTTTGGCAAGATTGCACTTTAATTTGGATGTTAACATCATTATAAGTGTGTGAGAGATGAATTTAATAATAACACGTCAAGGGCCCTTTTTGCGTTCAACAGTCCTACTGACTGATTACATATTATGGTAATGATAAATACATATATTTGGTTGTATTCTGTCTTAACATTTAAAAATAATAAGCAAGAATAAAATTACAAACTGTTCATCTTGAAAGAATGTGTATTGAACTTTAAAAAGTTAACTTAAGCTACAAATTAATAAAAAATGCAAACAAATGTTATTACTCATATGTTATTAATGTTCACAGCTTTATAAAAAATAGTAGTCTAACATTCATTTCTCTTTCTTCACTTGCCTAATCATCTTCATTGTCTTCTTATACTTATTCTTCTTCTTCTTCCTCATCATCATCATTTTGTTAAGCCTTTGTAAGGACTTTTTCATACCACATTCCAGATGATTCATCTAGGAAGCGAAACAAACTTCGAATATCTTTTTCTTTTGCTCTCTTAACACCAGTAGCTTCACGGAGTAGTAGTTACAAGTTATCAGGAAGGGATTTCTTTTTCGCAAATTGGAATGGTGTATAGTAACTAGCATACTTAGGTGAACCAGAAACTGTGCCCAGTGATGTATTAGATAGTCTGCAATATGACTGAAGTCTAAAAGGGATTGATTTTGATCTTGGTTTAAGTCTACCAAAAGCTGCACTGAGGCCCTCACTCCAGTTTCTTATTATTTTTGGAACCATCTACAACATTAAATGGAAATGGATTTTGCCTGCATTTCTTAAAAATGTCTATGTATTGTGATACACTGTGCACATTTTCAATCCTTTTCAATTTTTGACTGTAGAGTCCAAAGTTGCGATCGCACTGGTTGTAGGAGTGTCCCCTTACAGGGAATACATGAAGAACATAGAAATCCATGAACACAAAGCCATAAACACACTATTTTTGTTCTGACCTCCTGCTGCAACAGAAAACAAAACTATTTCAGTCGGTTTGTACCCCTCGTCCTTTGTTTTGCACATCAAGAAATCATGAACGAAAGAACATACATTAGATTTTACCCTTAGTTTCTAAAAAGTAATAAAAACTGCTTTTACCATCATTATGGCAGTGCACGTTGAAAAGATACAGCCAGAGTAGCCTCTTATAAAACTGTGATGTTACGCTGAGTTTTGGCAGAGGGAGGTTTTGAGCGCAATCGAATTCCAACCTAAAACAGTGCTCCCAGCTTCCTGACATTCCCCAATGTATCATTTCTTTATTTTCTTGTACGCTTCAATCTTCCTTTGATGTAAAGCATAAGTTATTTTACACGGATCATTTGGATTGCTTTTCAATTTCATTAAACACTCTGTACAGAAGTCACAAACGTCCGTTCTTGAAGTTTTGAATGAAAATTTAAAGGTCTTGAAAAAGTTGAAGTAGCACTTCTAGCCAATTTTCAGCGTTAATCCAGTATGTTCCTTGTAGTAAATTTTGAAAACTTCAAATAAGATTTTAACATTTCGCTTAGGATTTTAAAAATACTTCTTACTTGATTTCTCCCTCGAATAATGAAATGTTTTGTGTGGTAGTGATTCCAGGTTTTCTTTTGCTAAATCTCAAACATTGCTTTGAACCATATTTGGATGGTTCTTGTGACGACTTCCTGTGTCCTTGATCGAATTGCACTCTAAAGCCTTTTTTTGAATCACACTATCTTCTTTCTTGATATTTTATAGAGATGCAACACAAACTTTTGGCATGTTACAACTGTTTGTCCACTAGATTTAACAAAACAAACCTATGAAAGTGCTCTGTTTTTGTCTGCATCGACTGTAGCCCGTTTTATAGGGTGTGATGTCATGCAACCAGTTAAATAAACATTTTCACCACAATCATAGAAACAATTAAAACGATCGACCTGGTTATAAACTCTTTCGAAACATTTCTTAGGACGACACTTACTAACAAGCTGAAAAGATTTACTTCTTAGTCCTCACCTGTGGAGTAACGGTTAGCACGTCTGGCTGCGAAACCAGGTGGCCCGAGTTCGATTTCCGGTCGGGGCAAGTTACTTGGTTGAGGTTTTTCCAGGATTTTCCCTCAACCCAATTTGAGCAAATGCTGGGTAACTTTCGGTGCTGGACTCGGACTCATTTCACCGGCATTATTACCTTCCTCTCATTCAGACGCTAAATAACCTGAGATGTTGATAAAGGATCGTAAAATAACCTACTAGAGTTTCCTTCTTACAAATTGCCACTTGTATTCAAATATGATGTGCCCCTATTTCGTTTTCGTTTCCTTTCGATTCGCTGATTCTGTTTCCTAGGCCCAGGTTCCTGACTATCTTCTGAGTCAATTGCTCCATAATTCGAAGAGTATGCAATATCTTCTGTACTCATTATTCAAGGCTAATCTTAATAATACTTGTCAAAAATCTCCTTAAATAAATAATTATCACCCTTTTGCTCTTCACTAAACTATTTTTAGCCAAAAACTTGAATTTTTGCACATTAACACAACACCAGCTGAAGAAGATAACGGAAGTGAGAGTTTAACACTCGTTCTCTCTCCAGCCTCTCCTGAGCTCTGTTGTTAAAATATTATAACCAAACTTAGCAGGCATACTAAGCAAAGTTTAAAGATTCTAAAAAGCCGTTGAACGCAAAAAGGGCCAAACCTCCCGAGGGCCCTTATTGCATTCAACTCCTCAATTATGTTACCTAATTACTTTAATTTATCAATAATATTACTCCTCACCAAAGAGAACATGGTTGTATTGAAGGCTAGTAATGTTATAAAATAAATAAACATTATGTTCTCCAGTTTAAGATTCCACGTTTATTATTTTACCCACTTTCCGTAATAGTAAATGATTCTGTGTGTTATTTTTAAGTGTTTTAGGCAGAGCTTCATGGAGCCCGTTTCTTTGTATCTTCTCTTTTACTTAGCTGCAGGGTTTAACGTTTACCTCACATGTTAATTTATTAGCTGTTAGTATTATAAATTATTTTATCAATTTTATTTCGTCTGTCATATATAACAACACTGAAAGTTAAATAGGCCTTTCATACAAAATAACTCCGCAAATAGTTGTAATCACGCTAATGGAATTTGCAACCGCCATTTTGCAATGAAGAGAAGCACTTCTTTCTCGTCAATTGGCAAAAGGAAAGCGATTTACTACAACGCTTTTAAAACACGCTTGGTTTCACTTTCAAAGTACGTTCTAAAATCGACTCAATCTATCTAAATTTTAAATCTGTAAATTTGTACTCGGTACTGTACTCAGTTCAACCTAGTAATGACGTCACAATAACTGCTCCGAACCGTACCGCTCCGTCCCCAGCCCTAATCTTGGATGTGAGATAACTGCACATGCGCGGAATACGCTGACTTTGTTAATAATAACCTAAACTAACCAAACCTAACCTTCGTACATGCAAGATAGGAGCGTACACAAGGGGAGGAGGGGTTACCGTGCTTGAACCTCCCCTTAAACTTCAAACAAAATACATATCTAGATTTGAGTATTTTTTATTCATAATCCTTTTCCCTTCTGTAATTTTTCACTGTCAGAGTAACAAAATCTACATCGACGTAAAACATACTGCACCTACCCCTCCTTCAATATAATCCCTGTGGTTGGTGCTGCGGCACGTTCGAATTATAACAATGGTATCTTTATTATAGAGAGACTTAACGCTTAGTACCGACCTTGTAATAAAATGAAGCCGACACAATGTGAAATTTAATTCGTTTGTTGAAAATTGAATGGCTGTGAAAAAATAATGTTTCAAAGATTTTATAAGGATATTGTAACGGTATGTTTGGATGGTTTATATCAGCGGTGACCAAAACTCGAACTGCAGTGATTACATGCGACAGACAGCCTATGAAGTAAGGAGACGAAGGAAAGGTACTTGGCATGAAAACTACAACCAGTGGTAGTTCCTGTACTAACATCTTGATCAATCCCGCGGATAAAAATCTCAAGCTTTGCTGTATCAGTAATGTCACTGCTGTCATCAAAAGCCAGTGAATAATATACGATTTTTCTTGCTTCTTTTTTAACCTTCCTCTTGAATATAATCAGAGACTTTCTAAATTCTTCTCTCGATACTTGGCCGAGAAATTCGTAGTTTTCAAAATTAAAAACTTCTTACGGACAAGTTATTTAAGTTATTTTAATCATTACTCTTTTGAGAAATTCTGTTTTATTAAAAGGCTTTAGAGCACGAGATATTTCAAACCCCATTAGGTAACTGACATCCTTAAATTTATATATCTTATTTTTCCTCTTTCTGGCTATGACTTAAGACATGTCAATTCCTGACGTTTAATAGTTCGTTGGCACATAATATTGAATCAGTTTTTCTACAATATTATTATTAAATGAATAACTAATAAATAGTTAAAGATTAAGAAGATTAAAATTGATATAAAACCTAACAATTTTATTCTTCTAGGGAGAAGATCCAAAAATATCAATATTCATGCACGTACAGAAGAATTATACAGGGTGTTTTAAAAATACGGGGCATAATTTCAGGTATGTATTTCCCACATGTAGACAATCAAATAGTCCATTACAACATGTGTCCGGAAATGCTTCATTTCCGAATTATGGCCTTCACAACATTGAAATTCACCGCAACGTTTTTCTTTCCGCAGGTCGTTGCCCTCAAAGGAGGCATTATGAGGGCACTCTGACAGTTCAATCCGAGGCGAAGGTTACATTCAGTGTTGTGTAGGCGTTAGACTGTGCGACATGTATTCAAATCAAGAGCTGGCAGAGATACACTTCATGTACGGTAAGGCGGACGGCAATGCTGCGCTGGCTCGTCGTTTGTACCAGGAGAGGTACCCACAGCGACAATGTCCAGATCGGAAGACATTTGTACGTCTCCATTACCGTCTGTGCGAGTATGGAAAATTTAACTCTCCTGGTTTGGGAAGGGGACGACGAAGATCTACAACTCCAGAAGTGCAGGAGGAGATTCTGGAGGCTGTGAACATGACTCCTTCTATCAGCACACGAAGGGTAGCGTTGCAAGTCAATGTTCCTCATACGACTGTCTGGAGTCTGTTGAAAGAGTATCAATTGTATCCTTATCATTTGCAACGTGTACAGGCCCTGTCACCAGCAGATTGCCCTGCACGAGTTAGGTTCTGTTAGTGGTTCTTGCAGCAGTGTGGTGTAAATCCGAACTTTCCTGCCTTAGTATTATTTACAGATGAAGCACACACAGTTCACACGAGATGGCATAACAAATTTCCACAATCAGCATGTATGGGCGTATGAAAACCTACGTGCAACTGTTCCATCTCATCACCAGGTGCGGTTCTCCCTCAACATGTGGGCCGGTATCATTGGTGATCGATTAGTTGGACCCCATGTACTTGTAAACAGACTTACGGGGCAGGCGTACACAAACTTCCTGGAAAACGCCATACCTCATGTTTCAGAAGACACTCCACTGATCAATCGTCAACACATTCACTTCTTGCATGATGGCGCTCCTGCACACTTCAGTCGTACTGATCGCCGGTACTTGGATCGAAGGTTTCCTGATCTATGCGATGGATAGGTAGAGGTGGCCCAATTGCTTGGCCTCCACGCTCACCTGATCTGAACCCTCTCGATTTCTACTTGTGGGGCCATTTAAAATCATTGGTTTATTCGTCTCCGGTGCCTGATTTGGAATCCCTTCGGAATCGAATTGTGGCATGTTCTGAGGACATACGCAATACTCCTGGAGTTGGGATCGTGTTCGCAGGTCAATGAGACATCGATGTGAGGTCTGTATTCAAGCAGGAGGTGGACATTTTGAACATCTTCTGTAATGACAACGACCTGCGGAAAGAAATACGTTCCGGTGAATTTCAATGTTGTGAAGGCCATAACTCGGAAATGAAGATTTTCCGGACACATGTTGTAATGAACTATTTTGATTGTCTACATGTGGGAAATACATACCTGAAATTATGCCCCGTATTTTTGAAACACACTGTAGAAACACATACTTAGTGGTCAGTAATAATAATAATAATAATAATAATAATAATAATAATAATAACTCAGGGTGGCAATTAATGTTTCTATATACTCCTAATTGAACCGATGAGCAAATTAAACATATTACATTTTGTCCGACATAACAACAAAAAAGTTCTCCCTCTCATTCTTTACGAAACCACCTCTTATTGCTTGTAGAGACAGAGTTTGTAGAGCGACATGATACCGCCACTGCTTGTCTTCAGTACGTGACTGAAACACACAGGAATGTACAGGAAACTCCTCGTACCCGTTTGAATGTGTGTGATTACACGATGTAATCACGACACCCGCTTTGGTCACCGCTGGTTTATATTGTAATCCGGCAGAATGTAAATTTGGGTATATTTCCTGAATATGTATGTTTACAAAGCGAATTTCGGTGTAGCAGTTTTGGACTATTTCTGTGCGCATACGCCGATCGCCTTCGGCCCCCACCTGGATGGTGGAATTAACTTCATATTGCAGGAGGCCAAGGACTTTAGTTATATCCCTTCCTTTCGAAGAAAACAATATAATACAGTAGGAAAATAAGACTCTTATAATAAATTCTCTTATTACTTGCTATGAAATTATCTAGCAGAATATAAATAGTACTTACTTACTTACTTACAAATGGCTTTTAAGGAACCCGAAGGTTCATTGCCGCCCTCACATAAGCCCGCCATCGGTCCCTATCCTGTGCAAGATTAAGCCAGTCTCTATCATCATATCCCACCTCCCTCAAATCCATTTTAATATTATCCTCCCATCTACGTCTCGGCCTCCCTAAAGGTCTTTTTCCCTCCGGTCTCCCAACTAACACTCTATATGCATTTCTGGATTTACGTGCTACATGCCCTGCCCATCTCAAACGTCTGGATTTCAAGTTCCTAATTATGTCAGGTGAAGAATACAATGTGTGCAGTTCTGTGTTGTGTAACTTTCTCCATTCTCCTGTAACTTCATCCCGCTTAGCCCCAAATATTTTCCTAAGCACCTTATTCTCAACCACCCTTAACCTATGTTCCTCTCTCAGAGTGAGAGTCCAAGTTTCACAGCCATATAGAAGAAGAATATAAATAGGCTGCTAATAATATTATTCTCTCGTTATTTAACTTCACTTTATTCAAATTCATGTTTCTTGACGTGAGATAATTCCTTCTTGACTTGAGGCCTCGAAATAAATACCATGAGAGGGAACATTTCTTAAGTTAAATTAACTTATTGGGATAACCATCAGCACTTCTGATACTACTGTTGAAAGTCCTCATTCGGCGTTCATTTTCTAACCAGACTCGTAAAGAGAATGCATTAGTTTATTTCCAAAGAATCTAATAATTCGATAGTTCTGAACGTTCGATAAGTTCTATTATATTTTATTTGTCTTAGACTCCCTTGTAAACTCCAAAAATAGAGATCACCGTCCAAGAAAGATCGTCCTTGCTGTAATGCGCATTTACTCGCCTGTTTAATTTTTCTAGTTTCCATTACCATGGTAACAGATTTGCTGTTCAACATTCAAAAGTTAGCTTATTGCGTACTAATATTACGAGCGCTCTTGAATTCGTAGTCCTTAAAGTTACAAGTGGAACAGTATGCGAGGGCAAAGGTGTTTACGTTGCGTAAGCAGCCTGTGTTTGACGGAAGGCTGGTACAGTCTGCAGAACAGAAATGACATACTGGTAATCATACAAGGTTTTTCAGAAGTAAAGCATAATTGCAATTAAATTAAATGTTGAAATTTTGGACTAAAGACTTACACACGTCAAACCTTGTATTTAGGAAGGAATATTTTTATATAAGCAAGCTTTCGTTCTTCCTCTTCCAAAAGTCAAAGTTCCCACCGACCCGAACGACTATAGATCAATCAGTATCCTGCCAGCCATATCAAAAGCACTGGAAATAATCGTACACAGACAAATTACTAACTACATGAACGAACACAAACTATTCGACAAGTATCAGTCACGTTTCAGAGCTGGACACAACACAAGCACTGCTCTACTTAAAGTGACCGAAGACATTCGTGAAGCAATCGACTCTAATAAAGTAACAATACTAATACTTCTTGACTTTAGCAAAGCTTTCAACTCTGTAAATTTTGACCTGCTCACCCATAAATTGAGAAATCTGCATTTGTCAGAGACTGCTGTGAGTTGGTTCGAATCCTACTTACGGGAAAGACAACAATGTGTTGTATCCGGGAATCGAAGCTCTTCCTGGCTTAACATAACATCAGGTATACCACAGGGTTCGGTACTCGCACCATTGTTGTTCACAATATATGTCAATGATATTACATATCTTGTAAGGCATTGTAACTATCACTTGTATGCTGACGACCTTCAATGCTACATCTCTTCCCGCTTAGACCGAATAAATGACGCTATAGATAAATTGAACAAAGACATTGATTCGATTGTGACATGGACAAAGATATTCCATCTTAATATCAATCCCGGAAAGACACAAGCAATTATATTACGACACAAAAGGCAAACCGACGCTGTAAAGCACCTCGACATTTCCCCCGTTAAAGTAAGTACAGTGCATATCCCTTTCAGTTCTTCGGTAAAAAAATCTTGGCATTCACATGGATAATAATCTCAACTGGGACATGCAAATCACAGAAACCTGCAGAAAAGTATATTCTATTATCCATGTGCTAAAAAGGATAAATGTTCATCTTCCCTCTTGCTTAAAAAAGTCCCTTGTGCAGACCCTTGTATTTCCCTATTTTGACTATGCTGACATTTTACTGACTGACCTTTCCAGCGACAACAAAACGAAACTTCAACGTGCTCATAATTTGTGTGTACGTTTTGTAAGCAATGTTCGTAAATATGATCACATTACCCCATCCCTGGAAGCAATAGGCTGGCTTAAACTAGATAAGAAAAGAAATTTACATTCACTTCTCCTTCTCTTCGAAATCTTGAACTCTTCTATTTCTTCGTACCTGTCGTCTCGCTCCACTTACCTTTCTTCCCACCACAATCTGAACACACGCTCTCGCCATGAAACAATACTAACAATACCATCCCATCGCACCTCCTCATACTCATCCTCTTTCACAATAGTCCTGCCAAGACTCTGGAACTCGCTACCTGCTAGCATCAGGGACTGTCGAAATAAAATTGAATTCAAACGCAAACTTACTAGGCACTTGGTCAGTAATTGAGACTCGTTCAGACATGGTTTCTTGTAAATAGTTCTCTTAATCTATCACAAAATATTTCAATATCCGGTAATTTCATCACTATAGAATTTTGTTATTGTAGGTTTAATTTATAATTCAGTAAATACAAAAATATTCTTTGTTCTTAACTTCTATGATAAAATGTCTAGCTTTCATTAATCAGGTAATCTTGTCGTACTTTAATTTTTATTGTAATTGTAATTGTAAATTTAATATTAATTGTAATTTTATTGTTCATATTACAGTTGTAATCCCCTGGTAGAGGGGCAGAGAAGGCCTGACGGCCTTATCTCTACCAGGTTAAATAAATAAATACTAATACTAAAATATTTTTGCGACTGTTTTGCGAGCTTATGATGGCATCGAGAACATTTAATTTAGTCTATTTTTAAAGTCCTATGAAAGAGCATATTTTTGTATCTCTATATAGTACGTCATTTTTTTTTATACATAAGTACTGTAGTTATGGTTATTATGATAATTTTATTATTGACATTTTATTTGTTCTTATGTTATGAAAGCAATTTTACTGATGAAATCGACATAAAACAAGATTTCTAACAGAAAATGAAACAATTGAGATCCTACTGGTGATAGAATTTGGTGACAGAAGACGTACGCAACAAGAAGTATGCACACTTTTTAACGAAACTCATCCAAATCGCCAAGCTTCAAATCATTGTCAGAGAAAGATCTTACAGATCTTGTTATATTCCTCACATGTCCATGTTCTCTGAATTTCGCTTATATACTATTCAGAGTTGACTAAATAATAGGTGGTAATCTTTTAGGGTATCGATGGCTTAGCTCTAATATCGCGTATGTGATTTTTTTCTTCAAATTTTCAGGAGAGACATAAAACTATTTATTATTTGTACATTCTATCTAGGCCTATAGAATGTAGTATTCTTACTGATTATTGTGCTTTTCAATGGTTTAGATAGATAGAATGTATAAATAATAAACAGTTTTATGTCTCTCCTTAAAATTTAGAAAAAATCACAAACGTGGTATTAGATCTAGGCCATCTGTATGTATTTCTCTAAGTCCTATTAGTTTCTGAAGGAATTTTGACCCTCTATTACAGAAGATTCTCCTGATATTTTCATGTGTTATGCACCACTAAATTGACTCTACAAATCTGTTTCGAAGTTCGCGTACGTCTTCTTTTCTAAACAGCATTATGAAAGTTTTGTAAAACGTTAGGGCTCAGATGACTACCAAAGTGTCTATCAATATAGATGTGTATGCTGTTATAAAGAGTGTCTCAAACATATTGTCTAAAGTACAGGAATGGATTCCTAATATGTAGAGGGAAAAGTAGGTTTTACCAACTTGGATCCAGGTTTATTAAAATTTATATTATTTAATGTACCGAAGTACATATGATATTTCCATGCAGATATTCTGCGTCATCATACGATGAAAGAGTAATGGAACGGAGAAAAATTCTCTCCGGCGCCGGGATTTGAACCCGGGTTTTCAGCTCTACGTGCTGATGCTTTATCCACTAAGCCACACCGGATACAACTCCGACGCCGGTTAGAATCGTCTCAGGTTAAGATCCAACTCTTGGGTTCCCTCTAGTGGCCGCCCTCTGCACTACGTCATAGATGTCTATGAACGCAGGACCGAAGTCCACACATGTGCTGAGGTGCACTCGATATGAGTGACTAGTTGGCCGGGATCCGACGGAATAAGCGCCGTCTTAAATCACGAAGTGATTTACGCATATCATATATATTATTTAATGTACCGAAGTACATATGATATTTCCATGCAGATATTCTGCGTCATCATACGATAAAAGAGTAATGGAACGGAGAAAAATTCTCTCCGGCGCCGGGATTTGAACCCGGGTTTTCAGCTCTACGTGCTGATGCTTTATCCACTAAGCCACACCGGATACCACCCCGGCGTCGGAAGAATCGTCTCAGTTTAAGCACCAACTCTTGGGTTCCCTCTGTGACGTAGTGCAGAGGGCGGCCACTAGAGGGAACCCAAGAGTTGGAGCTTAATCTGAGACGATTCTAACCGGCGTCGGAGTTGTATCCGGTGTGGCTTAGTGGATAAAGCATCAGCACGTAGAGCTGAAAACCCGGGTTCAAATCCCGGCGCCGGAGAGAATTTTTCTCCGTTCCATTACTCTTTCATCGTATTATTAAAATTTGTATGACTCAATCTCTTCACCTTAGAGAATATATTCAACATATCCACCTCCTACACCAATAAAGGTATCATATCATAGTCTCATTAAACCCCGGACAAGCTCCTAAATTCTTGGACGTATTGCTTGAAAAGCTGTTACAAATCACTCACAACATTTACATTATCTATTGCAGAATAATGCACAAACACTTTGCAAAACCTCACATAAAGTAGCAAAAGGAGTTTAAATCAGGCGAGCATGAAGGCCAAGGAATTGATCCAGCTCTACATATCCACCTACCAGGAAAAACTTAATAGAGGTGTTCCCAGCAAGGAAACTTAAACGTACAAGAGCTCCATGATGTATGAGTATTTGAGGGGACTGACTAAGGCCTGTATAATGAGAAGGGGGCGGAAATGTTGAATATTTCGTCTAAGATGATAGGAAGAGATTTTGTCATAAAACCTTAATAAATTAGAAACAAAGCATTTCCTTACCCATGTTGATATAAACTATTATTTTCTCTATGCAAATCTGGCTTTCAGGTAGTAGCTCCCTATAAAGCAGGTCTGAATAATTTCAAGGAAAAATTGTTCCGGGGCCGGGTATCGATCCCGGGACCCTTCGCTTAGCGCACGTATGCTCTCATTTCTGAGCTACCCCAGGAACTATACAAGACTACCTGAAAGCCAGATTTGCATATTATATTCGTTACTGGAGGTACGTTAACAGAAAGCCACAATTTAAGTCACACAGTATTTGTGTGCACTCAAAGTTAGGTTCTGGCGTCTTGTCAGCCCATTTGAGATGTGTGGATATGACAGTTTCTTGTGTAGTTCTTGGGGTAGCTCAGTCGGGAGAGCATTCGTGTGCTAAGCGAAGGGTCTCGGGATCGATACCCGGCCCCGGAACAATTTTTCCTTGAAATTATTATTTTCTCTACATATCATAGGTCCATTCCCCAAGTTTCGCCCCATAATTTTAAACGCCTTATATAACTAAATTTGAATTTACTTCATTATTGATATAATGCAATCATAAACTTTGCCGTTTATGTTACTTCACAATTAGCCTGTAGAGTAATTGTACCACTATTTTATTCAGATTTAAGAGAAAATCAAATTTTGTATATGTTTTTCCAAACGTTTCCAAGAAATGTTGCATTCATACTGATGGACAAAACATCTGCAAAGTTTTTTTTCTAATCTCATTAGTATTAGTATTTATTTATTTATTTATTTAACCTGGTAGAGATAAGGCCGTCAGGCCTTCTCTGCCCCTCTACCAGGAGATTCCAACTACAATATAAACAATAAAATTACAATTAGTATTAAATTTACAATTACAATTACAAATAATATTACAATTAGTATTAAATTTACAATTACAATAAAATCAAAGTACGAAAAGATTACCTGAATAATTAAAGCTAGATAATTTATCATAGAGAAACAAAGAATATTCTATATTTACTGAATTACAAATTAAATCTAGAATAACAAAATTGTATAGTGATGAAATTACTGAATATTGAAATATTTTGTGATAGATTAAAGAAACTATTTACAAGTAATCAATTACTGACAAAGTGCCTAGTAAGTTTGCGTTTGAATTCAATTTTATTTCGAGAGTCCCTGATGCTAGCAGGTAGCGAATTCCAGAGTCTTGGCAGGGCTATTGTGAAAGAAGATGAGTATGAGGAGGTGCGATAGGATGGTATTGTTAGTATTGTTTCATGACGAGCGTGTGTTCAGATTATGGTGGGAAGAAAGGTAAGTGAAGCGAGTCGACAGGTACGAAGGAATAGAAGAGTTCAAGATTTCGAAGAGAAGGAGAAGTGAATGTAAATTTCTTTTCTTATCTAGTTTAAGCCAACCTATTGCTTCCAGGGATGGGGTAATATGATCATATTTACGAACATTGCTTACAAAACGTACACACAAATTATGAGCACGTTGAAGTTTCATTTTGTTGTCGCTGGAGAGGTCAGTCAGTAAAATGTCCGCATAGTCGAAATAGGGAAATGCAAGTGTCTGCACAAGGGACTTTTTTAAGCAAGAGGGGAGATGAACATTTATCCTTTTTAGCACATGGATAATAGAATATACTTTCCTGCAGGTTTCTGTGATTTGCATGTCCCAGTTGAGATTATTATCCATGTGAATGCCAAGATTTTTTACTGAAGAACTGAAAGGGATATGCACTGTACTTACTTTAACTGGGGAAATGTCGAGGTGTTTTACAGCGTCGGTTTGCCGTTTGTGTCCTAATATAATTGCTTGTGTCTTTCCAGGATTGATTTAAGACGGAGTTTCTTTGTCCATGTCACAATCGAGTCAATGTCTTCGTTCAATTTATCTATAGCGTCTCATCGTTTTCCTCTCCCATTCTTTTTGCACTACCACTCCATTATTGCAGTGTAATCAAATGATCAACTTAAAAAGTCTCTGTAGTGAAAAAAAAGGACCTTCAGTAAAGAATTACTTTTCGGATTACATACTGGAACCTACATGTTGAACCACCGGTAGCGTATTTCTAGCTTTGCATTTAATACCCAGCAGCTTATTCGCTGCCGAGACAAGCTTATTTCTCGTTCCTGATCGTGAATGAATGAGCGAGCGTCTGTGACGTCAATTCTGCACTCTTTTTCAAATCCTGATTAAAAGAACTGCAGTAGAACAGTTTATGAATGAATGTAATTAAATGTTTATTATAGCCATTAAAACAAATAAGTCTATCCATCGGCTAAAGCAGGGAGATGCACTATCACCTTTACTTTTTAACTTCGCTCTAGAATATGCCATTAGGAAAGTTCAGGATAATAGGCAGGGTTTGGAATTGAACGGGTTACATTAGCTTCTTGTCTATGCAGATGACGTGAATATGTTAGGAGAAAATACACAAACGATTAGGGAAAACACGGAAATTTTACTGGAAGCAAGTAAAGCGATCGGTTTGGAAGTAAATCCCGAAAAGACAAAGTATGTGATTATGTCTCGTGACCAGAATATTGTACGAAATGGAAATATAAAAATTGGAGATTTATCCTTCGAAGAAGTGGAAAAATTCAAATATCTTGGAGCAACAGTAACAAATATAAATGACACTCGAGAGGAAATTAAACGCAGAATAAATATGGGAAATGCGTGTTATTCGGTTGAGAAGCTCTTATCATCCAGTCTGCTGTCCAAAAATCTGAAAGTTAGAATTTATAAAACAGTTATATTACCGGTTCTTCTGTATGGTTGTGAAACTTGGACTCTCACTCTGAGAGAGGAACATAGGTTAAGGGTGTTTGAGAATAAGGTGCTTAGGAAATTATTTGGGGCTAAGCGGGATGAAGTTACAGGAGAATGGAGAAAGTTACACAACACAGAACTGCACGCATTGTATTCTTCACCTGACATTATTAGGAACATTAAATCCAGACGCTTGAGATGGGCAGGGCATGTAGCACGTATGGGCGAATCCAGAAATGCATATAGAGTGTTAGTTGGGAGACCGGAGGGAAAAAGACCTTTAGGGAGGCCGAGACGTAGATGGGAGGATAATATTAAAATGGATTTGAGGGAGGTGGGGTATGAGGATAGAGACTGGATTAATCTTGCACAGGATAGGGACCGATGGCGGGCTTATGTGAGGACGGCAATGAACCTTCGGGTTCCTTAAAAGCCATTTGTAAGTAAGTAAGTCTATCCATCACACTGTAGTAATTATAGGTATCATTCAATTCTGTCAGAAATTCATTCTCATATAAATTCAGTTAGTGTGTCGGAATGTCAGATAATGAGCCTAACGGAACGTCGGTAAGGAAGAGTTTGTCTGACATAAAAACCATTAGTGTATCTCAGAGTCTTCCGAAGTTCTGAGTCTTGCCATCGGAGTCTCTCTCTTTTCAATCTGTACATTGGAATTCTCTTTCAATTAATCGATCCGGGTGTCGACCTGGTTGGCGAGTTGGTATAGCGCTGGCCTTCGATGCTCAAGGTTGCGGGTTCGTCCCGGGCCAGGTCGATGGCATTTAAGTGTGCTTAAATGCGACAGGCTCATGTCAATAGATTTACTGGCATGTAAAAGAACTCGTGCGGGACAAAATTCCGGCACATCCGGCGACGCTGATATAACCTCTGCAGTTGCGAGCGTCGTTAAATAAAACATAACATTTCGATCCGGGTAATATTTCAGTTAGAATGTCGGCGTAGTGTTTTTACTCAATCCATCGGTGTGTTGCCGTGTGTCCGTCGAAATGTTCTTTTTTCCAGTCGTTCCGTCGGAATATTCTTTTCATCCAGTCATTCCGTCGGAATATTCTTTTTTCTATTAGTCCGTCGGAGAGTTCTTTCTTTGCAGTCAGTTCGTTGGAGTATTCTTTTTCTTCTAGTCATTCCATCGCAGTGTTCTTTTCTTTTCCAGTGAGTCCGTCATAGTGTTCTCAGTCCATCGGAGTGTTCTTCTTTCCTAGTCAGTCAATCGTAGTGTTCTTCTTTTTCTAGTCAGTCCTTCGGAGTGTTCTTTTTTACTAGTCAGTCCTTCGGAGTGTTCTTTTTTCAGTCCAGAGTGTTCCTAGTCATCCTTCGGAGTGTTCTTTTTCTAGTCAGTCCTTCGGAGTGTTCTTCTTTTTCTAGTCAGTCCTTCGGAGTGTTCTTCATTTTCTAGTCAGTCCTTCGGAGTGTTCTTCGTTTTCTAGTCAGTCCATCGAAGTGTTCTTTTTTACTAGTCATCCTTCGGAGTGTCCTTCTTTCCTAGTCAGTCCATCGGAGTGTTCTTTTTTTTCTAGTCATCCTTCGGAGTGTTCTTTTTTTCTAGTCAGTCCTTCAGAGTGTTCTTTTTTCTAGTCAGTCCTTCGGAGTGTTCTTCATTTTTAGTCAGTCCTAGTGTTCTTCGTTTTCTAGTAAGTCCTTCGGAGTGTTCTTTTTCTAGTCAGTCCTTCGAGTGTTCTTTTTTACTAGTCAGTCCTTCGGAGTGTTCTTTTTTCTAGTCAGTCCTTCGGAGTGTTCTTTTTTACTAGTCAGTCCTTCGGAGTGTTCTTTTTCTAGTCAGTCCTTCGGAGTGTTCTTTTTACTAGTCAGTCCTTCGGAGTGTTCTTTTTTCTAGTCAGTCCTTCAGAGTGTTCTTTTTTCTAGTCAGTCCTTCGGAGTGTTCTTCTTTTTCTAGTCAGTCCTTCGGAGTGTTCTTCTTTTTCTAGTCAGTCCTTCGGAGTGTTCTTTTTTCTAGTCAGTCCTTCGGAGTGTTCTTCGTTTTCTAGTAAGTCCTTCGGAGTGTTCTTCGTTTTCTAGTCAGTCCATCGAAGTGTTCTTTTTTACTAGTCATCCTTCGGAGTGTCCTTCTTTCCTAGTCAGTCCATCAGAGTGTTCTTTTTTTCTAGTCATCCTTCGGAGTGTTCTTTTTTCTAGTCAGTCCTTCAGAGTGTTCTTTCTTTTTCTAGTCAGTCCTTCGGAGTGTTCTTTTTTTCTAGTCAGTCCTTTGGAGTGTTCTTTTTTTCTAGTCAGTCCTCTTTGGAGTGTTCTTTTTTTTCTAGTCAGTCCTTCAGAGTGTTCTTTTTTTCTAGTCAGTCCTTCAGAGTGTTCTTTTTTTCTAGTCAGTCCTTCGGAGTCTTCTTTTTTCTAGTCATCCTTCGGAGTCTTCTTTTTTTCTAGTCATCCATGGGAGTGTTCTTTTTTTCTAGTCAGTCCATCGGAGTCTTCTTTTTTCTAGTCATCCTTCGCAGTGTTCTTTTTTTCTAGTCATCCTTCGCAGTGTTCTTTTTTTTCTAGTCAGTCCATCGGAGTGTTCTTCTTTTTCTAGTCAGTCCATCGGGATGTTCTTTTTTTCTAGTCATCCTTTTTTCTAGTCAGTGTTCGGAGTCTTTTTTCTAGTCATCCATGGGAGTGTTCTTTTTTTCTGTTCCTTCAGAGTGTTTTTTCTAGTCAGTCCATCGAGAGTCTTCAGTGTTCTTTTTTCTAGTCATCCTTCGCAGTGTTCTTTTTTTTTTCAGTCCATCGGAGTGTTCTTCTTTTTCTAGTCAGTCCATCGGGAGTCATCCTCGGAGTGTTCTTTTTTTGTAGTCATCCTTCGCAGTGTTCTTTTTTTCTAGTCAGTCCATCGGAGTGTTCTTCTTTTTCTAGTCACTCCATCGGGATGTTCTTTTTTTCCTAGTCATTCCATCGGAGAGTTCTTTTCTTTTCCAGTGAGTCCGTAATAGTGTTCTTTTTTCTAGTCAGTCCATCTGAGTGTTATTTTTTTTCTAGTCAGCCCATCTGAGTTTTATTTTTTTCTAGTTAGTCCATCGAAGTGTTTCTCAGTCCGTCGGAATGTTTTTTTTTTTTTTTTTGTGTCAGTCCGCAGGAGTATTTCTCAGTCAATCCGTTGAAATGTTTTTCATAAATTTCTTCGGTAATCTTTTCAGTCGGTCAGTTCATTTGTCGGAAAATGTTTAAGTGACTCGGAAAGTTTTTTTCAGCCAGTGTTATTTCTAGTTCCTGTCTCTCAGTCAGCCAGACAGTCAGCGAATGAGCTAGCCATTCAGTTAATAAGCCAGTCAGTGTCTGTCATTCAGACTATCATTCGGCTATCTCCGAGTCAGTACGTCAATATAAAAGTCAGTCAGAAGTTAGTCAACTAGTCAGCGGGCACTGTCTGTCGCAACACACCACACTGACTCGCCTAAGCCCGATCACTTTCTAAGTTTGACGAGTATCAACTGTGGGGAATCTAGCCTCGCCTAACACCAGGAACGAGTCGGCAGGAAGCAGCGACGATCTGATTCCCGCAGGACTGGGCAAACAACACAACCGGACGCGCCGCCACAAAAGGATACAAAAGGACATCGTCAGCTGTCGACTGTCGTTATCGAGTTGCTGCCTTATTGTATTTTCTGGTTGGGCTGATCTATTCTGTGGTAACTACGGCAGGCTGAAGGGAGTATCGCACACAAAAAACACTAACTCGCACTTCCAAACTTTGATATCTTACTGAAAAATTTAAGCCTTATGGTCAATATGTTTCCTCTCGCCAGGCTGACATATGGGCCAGATGAAAAGTGTTTAGATTCTGCTAGCAAATTCTGGAGTAATAATTAAATAATTTACCAATACACAGTCCATCTGCGATTCCCGACAGACCCTATGAAACTCAATGAGTTGCTATTTAATACGTTCTGTCGTATATTTGGATGGAGTACGTAGGGCCTATGTAGGCTATGTAGCCTAATTTTTTTATTTTAGTTGATTATTTTACGACGCTTTATCAACATCTTAGGTTATTTAGCGTCTAAATGAGATGAAGGTGATAATGCCGGTGAAATGAGTCCGGGGTCCAACACCGAAAGTTACCCAGCATTTGCTCATATTGGGTTGAGGGAAAACCCCGGAAAAAACCTCAACCAGGTAACTTCTCCCGACCGGGAATCGAACCCGGGCCACCTGGTTTCGCGGCTAGACGCGCTAACCGTTACTCCACAGGTGTGGACATGTAACCTAAATGCCTATGTATGTATGTATGTATGTATGTATGTACGTACGTATGTATGTATGCATGTATGTATGTATGTATGTACGTACGTATGTATGTATGCATGTAAGTATGTATGTATGTAATGTTATGTTTTATTTAACGAAGCTCGGAACTGCCGAGGTTATATCAGCGTCGCCGGTGTGCCGGAATTTTGTCCCGCAGGAGTTCTTTTACATGCCAGTAAATCTACTGACATGAGCATGTCACATTTAAGCACACTTAAATACCAACGACCTGGCCCGGGATCGAACCCGCAACCTCGGGCATAGAAGACCATCGCTATACTAACTGCGCCAACCAGGCCGACTGTGTGCGTATGTATGTATGTATGTATGTATGTATGTAATGTTAATAATGTTATGTTTTATTTAACGACGCTCGCATCTGCCGAGGTTATATCAGCGTCGCCCATGTGCCGGAATTTTGTTCCGCAGGAGTTCTTTTACATGCCAGTAAATCTAGTGACATGAGCCTGTCGCATTTAAGCACACTTAAATACCAACGACCTGGCCCGGGATCGAACCCGCGACCAGCGCTATACCAACTGCGCCAACCAGGCCGACTGTGTGCGTATGTATGTATGTATGTATGTATGTATGTATGTATGTGTAGAGAGTGAACCGTAAGTAATTTCAAGGGGTTATTCTTTAAGGCATTTCAAACAGAAAAGTTTAATACACTTGAAGAGCGTTTTTGCTAAACTCGATAGATGCATATGATATTTAGCTTCTGTATCACCCTATGCAGTCAGATTTTGCATAAATCTGTTCATAACGTGCGTAGAGGTTGATTAGAAATATCTCTTCCCACAACATAAACTGTGTATACAATAAAACTCGTTTTCTGAGAAAAGTAGTTTTGTGCATCTATCGAGTTTAGCAAAAACGCTCCTCAATTTTGTTCATTTTTGCTTCCCTTTCGAGATAAAAACTGTTTTATGTGAAACATTTCATAGTGTGTTTTGGAAAAACAATTGATTTATTTTCCAATATACTCAGTCAATTTAAAAAGCTTTTTATTATTATAAATAATACACAATTGAAATAAATTTAATTTTGTCCTTTAAATGTGCCGAAATTTGACCTGAACAAATGTAACATTTTAAAATTCCTTTGCAGAACGAAAAATTACATTTGTTCGGATCAAATTTCTGCACATTCAAAGGACAGACTAAAATTATTCCAATCATTTATTATCATAACACATCGTTCTCTTAAATTGACTGAGCATATTGGGAATCATAAATCAATGGCTTTCCTAAAGTATGCTATGAAATGTTTCGTATAAAACAATTTGTTCCTCGAAAAGGAAGCAAAAACGAGCGAAATTATATTAAACTTTTATGTTTGAAATATCTCAAAGAATAGCTCCCTGAAATTAATGGCATTATTACGATTCAGCATGTGTGTATATATATATATATATATATATATGTATGTATGTATGTAATTCGCATTCCATTGCGCTTATTTTCATCGAATAAGTTTCGTATTTTAGGATACATGTCAAATAATTACATTAAATTACATAACGAAACAAAAGGATCAGACTTCCACTAAATGAGTGAGTGAGTGAGTGAGTGAGTGAGTGAGTGAGTGAGTGAGTGAGTGAGTGAGTAGTGATGAGTGTGTGTGAGTGAGTGAGTGTAGTGTGGTGAGTGAGTGAGTGAGTGAGTGAGTGAGTGAGTGAGTGATTGAGTGTGTTTTTAAATAAGGCGCAATAATTGTCAATTTGTAAATTTTTTCATCTCTCCGTATCCACAAGAAATTGCTTTAAATTATACTCTTACTTACTTACTTACTTGAAAAAATCGAAAAATAGAAAGAGAATTGGGAGGAAATTAAAAGGTACGCAAAACGCGTCCTTGCAAGGGGTTGGGGGCTGTACAAAATTAAAAGTGAGCTCCAAGCCTGTTGGCCACTAGTCTCACTAAATGCTCCACTGAAGGAGCTCTAGAAAATTTTGAAGGGGAAGCCGAAATTGGACGTAACCTCTTAGGTACCACATACGCGAGGGGGACTGAGATTTGATCAAGTGATCACGGAACGGGAAGAGGAAGAGCTGGCTGGTGTTTGCCGTTAGATGGCAAGATGCTGTCATCTGTTGTTCGATGACAAAGCATGTGAAAGTCGTCGGAAGAAGCGCCGTGAAATCTAAATCTGCAATTTGAGGTCCCTGTCCTTTCAATTTGCGACTAATTGAGTGACCTCGTATATTTTAGGCAATTTATATGTTCTGAACTTTGGCATACGTCGTTTATAATAAAGGGAATATATATGGGGAAGGGCATATAGGTCCGTGGCCCATTTCTTTGGGGCTCATCGACATTTGCCTTACGCCTGAGGAAAACCACGGAATACCTTAGGCAGGATGAGTTGTCTCATAAGAGAAATTTGCTATTATTTGATTGTTGTCAAGCCTTGTTGATTTGTCTCAAACTTACTTACTTACGTACTTACTGGCTTTTAAGGAACCCGGAGGTTCATTGCCGCCCTCACATAAGCCCGCCATTGGTCCCTATCCTGAGCAAGATTAATCCATTCTCTACCATCATATCCCACCTCCCTCAAATCCATTTTAATATTATCTTCCCACCTACGTCTCGGCCTCCCCAAAGGTATTTTTCCCTCCGGCCTCCCAACTAACACTCTATATGCATTTCTGGATTCGCCCATACGTGCTACATGTCCTGCCCATCTCAAAGTCTGGATTTTATGTTCCTAATTATGTCATGTGAAGAATACAATGCGTGAAGCTCTCCGTTGTGTAACTTTCTCCATTCTCCTGTAACTTCATCACTCTTAGCCATAAATATTTTCCTAAGAACCTTATTCTCAAACACCCTTAATCTCTGTTCCTCTCTCAAAGTGAGAGTCCAAGTTTCACAACCATACAGAACAGCCGGTAATATAACTGTTTTATAAATTCTAACTTTCAGATATTTTGACAGAAGACTAGATGACAGAAACTTCTCAACCGAATAATAACAGGCATTTCCCATATTTATTCTGCGTTTAATTTCTTCCCGAGTTTAAATTATTGCTCTGTAATTATTAAATGGAGATTGATAAGATATAAAGAAAATGCAGTGCTATAAAATCGTCTCGACAATGTAGTAGGCTTACTAGCAGAGAAAAAGTAGGTCTCGGCTGGTCATCACGTGTGGAGGCATTGGAAACGAAATTAACAATGTAAGCAACTCTTCAGGCACCGGACATAAGTCTTCGAGGATCCACGAGTGAATATAGTCTACAGAACCATCTTGTTCCTTATAGATTTCAAAGAATTTATACCTGTCCCATAAAAGGTTAAGGGTTTTCCTGAGACTTAACGCTCGACACATCACATATTTTACGTGTGACAGGAACGGGGAAGCAATAACTCTAAAGGATCCACAGTTCGCAGCATCAAATAACAATCCGCCAGTCATGTGGACTTGTTTATTTCCTCGTTCTTTTTCGATTCCACAACAGTGTCCAGTGTTGCCAACCGCAAGAAATTACATCATCCATACTTTAAGACTGCTTTCGTATCACGGACAGTAAACATAGGATCTGCTTAATACCGATATTTTTATACTCTTTCATTACATGCAGAGCCAAAGGGTAAGAAACGGAAGATATATTAAATCCCGTAGACGGAACAGAAATGAGAAGACGTTAAAGACATTTAGAGCAGTAACAGAGATGGAATTAAAATAAAATCGATGAGAGAAAAGACAGATGAAATAATGATAATAAGCAAGAAAAAGATTAAAGAAATAGGTGGAAAGAATGGAAAGGAAATAAATGATCAAGTGGAAAAGATAGGTAACAAAATAATAAAGATGATAGTAAAGAAAAAGTCAAGTGTAAAGAAAGACGGAAGGAAGAAGGAAAAGAAATAGATTAAACGGAAGGAATGGAACAAGAAGAATAAAATACAATGTAAGAGACAGAGTAAAAGTAGGACGAGATGCAGATAATAATTAGACGGGAAAAATATAAAGACGGAAAAGAGAAGTTAGAGATAACCAAGGAAAGGTAAAAGACAAATGCAACCAAGAACAGACGAAGACAACCAAGAAAAGATAAAAGACAAATGCAACCAAGAACAGACGAAGACAACCAAGAAAAGATAAAAGACAAATGCAACCAAGAACAGACGAAACAACCAAGAAAAGATAAAGACAACCAAGAAAATATAAATACAACCAAGAAAATATAAAGACAACCAAGAACAGATAGAGACAACAAAGGGAATATAAAAACAGCCAAAGAAAGAGAAATACAACCAAGGAAAAATAAGGTCAACCAAGGGAAGATAGACAATCAAGAAAAGTTAAAGACAACCAAAAAAGATAACGAGAACCAAAAAAGATAACGAGAACCAATGAAAGATGAAGGAAACCATGGAAAGATAAAGAAAACCAAGGGAAGATGAAGACAGCAATAAGATAACCAAGGAAAGACAAAGATAATCAAGGGCACATAGAGACAACCGAGGACACATAAAAACAACCATGGACACATAAAGACAACCAAGAAAAGATAAAGAAGACCAAGAAAAGATAAAGAAAACCAATGAAATGTATAGGCAACAAGGAATAGTAAACACAACGAAGGAAAGTTAAAGACAACAAAGGAAAATTAAAGAAACTAAGAAGAAGTAAAGAGAACTCCGGAAAAATGAAAACATTAAAAAAACATAAATATAACCAAGAAAAAGAAAACCAAGGAAAGATAAAAAAAGCCAAGGAAACACAAAGACAACCAAGCAAAGGTAAACACAACCAAGAAAAGATAAAGAAAACCAAGAAAAGATAAAGATAGCAAAAGAAAGATTAATATAACTAAGAAAAGATAAGACAACTAAGGGAAGGCAAAGACAACCAAAGACACACAAAGACAATCAAACAAGAGATCGAGAAAACCAAGGAAAGGTAAAGACAACCAAGGAAAAATAAGGACAACCAAGAAAAAATAAGACAACGAAGGAAAAATAAGGACACCCAAGAAAAAATAAGGACACCCAAGAAAAAATAAGAACCAAGGAAAAATAAAGAAAACCAAGGAAAAATAAGGAGAGTCAAGGAAAAATAAAGATAACCAAGCAAAGGTACAGAATTCCAAGGGAAAGTAAAGCTATCCAAGGAAAGGTAAAGAAGATATTCAAGGAAAGATAAAGACATCAAATGAAAGATAAAGACAACGAAGGAAAGAATAAAGATAGTCAAGGAAATGGTAAGACAATGAAGCAAATGATAAAGACAGCCAGGGTAAAAGAGCTGAAAGGAATATAATAGAAATATGGCAACGGAAAATACAAAGAGAAATAAGAGAAGAAAATAGAAATAAAAGAATATAGGATTATATTGAAAAAAGACGATAACGCGAATAATGAGAAAAAAGTTGCAGAAAAAGTCAAGGGCAAGAATTACGAGAAGTGTCAGAACGATAGCGAAGATCAACTGAAGAAGGGAAGGAAAGCAAGGACTGCAAGAGGACTCGCATGCCTGAAACGTCAATATGTCACCAGGTTCTCATGTGCAGCAGTAGACGCCGCTGTCTGTCATGGTCATCGCAGACGTGACAGCGCTGCGGTGTTGGCTTCGCAAATTATCCGCCTCCCGCAAAGGAGCAGAGTTTCATTTCTCAAGATGACGTCACAGGCGACAAGATAATTACGAGCAACTTTTCGTACATTGGGAGAGTTGATATTATTATGAAGATGAGACCGGGTGCAGAGATGGCGTTTATTATCAGTTACATGGCTGTCTGCTACAGGGTGTGCTGGATTACTCGTCTTGTAAAATATGCAGAACATTTCTATAACACACTTAAAATGCTTCCATATCGAGTTCTTAAAGCCACTATGAAACTCATAATAACTGGTATATCGCGTTTTTTTTCTAATTCTCTCTTTAGTCTAGCCTATTCTTCCACTGTCTGAAAATCAGTTTTTCATTAATTTGAATTTCACGTAGGAGTAAATTAGGGATTAAAAATTGTGAATTTTTAGAAAAGATGTAGCTTGGACTGCTTCTGTTGCTGAGGACTTAATGAGAAATAAAGGCTGCAGGATTTCAAATATTGGCTCTATCTTTGTACTCAGTGAACAAAAAAATTGGATCAGTCAAGCATATTTGTAGGTCTCTAAAAATCCCAACATGTAAAAACTCCCTCTCACCTTAGGTTGTGATATCCGTCTTTATCCTTCTGGTTGGAACAAGATACCTGACTGAGGTTTTTCGGGAGTTTTTCCTCAACCCATTAAGAGCAAATGCTAGGTAACTTTTGGCGTTGAACCTTGGACTCATTTCGCTGGCATTATCACCTTCATTTCACTCAGACGCTAGATAATCATCGCAGTTGATAAAGCGTTGTAAAATAAACCAATTTTTAAAAAATTATCAACAACAAGGGAGAAAGTAAAACCTACACATTTTATATTTTGCATTTTTATTTTGTTAAAAGTATTCCACATTATTATTATTATTATTATTATTATTATTATTATTATTATTATTACTAGTATTATTACTATAATTATTATTATTGTTACTATTATTACTATTGTTATTACTATCGTTATTATTAATATTATTATTATTATTACTATTGTTACTATTATTATTATCATTATTATTGTTACTATTATTAATATTATTGTTATTACTATCGTTATTATTATTACTATTATTATTGTTATTACTATTGTTACTATTATTACTATCATTATTATTATTATCTTTGTGTTCTTATAGATTTTTACCAAATTCCGATTATAACTATGAGATTAAATGCAATTATTTCAATTGCGGTAGTTTGTTCACCAGACGTCAGGATCTTGATTATTTATTTTTTTGTAAAGTCATTAAGGGTGATATTGATTGTGAATCTTTCATAAGCAATATCAGTCTTCGTATTCCTGCTAATGGTTTAAGATTTCATAAATTGTTTTATAATAAGAATCCTAAATCTCTCTCTCCGGTCTGCAGATGCATTAAATATGCTAATTTGCATGGATTCAACTTGGATCCATTTAATGTGTAGTATATTTTTGAGTTATTAACTCACTGATCTAATTTTATAATTATTTGCCCATTTTATTTCTTGCATTTGGTCAATTGATTAATGTAGACTATTCCATTATTTCAATTATCTCATTGTACTAAATTTATAATTTTATAATTATTATTTGATCAATGATTGATGTAGACTATTATATTGTTTGTATTCCATCTCATTGCCATTTTCTATCATTCATTCTCATCATCATTTGTTGTTTTGTTTTGTTTTGTTTTGTTTTGTATCGTGCAAAACTGTAATTGGCCTTGTGCTGTTGTTTTTGCACGTTAATATTCTAAATAATATAAATAAATAAAATAAATAATTACTATTATTACTATTGTTGCTATTACTATCGTTATTATTACTATTATTATTACTATTGTTGCTATTATTACTATTATTATCATTATTATTATTATTATACTACTACTATTATTATTACTATTACTACTATTATTATTGTTACTATTATTATTATTATCATTATTATTATTTTTACTATTATTACTATTACTATCATTATTATTATTATTACTATGATTATTGTTATTACTATTGTTACCATTATTACTACTATTATTATTGTTACTATTATTACTATTACTATCATTATTATTATTATTATTATTATTATTATTATTATTATTGTTATTACTATTGTTACTATTATTACTATCATTATTATTGTTACTATTATTACTTTTGTTGCTATTACTATCGTTATTATTACTACTATTACTATTGTTATTACTATTGTTACTATTATTACTATCAATATTATCATTGTTACTATTATTACTATTGTTGCTATTACTATCATTATTATTATTACTATTGTTACTATTATCACTATTAGTATTATCATTATTATTATTACTACTAATACTGTTATTATTACTATTAGTACTATTATTATTGTTACTATTATTATTATCATTATTATTGTTACTATTATTACTATTATTGCTATTACAATCGTTATTATTATTATTACTATTGTTACTATTATTACTATCATTATTATTGTTACTATTGTTGCTATTACTATCGTTATTACTATTATTATTACTATTGTTACTATTATTACTATTATTATCATTATTATTATTACTACTACTACTACTACTATTATTATTACTATTACTACTATTATTATTGTTACTATTATTACTATTGTTGCTATTACTATCATTATTATTATTACTATTGTTACTATTATCACTATTAGTATTATCATTATTATTATTACTACTAATACTGTTATTATTACTATTAGTACTATTATTATTGTTACTATTATTATTATCATTATTATTGTTACTATTATTACTATTATTGCTATTACAATCGTTATTATTATTATTACTATTGTTACTATTATTACTATCATTATTATTGTTACTATTGTTGCCATTACTATCGTTATTACTATTATTATTACTATTGTTACTATTATTACTATTATTATCATTATTATTATTACTACTACTACTACTATTATTATTACTATTACTACTATTATTATTGTTACTATTATTACTATTGTTGCTATTACTATCATTATTATTATTACTATTGTTACTATTATCACTATTAGTATTATCATTATTATTATTACTACTAATACTGTTATTACTATTAGTACTGTTATTATTGTTACTATTATTATTATTATTATTATTGTTACTATTATTACTATTATTGCTATTACTATCGTTATTATTATTATTACTATTGTTACTATTATTACTATCATTATTATTGTTACTATTGTTGCTATTACTATCGTTATTACTATTAATATTACTATTGTTACTATTATTACTATTATTATTATTACTATTACTACTACTACTACTACTACTATTATTATTATTACTATTACTACTATTATTATTGTTACTATTATTATTACTTATTATTATTACTATTATTATTATTATTATTATTATTATTAATAACCTAGTTCACTTTACAACGAATATCACTGCCATTGAGGTTCTGGCTGATATGTATTGTAGATGAGGAGGAGACACTTGAAATGCGAGGTGTACGCGAGGAGAGAAAAATGAGCTGTCAGAAGGAGAGTTAAAATTGTCATGAACGAGCTTTAAAATATTAAGTAATCATTCTGAAATGTATTTTGTGCGAGATCGTGCGTATTTGCTTGGTTTCCGCACAAAACCAACCCGCGGTAAGTCTAAAATTCTACATTCAGTATTCCCAACCGAACACACATAACAATTTCCCTCTTCTTACCGCTTAAGTGACATATTGATTTTACTGCTTTAGGCTTTTAACATATTATTTTTAGAGACGTTCAATATAGTAATAATTATAAATTGGAAACTTACCACTGCAATTTCACCTAAATTGCACTGTTAATTATTGTTTTTAAATATTTGCAAAAATTAAGTAAACTCTACAACTCCACTAAAGTTACTGCATTTCGTGATGCAAGTAACATTAAGGAAGCCGTTTGCTTTTAAGTTCGCATTTATAGACTGGGGGGGGGGGGAAGACAGACGTATATCACGGCCTGCTGGAGTATAGTAAACACAGAAAACATTTTAAAGCAACAATGTTGAAAATAGATATTTTTGTTTTTCAAAATTGCCGTCATTGAACAGAAACCAAGATGGAGATTTCATTGCAACTAATTAGAAATTCCTCTTTCAGGTATGTAATAAACGATCCTCGCACAAAATAATGTACGATACATGAGCGGTATGTTTTCTTTCAACTACGTTTCGCTTTTTCAAACTTTTCCTGGAACATGAAAACTTCAACATACCGCTCTTGTAACGCATATTACTATTTAATTAAGATCGACCAAAAGCAGTATGCAATGCATGTGTTAAGTGTTACAGAAACTTGAAAATTGAAAAGACGAGACTTTGTCCCGCCTTTTCAAACTTTTCCTCATTTCTGTAAATACTTACCACACTTCTATCGTAATAAAGGCTACTATAGTGAGATTTTAAATAATGAAGTAAGATTTAACAACAGTAATTACTAGACTTCGTGGAATTGCCACGAGAATCGCAAGGTTTACTGCGCACGCGGTATAGACTGTATGAGAAGGGGACGTGCGAAGGATTGAGTATGCCTCTCATGTAAACACTGAGCAGTATACTACGGTTACAATAAAACCTGTATCCTGCATTCAAGAAATATAATTAATGATCATTGAAGTAGGAAATGTCTAAACATGTAAATACACAATTATTTTATATAGTGAGATATATTAACTCTTAAAATTTAATGTAAGGTACTCACATCATTCTTGAATATGTGCAGTGCAGTGAAGAGTTACGTACATTTTGAGCGACTGCAAAGTAATCTCCTCCGATGGTCACTCAAACAGTTTTTATATTGGGAAATGTATGTTCAACATCACACGATGTAATACGTGCATATTTGAAGAACGGAAAGTCACTACTTTTTAGTACACCAACTTCAGATATCTTGTCGTGACCTGATAGTACATCATTTATAATAACGAAGTTGTGAATAGGCAGAATTTTTAGCAATAATGTTTCTCAACTTACATTTCACTTTTTCTGAAATTAGTGAACTGTTATTTTGGATAACGGTTTGTGATACTTTATACACTATATTAAGGGCTTCTGAGAGTTGTAGTTTAGACATTCTAACAGGATGATGCTTTTGGACACGATTTTAAAATTAGAATCAATGAACACAATATCTTCCAATATTCAGTAGGCAATGATTTTACAGCGGAACTGTCTGTGCTATCCAATGCATCAATTACTTCCATTATTTTGCTGTAATGTTCTGCATAATAATTAACAGAATCCAACCACGTTCCCCAACGGGTCAAGACTGGCTGCGGAGGTAAGGGTATTCCAGGGGCAATTGTTTGTAACAGCAACACTCTCATTGTAGTACTATGTTTGATTGAATTCTTGTCTGCACTGAACCAATGTTAAGCTTTGACTATTCCAACCACAGTAATGCAAAAACAAGTGCTTACATAGGTATACATTAGCTGTAGTTGCTCTATCTATTTGGACCGGTCACAACTCTTAACATGAACTGCTTATACTACGAGACCGGGCGGTCACCTCCTCTATACTACCGTACGTCGACAACCTGATTGCATGCTGCTTGTGGCAATTCAACGAAGTCTAGTAATTACATTTTAATTTCATAAGTTATATGTAGACACAGTCGAAATCACTATAGAATTTCGCATCTACACTCCACAACAATTGACTTTGAAACGAAGGGTTGTGCCTGAGATGACGGGAACATATGTCTAGAAGAGCTTCCGTCACAAAAAAAACAGTGTCAACCTAATACAGTATTATGCTCATTACAATTTTTTAAAACAAACGCCAACTAAAGTTATTACTGAACACTAATGGGTTAATATTATACGAATCTACCGATATAGAAGCTCATCTCAGACTTAAACCTATCTTCCCCCCTTCATACCCACAGCACATAATATATACTCACAGGACAGGTCTTGCCTCCTCCACTGTACATCTATTATCAGTAAGGTTCGGATAAAGTACCATCACGATAGGCTGTATAGGACAGGACCTTGACTTGCTCCAGACTAAGTAAACACTACCCTCTTCCACTAGTTAAAACTACCTGCTGGGAAGAGCGTTCCCCACCCCCCTGGCTAAAACATCAGTGAATGGACAGTACAGTCGATAGGAACTGAATATACGTCGTCAGTACTGCGACTAAGGGACACGCGATAACTAGTGTTTGTAAACAAAACGCACGGACCAAAGATGTCTATCCTGATACAGCTACTTTATCCGAACTGTAATTATCAGGAAGTAGCCTACATCTCACTTGACGATATCCGTCAGAGAAAGAACAATATATTGTTTGTATACTTCTGAAATCTGATTAGTGTAATATGTCACTAGTCAACAATGTACGCAATGGGGGAAAGGAACTGGCCACCCTAACACATTATCTCCTGGCTTAGTTGCCTGAGCGATGCCTTATTGGAGTCACTTATGAGGTTCCAATCTGTTTTTTGTACAGTTGATTAAAAAACAAGAACTGCCAATTAACGACATATTCAGACATTTACTGTATGAAGTTGCTCACAAAGGAAGTAGCCAGAAGCCCTCCGACTTTAATTCTAATTTCTATCGTAATAAATATGAGGAGAACAGATTAATAACTAAATTATTAGACACGAGTGCAGAGAAACTATCCCATGTGGACACCAGGCTAATAAAACCCCCAGTTCAGTATGCACAATTGAAGATGTTAGTGGTCCATAGCTTTCTGGTAAATCTGCTGCAACTGGGTTGAAATTTACGGTCGTGTGAAATAGTCTTCTGGCGCTTAAACTGGTAGAGATTTAATAAAAACGTCACATTTCTTATAGTCGGAAAGATCATTTCCAAGAGGTTTCTTACACGTTAAATTTCTTTTGAACTTACTGAGTTCAATATAGTTTTTTTAGGATTGTTTATGAGCGGTATTTCAGGCAAGCAGTTTTAATTTTATGTAGTAGTGAAGTACTTACACTTTCATATCATATGAGTTATTAGTGTGGTGATCGACTATTGAAGTTCTGTCTAGTGGCAAGTAAAGTAATACATGCGGTATATTTAGCTTCTACTGCATGTTTCAAGCTTTATAACTCACAATATCGCAAGTCTAAAGGCCCTTTTATAATAATAATAATAATAATAATAATAATAATAATAATAATAATAATGATTTATTTTAGCTGGCAGAGTTAAGGCCGTAAGGCCTTCTCTTCCACTCAACCAGCAAAAAGTGTATATACATATGCATGAACTTACAAAGAATCCAACAATTTGATTTAGATGAGAGTTACATGTATACAAAAGTTATTTACAAATTAAACAACAAAATACTATGAACTATTAATTAAACACTGAAATAAACTGTGTAGCAGAATTTAAAATACATAGAATGTTAATATATTTCAAATAATATTAGATAATAGAAAGAATTATTACGAGACAATTAAAATACAGCACAATCAGGATGATGTCTAAAGAAAAAGTAACAATGTAGTCAGTGATAGTTTAAATCAGTAAGATTGGAGTGAAATGCTAATAAGGTTATCTTTTAAGTTGTTTTTAAAGGTGTTTACTGTCTTGCAGCCCCTAATACTTTGTGACAAGGAATTCCATTGACGCGAGGTGGATATTGTAAAAGATGATGAATAACAAGATGTTCTATGAAGAGGTATACTTAGCGTGCCACAGATAAGTGATCTGGTATTTACGTCGTGGTTAGAGTATAGATAAGAGAAACGAGACGAAAGGTACAATGAAAATTAAACATAACCGTAACATAAACACAGAAGTTTGCGCCCAGGCTACCAAATGGGATCATTCACAATGATTCACATAAGCATTGACATAAACATATCCGTAAGACGTTAACATGAAAATTTGCAAAGTCCAAACTTTCATGCTTATGCTTACGTGATTTGCAAACAGAACAGAATCGTGGAGCGCTGAAGTATACGACTTTTTTTTTAATTCTAAATATAAACATTTACATAGAAATAAAAAAATTTACAGGAGAAAAAGTTCGTCCAAAGGGCTGGACTCTGGAAGAGTACCCAAAACGCTGATTGCATTTCCGCGTTGAATAGCAATACTTAAGCGTTGACGCAAATAAGTACTGCAACGGCGATCACCAGTAATGGAGATCAAAATTTGGCCGATTTGAGATACCAAAACTTTAGCGTTATGACTCCAAGGACCGAAGGTCTCCACAGCAAAGGGGACAAAGATATAATTGTCTAAAAGATGAGCATATTTATTGACTTTCTTCTTCACGGCTAATTCAGCAGCAGATGCTGCGTGTCTGGAGGTATTCGGTATACGACAGTATATGAGGAAATGGCGTCGTTGTTATGTTTCCATGGTTACCAAGTATGTTTGCTGTTATGTTTATGTTCCCATCGTGAATGATGGTATGACTTCTTGATTTTACCGTAACGATTATATTCTTAAGTTAACGCTTACGTTATGTTTAATTTTCATTGTGAATGAGCCTTAAGCAGTTATGTTTCTTCAGTGGTTAAGGCCCTCAGATTTGAGATCTGTATCGATACATGTTACAAGGATCAGTATCGCAATACTAATCGCAACGTGTATTTCCCTGTCTCAGCACGTCACAGTATAAGTGTATCAGTATCAGCTGGTAGCGTCGCTTGTATCACTGTCGAGAAATTCAGATATCAGGTACGTCCAACAGATACAAAAATATATATATTAATTTGTTTCAACGTGTATGAGATGGTATTCTGTAGCGTGCTACCAAAGTTTCGTTTCAAATTGTGAACAACGTTTGAAGATCGGCAGTTTTGGGAACAGTTCTTGAATATGACATATAAGTTGTAGCCTTGTTTGTGGAATTCGAAGTCAAACTCAACTAAACAACTTAGAAAAATGACAATAACAGATCTGGTTGACAACCACAAATAAAAATTATTTCGTCCATGTTCATCATCAGCGCCTTTTCTCCTTTAAAGCTTCAGACAATGCTACTCCAATTGTCGTAAGCACGGGTAGAGGAGGCATAACACTTCGGTTTCGCGCTGAAGCCTAAATAATTCTGCCTCAATATACTTTTAAGAGAATGTTTTCTTTGTTGGTCCTGTATTTATAATTTATAATGGATATTCTATTAATTGCTGGTAATTCGATTTTTTATTTTTAACATTAATTGTAGTAGTAAAAATTACGAATATTTTAAAAGGACCTCTACGCCAAATAAATTAATGAATAAACCTATACGAATTAGACACCCATTATTTAAAATTGCCAACAATGCCCTAATTGATTTACCAACACCATCTAATTATATGACCCTTGTACTCGAAACAGATCTCGGATGCATGTATCGATATTTGTATCGATACAGATCTCAACGTGAACGAGTCTTGATATTACATAGATATCTCGGCTTTTAAAAAAGAAATTTATAAAATTATTCATGATATAATTTAAGAAATGTGTGTATTTTTACCTTTTATTTCTGCCGACTATAATCATGTTTTTATTAAATGATACTGGCTTCTGTCTGATTGTCAATTTATATTAAATATGTTTTTTCTCTTTTTTCTCTTTCTTCTTTTTTTGCTCTTGTGTGTTATTTATCTGTTTGAATTAAGTTAATTACTGTATTTAGTAAACTGTCCTTTTATATTTTATGTTATATTGTTGGCGAAGACCACACAGTACACGAGCCTGGCTTTTATGGTAGTGGCTAGAAACATTTTTAGAAGGCCAGCTGTTTTATAATTTTAATTTGTACTCACTAGCTAGTTAAATAAATAAATAAATAAATAAATAAATAAATAAATAAATAAATAAATAAATAAATAAATAAATAAGTAAAATAAATAAATAAATAAATGTGTATCAATACACATTTCAACGTGAATGGCGGCCTTGATACTAGATACAAATCTCGGATGCATGTATCGTATTTGTATCGATATCAACTAATTACCGGTAGGTTATATATCGTCGTCACGCCTCCAAAATCCGCTACGTTTTTGAATCTACCTATAACATCACGGTATATTCTTCTGGATCAGCAGTGTGATAACTAGGGAGCGGATTTTTATGTGCTAAAAAATTTAAATGTATTTATTTTTTATGTGTTAAAAAGTACGAAAATATTTGCTAAAAATAAAAAATATATATATTTTTATACGACAAAACTACTTTACTTAGCTTGAAAAAAAAAGTTACTAGGTACTCACCAACCAACACTTGAGTGCTAGTAGTTGGCCGAGAATTGCAGTGAACAACAAAGGTCATCTCCAAATTCTCCATCACAAATGCATGCCGATTATCTCTGAACAACGACTTATACTGTGAAAACGATCTTTCCACATCACAGGACGTCAGACGTGCATATTTAAAGAGAGGAATGTCACAAACACAAACACCGTCAATTTCACCTACAGGCACACCCTCCAATAATTGAGCAACTTTACACATTTTTTTATATCCACTGTTTTCCCAAACACATTTTGAATTTGTTTAGTACTTGTACTTTGAACCTGGTAGCGAGTCTAGTTTAATTTCCATGGCACGCACCTCCCTGTTTCAGACAACAGGTTTTTGGATGTTTCGAGTTTTTTTATGGTGTCACACAAAAAGCTTAGATTTACTAATAGGTGAGCCAAATCGTTTTTTAAACAACCACCTTTCAGTATATCTTGAAGGATATCGATTGACGAAGCCCGGTAACAGGGAATCACAACAAGATATAATGCCTTACTTGATAGACATGAGGGAGAGGCGAGAGATTTGTTTAAATTAAATAATGTTCATACCTGAGCTCTTATCGGTTGTGTTTCACAAACAAAGCGTGGAATGAAATCATATGCTGCAACAATAAACATTCCTAATTATGTATTGCAAGATCTCTCCTCCTTGTCCAGGTTAATTTATTCTCTGATAATAACATTGATATGCTGCCTAGCAGTTCTCAGAACTTGAGGCGATACTATTACAAAAATGGATCACGGATACATCACACAGGGCTTAGAAACACGAAGCAACCAAGAATTCTTAAAAAGATAACGTACGTCTGAGTGATATAATTGATTTAGCTTTAAAATATTTAAAAGTTCTTGTAAAAAAATTATTTTAGTAAAAAAACTCCAATATTTATGTGGTTATAATAGATTTCTTGAAAATATGTATTTACATAATTTTTGTGAAAATATGTGTTTTTATGTGAAATAAAATTCGGGTTTTAAACTTGAAACTTCATGTTCGGAATATTTAACTTTGTTAATTGTGTTTTATCACACACAAAAAGAATATCTAATTACAAAGGAATCCGCTCCTTAGTGATAAGAGTCGTAGTTTTTGCATTATCACACACTTCTGTTCTGGAGAGCTAATTTTAAGCATCGTGGCTCCCAACTTGTGTGAGGGACAATCTTCACAGACCTGTGGTTAAAAGCCTCAAATTCCAGAGCAAAGCAAGAGTGGAATGAAAAAAAAAATTTAAACAGAACTGCTTTGTAGAATTTTTTCAGTAAAAATTAACATTACGTAGACCAAGGTATGAACCCCTGCTAACCATGCAAATTTTTAACAGCAAGGCTACTGTTAGTTTTCCATTGTTGCTAGTGTTAGGCCCAGTTTCACCAAACTTCTTTAAAATAACGCTAACAGCATGTTAACTAACGTGTTGTTAAAAATTAAACATCCTGTTAGTGTAATAGTGTTTCACCAAACATTTGAGGTAGTTTGGTTAGGTAACATGATGTTATGAGTAATGTAACAGAAATCAAAGAAGCAGTGATTGTATGAAACTTTACTGAATGTGCCTTTAGTTGGTGTAGTCATTTGTTTTAGCGGAGAATTGTATATTTTACATTATGGAAGTATTGCAGACTAACATAATTACAATGGAAATCGAGGAAAAGAAAATGTAAGGAGCAGTATTTTTACCTCATATGAGAAATATAATTATTTTAGTAGATCTAGCAATTATATGAATGTAATTGAACTCAAACGTAGTGATGGAACTTTCATTAGGAAAAAGGAACAAGCATGGGTCTCTTTAACCCAATATTTTCAATCGCCATTTGGATGTGAAAACGCAAACTATGAAACAAATCAATGTTATGAAAATATTACAAGAAATTCTAAGAGGTCATGCACAAGATACAGTGGAACATTTGAAAACTGACGGTGGTACTTTCACTCTCAAAGTTGATATTTGTTCGAAGATTCTTTCAGTTATCCAAGATCAAATAGAACCAATAGAAAATGAAAATAATTGTGATGCTGAATACTACAATGGTAAGCGTTAACATTATCTATACATATATATATATATATATATATATATATATATATATCTTATACAGAGACATCATTTTATTTTTACTTCAATTTTTATTGTACCTGAGTTTTTGAATATACTTCACTCCCACCCCTTCTACTAAGGAAGTTCCAACTCCACACAGAACAAAGACCGCAGATAGTAAGCAGTACTGAGTTACTGAGGTAGTACGTTCCAGAAATATATTCGCGTTTTCCAGTGACGAAAGAGCTTTCAATATTGAATCATATTTTCGCACAGGTACTGTCCGTATGCCTATGTCGCATCCCGATTTCCCCACCTGCTTCTGCTCTCCCCTCTGTAATACCTGGCCTGTCTTAGCTCTTTTCTGAAAACATTAATTTCTCTTAGGAATTGGAAGTTTACGTAATATTATACAGCTGTTTAATTTAACTTAAATAAAAGGGCCTCGTTAAGTAATTAACTGTCACGTGATTTTCTCCTTTCTACAATCCTGCGGCATAGCCACTTGGACGGACAGTAGATAGCATGTCTGAGTAATTTTATATTTTCGGGTCAGGCAGAACTGAAGATTGAATTTACAGTACGTAGAGTAAGTATAGAATTATTTCAACATGAGTTACTAGTACGAAGGACGAAACTGGCAATTGGAATTAGATGCAATAGTTTATAGTACGATAATATGCACAAAAGAACTGAAGCCTGTATCGAAATGAACGGCCACCGTTTTCAAGATTGTGTTTAAATATTCATATTATGATTATTTTTCAATTTAACTTCTTTCTCTATATTGTACGCTAATGTTAGACAGTATAATATACACCGCATAATGAATACGTTGCATGGATAACTTTTATGAGTAAAAATACTTATTCCTAATAGAGTACTGTACTTTGATTAAAGAAAAACCTAATGAAAATTATCAAACTCAAAATCGCGATATTTCCTCGTTTACGTAAATGGATGAACTACTTTTCTTCCATCCTATACCTAGTAGAGTGATTTGTGTTTTACGCCAGTATCATCGAACTCCAGTCTTGGAGGAGCAAGCAGCGTTTCCGGTTCTCTAAAGGTATAGACAGGTTAATATTAAAAATGTTAGTAGAAATAAAATGATGTCCCTGTATATCTTCACGTCAATGGTCATAATTACATGTGAACTGCTAAATCAGTGAAATAAAGACATATCGTTTTGAAAATCTGCAATTATATCTGAGTATCAATACGAAATAATAATCACAGAGATGCTTACGTTATTAAGCACATATCTTCTCTTTACTGTGGATGCAGTGCTAATATTAATATGAATAATTTTAATATTTGTGAACATATCTCTTCTGAATAACTAAAAATGATGAAGCAGTGATTGCAGCTAATTGTTTTCACTGTAAATTAATAGGACTTAACTGCGGGAGTATGCTATGTTAATTTAACAGTGGGTTTAACATGATGTTAGCAGTAACAACAGTTGATGAAACATCTCTTCCGTTAAGTTTACTGTTAAACTGCCTTAACGACATGTTAAATATTTAACAAGGGTTGGTGAAACTGGGCCTTAGTGTTTCCAACTATAAGAGAACTGGGTTTCATTCCCAGCAGAGAAGAGATAATTTAACTTTCTTTCATAGACAATAGATGTATGAACCTTCTATTATCAGTATTATAATAATCACAGCTTACAAAAGTTAATATGTTCACACCTGTTCCGAACTAATGAACTCATTGCAGATAAAACTGTTCAAGCCATGATTTCCCACGTCTTCCAACATATTTTCTTGTTATCGGTCTACGAAAATGACTTAATATGAAGTCGTCTCATAGGTTAAGTAATGCTGACTTTTTTATTTTTGGTCTTTTATAACATTTAATGATTTTCTTTAGTTAGGCAATGCAATTTACAGGACGCTATAGTTATTTTTGTGTATTGTGTGCATCTGACAGTCGTCAATTGTTAATACATATAATATCAAATGAAGGTGAAAAAGATTTGAGATTAAAGTCCTTCCAAAGCACTACTGAAATCAAGACTATAATGCAGCTGCCGCGGCTCGAAAAATATGTGAAATCGAGGGTGAAGGTGTTGTTAGTGAGCATGTAGCAAAACGATGGTTGCAGCGTTACAATAATGGAGAAGAAGACATTAAAACTTTACAAAGTCCTAAGGTTTGGGTTACTTATTACACACACACTTCACTACCACAATTAGAAGAATAACACGCAATCTAACGTCAACACAACCACTTCTACAGAGAGACTGAACTGTACTGGGCTGCAGAGCGTGCAGGAGATGGTTTGTCACGTGATACACGGCCTTCGTGCCGGTCGCGCGCTTCTCGGTTGACCAATATTATGTATCCGAACTCTGTGTATAAATAAGAGATTGCTCGTTTATTTTCCACAAAAAAGAAGAAAATGCAAGTTTTATTGAAAATGACCAAAATTCCACCCGTTCCCTCGTTAATTATGCAAAATACCGAATTTTACCGTCAAATGTGTATTTATATTCGTAATCAAAAGCATGTAAGATCGTCGATCACGACATAAATTTAAAAAAATAGGTGTATCTGTGTACATACACGTACATGTATGATCAGAATATATCAATAGGCCTATTTGAAGGGTTCAGAACCATAGTGGGCCAAGCGACATTTACTAAAACCGTAGAAAACAAGGGTTAAAATGAAGTTATTACCATAATTCAATGCAAATATAGGTATAGCAAGTAATATAAAGTATACACATTCAAACTAAATGATATGTCAATCTTCACTAAACTATGGTATTCACTTAATTTTAACCCTTGCTTTCTCCGTTTTTAATAAATGGCGCTTGGCCCACTATGGCTCTGAACCCTTCATTTACTGTATAATGTTCCAGAATCATAAGTTTATAACATGCCTTTGGAAAATAGTATTCCGAGCTTTATTAATATAACGTCTTTTTTTCTCCAGAGGAATATTCCTCTTTAGTGGGTATTCAAGTTCTAAAACAAATGAAGGAACTAATACCAATCCGGTAGCGTAGCTACAAGAAACAGAGCAGCACAGGATGCGAACAGAAACAGTTACTTTGAAAAGTGATCTGTGCTGAGCACATTTCAGCTGTGCGCGGCCATGTTCTCTTAATGAAGTGACCCAACCGCAGAACGCATAAGAAACGGGGTCAGTTTTTTTAGTGTGTTCGGATTGTGCATTTCAACTCTCGCAGTTGCTAAGTAATTTCTAAAGTAAATCGAATTAAAACGCTCTGTACAGTCCAGCCCAGCAACGAGCGACAAGGCGCGGAACCGCTGTTCACTTTTTTTTTTTCGTAACTAAGCAAAGTTTCATCATTTCACTCAGACGTGCTAAGGATATCTATTCAGCACTAGATGGTATCTAGATGTAGAAACGTTACGGTCAACGACACAGTAATGTACTGCTCTACACAACTTTTTGTTTTAATTCAATGAGAAAAGAATTAAGATAGTGCAAAAGATTCATTTATAATTTGATAGAATTTTTTTTTATTTGGGTTATTTTACGACGCTGTATCAACATCTAGGTTATTTAGCGTCTGAATGATATGAAGGTGATAATGCCGGTGAAATGAGTCCGGGGTCCAGCACCGAAAGTTACCCAGCATTTGCTCGTATTGGGTTGAGGGAAAACCCCGGAAAAAACCTCAACCAGGTAACTTGCCCCGACCGGGAATTGATAGAAGTTTCAGCGCACATCGTTGCAATAAGTTGTATACACTTAGGTCAGCTTCTTGCCTTAACTAGAGAAGATAGTTAAATATGATAAAAACAGTAATAATAATAATAATAATAATAATAATAATAATAATAATAATAATAATAATAATAATAATCCGTGGCGCTACAGCCCGTGAAGGGCCTAGACGACCAGCCGGCTGCTGGCCTCACGCCCACATGCCGAAGCAGAGGTGAACGATCATCCAACCAGAATGGAGGTATCGTGTGGTTAGCACTGTGATCCCCCCAGCCGTTATACCTGGTATTCGCAATCGGATTTCGCTACCTATCGTAGCTCCCCAAGTGCATCACGATGCTGGGTGGGCACCGGTCCCATACACTGGCCGAAATTTCATGAGAAAATTTCTTCCCCCCATGAGGAATCGAACCAGCGCGCATTCCGTAACGCGAGTCCTAGGTGGGATGCCTTATACCGCGACGCCACGGCGCGGGACAAAAAAAACAGTAAATTTTCCAAATTCCGGAATTCGAAAACTGTACTTGTATGCAAATTTTCATTAAAATACCATAAGTACTTTCTGAGTTATCACGTAAACTCTGTCCGGCTGAACAAAATATCCCATAAATTTACATAATCCCGTAGTTTAAAAATAAATAAAGCGAGAGAAACTGTCTTCATTTAACTAAGAAATAAGATGCATGAATCAGATTCCGACTGAAGAAAAGCTCGATAACACTGGCAGTAGGCTAGAACAGTCTCCCACCACATCGTTAAGAAGGATAGCTCAACAGACAGTGTAGATCTATCGTAGACATTAGTTTGGAGGGCGACGACGTAATTATTAAAATTGCATGATAATAGGCTACAACAGTCGCTCATAAATAAAATTTAATGAAACGGACCATGTGCCTAAGGAAAACCAGAGTGTCTAGAAATCTTTTCAAAAGATTTACTATGTGCATTAAAGAGAATGGTCGACAGTTCCAGCTCTTATAATACGGAAAGTAAATAAATTATATCTTTGAAATGTAATGTATAAGTCTGAAGGTTTTATTGCCGAAAGCTGACGCAATGAACCATTGCTAAGAGAGCTGTTGCCCAAGTCACATTTCGAACGGCGTCGTACTAAGCGAAATCTGTTTCCAGGCATACACGTAGTAGTAGTAGTAGTAGTAGTAGTAGTAGTAGTAGTAGTAGTAGTAGTAGTAGTAGTAGTAGTCGCAGTAACAGTAGCAGTAGTAGTGGCAGTAGCAGTGGTAGTGGTAGTAGCAGTAGTAGTGGCAGTAGAAATAGAAGTAGTAGTAGTAGTAGTAGAAATAGAAGCGTACAGTAGTGGCAGAAATTGTAGTAGTGACAGTAGCAGCAGTAGTAATAGCAGTAGCAGTATCAGTAATAGTAGCAGCAATCGCAGCAGCAGTAGTAGAAGCAGTAGCAGTAATAGTAGCAGCAGTAGCAGTAGTAGTAGCAGCAGCAGCAGTAGTAATAGCAGTAATAGTAGCAGCAATCGCAGCAGCAGCAATAGTAGAAGCAGTAGAAGTAGTAGCAGTAGTAGTAATAGCAGTAGCAGTAGTAATAATATTAGTATTAGTAATATTAGTAGTAGTGTTAGTAGTAGTAATAATAATATTAGTATTAGTAGTAGTAATAGCAGTAGTAGTAGTAGTAAAATTAGTAGTAGTAGTAAAATTAGTAGTAGTAGTAGTAATAATATTAGTATTAGTAATATTAGTAGTAGTATTAGTAGTAGTAAAAGGTAAAGGTAAAGGTATCCCCGTAACATGCCATGAAGGCACTTGGGGAGCATGGAGGTAGAGCCCCATGCTTTCCATGACCTCGGCACTAGAATGAGGTGGTGTGGTCGGCACCACGCTCTGACCGCCTTTACCCCGGGAAAGACCCGGTACTCAATTTTATAGGAGGCTGAGTGAACCTCGGGGCCGTTCTGAAAGTTTGGCAACGAGAAAAAATCCTGTCACCACCTGGGATCGAACCCCGGACCTTTCAGTCCGTAGCCAGCTGCTCTACCAACTAAGCTACCCGGCCGCCTGTAATAATAATAATAATAATAATAATAATAATAATAATAATAATAATAATAATAATAATAGTAGTAGTAATAGCAGTAGTAGTAATATTAGTAGCAGTACTACTAATATTAGTATTAGTAATATTAGTAGTAGTATTAGTAGTAGTAATAATAATACTAGTAGTAGTAGTAGTAATATTGGTATTAGTAATATTAGTAGTAGTATTAGTAGTAGTAATAATACTAGTAGTAGTAGTAATAGTAGTAGTAGTAGTAGTAATATTAGTGGTAGTAGTAATAATATTAGTATTAGTAATATTAGTAGTAGTATTAGTAGTAGGAATAATACTAGTAGTGGTAGTAATAGTAGTAGTAGTAGTAATACTAGTAGTAGTAATAATAATATTAGTATTAGTAATATTATTAGTAGTATTAGTAGTAGTAATAATAATACTAGTAGTAGTAATAATATTAGTATTAGTAGTAGTAGTAGTAGTAGTAATAATATTAGTATTAGTAATATTAGTAGTAGTATCAGTAGTAGTAGTAGTAGTAGTAGTAGTAGTAGTAGTAGTAGTAGTAGTAGTAGTAGTAGTAGTAGTAGTAGTACCAGTAACATTATTTAAAGACGGTTTCCACTGCAGACTAATTGGATGTCTAAAAATCTTATCGAAAAATTTGAAAAACGCATTGGAGAGAATGGTTGACAGAGTATTATAAGATGTAGACGTATAAGTCGCGATATTTTATTGACGAAAGCTGACGCATCGAACCACAGCTGTGAGCCCATGTTACATTTCAAAGGACACTGTAGGCCTACTAAGTGAAAGCCATTTGCAAGCGTACACCCGTTATTAGCAGCAGTAGTAGAATATAGAAGGAAAGAGAAGAATGAATGAAAAAGAAGATATAGAAAGACACAGGAGGAAACAAAGAAAGGAAAAGAAAATATGAAAAAATATATACGTAGATAGAAAGATACAATGAAAAAGAGTACATGGAATGTAAGAGAGTAAGAAAGAAAGAGAGATAAAGGAAGGGAGGAAAGAGAGATGGAGAGAATGACAGTAGCAACGAGACAAGCAAAAAAAATCCTCTCACGATCTCAATATTTTTGTTGTGAACTCTTCCACTTGTAACGATTGCACTGTTTAACTAAACGAAAATTCACGATACAGAGACGAACCACAAATCCTTTTCATGACTATGGACAGACTTACTTTCGATTACTTCAAACAGTGACTTCAAGCTTATGTACGACTGACCGCAGTACAAGTAGAAACAGTTGACGACGGTGGAATAGAAATGACCACAAAGCAATCCATTAAAGAACATACTTTGCGAACACTGGAGGGTTGTGGCCTGCAGTCACTTCCTTATATGCCGGGCTGTACTTCATTAAGAGGTGAAACAGGGAGACAAAACCGCCACGTTCGCTCGGATTGAGTGTTTCTGTCTCTGTGATGCCTAACTATAAAAGCTTTCCTATAGTGCTCGGAAACCAGCACCTCCTGACATTTGGTGTTTTATACATTCACCTTAGTACAAGATAATAATAATAATAATAATAATAATAATAATAATAATAATAATAATAATAATAATGATAATAAACTTCATAGGCATCATGGATTGTACCCTTCGATCTGCTCAGTCTTCAAATACAAAGCTGCTTCTACCAAAGTTTTTGTGATCTTCATACATTTAGGCTACATTCCCTTTCTGCCTACCCTTGTAACTTCAAGTGGAATACAGCTTTATTGTATTCTTCCTAAATGGAGGTATAGTATTATTATTATTATTATTATTATTATTATTATTATTATTATGTTAGGAAAAAATCCACAAACGATTAAGGAAAACATGGAAATTCTACTTGTAGTAAGTAAAGCGATAGAGTTGGGAGTAATTCCCGAAAAGACTAAGTATATGATTATGTCTCGTGACCAGAATATTGTACGAAATGGAACTATAAAAATTGGAGATTTATCCTTCGAAGAGGTGAAAAAATTCAAATATCTTGGAGCAACAGTAACAAATATAAATGATACTCGGGAGGAAATTAAACACAGAATAAATATGGGAAATGCCTGTTATTATTCGGTTGAGAAGCTTTTATCATCCAGTCTGCTGTCAAAAAATCTGAAAGTTAGAATTTATAAACCAGTTATATTACCTGTTCTTCTGTGTGGTTGTGAAACTTGGACTCTCACTTTGAGAGAGGAACAGAGATTAAGGGTGTTTGAGAATAAGGTTCTTAGGAAAATATTTAGGGCTAAGAGGGATGAAGTTACAGGAGAATGGAGAAAGTTACACAAAGCAGAGTTGCACGCATTGTATTCTTCACTTGACATAATTAGGAACATTAAATCCAGACGTTTGAGATGGGCAGGGCATGTAGCACGTATACTGGGTGTTCATTTCAAAGTGTGTCATGACGTCACTGTTGTTGGGTCACCGATTTGAAGCGAGTTTCAGTTTATATGTTAGTGAAGTTGCCTATTATTTAAGGCGTTCTTCAATCTGAACTTGAGAACGTCTACGATATAACTTGAACGTCGTAGCAACAGATGGCGGTATGTACGGTCTGTGTGCTACCATAATCTCTTTCGAACTGTGTTTTGCGCCGGCAAGTCGTACGCAGGGTATTTGTTATCATCGGTTGCGTACGGTAACATTCCACAACACAAATCAAATGCTCCGTGTCCATGTTGACCGTCGAAGTTAATGTCAACAAATACGTAAGTAATCGTCTTAACCCTCTCCCCCATATCCCGACAGTAAGAAAAAAAAACTCACTTCATTACGTGTTTCCAAACAGTTCACATTCTTGCCACTACTTACGTATCGGTAAGTAATCTTCAGAATGAACGCCGTACTTGCTAGGTAACTTCTCTCGCATTTAGGTAATACTCCTTTGCGGAAGTGTAGGAAATTTGAATTCTCTAGGCTCATCGGATAGCCACATGACGACATACAGCGAGCCATGACACATTTTGAGCTGAACACCCAGTAGACGAATCCAGAAATGCATATAGAGTGTTAGTTGGGAGGCCGGAGGGAAAAAGACCTTTGGGGAGGCCGAGACGTAGATGGGAAGATAATATTAAAATGGATTTTAGGGAGGTGGGATATGATGGTAGAGAATGGATTAATCTTCCTCAGGATAGGGACCAATGGCGCGGGCTTATGTGAGGGCGGCAATGAACCTCCGGGTTCCTTAAAAGCCAGTAAGTAATTATTATTATTATTATTATTATTATTATCATTATTATTATTATTATCATTATTAGTATTAATTATTATTAGTATTATTATTAATGTACTGTCGGTGACGAGAAGACGAGAGCGGACTGAGGAGGAAGGGATGTGAACAGATAACGTTTGACAATACGTGCAATATTTGTACTGCAGTAAGCGGAAACATTAGGTCTCCTTCTGTTCAACTCAGCTTTAATTTCCATACGCATTGTTACTCATGTTTCCTGCACGAGTAATAACCTGGCTACGGGGATGCTTATCTGAGCGATGTTTATAATAATCAACAGCGATAGTCAAGAAGGTCACATTCTTTCCGCTCGTCTTCTCCTGAGTAACGGACAGTATTATTAACTGTCATTACTGTAGTGCAATTAGTTATCCTACCACCGGGTATATACCCATTTGCAGTGTGAATAAATACATACATAATAAAGGTTCTACTGTACATATGACATCAATTGCTCAGAATGTCTTCGGAAATAAGCTCTGTAATTGGCCATAAATTCTCGTTAATCACCCTGTATATACCCCTGGCAGTGGCAGAATTCTTCTCGTTGCCAAAACTTCCTAAATGATCTCCTCCTATTAAACTAAGTACCGATCTTTCTCTAAAAAATGGACGGTTCGATCACACCATTCCATTCTAGTGCCGACGTCATAAAGCATCGAGCTCGCACAGTCCTTCATGGAATATGAAGGGGATAGCCTACTTTATACTTTTATAGGCCTACCAGGGGCGGATGCAAGGGGGGGATTAAGGGGATATATCCCCTCCCGAAATTTTGAGAAAAATACGAATCAAGAAACAAAAATAATATTAATTTTAATTCGTGAATCTACATAGGAATTAGAGAGTTTTCCACGTAAATTCTCTTTGCTAAAATGTTAAATTCCAAGAACTGCAGGAAGACAAACACAGCGTTCTTACTTCAAGACAGAGAGTCATGAAGAGTATTTTAGGCTTTTAATTTTCCTTCTCTTCTTAGACTATTTCATTAGTCAGCTCAAGGACAGGTTTTTAAATCATGTGGGAATCCTAAAGTCCATACAAACTTTGCTGCCTGAAAACATAGTGCGAGCATCAGATGAAGATTTAGAAACTGCTATTGAAGCTGTAGTAAATCAGTGGCCCAATGATGTTGATTCATCACCAGAGTCTTTCTTCAATGAATTGAAGATGTGGAGAAGAAATTTCCTTTATCAGAAAAATCTTCACCTAATACCTACTGATTTTATATCATCTTTGAACAGGTGCAATGAAATTATTTTTCCCTGCACTCGCAAGGCGCTGAAACTTTTCTGCACGTTGCCTGTAACTACAGCAACACCAGAACGGTCGTTCTCAACATTGCGGTGTTTGAAGACTTACTTGAGGAGCACGATGGGAGCAGACAGATTAAATGGACTGGCCTTGATGTATATACATAAAAATGTAGAAGTAAAAGCTCATGAAGTACTGGATGAAATGTCTAAAAAGCCTTGTCGCCTTCTTCTGTAAATGTCATTTTGTCATTGTTTTTGTATTGCAGTCATTGTAAATGTTAAAATTAAAAAATTATGGTTTATTTAACAACGCTCACAATTGCCGAGGTTATATCAGCGTCGCCGGTGTACCGGAATTTTTTCCCTCAGGACTTCTTTTACATGCCAGTAAATCGACTGATAAGAGGCCTGTCGCATTTAAACACACTAAAAATGCCATCGAGATGGGTTGGGGTAGAACCCGCAACTTCGAGCACAGAAGGCTATACCGACTACGCTACTCAGGCCAACTTGTAAATGTTTGTGACTCGGAAACAAATTGTGAGTATATAAACTTACTTCTCATTACTCCATTTTTACTATCTCCCCAAATCCCTCTCCGAAAAAAAAATCCTGCGTCCGCCCCTGAGGCCTACCTCCATTATAATGAACCAGTAAGTCAATTTCCCGATGTATTATTGCTTATACTTTGAGTTTATATATCGTGTTTTGTTTCGAGTAACTATAGCAAACAGGGGTTGGAAGAGGGAGGAAAATAAACTTCCGAGCATCAATCTCTAAGTGAGGTCCATAGTTGAAGAAGAGGTTACAAGAGGAGAGGGAAGCAAAAACAACCCTCCTCACACCTCCAATCCTCTGGGAGACAATAACACGCGTCCTTTAACCGCTTACAAACTCCTGCGGTCTACGCTGTATCTCACAAATGAGCTGTTTATTTTATGGGATTCCCCGGCCTCATTCGGATGGCAGGCACGTGAAACTGCTTGCGCAGCTCACTAGCGCGGCCAAGCGGAGCGGTGCCGGCTGAAATGTCATGCTGGTCGTGATTACTGCACTTCAGATGTGCAGGTAATGCGCGTAATTGGGCATCTAGCGCAGAAACTTCTACTTCGAAATATGAAGACCGCACCGTCAGCCGAAGTGAAGTCGGAGATAAAAATCTTTACTTGTCTTGCACATCTGCGATGCCGCGGGAAACTGATTTCGTATTTTAAAAAAGAAATACTCGTTTTAGAACTTCCTTCACAAAATAAATTGATGGAGAATTATTGTTGTTGTTTTTGTCTATTAACTTCTATTTTTAACCCTGCGTCGGAAAACTCCAAGTTCATGCGTTGCACTAATTTCTGACTAGGAGTTTTGCGATGGCAAATTGAGCTTCTCTGTACCTCCACATTATTTCTTCTACTTTGTTTTGTCATATGGGCCGTTAGTTGAAGTTCAACCGTTGAACAGTGCAGATGCCTTTTTTTTCTGGGGCTTCATACACACCACCACAGTATCAGAAATAGTCACTTCAGACCAATGTACTATAATTTTGTTAATTCGGCCATAGAAGACGGTGATATTATGTTAGTCATACAGAGAATGAAATTTATGACCGTAAAAATGCTGCTTGAAAGCAACATCATATAAGTAGCAAAATTTGATTTGTTATATTGAATTATTTCAACGTTACAATTTTATTGCTTCTTTGTTAAAATGTATATATGATAACGTTATACAATTTGTGTTCTTTTGTTTTGTGTGTTTTTGGAAAATATGATTCTAATTAATGCTCCGCCATAAATGTTGTAACTAAAGCCTTGTGCATCCCTCGTGTTTATCCTATGTCTCGTCCCCCCCCCCACACGTTACCTGCACTTCGTTTACGTTTTCACTGTGCCTAAACGAGACGCTTTACTGTATTATATAAGCGGACGTTTTGTACATCTGCTCTGTTTATGTATCTCTTTCGGAGGAAATTGGTTTCTTTTCCAATAATATATTATTTGTATAACCTATATAAGTTACCCTATTGATTACTTATTTGGAGTTGTACTTCAAATCTGAATAGTAACGCATTTAAAGAAGAGTAAAGAATGAAATGAAAGAACGAGGATATCCGCACCATCTAATAAAATCAATCCAAAGCTTATATGAAGAAACCAAAATAGTAATAAAAGCAGATGAAAAAAGTCAGAAGAAATTTTAATAAATCAAGGAGTTAGACAAGGGTGCAGTCTATCGCCCACTCTTTTTAATAAATATATATATACATATATATATATATATATATATATATATATATATATATATATATATATATATATATTGTGACAGCGACGTGAGATTCGAACTCACGACCAGCGTCCCGCATGAAAGCAGATCGCACAGGCTCCACGGAACATTGAGTGACGTCGCGCGGTGGAGAGAAAGAGAGGGTGTATTACGTCAACGCGACGAGTTTGCGCGCGCATCTGGTGCTGGTAGAGAGGAGAGGGCTCTGGATTTCTCTGGAATGCCATCTCTAGAGACGCGTGGAACCTTCGAGGTTACGTCGCTGTGATTATAAATTACGGTCGCGAAGGAACGACAGCAGTTTTAGAGTTTTCAGTTATTCAGTCAGTGAGTAAGCCAGAGCAAGCAAGCCAGACTTGTGTGCCGGAGTTCGACTCGAGTGTGCGTCCGCATCTGCGTCAGCATCCGAAGGCCTGAGTTCGAGTGCAGTGGACCGCAGTTGGAGGGACCTGAGTTCGAGTGGACAGTGAACTGTCTCTGAAGGTCTGTGGTTCGAGATACTGTGAACTCGAGTGACTGAGATAGAAGAACTGTGAACTGAGAACTGGTAGTTCTGATTTGTAAATAGTGCTTTGTAAATATTAGTTAAGATTAACAGTTCATTGTTGTGCGTAATAGTCCAAGTAAATTGTCATTGTCGTCGGTGGAGTGCTATAACGAATACTGTGTTGAGTGAAGATCCAATTGTTGACGAGAGCGTTTAAGGTGAATTGTAGAAAGGAATTATTGTTGTGACGAATTAATTACATTGTTGTAACTAATAAAATTCACAATATATATATATATATATATATATATATATATATATATATATATATTGACGACATTATGAAACAGTGGAAAATGTTAACACACAAAGGCCTTAGATTGAATAATGATGCAAGTATTAACAACTTAAAATTTTCGCTGACGATTTAGTCTTACTACATTATGACGAAGATTTATTGCAACTGGCTGCCCATAAATTAAATGAAATATGTAAAGATTATAATCTCAAAATTTCGATAAATAAAACAAAGGTGATGGCTTTTAGTGGAAAAAACCCTCTACGCGCAAAAATAATCATTGATGACCAAATTATTAAACAAGTATCCCACTATAAATATTTAGGATGTGATATTAGCTATGAATATAATAAGGATATTGAATATAAAATCAATCAGTTCCAAGCTATTTGTGGCACAATAAATAGAACGTTGAATAATAAAGCCCACAAACAAACAAAATTAAAATTCTATAAAACAATGGCAGTTCCTGCCCTCCTATATGGGAGTGAATCTTGGATTACCACTACTAAACATGAAAGTAAAATCCAGGCAGCTGAGATGAAGTTTTTAAGGAGAGTAAAGGGGTGTACTAGAGTGGACCAGATAAGAAACGAGGATATCCGTGAAGAACTGCAAATCTACTCCATAAAAGAAAAGATAACTAACAATAAGGAACAATGGAAAGAACATATAGAAAGAATGGCAGAGAGTAGATTACCAAAGAGAATACAAAACTACTTCCAAGAGGAAGAAGAGATGTTGGACGTCCTCGGAAGAGATGGTCCTAGATCTATTAGTGAAGACGGAACAGGCAATTAATGCCTAAACCAGGAAGTGAAGAAGAAGAAGAAGAAGAAGAGGAAGAAGAAGAGTAAATAACTTCGTGAGTTATACGTGTTTGTCACAAGTACAGCTCACAACGTGTAAATACATGTAAACATTTTTTAATTATTTATTTGTATTCTCAAATAACTCTCCTATCCAGTTGGGGTTTGTCACACTCCACCACAGTAGCGAAGTAAATTTTATTCACCACAGTAATGCAGAGTTAATGAAACATCGCTTTTCTTTTTATTTTGTATCCTTCCACACTACAAGATTTAACCTCGCTTTCTTCGTAACTTCATAAATCTGGCCGTCTTTTATATAAACGACCACAGACACCTAATTCTGATGGTTTTATTTGTCCCTCTTGTCTTAAAATACAGCTAGATCAGGCCTGGGCGTTAATAGCTCAATTGAGGTACTGCAAACTACCCCTTAACTCCTCACTTCACATTCCCCGGCAGAGACAGTTATGTATCGAACCGATACGAGTAGACCTGAAGGCAAGCATTGCTGAGTGACCGATCGTATAAGGCATGCATCATAGCTTTCGACTCTCGCTGGTCGCCTAAAATCCACCACTGATGCACAGTGTTTTACTATGTGTTTGTTTCTAAAGCGGTGAAGCGGAAAGGACATGGGCGAGGGTATTTCCTTTCTTTTTTTCCTTTGCATTTATGCCCAGGACTGAGCTAGATCTTAAATTCATTTAGACTACGCCCCTCTTCGAATTAATCTTAATTTTTTCAACACGATAGACTCTAAAAAATAAATAGACATTACTAGATAGGTTACAGTGCAGTACAATTCCAATTCTGTATAAAATCCTTCACAGAAAGAGCCCACCTGTTTTGGTTCACTAAGATCGCAGCAATGCAGACGCACTAATCCCTGTTTCAGTTTGGTTGATAGGCATTTCCCCTCTACTCACACTCCCTACCATCAGCGAAGGGGAAGGTGCTACTGTCCATCTCACAAACTTTCGACTAATTGACTTACAACACAGTGACAAATTTTATTATTAACAATTTTTACCGGTAATCTATATTTCGAAAGTCTATACTAAGCGTTTCTATTTCATGTTTTTTTTTCTGTTAATATCAACTGGCACATTAAAATCTATTGACAGCAGAAGATAAATATTTTCTTCACCGCTAGTTGCTACTCTACACAAATTGGGCTTTAAGCTTTCATTAATTTACATTAAAGTTAATTGCTCAACATTTGGTCATTTAAATAATTAATCCTGAATTAACGACAATAATTTTCATCATGGCGAGAACAATGATTGATTTTATATTTGAAAATAATGATTCCTTACCAAGACGAGCGAAGATAATTTCTGAAAGAGAAGATTAGTTTAATACAATAGAAGAAAAAGATTTGCGGTTAATGATTTAGAATTTCTAACTGAGAGTTAAGTGCTTCATAATATGATTTAAATTATACATTTATTGAAGAAACGTTTAATCAATCTTCGGTTGCCTAAAATACGGCAACTACAGTAAAGTAATAAAACAACATAATAATAAATTTATCACGTAGGCCTAATATTACATTTAAAGGCATTGAAAAATAGCTCAAAACCATGAAGTATTTTCATTTTGCTTGTTCCTGGATATTTCCTTGCATTTATTTTATTATCTCGTTTTGTCTTCAATATTGCTGAAGACATTGGAATGAGGCTTTTTCCATTAAAACTTCTTTCTACTTATTTCCAACCTTTCTTCTTTTGTTCAAAAGTCTGCCCAGCGTATGAGCTATTCCATCTCATATCGACCGAAATATATAGAAAATTGACCTTACAATTTCTAAATACAATTAAACTTTTTTTTGTACGTAGAGAACTGTGATACAATGCTTTGTGCAAAGTTTGAGGCATCAGAACTTCATATTGTTTAATTAAAAATATTTAAATTTATCGTATTTTCATAAAATTAGCAACTTTAAACTGTTGTAGCTCCGAAACCCGTTCACCCAATGATCAAAATCATGGTTTATTTTGATGCTGAGAAATTAAAGTTTATATTGACATATAAACAGATTTTCTTACTTTTTATGGAAATGGAGAAATTTAGATTTTTCCTCATTAAGACGCCTTTGGCCAGGAAAAAATATTAAAAAAATATATAGTTAGATTCCGCATTGAAAGTACAAATAAACACATATTTTTTACTGATGGTATGTTGATAAGGAAGTATTGAAAATATCAAATAAAGAAAATAAATAGTACGTGCGTGAAGTATCCAGCTGACTGTGAGACGGGAGCTAGCCGAGACAAGCAAGGCCAGCAGACAAACACGTGATGTGTCGTCTAGCAGCGCATGGCTATGCTAGCTTTATCACAAGTTTTCATAAACACAGGAGTAAAATGACGCCCAACGCTCGCTTATCTTCAGCTCTCGGCCAGTGCGTGCGGTATAAGCGCCGTTCAAGACTAGGCGTGTGAAAATAATCTATTTAATACCCTCAAACCTTATTGCCATACCACTAAGCAAACAATGCCGAATCCCTCTTAATAATGCAAGGTTTTTTCTCAATATTTTTTTACATTTTTACAATTGGCCAAAAAGCCTAAAAGCAAGTAAAATGAGATTATCTGTCTCTCTGTGTACAATAAAAATAAGGATTACTTCTTAACATAACCTACCAAATGTCAGCTTCAAAATAAGCTCTCGTTCAATATTGTGCAGTAAATGGTTCCAGAGTTCTGAGCGCTGAAAGAAGCTTGTTTTTATAAAATACGCTAAATTTGTCGCTCAATAATACGAAAACCATTTGACTTTCGATAGTATATTTTTGAAAATGCACTCTCCTCAGCACCTTGTATAAGTAGGGAAAAAATTAGAGTATAAAAAAAATGCGAGGTTTTTTTACTGATCGATTTCATATGGAATAGCCCACAGGGAATTATAAGTATGGACACTGCTCGTCGGTACATTTGATGTAGTAGTGCCTTATTTCAGTGATCTTCAAACCAGCTCTATCTGCATCAGCGGGAGGTTCTGCCTTTTTCCCTAAAGTTGGCGCTGATATCGCACCAGCAATAATACTTTTCAGCAGGCTTGGCAGTGAATCAGGATTCCTGTTCCACCGTTCGCGAGTGCTCGATCACACTGACCTCTAGCGTTTGAAAGTGAAATTATACGTTAACAGAACGCATGCTCGCAGAAAAGCAGACCCGGGAAATTCACTTATGGCAAAGTGCATCGACATCGGTTAAAAACGCAGTAATCATAGATTACGAAACGACGGTTAAACAGTAACCGTGGTTAAAATGTAATTTCTGTGCACCATTCACAATCACCGATTACTTAAACATGGCTAGCTGACACCTCATTTAACCAGAGTAAAGTCTATGACGGTACATTGTTTCTACAAAATGACTAAAGGAAAGCATCCATACCGCTGCAAAGATAATAGTCAACGTCTAAAAACGACTGCGCTCACTCCGTTCTACATCGAAATGAACGTGTCCTACATTTTCGCGTTGCATTTGTTTGCCTTTCGGCACTGTTATATTTGCGAGTTGCATTTCTTTTTTTTCAGTTCTGTTAGGTTAAAATCGTACAAAATGGAAAATTTGATGCAAAAATGATTACATCCCAATGTGAGGTTGAAGTATTGGTAGACTTACTTACTAGATGTAAATATATTATATAAATAAGAAGCAATATCCATAAAGGAAAAGGATGCACGAGATGAGTAGGAATGTGTGTACGATCCAGGACCCCATTTACACCAGGGAATTGTTCATTATCCTAAGATCCATCCATAATCTCTCTTTCTTCAGCCAGTGACATAGAGAAAGAGATATTCGAGTATTTCCTCTTAAAATACATAAAATAATAGTTACATAGAATCGTAACATAAGGAGCCGATTTATAGGAGAAATATGACTGTTTTTGTGTTATATCAAGTGATCCATTTGTAGGTTTTGATAAACGAAATCCCTCCTGAAATTTTCTGTCACCTAATTCCTCGTAAGAATTCTCTCTTTCCACTAAAGAAACTTCACGCTCACGCTCTAACCAAGTAATTCAAGTACTGTATAATAATAATCGTCTTCGAAATAAACATCTGTGTCTCTGGCCGCCATTCTGCTTTACTTGCTCTACTAATCACTGGTTATCTCCTTTAACCGCTCGAATATGGCCGGTTAGAGATTACTGTGGTTAACCTCCTATTTAAGTCTTAACCAAGGTCGATCCATTGTAAAAATGTTTAACCATGGGTTAGATGGCAATTTTAACCGGTGGTTAGACTAACCGAAGTTGATGCACGTGGGCATTAGTGTCCATTCTTTACAATTCCTATTCGCTGGCCCTACCCATTATCTTTTTGTTTTTGAAAATGTTAATATGTTTTGAGGTTACCTCTGTTTATGACATTTCATTGTTGTAATACTCGTATAACAAATGAACTCACTATAAAGGTCACTATTAACAAGACACATGGCCTTCGAAATTACGATTTTACTATGACTCCGAAGGCCACGGTGACAATCGGGAATTAAATTAATTGACTTTATTTTAAATACGAATTAATTTGGTGAAATGCAAATGAATTAAATATGATTTAATTTCCGTACTTAAGTTAAATTACAATTAATTAACTATGGATTAGTAACGTGTTGGTGAAATCGACCCTTAATGTATTGACTGGTCGATGAAGTTTTTGAAATTACAACTTAATCTGCAAATCATGAAACAATAATTATAAAATTATATGGATGGACTTTTAATCCCGTATAAAGCTTCTCTTTTATGAGTCTATTTGAACGTTCAAAACATTAGGTATCCGTACTTGTGATACAAGCAACTTTTCCAACGAAAATAAAACTCTGAAACGAAATCTTTCATCTCGTTTTAAGTAAATAGAATTATAAGCTACATACTACAGATCCCTAGTTCGAATTTATGATGAAAAAATTTCATCTCCAAAGAACTTCCAGAAGAACTACATTGCCTAAGCAGTCTCATATACAATAAAATACGGAATTTCTGTGGGGGTAAAATATAATAATAATAATAATAATAATAATAATAATAATAATAATAATAATAATGTTTTATTTTCGCTGGCAGAGTTAAGGCCATAAGGCCTTCTCTTCCACTCAACCAGCCTTAATCAATACAATACATATTTAAATTACGAATATTTACACTACACTTAAAAGGTTCTCCAGCAATATTCTTCAGTTAAGTTAACGACTAGTAGATTACATATTTATTTAAATTTAGATAAACCTATAAGGTAAAGTAGTAACTTAATTTATGAGCTAATTTAATTCAATCAATTATAATTAATTTGAGGTTTGAGATAGCTAGTAAAATGATGAAAATTAATTTAATATAAGCTTACTAGAACTATGTTACAGGGAGAAAAAAAAAAATATATATATATATATATATATATATATATATATATATAAATCTAAAATATATTTCTATAATGAGAATATTAATGTAATTGCCATTAGAAGTTTTGTAAATCTATTTAGAGAAATTAATGATAATAATAGGAATGGACAGATGTTAGTTTCATTATAATATGTAATAAATATTAATCAGCAATTAATTTGTTAAGTAAGAATTTATGTAATTTTGACCTAAATGAAGTTATTGTCCAACAACCCCTTACATCACTCGGTAGCGAGTTCCAATTTCTAGCAACTGAAACTGTATAAGATGAAGAATATAAAGATGTCTTGTGGTAGGGTATAATGAGTAAATTGTTCTGATGAGATCTTGTACTTAGCTGATGATATGCGGATATAGCCAGATCATGGTGCTGACTATACCAATTTCTTCTAGTGCTGAGGTCCAGAAAGTAAGAGGTTTCTCTTCACGCCCCAGTGATATTTACAATGAAATTTCCTACCTTGCACTGTTAAGTGACAATGAGTACTTCATCGTGTTCTAGACCTCCCAAACTACTTCTCCATTATTTCCAAGCCTCTGTCGGCAAGCTCCATTTCTCAACCGAAATACATCAGCCAAGTGTCGGAGTCAACGGACCATGTTTTACGACCTGGTTAAGTGTTTTGACCGTAATTCCACGCATGCGTTTACGTGCATGCGTAAAATTTCCTGACTATTAAGGGATCGTTCCACCCCAGCCAAGCGCTCGTCCTAGAGCACGGATTCATGAGACCATTATAGGACAAGAGCATGGAGACTTCATAAGCCTCGCTCTTCATAGTGAAAGTAAAACAAGACTTACAAGCCGTATCGTCCAACTATACTAGATAGATGTGTATTAAAATATGATGAAGTATATGTATTCATGTAGCAATTAAAGACTGGACATAAAAAAGGCTATAAGTGCCAAAGGGAAAAACCGTAGAAAACAGCTTTCTTGTGCAACTGGCAATGTAAAATCATACAGTTTGGACATCTATCGAAGAAGCTAGGTTCTAAACAACAATTACAATGGGACTTATCACTTTTCTTAGTGGATTGAGCCAAGGACATACTTTTTTTTTTTTTTGGAAATCACAGCCTTTTTTGTGTCAAGTCTTAAATTATGCTTTTTTTTTAAGTTGGTTATTTAACGACGCTATATCAACTACTAGATTATTAACATCGATGAGATTGGTGATATCGAGATGGTATTTGGCGAGATGAGGCCGAGGATTCGCCATAGATTACCTGGCATTCACGTTACGGTTGGGAAAAATCTAGGAAAAAACCCCAACCAGGTAATCAGCCCAAGCGGGGAACGAACGCACGCCCGACCGCAACTTCAGACCGGCAGGCAAGCACCTTAAACGACTGAGCCACGCCGGGGGCTAAATTATGCTTTTTTCATCTATTAATTTTGGCCCAATTACTGCCTTAAAAATTTTTTCAATTGCAGATTTTGTTGTTTTGATATGTAATGTCTTCATTCCACCTACGCTAATGATATATGATATATGATTTATTTACTTATTTATTTATTTATTTAATTAATTTATTATTTTGCTAATAATTATAACATAAAATATAAAATATACAGAGAAACTTTAGCTCGCCCCTGAAAGAGTAGAACTCGTGGTCAGGGGCGGATTCCTGAATTGAAATTAATAATTATACAATACAATTATAATTAATAATTATACAATACAATTTGTAATTATAGTATATAAATTTAAATTTACAATTTTTTAATTTTTATAAAATCCATACGTAACTTTTTTTAATTTTAATACTAGAACTATTCGAATTGACAAGATTAGGATATTTAAATATAAATTTGTTATATATTCTTGGGCCTAAATTACTACTACGATTAAATACTGTAAGTGTTGCATTTTGGTTCAAACAATCTCAAAGAATTCATACCTTTTGCTTCATAACCTTCAGAATACAATTCAAAATTATTTCGATTTTTATGTATGAATTTTATTAATACAATATAATAAATTTGTCTTACGTTAAGTCCATTAAAGTCTAGGAACAAATTTTGAGATGGACAATCAATAGGTTTATGAAGACATATTTAATTATTTTTTCTGTAATAAATAAAGTGGATTAAAATTGGATTTAAATAAGCTACCCCATCCTATAATTCCATACATAATTACCGATTGAAATAAAGTTAAATATATTTTACGTAATAAACTTATTGACAAGTAATTCCTCAATAAAACAAAATAATATACTATTTTCCGTAATTTATTACAAAGGTAATTAATGTGTTGGTTCCATTTTAAATGATTATCGAAAATTACGTCTAAATACTTAACTTCAGAGGACTCTTTAATAATCGGACATTTACACTGTATAAGACAACAATCAAAATTATGTAATTTAATACTTAGTATAGATGTAGGAGGTCTGTTACATTTTTCAGATAATGAGAATGGAATAATTATGGTTTTATTTTCGTTGATAGAAAGATAATTTATGTCAAACCATTTTTTTATTAATTTAAGTCCATTATTTGAATTAATATATGCGTCATACCAGGTTTTTCCACCAAAAAGTAAAACTGTGTCATCTGCATAAGAATAGTGAACACCATTGTATTGTTGTAAGTCAATTTTTAATAAGTCATTAATATATATTAATATGTGATATGATATGATATGATATGATATGATATATGATATGATATATGATACGATATATGATAAGATATATTATACGATATATGATATACGATATGATATACGATGCGATGCGATACGATATATGATATGATATGATATGATATGATATGATATGATATGATATGATATGATATGATATGATATGATATGATATGATATGATATATGATATGATATATGATATGATATATGATATGATATATGATATCATATGATATGATATGGTATGATATGATATGATATGATATGATATATGATATATGATATAATATGATATGATATGATATGATATGATATGATATGATATGATATGATATGATATGATATGATATGATATGATATGATATGATATGACTTATGGTTTATTGTTATTAAGAAAAACATCCCAAGTAGTGATGACCTTTCACATTTCTGTGTTCAGGGACTCACCATCACTATTTACAGATTTCTATACTAAACTAACCGGTTTTCAAAATTACATTCCTACCCATAACTTAACACATTTCCAACCCTATCTATTGTAACGACCACCCTCCAAATTCCCTAATATCTATTCCCCTATCTAAGTAGCTTTCTATCTTTCTCTATACATACAATAACAGTCACTACAAGATTCACTCACTATTATTGTTCTTGGTCCATTTTCAGATCTATTCAATCATTTACTCTCGTTTCAAGACATCGTACCACACTCACACCACATTTGTCCACGTAACACTAAACTAATCGGTTCTCAAAATTATATTCCTACTTCTAACTTCACACATTTCCAACCCTATCTATTCTAACGACCACCCTTCAAATTCCTCTAATATCTGACTATTACTATCCTCCCTATACATAATAATAACAATCACCACAACAAGATTCACTCACTATTTTGTTCTTGGTCCATTTCACTTCTATTCAATTATTTACTCCCGTTTCAAGACATAAGTACCACATTCACACCATACTTGTCCACGTGACAAAACCTTCTTGGTACACTTCTAATAGTCCGTTAAACTTGATCCTTCCCCTTTTCACTTAAACCCTTCACACCAATTTCTTAAATCGTAATGTTTCTTCTCTTTTAACAATTCTTATCTTCTCCTTCTCACCAGTTCTCCTCCCCGGCTCTTTCTTCTTTTTCAGCTATCTACGCTAATAAAAAAAATGGAAGGACTTTGTGGAACAGAAGTTCAACTTCGTTTGCCAAGAAAATGCTTACATTAGGCCTATATTCAATATTAACAATGTAAACAAGTCCATTCCCCCTACACAAGGGGAGTTTGCATATAGGTCTACATTATGGAAGAATGTAACTGTGCACATTTTAACAGCTTATTCCTTGGATTGAGTACAACAACAAATTCTAATACCACATTAGTCCCAAAAGAATACTTAATTTCTTATTCTGTCTGTTCACTTCACAAGCTCTTTGAAATGCTTCTATTCATTTCTCTTCATTTAGTCGTAATTCCTTGTTTCTGCCCAATACAATGCCACACTCCACATAACGCACTTCATTAGTCTCTTCCTTAGTTCTTTTTCCAGAGGTCCGCAGAAGATACTTCTTTTTCTATTAAAAGCTTTCTTTGCCATTGCTATCCTCCTTTTGACTTCCTGGCTGCAGCTCATGTTACTGCTTATAGTACACCCCAAGTACCACGAAGCTGCTCACTTGCTCTATTGCCGCATTTAGAATTCGCAAGTTTACCTTCTTTATTTTTCTTCCGACAACCATGGTCTTCGTCTTATTTGCATTTATCTTCATCCCATACTGCTCACAGCTGTCATTTAGCTCTAGTAGCATATCCCTTAGTACAGTCTCCTCTTCTGCTAACAACGCCACATCATCAGCAAATCTTATGCACTTTATTTTTCTTCCTCCTACTTTCACCCCCCATGTTTTGAAAACAGTTCTTCACCAAATGCTCAAAGTAGATGTTGAACAGGATAGGTGATAAAGAACATTCTTGTCGTACTCCTCTCCCTATTTCACTTCCTTCTGAAATCTCTTCTCCTATCCTGAGTTTGTCTCGTATCATATATAGGTTACGGAACAGCCTCCTGTCTTTCCAATCCACACTTACTTTCTTCAGGCTCTCCATCAGCTTATTTCAATCCACTTCCACTCTGTTAAACGCCTTTTCTAAGTCTACAAATATTATATATACACTTCCTTATTCTTCTCTTGGTATCATTTGCCAATTGTTCGTAGTAGGCCAATTGCATCCATTAGCTACATATTATACTAATAATGAGCTATAAAACCTAAAAATTATGCTGCATAAGAAAGTTTTTTTCATTTTATTTATTTTTATTGCTAGTAAGTTTGAAATGAATACAAATTAATAAATACAATGAAAAATAAACTAGCCCACTCCTGAATGAGTAAGACTCGTGCTCAGGAGAGGATTCCAATACAGACAAAAATAAAATTAAAATTGAAAGTGAATACAGATTAAATAGCGTTTAATATGTTTAAACCCAAACTATAAATCCAATACAAAGTTTTTTTTTCTTACTAGCCGTACCCGTGCGCTCCGCTGCACCCGTTAGAAATAAATATAAAGTAATTACATAATTAAAATAGGACGTTTGATCCAGGGAACATTCGTGTTTGATAGAAGGATAAATCGTTTAATATGTTACTTAATTTAAATTATATTAAAAAAATTTACATGCGATCATTTTGCTCCAGAGACCATTCATTTGCTGCAATGACAATTCCTTTAACATGTTTCTTTTATTGTTATTACATGCAACCATAGTTTAATGAAGATTGACATATCATTTAGTTTTAATGTGTATACTTTATATTACTTGCTATAAGTTATGTTTCCATTGAATTATGGGCTAATAACTTAATTTTAACCCTTGTTTTCTACGTCTTCAGTAAATGGCGCTTTGCCCACTATGGTTCTGAACCCTTCAAATAACTTAAATAGTGATACGTGATAGTTAATTATATTTCTTTCTTTCGAAAATGTAAGAATTCACGATCTCCTATGTACCATTGCCATGGAATGAATAAATGTGTTTTTCCTTTCTACTCAAAAATTTTATATTTTGCACATACGTGTTACTGCAGGAATAACAACACTATAATCTGAGGCGGCGGTGAAAATGTATTGTATTGTTATTTTAAAAGTCTCGTATATCCTTAAATATCAGTGCTATCAAAATTTTGCATAGAATAAAAATGTATAGAATAGCCTATCAAGTTTTCTGTGCATAAGAAGCTATTTTAATGTTACCAGCCCTCGATTCAGTCAGAAGTTACTGTAGTAACATTATAGCATTATGTTCAATCTAGGAAACTGCTCTTTCCAATGGTGAAATAATAATTTATTATACAAATCGGTTAATTTAGCTTCCGATATTACTTCATACAAACACAGAAACATTCTCTGTAGGCTATCTTTCATAGCTTTCGATTGTTGTTGTCCAAGGCCCCTTATAGACTATGTCATTTGTTTTTTATTTCATTACACCGCCTTAGATGGCAGTTATTTTAATTTTAAAACTCATTTATCTCATTAAATATCAGTCCTATCAAAATTTTTCAAGGAATAAAACTTATCGGACATCATTTTTAAAGAAACTTTTGTTATGTAACATTTTTCACAAAAATTAATAATAAGCGAGATATTTCGATTTATTTCATTCAGGCCCCTTTATAATCCCCCTTTTAAATAACGTATTTTGAATGCCATATAGCCTAAAATCTAAGTTACAAAGAACTTAATTTATATTCCAATTTTCATATAAATTGGTTCAGCCATTATCGCGTGAAAAAGTAACAAACATACAGACAGACAGACAGACAGACATACAAAAATGTCAAAAAAGCGATTTTCGGTTTCAGGATGGTTAATTAGACATGTTAACATCAATTATTTTTTAAAAATCTAAAATTATCAGGAAAATTTCGGCTACAGATTTATTATTAGTATAGATTAATTTGGCGACGATTCGTGGTTGAAATATTATTGGAATAAAATTTGTTTAATAATCTGGGACCTTGACTCATGCCATGATAAAAAGCTGCATTGGTTTTACATTTTGGTTCAGACAAACTTAGTTAATCAGAATAGAAATAAATTGACGATTGTTGAGGAGGTTGTAACTTTTACTTGAAAAGGGTTGCAAGGTCTGAAGAAGAAGAAGAAGAAGAAGAAGAAGAAGAAGAAGAAGAAGAAGAAGAAGAAGAAGAAGAAGAAGAAGAAGAAGATTATGATGACGACGAAAAAGAAGAAACCGGTCATAAAAGCATTTTAATACTGTATATTTCATATTAATTTAAACAATTTTCTCATCACTTCCTAATAAAAATTCTTCCTTACAGGTAGGTAAAGCCATTACACTGACTTAGTCAATTTCCTGCAGAAGTTAGATTCACGTATACCAACTTAAAAATAATTACGAACTGTTCAACCGTTTTTGTAAGTTACATGACAGTAATATTAAGTTTATTTTTAATTAACAGCCAAATAATTAGTTTCATGAACGTTTCCCCTCTGACTGCCAAGCTATAAAGAGGAGGCAAAAGAATAACTCCTCACTCCTTTTTAAATTTTGAAGTTACAGTTAATTGTTAAAAGAAGTTGAAAACTCATCTTCGCCTTACGCAAGAACAGACACGAAATTGGCGTTCCAATATTTTAAAAGTAATAAACTCTACCCCAACAATGTAATGTAATTAAAATACCGCCAACTTCGTAACAAAAAAAAAGACCCCCCCCCTCGCACTTCCCTTCCAGAGAGCTTCTTTGTATTGGAATAACAATTATTCATCTTTCTTAATTTTTCAGAAGAACAAGTGCGTTATAATGCTACGTCCAGGTCTGTGGAAGAGTCTATCTCCATTACTCGGAATAATATCATTTTCATGAAGGTATATTTTTGGGCCGTAACGGTAACTCAATATTGACTTTACTTGGCTAGTATAATGGGCCGATAGCCACTCAAGAGGGGGAAACGGAATGAGTGCTAGAAGATTAATGAAAAATTTCACGCTTCAGCTGCCGCCACTAAAACAGAGTGCGTTAGCAAAAGCGACGTACAAGACGATCTCTCTCGAAGTCGAACATAATCGAAAGTAAAATTAAAACTTCTTTTCAATTGGATGAAGGATGGAGGAAGAAAATACTACCAAAAGTTTATATCATGAAGGTAACAAGATATTTTGTCACTATGCTTTTTACGCGTTTCGAAGTAATTCGATTGTTTTTTTTTTATCTCGTACGAATCGAAGAGGCTAAACAGATATTGTTAGATGATGACTATATATTTTCAACCTCAGTTTTGGAAAAACTAAAGAAAATGTCATTTTATTTTATGTCTCTTCCGGGAAATTGTACTCTAGATAAATTAATTATTGCAGATTATCCTTCGAAGCTAAGGATGAAGTTACAGGAGAATGGAGAAAGTTACACAACACAGAACTGCACGCATTGTATTCTTCACCTGACATAATTAGGAACTTGAAATCCAGACGTTTGAGATGGGCAGGGCATGTAGCACGTATGGGCGAATCCAGAAATGCATATAGAGTGTTAGTTGGGAGACGGAGGGAAAAAGACCTTTAGGGAGGCTGAGACGTAGATGGGAGGATAATATTAAAATGGATTTGAGGGAGGTGGGGTATGATGATAGAGACTGGCTTAATCTTGCACAGGATAGGGACCGATGGCGGGCTTATGTGAGGGCGGCAATGAACCTTCGGGTTCCTTAAAAGCCATTTGTAAGTAAGTAAGTAACAAGATATTTTGTCACTATGCGTTTTACGCGTTTCGAAGTAATTCGATTGTTTTTTTATCTCGTACGAATCGAAGAGGTTAAACAGATATTGTTAGATGATGACTATATATTTTCAACCTCAATTTTGGAAAAACTAAACTTTCGGAAAATGTCATTTTAATTTCGGACACTCTTCCGAAATTGTACTCTAGATACATTATTATATGCAGATGATCAGGTTCTTTTTGCTACAAATGAAGACGAGCTGCAATACTCAATACATCACCTGAATATAATAGCACAAAATTTCAATATGAAAATTTCCCCAAACAAAACAAAACTGATGGCGTTCGAAGGTAAACAGCCAGTTAGGAGTAAAATTTGCATTGAAACCCATACGTTAGAACAGGTAAACGCATTTAAATATTTAGGTTATAATTTGACATACTCGTATTTACCTGTTACTGATAAATCTGAAAATATTCAACATTTTAATGGACCCTTAAGAACCATCAACCAGGTTTTCACAACCACGAAAACCCAAAAACATACCAGTTAAAAGCATATGAAGTTCTAGCAAGACCTGTCCTCATGTTTGGTAGTGAGGCCTGGACTGTCCGAAACTCAGATGTACAACGCCTAACAACTGCGGAAATGAGATTTCTAAGGAGGACTGCCGGCTACAGCTTGCTTGACCACAAAAGGAATGAACTAATTACAAAATAATTGAAAATTACACCTATTCATGAACATCTCAACCACTATAGACAAAAATGGCTTAACCACGTCAATAGAATGGACCGTTCCAGACTCCCAAGACAAATTCTCCGCTGTATACCACATGGAAGACGATCTTTGGGACGCTCCCTGAAAAGATGGACGGAGACCGTAACAGGCCACTAGGCCTAATTCCTGCAAGGACGATGATGATGAATTTCGGACAACCTAACCTCAGTTTGAAATATAGTTAATTAATATTAGGAAAAAAAAAAAACAAAATTTGATTTCGAAAAAGCTAATTTCAATTTCGGAAAAAGTAAATTCAATATCGCAAATGATACCAAACTCAGAAAAAAATGAAGTCAACTGGGATTTAAAGTTTTTTCTTTAGCTATGTAGAAACACTAGGCCTATAGTGTGTTAGTTGGGATACCGGAAGGAAAAGGACCTTTGGGGAGGCCGAGACGTAGATGGGAGGATAAGACTAAAATGAATTTGAGGGAGGTGGGACATGATGATAGAGAGTGGATTAATCTTGCACAGGATAGGGACCGATGGCGGGCTTATGTGAGGGCGGCAATGAACCTCCGGGTTCCTTAAAAGTCATTTGTAAGTAAGTAATATTACAGCTTCCCGAAATTACATTTATCTTCTCGAAAATGGATTTTCCTTCTTCTGAAATTAAATTTGCATCTTCCGAACTTTGCATCACTATTTCCGAAAATTAAAAAAAAAAAAAATCTCCGAAATTGCAACAATATAAACATACACTTTCTCCGAATATAATTAAACATTTTCCACAATTAAAATTGACATGTATAGTGACATGTAAAATATGAAATTTCAAATTCTAAACATCCTACTTGCGGTATGGGAGAAAGGATTTACATGATTCAATATACGCAGAATGCAATTAACGCCAGGAACTTACATATTTCATAATGTTACGTTAAAATTTTCAAATTCCTTAAAATCTTTATGTATGTATGTATGTATGTATGTTTTCTCATTTTCTTTCTATTTGTGGCGTCACAGTGGGCTATCAGATTTGAATTTAAAAGGATGCAAACATGCATACATCTTGCCTAAGGTTTTTCCGTGGTTTTCCTAAGGCGCTAAGACAAATGTCGGAATGAGCCCTAAAAGAAATGGGCCACGGACCTGCACTCATATCCCCATGACCCCGGTAATTATTCTAAATTTAATTAATAATTACATCTATCCCTGCCTCTCTCTTCGTAATTGAGTCAACATAAAGCCAAATGGCTGGTCTCTACTTTGAGACGATTCACCAAGGCTCAAGTCATAAATCAATCGACCTCCATCATCATCATCATCATCATCATCCTTCACGAATTAGGCCTCTGTAGACCTGTTTCGGCCCCATCTAGCAGTCTTCTTAAAGGTCTTCCTGGTCGACGATGTCCTCTAGGTTTATACTGCATCATAATTTTTGGGATTCTTGAAACATACGACGCGAAACATACAGCCTCTCCTATCCAAATGCCATCCTCACCTTCCCGTGGTCCACCCTGTTTCTACCAACGAGGAAATGGCGACCGAGTCACAGCGGTGTAACTGTTTCATCAAATGCAGAGGAAATGCTGCATTACAAGCCTGTCCAGAGGCTAAAAGTGGCAGCCCCACTACTGGACTACCTAACGATAAGACTAGTAACCTATCTTAGAGAAAATTACATTACTTTCAAGCCTCAAACAAGCAGTATAAGGACAGAATGCTACCTGGAATGTTAGAGGGATCAATCACAAAGAAGAAGAATTAGATGAAATATCGACCTCCTTCCTAAAAGCCAAATTGGCTAGTCTCTTATATTGAGACAACTCATCCTGCCTAAGGTATTCCGTGGTTTTCCTAAGGCGTTAAGACAAATGTCGGGATGAGCCCTAAGAGAAATGGGCCACGGACCTATATGCCCTTCCCCATAAATTCCCCCTTTCGTAACAAACGACGTAATGCCCTAGTTCAGAATCTATAAAATTGCCTGTTACATGTGCGAGATCACTCATTTAGTCGCAATGCGAAAGGACAGGGAACCTTTCAATTTGCAGATTCAGAATTCACGGCGTCTCTCCTGGCGGTCTTCATCTGCCTTGTCATCGAACAACAGATGACAGAGTCTTCTCGACTCCACTTGCACTGCGAAATGGCAAAGCCCTTTCAATGTGCAAGATTACACCTGCCATCCTAACGGCAAACAAACGAGTCTTCTCGACTCCTGCACTGCGAAATGACACAGTTCCTTTCAATGTGGAGATTTACTCCAGCCATTTCTTCCTCGTCCCGTCCCGTGATCACTTTGATCACATTTCCGTCCCCTCGCGTATGTGGTTCTTAAGAGGTTAGGTCCATTTTCGGGTTTTCCCCTTCAAAATTTTCTAGAGCTCCTTCAGTGGAGCAGCGTAACCCGGAGTGAGACAAGTGGCCAACAGGCTTGGAGCTCACATATTTAGTTTCTTACAGCCCCGAACCCCTTGCAAGGACGCGTTTTGCGTACTTTTAAATTTGTCCTCCCAATTCTCCTCATTCAGTTCAATTCAACTCAATTCAATGCAACTTGCTTTTCGCTATTTCACAAAAATAAAAGGTAAAAGGAAATTATTTTTTTCAATGAATGTGATATTCATCGAAGTTATAAATATCACAATTTTCCATTTTTGTCAAGATGGAGGAATGTTCCCGGATCCCCGATGAATCCATCTATCTGCGAAAAGGTCGCTAAGATGAATTTTCACACTCTCGGCGAAATGAGATGGTGCGCCGTGTTGTTGAAGCTATGTACACAATGTCATATACTTATGTCTTTCCTCTGGGATTCAGAAACCAACTATCGTTAATGATATGGATGGCCCACCTGTCAGCTTCGGATTCACGAATGCCACCCAGGCCACCTGTCGGACTTGGACAATCATCCATATAAGGGCACACAAAGGACCAAAGCGTGCGTAAGTGTACGGACCCATCCAGAGTCCAGTTCCCGAAAAGCCAAGCCATGATAAACAGAAGTACTTATTCCACAGACTCGGAAAGCAGTACTGTTATTGCAAGTTATCTTGAACTTCCTGAGCGGCGACAGAGGGGCAGAGGGAAGGAAGCGCGTAACATAGGTGGAGCCAACTGAGTTGTTTGCGCATGCTCCGCATCATAATCTCTTGTCAAAAAACATAGATTTATTTCGTTCACTGCGTACCAGTAGTGTTACCATGGAGCAGCAACCACAGGGTAGTAATTATGGTGAAATCACACCACCGCGGAGAAAAAGTAACGCTGTTATCCACAGCGGAGAAAGAAAAATTATCGCAAATATAATTAAGTGTTGCGAGGAGGAAAAATTAAACAAATGTTTGCTGGAACCTCTTGATAAGGAATGTGAGAGAACGGCTAAATACTGTGGCAAAAGTATTAGTTCCGTGAAGAGAATTAAGAATAATATTGAATTACAACCGAATGAACCTCACACTACTCGGGAAAGAATATGTATGTAATGTTTAGAATTATTGCTATAATAGTTATGTACAATAGTGTGTGTACTGTGAGCGACATAATAAATTACTGTTGTAAGTTATTATTTCGATATAGTTATTCAAAACATATTATTTCATTCCAGAATTAGGACTTGTGTAAAGTTGAAGTGTACGACTTCGATCAACATGTCATTCGGGATACAGTCGAAGAGTTCTATCTTGTTCAGAAAGTAGTACCTACGATTAAGAAGATAATTCCGAATGGATGATGCCATTGACGAAATAATAATTTTGGACCAAACGATGATAGCAGCAACGATAGGGATATGGATTGTGTATAGGCGTAATTGTAAATTAATGTAAATTCAAATAATAAGCCTGTAAAATATTGTTATAACAATATGTACATATTAGTCATGTAGTTGGGTTGGGTCTGTTATTGTATGATTGCAGCAGTTCTTGAAATTTATCCAACCTAATTGGTCTGATCGATTCAAGTAGAGAATTACTGATGTAAGAGGGTTCTTAACAGCCGATTGCACGTGCACTGAGATTGCCACGTCGGACTGATAAGTCAGTCTGCACTGGATGGAATCCAATTCCCCAGTCCGCTATGTCGATCGGTACGAGAAATATCATGCAAGGCAATAAAGCTAATCTTTAAATGCCCCAGTCTTTTATTCCTTTATCTCGGCTCAAGAAATCACAGCTTTAATAAACGTCTAATTATTCGTTACAGCTACGTAATAAAGTTAATTAACGACAATTCGATTAAGTAACAGTTCTATGACAACGAATTTCAAAATAATTTCTGATCATTTAGTTCTTCACGGAAGGGAAATAAAAAAGAGATATGCTGAGGAAAGTTGTTTTATCGTTTTAGACGCTTTTATAGTCTCAAGAGAGAAAAACTGATATTGCAAACTTTAGAGATTAAATTAATTAAATAAGACTTTTAAAGATAAAAATGGAAACTCATAAATACCGATTGTATAAACACAGTTAAGGATGCCAGTTCGAAGATAGGTTACACCCAAGTAACGGAACACACAAAATAGGAGAGAAGAATGCAGTAATGAAGAAGAAGAAGAATGAAACGATCCTTAAGAAGTTTTCTGGATTCAAATAATTTTTAGTGCGATTCTTATAAGTTAAAATTTACGTTAATATATTTGGATGTTAGAATATCAGTGATTCTTCACCTTCTCAGATTATTGAGTTAAACCAACAGGACATCGAACAATGAACTGTGAAGATGGCAAGTATTCTACTCGTACCTCTTACCCGCTGACCTGTAACAGTTCGAATCGAAGTAGGTCTAATCTAGAATGGTTAACACATTATCTTGTGCTACCTCTCGAAGATCCTGAAAAACGTTCTTAACATCCTTGCAAGGAACAAATACCAATGTCAACACCATGTAGATGTGTGCATTTTTATAGCTACTGTACTAGTGTGTGTGTGTGCGTGTGCGTGTGTGGATAGAAACACAGTTTTGATCCATAAAATCGTATTTTTAGCTGCCTGAAATTGTATTTTTAGGATCCTGAAACAGTATTCTTAGTGCTTATTTTGATAATTATATAGCATACTAGTGGCTTGTGCAGCAAATACTGCTGCAAACTAAGTTCGTTAGACGTTCAAATACAAATATTTTAGATTTATTTTCAATGAAGAATACTTGTCTTTTTTTATAGTTATTTGCTTCCACAATAATGAAACATACTCCCCCCTTTGAATGGATTTTTTTTAGGCCAAATACTTTTTCTTGAACCTATCCAACTTCAGTTTTTGAGTTTCAACGCGAAAACGCAAGTATCAATGTCAGGACGATAGCAGTAGCTATTTCACGTCATTGTGGATTGTAGGCAAAATTAAAAAAAAAAAAAAATGTCAGGTTTGCTAAGCTTTCGAACAATAGCATTTTCGTATAGCTGCTGCATGTAGAACTTGAAATGTAGAGCGTAAAATCATTTTATCCTACTAAGAGATCTTGCTGAAATGATCTGGAGACTACAAAATTTTCTAGGCCTCTTATTTTATCAGTAAGTAATGCCTTTTGATCTTTCCTTAGGAACTGTAATTTTTGCGCTCTCTCGAGCCAATACTGAAGACAATGACACATATCAATATCTACACTACACCGCCAATATGTATATGAAAAAGACCCAACCCCACTGGGTTAATAAGTATAAAAATATTTGATTTTTAATAACAATATTATTATCTTACTTAAGTTTTGTAGTTATATATAGCAGCCTCTCAGTAATTTATAGAAATGAAGATCTGAATTAAGATATTCTCTATATTTACTTACATAACCACAAAACGTTTCACTTTCATGTCATCAATATAGCATCAATATTATATACAATTAATGAAAAATAGATGCATCATGATATTAACTATAATAATATTTAATTTCTAATGGTAATAATGTCATCAAACCACCTCGAGTTTCGTAGATTTGAATATCCAATACACAGCTGTACTCAGAAAATTATACACTGCAGAATCAGTTTTTAATAACAAATTGAATTGAGCTCTAAATATGCCGGCAATCCTGCAGGTCATGGCCTTCGAGTAATAGCCTATTGTTTATTGTAGTGTGTGTTTTGTTCTGAAATTCAATCAAGTCGGCCGTGATTCAATAAAATAGTTCTCAAAAATGACAACAGATGGATTTCGGAAAATAGGAAAATTATGTAGGAAAAATGACATTTCACTGAAAACTACTACATTTCCGAAAACCTTTGGATGCCAGGCATGAAAATGAGGGGTCACTCATTAAAATCCGTTCAGCCGTTTTTCCGTAATTTCCATTACCAGTTCAAATTATATATATATATATATATATATATATAGAAGATAGATTATAGGAACCAAAAAGTTGATTTTTAAGGTACTAAACATCCGATGTCTAGTGATAAGCCACCTTAACTTTCGTCGTGTTTTGAACATTTCATATCATATTAAATTTTATAATATATATTAATTTTTTATGTTATAAGTTTTATAATATCAGAAAGTAGTAGGCCTAGTAGTAACGGCAGTAGTATTTCGTATTCAACTGGTTTAATCACATTATACACATTGGTAATATATGTGGTTTTTGGTCTAACATAATAAGTACTCTTGATTCCTGTTTCGCCACAAACTACACACACATAGGACGACGGTTTCCCTGGTATTTGTTCCACGAAAATCTATATGTCACGTACTTGCCCAAATATGTCCTTTTCTTTAATTTCTCACGATTTTAATTGTTGTCTTTTGATATTGGCGGTCTGGAAGAAATTTTATGGTTCACGAAAGTATACGAATATAATGACTGAATATTAAACTGAAAACCATCGACAACACATTCCCTCTGCTACTCTATTTGTTCACATCAACGATTGTAGAGAAAGCATAATTTAAGAAACACTGGATTTTTTCTGAGAAGAAGCATTCACAGAAATAAACAGTGACTTCCTTCCTTTCTCTGTGTCTTTTTAAGTAACCCACAGGCTGGAAAGCTTCATGAATGGAGGCCTGGTTTGAACGAGCCATCATCTGCATTTGAGATGGTAATAAAGGGATTTTTTTTTTTCTGTCGCTACTCTCCGCCCGCTCCTTGAAACACGTATCATGGCAACAGCTGACTCTTCTTTTGTTCCAAAAACAGCGAAACTTCTCTGTTACAAGCTTTCTTGTTTTAAGAAAATTAGCATTAATATAATTGCAGCATTTTCTACATTTGTACATATAGGATGCATCGTATTAATGTAACACATGCAATATCTTGCCTATTTGACTAATATAAACTTCTCTATACAGATTTAATTTTAAACTGAAATACTAATAAAAATTCGATAACAGATTTTAATAGAGACGCTACTAAAAAAAAAACAGTTTTTTTCTTACTATAGTGCGTAAAGTTGCATTTTATCCACTGCCATCAGTGCGTAAAGTGAGCTTTTAAAACACTAGTGCGTAAAAGAGTAAGTAATCACTTTAATAATAATAATAATAATAATAATAATAATAATAATAATAATAATAATAATAAATTTTATTTTCCCTGGCAGAGTTAAGGCCATCAGGCCTTCTCTTCCAGTCAACCAGGATCAAATCACATACAGAAAAATACATACAGATATACAAATATTAACTTAAAAATAATAATAAACATAATAAAGTAAAAAAGAGATTGAATACATACACAAAATCAGTATTAACTTTAAAATAATAACAATAAAAAATATATATAATAAAAAAAGAGACTGAATACATATTCACAAACAGGAAAATACATTCTAGTATACAAGTATTAACTTAAAAAAAAAGAATTAATACATATGAATATAATCTCACAACTAAAGGACTAGTACAATTAGTATGATCAGCACAGCACGTGTTACATTGAGACAATGACAATTATCTACGTATTAGTGTTAATGGAAAAATAAAGTAATGACTGTGTAAAATAATGAATGATAATAAAATAATAATAATAATAATAATAATAATAATAATAATAATAATAATAATAGTAATAATAATAAATGAAAATTATACCCATAAAACTAATTCTGTGCATTTAAAATATTTCTAAACAACCTAAACGCACTGCTATTCATTTTACGCACTTCCAAAGAAAATCCAATGTACGAACTTCATTCAATAACAAATTATTAAATTACCACGATCTTTCATGACGTAAATATTACATGTAACATAAATAAGTACCGGTAACAAATTTAACAATAATATTTACATTTTAACCCGTATTATTCTGAAATATCTGTAGTACTCATTACAACAACATGTAGCATAGCTTTCAACTTTTCCTATCCGCTTCATTAATTTAACATGGCCGAGCTAGATGGCCATGAAATTGTGATCATGACTACAACAGGCTGTAATTCTATGGATACTTATTTGTTAATTATTCTGAGTATAGACGGCCGTGAAATCGTGAATACGTGAAGTATGATCTATGTATTAGTGGACGATTGTTCGTCGGATGACTCAGATGAGGCAGATAGGCCTGGATCATGCAGATATATTGAAAACGTCAAAATTTTTAACTGTACTTATCTGTTTTTTATTATTCTGCTAATTTATTTTTCATATTTCCATTAACGATTTCTGTTTGTTTATTTATTTTTTTAACCCGCCGGCACACGCACATTATTTTATAGCGGTAGCACATGCGTTGGGCATTTTTTACCCCAAAACAAATAAAGTGTTACTAACAACAAAATATAATTAATACTGAAATGCTATAATTTTATAACTGTTAGGAATAATTTAAAGTAATTTGAACACTTCTTTTTAATTTAACTATCATATGAATATTAACTTTGAGTGAAAGTCTTCCACATAAAGCACCACAATATTATATTTTTTATTTCAGTGCAAACACAAATGTAAAAATGAAAGAGAAAGTATTTATGAGCATCACTCGTCCATTCATTCACTATCACCACTTCCGGTATCAGCACACTCCTCACAAAAAGGCGCCAAATGTTCCTTACAAATCATCTTGTTGCACCTATGGCGTGAAGTGTTAGTTTTACGATCCTTCTTGCTAGGACATACCTCACATCGACTTGAGGACATCTTCATTCGTTTCTGTGTTGCTTGGGTTAGTTCCTCCACACCATTCATTCTTCGAATAGTGGATCTGATTTCCAAAGGCAAATTCTTCTATGTCAACCGATGAGCCAAATAATTTTTCACCAATCCAAGAGCCAGTTCCTTCAGAAATGATCGGCGGATGATTGGTCCTTGTGAAGAAGCATTGTTAGTTTTATAAATAACTAAAGAATTAATTGCTGTGATGTTAAGAAGACCAAAAAACACGGTAAGTGGCCAACGTCGGGATTTCCTGGACACACTGTATGTACCGCACAGTTCATCCACTACATCAATTCCTCGTTTAGTAGCACTGTAAAACGTTATTATTTCCGGTTTCTTTTCCTCTCTGGTGTCTGGATCAATTGCATCATCATAATGCATAGTGGGAGCTACTAGAACAATTTTTCCTGGTTTTGGAACATAGGAAGTGAGAGTCAGTCTATCCTGGAATCCAAAAATACTGGAAAACTGTCCACGCCTTTTCTGCACAAATTCAGGAGGAATTTCACATTTATCTAGTCTTACAGTTCCAACACATGTTAAGTTGTGATCATTGAGAAGTTCTTTGGCAAGTGGCACACTCATAAACCAGTTATCAAACGTAACATTTCTTCCAGTTCCACTAATTGGAGTAATCAGCCGTTTGACCACATCAGATGGAGAATTTTATTGACGGTATTGGCCTTCTGGTTGCATACCACAGTATATTTCCAATTTCAACACATAGAAAGTGCGGGAATCAGCTAGTCCAAATATTTTTATGCCATATCTGGCTGATTTGCTTTTGATATACTGTCTGAATAAGCAGTGTCCTCGGAAGGGCTCCAATTTTTCATCGCTGGTGCAATATTCAGCAACTGTATAATTTTTCTGGAAGTTCTTTATGATAGAGTCAAAAACACTTCTAATTGGAGCGAATCTATCAGTCGCTTTTCTAATTTCTCTTGTAGTAATGTCGTCGAAACGAAGGCACCACAAAAGAAAGAAGAATCTGTTTACTCCCATTGTTGCTGGAAACAAAGGAATTCCTGTTCCATCAGTTGTCCACAAATCTTTAGCGTTGAGTTTAGCTGACCTCAGTGCACCAGCAAAATATAACAGACCAAAAAGTGCTTTTATCTCAGTCTGATCAGTTATCGAAGCATCACGTTCGCGAAAGAAGTTGTTCTGGATAGATCTGATGTAAATATTTGTGTAACTTGAAAATATCAACTTGAAAATGGCAACTTTGCTTGGCGAGATTGTCCCTTACACCCCGGAAGGTGAGTAACTATATTGCACGCTCTGGTCCTAACATTTCGAGGTGGTAGACTCTTCCTCCAAGAAGTCCCGTCTTTACCTTTGTAAGTAGTAGGCCTAAACTGAGATAGTGGAGCGTTGTCGTCACAGTCGTCATCATTACTCTCTGCTTCCTGTTCCTGTTCTGTATCGGTATTATCTTCACTTTCCAAAATATGATCATCTTCATCTTCCGATTCACCTTGAATAATTTCTTGTTCGTCCTCTTCATCCAGCCAGCCTACTATTTGACGACTTTGTCTAGACTCTAAGTCCATTTTGAAATGTAAAATACAAATGGAACACTATCAAAATTATTCGCTACTACTGCTTCTTAAGCACATGCGCGGGGTATTTCTTACCCGGTCTTTATATAAACATGTGCAAACTTGTGCAGCCACAAGAAAACAAACTCAACCATACGTACAACAATGCACCAAGATCTGAAAGAAAGATACTGAAAATGCGGGATGAATTTAAACTTGATGGACAGTGTTGCCAACAAATAAAATAACGCCTGGGTATTTTTTACCCCAGCGCGTGTGCTTACGGGATCTTTACATGTACTTTCTTATTTCTCTCTGTAATAAATTTTAATTCGTAAATAACATGATCGTAACAATCATTTAGACTTGGCAACTCTGTAAAATCTGACGTTTGGCACAAGTCGAAGCTGCTTTCAGGCAGAACGTTAAGGCTTGTCCCGAAGTATAACACTGAAGATAAAGAAGTCCATAAACATTTTCTTTTACTTAACATGCAAAGTTATTCTCTTATAAGCCCTATCATGAAAATATATCAAATTAGCTTACGGCCTCAAAACTCATCTCGCTGGAGAAAACTTTCATAATCTTAACATCACTCCAAGATTTCTATTAATTTAACAGCATCTCGGTGCGTGAAGAATATGAACTTCAATGACTTAAAGCCGTTGTATGTTTCTTAAAAGTACGTCGGTGAGTGTTATGACCTTTACACGATGCTAGAGGCGCAGCAGAAGTTGTGAAATATGAAATCAAGGTACTCTCTTTTATTAGCTATAAGCTACACTCAAGAATATAAGAAAATGTTTCTTGCGGTACGGTTAGACAGGCGTCCATTTCTTAAAGTGCAAGCATGGTTGGGAAAATAATTATATAAACCACACGGAAGATAGTGACTGGAATTCTTCGAGTAACCCCCCCCCCCAAAAATCCTAAATTCAGTGGGGAAACCGTGTAATAGTAATATACGTTACAAGAGCGGTATGTTGACGTTTTCATGTTCGAGGAAAAGATTGAAAAAGCGAAACGTAGTTGAGCTTTTTTAATTTCCGAGAACATGAAAACAAACATACAGCTCGTGTATCGTACATTATTTTGTGCGAAGATCGTTTATTACATACCTGAAAGACGAATTTTTAATTAGTTGCCATGAAATCTCCATGTTGATTTCTGTTTAATGACGGCAACTTCGGAAAACCAAAATATCTTTCTTCAACATTGTTGCTATAAAATGTTTTCTGTGTTTACTATACTCCAGCAGGCCGTGATATACGTCTGTCTTTTTTTTCCCCCTCAGTCTATAAATGCGAACTTAAAACAAACGGTAAGGTTATGTAATGATTTATTTTTCATTTTAATATTTTAACAATATTATTTATATAACATATTGCAGTAATAACATCGGCATCTGGAATCTTGTTGATTTTTTCACGGCTTCATTAATGTTACTTGTATCAGGAATGCAATAAGTTTCGTGGAGTAGTAGACTTTATAATTTTTGCAAATATTTAAAAACAATAATTAACAAGCAATTTAGGTGGAATTGCAGTGGTAAGCAATTTAAATTATTACTATGTTAATTTCTGTTTAATCTAAAATATATGTTAAAAGCCTTCAGTAAAATGAATGTTGCTTAAGCGGTAAGAAAAATGTTTTCTGTGTTTACGTTGGGAATATTGAATGTGGTATTTTTTACCTCAGTCTATAAATGCGGAAAAAACAAATACGCAAGATTATGTAATGATTTATTTTTCATTTTAATATTTTAACAATATTATTTATATAAGGCTATTCTGTTAACATCAGCATCTGGAATCTTGTTGATTTTTTGTAAACTCGGCTTCATTTAATGTTACTTGTATCAGGAATGCAATAAGTTACAGTGAAGTAGGCTGCCATGAAAGACAGGACAGACCAAACTACCTGAACCAAGAACCCAGTATTGCCAACCGTATGATCTGGATTTCGTTAAATGCGATTACGATCCAAAACCAAAATATCTTTCTTCGATCATTTTGCTATAAAAGAGTGTAAAACATAACAAAAGCAGGGATTTTATACGTTGTCTTTTTTTTTGAAATTCTATAAATGCGAACTTAAAACAAATGGTAAGGTTATGTAATGATTTATTTTTCATTTTAATATTTTAACAACATTATTTATATAACATATTGTCGTAATTCCTCGGACTGCCATCTGAGAATCTTGTTTTTTCCCTCTTCCGGTAATGTGTTCGCTATTTGAATGCGTTTCCGGCACTAACAGTTGGTTTATTTTTTCCAAATGTTTAAAAACCGGAATTAACATTCTTTGGTGAAACCACGGTATCCTCTGGGCTGAATTTATAATTATTACTCCTGTTAAACATCTTCCTAAAAATAATATGTTAAAAGCCTAAAGCAGTTCGACTCTGGACCACAGCCTGAAGTTAAATTGAGCTTGTGTTACGTTGGGAAGCATGAATGATGCCGTATTTCGAACATATGGCGTTTGGTTCTCTGCGGAAAACAAGCAAATGAAGATCTCACACAAACTCTATTACCATTATTTTGAAGTCAATGCAAAATCTTAAATATTAATTTAGGCTATTCTGTTCATCAGTTTGTGCAGCATCCTCCATGTTCTCCTCTCATACTGTAAACTCGGCGGCATTTTCTGTTTTACGCCTCGCACAGTTACAGTGAACTATGCGTCCATGAAAGACAGGGACACCAAACTCCTGAACCAAGAACGCCGTAAATTGCCAATGTTACGATCTGGACTGGTTCTAAATGCGATCGTAACGATCCAACTTTGCGGATATACGTAAAATGCCAACGATCCTTTTGACAAAGAGGGTAAAATTTATCAAAAAGAGAGTCCATTTTAAAATTTATTACAATTTATGACATTTGAAATTTTATATATACATTCTCCCCTTCACTATTACGTAACACTTCTGCAACACGTCTGTCCAGTCGATTGTCGGAAACATATTTCTATAATTTGTCGCCCCATTTGACTGCCACTGAGCTGCTTTTCTTCCTCTTCCGGTCTGCGGTGGTCGCTTTTGATTTGGCGTTTCCGGCGACTAACAGTTGGTCTATTTTCCTTCCCATTGTTCTCCGAACCCGGACTTCTCTCTTCTGACGCACACCACGGTATCCTCTGGGCTGACCTCTATATTGCTCTCTCCTGACTACGCCCCATCTTCCTCCAAGCTGTCCACTGCCTCCAGTTCGAAAACTCTGGATAACAGCCTAAACGTTAAAAATGAGCTTTCGTACTGGACGACAGCATGACATCCCTGAAGGGCCTCGAACATATGGCGTTTGAGAAATTTCTTCTCGCCTAACCCGCTCATTGAAGTCCTCACGGGCATTAAAAATCAGGTATTGTGACAGGTATTTTGCGTCTTGCAAAATCATAACTTTTAATTTATAATTTGCGAGTTTGCAAACTTTACGACGCCTCCTGTTCCAAGATCGCCCCAGGTTATTTGCGCCCTCTGAATGATCCCACTCCCGAAGTTCGATGCCCAGTTGGGCCATAAGAACTACCCGTCGAACTACAAGTCTTCCATCGACTGTTAGACAAGGTCTCTCTTTCCTCTTCCGGTACGCCGTAAATTACAATGTTATTTCGTTGGACTGGTTCTCCAGATAGTCGATTTTGCCTCGCTAAAACAAGATGCTTTCTAACATTTCAACTTTGGATATCACGGAGGCCAACGCGGTTTCTATATCCAGAAATTTGTTCGTCAAAGAGTCCACTTTAGAGAATTTCTCGCATTTCTGCCCTCATTTCCTCTACCATCTTCTTCAGCGAAAACTTCCATTCTTTTCGGGAGACAACGCAACCGGCAAGACGTCTGATCTCCACCACAGCTACGGATTGACCATATTTCTCATTTAACATTTCGCCTATGTCTCCTGTCCAGGCGACATGAAGATGATTTCGTAAAAAATATTATAGCGACAAGAAATCGCGTAGTGTCATTAACGCCTATTCAAAATGATGTTGACAAATATTCCTTTGTTTATTTCAAATATCTCAGAGAAATGGTCTCTCCAATCCTCTCAATAATCTAAACACATACGCATGCAGTAACTAGTAAGTTGGTTGTAATGTTTTGAAAACCCCATAACAGAAAAAGGAACTAAACTTATTCAAAATATGAGCATATTTTGTGCATACAAAGGAACAAGGAAAAGCCATGTCAAGGATGGATCGCAGCTAGATGGCCAGACGTTTTCGTGATAGTACCGGGCAAAAAGTCAGGTATTGTGACAGGTTCTGACGAGAAATAGTGGCAATGGAATCAGAAGATTTATTTTATTGGGATATTTTACGACGCTGTATCAACATGATGATGGTTGATTTATGTCTGAATGATGAAGGTGATAATGCCGGTGAAATGAGTCCGGGGTCCAGCACCGAAAGTTACCCAGCATTTGCTCATATTGGGTTGAGGGAAAACCCCGGAAAAAACCTCAACCAGGTAAATTGCCCCGACCGAGATTCGAACCCGGGCCACCTGGTTTCGCAGCCAGACGCGCTGACCGTTACTCCACAGGTGTGGACGGAATCAGAAGATAGTGATAGTGTAACTTAACCAATGTTTTACCTCTCAGCCTTAAAAAGAACCTGATCCAAACTTTAGTGATGCCCCACTTCGATTATTGCGATTCTCTATTCACGAATCTAAATACTGATCTTGCCCATAGACTACAGCGTGTTCACAATATCTGCGTTCGTTTCGTTTGTAACATTAGAAAATTCGATCATGTAACACCGTCACTAGAATTGTTGTCTTGGAGTCCACTTAAAGAAAGAAGATTCTTCAATTCTCTCTTATTACTATTTAAAATCATCCACACCTCCACACCCTCTTACCTAGCATCTCGTTTTATTTACCTTTCACTACCTCGAACTCGGAACATATACCTTTTCTCTATTCCTCGCACAGAACATCCTTCTACTCATCATCTTTCAGCATATCTATTCCACGCCTCTGGAATTCTCTCCCTGACCACGTCAGAGACTGTCGGACAATTTCAAAATTCAAATTTAAATTAAAAAATCACATTCTAGTTCGTGGAATTGCTTGTTGAACACCTGTCAGGTTGCGCAACTTCACCTTAACATATGACATATAGTAAATATTGTAACTATGCTGTTGTAAAATTGAAAATTAATATGTAATGTAATTTATTATTATTACTACTACTACTATTATTATTATTATTATTATTATTATTATTATTATTATTGTCAGTTATCAATATCATCATTGCTATCTCTGTTTTCTTTCTTTTTGTTGTATTAGCTCGATGAGAGCTCTATAGCGTTCTTTTGACTCTGCTGACCCTCTAAAGGGCTTTAACTTAATTTGTATCATTTTCATCAGTGTTTGTATTTCTTTTTTGTATTTATATGTGCTATCTGGTAGGATGGAAGAGAAGGCCTTATGGCCTTAATCCTGTCAGATTAAATAAATTATTATTATAGTGATATCCTGGTAAGTCATACTACCAAAAAATCTACATCCGGTGTACTTCAATAGATGCCATTGATAGAGGAAACGACAGACCAATTAACATCGAACCCACCGTGCGCTTTGAAACTGCAATTGAACAAGTCATAGCAGTACATGAAGAAAAGAAGACCATCTATGACCCTACAATTCAATACTTTAGGGATTATTATCATATACAAGGACAGATTGAAGTACTTGGACTATTATTCGGAGCAAGGGGAAGAATTCCAAAATTCTCAGTTGAATGTTTCAAGTCTTTTGGAATTTCTTTAAAAATTTTGAAAATTATTGCTATAGACGTAATGAAATATTCTGTTCAAATTTTACGTAATCACTTGTACAACTAAATTTCCTTATATTTTGATTACTAATACTTATTGAATAAAAGTACTTTCCCAAGGGTAGCTTCCATTTGAAAATAATAATCATAAATACTGATAGCAACAAATGTTTATTTTTTATTTTTATTTGTTTAGTATGCTGTCTTTTGGCAACCCTTACTAAAGGGCAGCTACCCTTGTGGGATTTATGTATCCCTAAGTGTGTAGTTACTTTTGCGTCATCTGTATATCGCTCCGTCAGTTCGTACGTAGAAAGAGGCAGACGAATATTACAGAGTTGAAAAATACCCGCAATGCAAGGCAGACGGCACCTAAGAGCTACAAGCCACAACCTGACAAGACATTTTTGAAACGAATTGAAATTTACAGATTTTGAAACCATTTAAATTCATATAATAGAGTTGTCCTGGCAATCATGATTTAGTAATTTCATTTTATATGTTTTTTCCGATAAGCAAGTTGTATTACTATATTAAATTAACATGAGCAGTCTGTGCTTATTTAATTTTATATAAATTAATTATAACCTGAACGTTTTCGGCACTAATGTGCCATTTTCAAATGTATGAAAGTTTGCCTCATTACATTTTTGATGCATGGACTGGAATTTTGTTTCCCAGATTTGAACATAACAAGTAAAAATTATACAAATAATTAAAACAAAAATCAAAGAATACTATCAGTTCTTTGATGTGTCCATTATTTTGTAGAAAATTATTTACAAAATGGTTCAGAAGTTTAATTTTCATTTATCTTCAAACCTATTTGTTCTTCTGACTTGTCATCTTTTTAACCAAACATTGTTCTACAAAGATGGACAATAACATGAACGTTTAGGCACTAATGTTGCCATTTTCAAATTTGTTCTTCTGAAAGTTTGTCCATCTAATTACATTTTCAAAAGATGGACACATGAACTGTGTAAGTTGATTGACATATAATTTGTTCTTCTGCTGATTTGTCCATCTTTTGTAACCACATTGTTCATAAAGATGGACAAATTAAAACACTCAATTAGTTGATAGGTTTTTTATTGTTAGTAATATTGATCAACTAATTTGTTCTTCTGCTATGTTGTCCATCTTTTGTAACCACATTGTTCTACAAAAGATGGACAACATAGCAGAAGAACAAATTAGTTGATAGGTTTTAATTGTTAGTAATAATGATCAACTAATTTGTTCTTCTGCTATGTTGTCCATCTTTTGTAACCACATTGTTCTACAAAAGATGGACAACATAGCAGAAGAACAAATTAGTTGATAGGTTTTAATTGTTAGTAATATTGATCAACTAATTTGTTCTTCTGCTATGTTGTCCATCTTTTGTAACCACATTGTTCTACAAAAGATGGACAACATAGCAGAAGAACAAATTAGTTGATAGGTTTTAATTGTTAGTAATATTGATCAACTAATTTGTTCTTCTGCTATGTTGTCCATCTTTTGTAACCACATTGTTCTACAAAAGATGGACAACATAGCAGAAGAACAAATTAGTTGATAGGTTTTAATTGTTAGTAATAATTGAGTGTTTTAATTATCTATATGAAAGTGTTTTACATGTTATGTTCAAATCATCAAGGGTACACATTATATGTCTCACTTACACAGTTCATGTGCATCTATTTGAAAATGTAATTAGGCAAACTTTCATACATTTGAAAATGGCACATTAGTGCCGAAAACGTTCATGTTATAATCAATTTATATAAAATTAGATAAGCACAGATGGCTCATGTTAATTTAATATAGTAATTTAATATAGTAAATCATGATTAATTTTTGTATCTCTCTAACAAATTTCTATCTGTGACGAATAATTATTCTATCTGTAACGAACTGAATGTCACGAATTGTTCGGAAGTGAATTTAAATAAATCAATTCGAAGGAAGAGGGAACGTAATCCATTATTCGGAATTAATGAGTTTCGAAATAATGACTTTCTGAATTCGGTTTTCAGAAACTTGAAAGTAGGATTACAGCCTTTTGGAAAAATGGTCACTCAAAAAATATATGATAATCGTAAATAACACGAATAATTAATTAAGACTACCATAGCGTCATAAGAGATTATATTTGAAAGAAATCAATCGCTGGGAAGACAAAATTTGTGATATTGAAATCAAGCTCCAGAGGCTAAACCATGAACTGGAAGAAATGAAGGAACAAAACAAAGCGACACGGCATCGACTCCAGTTTTCAGTTATAGCCTAGATCATATATGTAACAGATAACTCCTCGCTACGTTAAAATCGGCAGCACTTTGAAGAGAACGACCGCCAGGATCGCCACCCGTCCGCCGTAAACGAACACGAGATGCCAGCACAGTCGCTAATGCAATTCAAATGGGAATTATGACGTGACTCCTTATGATACCAACTAGATGGCACCGTAGTAAACCTGACAAAAGTTGTTAACCTCAAAGCCTATAAGCCCGACATATCTGTTACATATATGATCTAGGGTTATAGCCAACGTTTGCAACAATAGAGCATAACATCCCTTCTCTTTGAAGTGTCTGTGACGGGATAACAAAGACTGAAATTTCAGATAATGAAACTTGCACAATGTCTACCAATTTGCCACGTGGCATGTAATGTCAGTCTAAATTTCAAACAAGAGTATCACATCTCCCAAAGACAAAAAGACAAACACCTTGTGAAATCAGACCCGGACGTTGCGTGTCAAAGTCTTCCTATTACAAAGACTTCTTTGTATCCTTCCGCCTTAATGCAACTGTTCGCGTGCGATAAACGTTTCATCCGACACCATATACAACAGTGTTTGTTCGTGCGGAGATGCGATCTCTGGCCACTTGTAGCTCTTTCCTTCCTTTCAGCTCAAAGTGCCTGATCTTCAGAATCTTCCCATATCTGTCATTTGATTGCTACGGTAACAATGAATATGCTGGAATAAACATGGCAAGAAAATTGATTTCAGTTTCGATTTCGTTACCGCAGCTAATGGCTCACGTGGAGAGACTTATAATGGATGCTAATTTTATTTTGATGTGAAACTTCTGCATTCGACCTACATATTGGTAAAATGTGTAACACTTCTGTGTAAGATTAAGTTCCTAAAGTTGATTACATGAGCAGCACTATCGTTTTCGTTACTGCTTTAGCCGATAGATGGCAGTTTTTCAAACGAAATATGTGTAAAAGAAAATGACTCGTACAATAACAGTCGGCGTGCCTCAGTTGTAGGTTGAAATCCTATCGAGGGCGATAGTAAATTTTAGTTTAGTTAAATCTAGTATAGTTTAATCTGGTTTAGTTTAGCTGAGTTTAGTTTTGTCTATTTTATTCTAGTTCAGTTTTAGTCTAGTTTAACTTAGTTTAGTTTAATCTAGTTTAGTCCAGTTATTTTACGATGAAAGAGTAATGGAACGGAGAAAAATTCTTCCGGCGCCGTATGATGACGCAGAATATCTGCATGGAAATATCATATGTACTTCGGTACATTAAAATAAAATAATATATATGAGATGCGTAAATCACTTCGTGATTTAAGACGGCGCTTATTCCGTCGGATCCCGGCCAACTAGTCACTCATATCGAATGCACCTCAGCACATGTGTGGACTTCGGTCCTGGGTTCATAGACATCTATGACGTAGTGCAGAGGGCGGCCAATAGAGGGAACCCAAGAGTTGGAGCTTAATCTGAGACGATTCTAACCGGCGTCGGAGTTGTATCCGGTGTGGCTTAGTGGATAAAGCATCAGCACGTAGAGCTGAAAACCCGGGTTCAAATCCCGAACAGAGTTTTTCCGTTCCATTACTCTTTCATCGTATGACGACGCAGAATATCTGCATGGAAATATCATATGTACTTCGGTACATTAAAATAAAATAATATACCAGTTATTTTAGTTTAATTGAGTGTACTTTAGCATTAGTTTGGTTTAGTTTAGTATATTTTAGCTTCAATTTCCTTTAGGTTAGCTTTAGTGTGGTGTACTGTAGTAATGTAGTTTGACGTGAGATAAACATTAGATTTCACTAAAAGTGTACCCTCTTCACCCTGGGCATACTGGTCGTTGACTATGCCTTCTGGGCTGATAAAAGGAGTAATATGTAATTCATTCCTTATCCTCTGCTTGAAACAACGTTAAATTGGTATGGCCTAAGATTCGACGTAATATCGCAGAAATGTACAGCAAATGTTTAGCTTTCACTGAAATTAGCAAAATAAAACTGAGCATTTATGAAAAATTTCAGAATCTATCTCCGTTTTTACCTGAAGTAAACTTCTCATTATTTCTTTCACATATTACCACATCGCTATAAATCGATGGCTACGGTAAACAGGATCTCGAGTGAGGGAACAACATAGTTCAATTAATTAAAATAAAATTTACGAGACATTCATAAAAGTAAAGCTACACGTTTGTGAAGAGTAGCTATTTAATAAATTTCTGTGCGTTTTTAGTTTCAACATCGTTGTTATTGTACTTGAAACTGTATGTTTAGTTTCAATATTATAAAACAGACCACTTAGCTTCAGAAGAGCATCAGTTTAAAATTGTTTCCATTACTGGAGATGGGTAAGATTTCACATCGTTTCAAATGTTATTTCTACCTTAATTTTCAGTTAAAAAAAAAAAGAAAGGGATGTGAAGAGTATCTCACTCATTGGGGTGTGACAAACGGCTAAAATCACTTCACTACTCTTCAGTCCTTTATAACACCCCTATGAGGATATCCTAATTACTTTTTCTTTCCCACCTGAAGACTAAATCCAAATCTTATTAAATAGTCCGTTTAAGATCTGTACAAAATTTGAGCTCTCTATCATTAATAGGTTCTGAGTTATATCAATTTATAGTGAGTACTGTGACCAGAAAAGCAATTTACGGAAAAAACACAACTAGAGAGTCACCTGATAATATAAACTTTCACTTGAAGGGCCAGGCAATGACTGTTGTGGACTTAGTATATTTACTACCTTTTTTTACATTTTCTGCCTCGTTTTTTGAGCAGTTCCACAAAGTTTTTCATATGTTTTACAAGTCTAGCCTTCTATTTGCTAATTCTGCCCATGATTTGTAATTAACTATAACTTATCTTACACAAATGCACTACAAAACACAAAACTATTCCAGCTGTAACCAATATAATAGTCGGTATTTACATACTATATGTTTTTGGACATTACAATTCCTATTTCTATCAAGATGTAACACTTTAGATTAGATTAAAACAATTTTCAAGCACGTTTGTCAAAAACAACTGAAGGAAAAATACCATCTCCTGCTACCGGTATCTAATGAATTGAACGAGAAACTAATGGAGATAGGGCTGTCACACTATTGAAGAGTTAAATTACATAAAATAAACAACCAAAATCAGATTGAGAATGGGGTAAATTTGAAACAAACGACACTGGAAAATAAACTGGGCGTAGTGTTTTAGGGCCATATTCATAGACATTCTTAACGCGGGCTTCCGGTTGATGATCAGCGAACGAACGTTTTTCGTATTCATAAACCAGTGTTAGCGATATGATATGATATATGACATAATATATGATATGATATGATATGATATGATATGATATGATATGATATGATATGATATGATATGATATGATATGATATGATATGATATGATATGATATGATATGATGATATGATATGATATGATATGATATATGATATGATATGATATATGATATGATATGATATATGATATGATATGATATATGATATGATATGATATGATATGATATGATATGATATGATATGATATGATATATGATATGATATGATATGATATGATATGATATGATATGATATGATATGATATGATATGATATGATATGATATATGATATGATGCTTTTCCAATTCACTGCGGGCTAAAGCAGGGAGATGCACTATCACCTTTACTTTTTAACTTCGCTCTAGAATATGCCATTAGGAAAGTTCAGGATAACACAGAGGGTTTGGAATTGAACGGGTTACATCAGCTTCTTGTCTGTGCGGATGACGTGAATATGTTAGGAGAAAATCCACAAACGATTAGGGAAAACGCGGAAATTCCACTTGAAGCAAGTAAAGAGATAGGGTTGGAAGTAAATCTCGAAAAGACTAAGTATATGATTATGTCTCGTGACCAGAATATTGTACGAAATGGAACTATAAAAGTTGGAGATTTATCCTTCGAAGAGGTGGAAAAATTCAAATATCTTGGAGCAACAGTAACAAAATAAATGGCACTCGGGAGGAAATTAAACGCAGAATAAATATGGGAAATGCCTGTTATTATTCGGTTGAAAAGCTTTTGTCATCCAGTCTACTGTCAAAAATCTGAAAGTTAGAATTTATAAAACAGTTATATTACCGGTTGTTCTGTATGGCTGTGAAACTTGGACTCTCACTTTGAGAGAGGAACAGAGATTGAGGGTTTTTGAGAATAAGGTTCTTAGGAAAATATTTGGGGCTAAAAGGGATGAAGTTACATGAGAATGGAGAAAGTTACACAACGCAGAGCTGCACGCATTGTATTCTTCACCTGACATAATTAGGAACATAAAATCCAGACGTTTGAAATGGCCAGGGCATGTAGCACGTATGGGCGAATCCAGAAATGCATATAGAGTGTTAGTTGGGAGGCCAGAGGGGAAAAGGCCTTTGGGGAGGCCGAGACGTAGATGGAAGAAGATATTAAAATGGATTTGAGGGAGGTGGGATATGATGATAGACACTGGATTAATCTTGCTCAGGATAGGGACCAATGGCGGGCTTATGTGAGGGCGGCAATAAACCTCCGGGTTCCTTAAAAGCCAGTAAGTAAGTATGATATGATATGATATGATATGATATATGATATATGATATATGATATGATATATGATATATGATATATGATATATGATATGATATGATATGATATGATATGATATGATATGATATGATATATGGTATGATATGATATGATATATGGTATGATATGATATGATATATGATATGATATGATATGATATGATATGATATGATATATGATATGATATGATATATGTGATATATAGATATATTATATGATATGATATATGAATCCTGTACAAGTAACCAGTCGATAGCAGGGGCTAGTTTAGCACGCTCGTAGCGCGGGCTAGTAAAATGTCTATGCATAGCACCCTTAAATACCTGGCTAAAAGAGTTTTAAAATGGCGTCATTAAATGTCATAGCATTTAGTTAGAGCTTACATTTTATTTGTAATATATTCTCTACAGTCAAAAGATTATTTCAAGCAAAAAAGTTTTCTGAAAAAATGTGAATTTTAGTAAAATTTCAGTATCTTCTTCCCTTAAGAAATCATTAGGCCTATTGAACTTCCTAGAAACTCTAACTTACTGACTCATTCATTATCTTTAATAAATAGGTAAAGGAATATTGTCTGAAAAACCGGGCATTGGACATTTTATATTATGAAGTTTAGTTCAATTGTGCAATTAAAATCTTCGAACGAAATTTTAACAGTAATATCGTCCCCATTTCCATCTAGGATTCTTACGACGTACGAGGTGTGCGCGAATTTCGGGATATTTTGTATAACCAACACAATAATGTTGACTTTATGACGTATTCTAAAAATAAGACAGTTGCTCAAAATTCTTATGAAATTAATGGTGTGAAGTTACCTAGAGTAGAATCATTTAAGGGTTTGGGTATTTAGTTTACACACAACTTATGTTTTAAAATGCACTTAAATCACGTGGTAATTGATGCATATAGAAAATTAGGATTTATAATCAGAAATACAAAAGAATTAAAAAATATAAATACTATTGATACTGTATATAAATCTCTAGTTAGGAGTAGGCTAGAGTATGCGTCTGTAATATGGTCACCTCCGTTCCAGTCCCATCAGATGCAAATAGAAAGGATACAGAAAAAAAAATTTTATGTTATTTATATTTTAAAAAAACATCACGTGTCGTCTTATGACAAGCAAATTTCATATAATCAGTTACTTTTTGAATTTAATTATAAAACTTTAAACTCTCGACGATTAATAAATAGTCAAATTTTACTCGGCATATTGAATATCTGCGATTTTCTTAAATTCCTTCACTTCAATGTAAAAAAAAAACAGAATTACGTCATAGGCAAGCTTTTGTTATTCCCAATCCTGTAGACTAACTGTTTTCTTCAAGAACTCTCCATTGTTTGTTATGTGTAATACTTACAACTCTCTGTCTTTAAACTGTGATTCTCAATTATATTTCAGTTTAACAGTTGAAAAATTTCATACAGCATTAAAAAGAATTGTATTTCCTTAGATATTTAAATTATGAAAAAGTGTATTATGTTTTTACTTTAGTTTTTAAATAATTTTGCATCATTATATTGACATTTGGCACTATATTAACTGCAATATTATATTCTAGCATCTATTACCATTATGTATTTTCTTTCTTTCGTTTGTGTTGTTTATTTTGTTTTATTTTCTTATTATGTATTTTGTGTATGTATCTGTGTAAGCCACCTGTAATTGGAAGCCTGCTTCTGTTGGTGGTGGATTTAAATAAATAAATAAATAAAATAAATAAATAAATAAACAATACAAATGACATACATCTACTTTATGTGGAACTCAAAACACATCTCCATAACACTGCTGGGAGTATAACAAAGGTTCGGTGAATTTATAGCCACAGAGGAGGCTCCAGATGTTTATATAGAGCCTGTAAATAAGATTGACTTCCTCGAATCAAGTAGAAAACAATTTGATGGTCCTGAAAAGAAACAGAAGGGGGAGTTGTCTACGCGGATCAAGGGTTTCTTTGCAGAGTGAGGCTTAAAATAGACCGAAATTTCTTAGCGAAGTAGAAGAGGATTACGTATCTTGTCAAGTTATTTTCTGATGTCACGAGGGGAAAAGGGGGAGGGGAACGGCTTAAGAAGAAATTTAAGCCCCACCTCACCCCTTCTCCCACGTCAGCTTTGTGGGAACAGTCTATGTGAAAAGAGATTTCTACATACTGAAATCTCACCGCGTGTACATGAAAGGTTGTGAAGATTTTACAAGTCGAGGGCTTAGTGATGACTTCATCTTCTGCCGCGATGTTTCTGAAAGGACCAAGCCCAGCGGAACGTAAAAGCGATAGCGTTACAATCAGGCCGCATCCATGGCAACAGCCCACCCCAAAAAAATCTTCTGCAGTTTCTACAGGACGTGTAATGCCACGTACAGACTGTAATTAGTTTTTTTCTTAATTATGATAATTGCTCCAGTTAAATGTATTTTTGTCTCTTCTTTTAATGAAATAGTGTTTGATATCCGTGAGCTAAATTATTACAACTAAGTACTATAGTGTAGGATTGTCCATTAAGAAATCGTCGTGTTATGTGGTATATGTTTAGGAATACGGTTGTTTCAAATTTAAGACGTTTAGTTACCTTATCTTCTTTCATAAAATTATTTTTGTTCTTGAGACTACAAGGAACTTAAAAGAGATTTAATTCACTTGAATATAATAATAATAATAATAATAATAATAATAATAATAATAATAATCATCATCATCATCATCATTTAATGGTACAGACTTCGTATCTTTTTTCATTTCTTCCTATCACCTCCTTCCTCTCCACTTTTTTCCCTCTCTCATCTCCTGTTTCTTCACTTCATTTCCCATTTGCTTCTTGTTCCTCCCCAACCTCTGCCCTCATCCCAGTCTATATACTCTCCTTTCCACTCCCTCGTATTCCTCCTTCTCCCATTTCCACCTGTCTCTCATCTTTTCATCTCTTTTCTCCTCCTGCCTATCAATATATTTTATTTTTACATTTCCTCTCCCTTTCTAACATATTTTCTCTCTCCCCATTTTCTCATGTCTCTCTTATCTTCCCTTTCTCTCCCTTTCCCATCTTCGCGTCTTTTATCTATTCCTTTGGCCCGGGTTCTTCCATCTCCTATTATTTATTTATTTATTTATTTATTTATTTTTTCTAGGGGTTTGAAATGAATACAAATTAATAAATGCAATGAAAGATAAACTAGCTTCGGTGCTGGAGTAAGACTCATTTTCAGGGGATTATCACCAATACAGACAAAAATAAAATTAAAATTCAGTGAATAAATTAAATAGATGTTGTTTAAAGCGTCAAAATAAATCCAATAATTTTTTTATTTTTTTATTAGTTTAGTAAACTTCTATTGAAATATTATTTGGAATAAAATTTTAATAATCTGGGATCTCAACTGATAAAAATAATTGGTTTTACATTTTGTTCAGATAAACGCAGAGAATTATTTTTAGTTCTATATTTATGTTATATACTTTTCAACGTTATTAAAATTTTTGAAAATATTTTAATAAAATAAAATAATATATTTGTTTAATGTTAAAACTTGAAACTTAAAATATTGCAGTTGGAGAATCTTTTAAGTGTATTTAAATATTTTATAATTTAAATATGTATGTCACTATTATAAAGGTTGGTTGAGTGCAAGTCCCAAACCTATAATAATAATCTGCTACAGCCCGAGAATAAAACAGCCGGCTATTCTATTCACGCCCATCTGCCGAAGCCTCTCTTATCATTCAACCAGAATGGAGATTCTTTCTTTCTTTCTTTCCCTCTCCCATTTCTTCCTGCCTCTCTGATATTCATTTTTCCGATCTGGATGAGCACCCCATTTCCGAAATTTTGAGAAAATTTCTTCCCCTTGAGGACTCGAACCAGAGCGCATTCCTAACGCGAGTCCTAGGCAGGATCTTAGACCGCGACGCCTCGGCACTCCCAACCTATAATACCTCATTTCCATTTCTCTTAAATAAATTCCTCTTCATTCTTTCCCCCACCAATCTCCTCCTGTAATCTTTTATCTTTATTACAAATTAATGAATATGATTATTCCATTTTAAATGCCAATAATTATCCATATTTTTAACTTTTAATAACTGAATAATTCAATTTATATCGGAACAATCAGATTTATCATTTTCCTTCCTCTCTATCTCTCATTTTCTCCTTCCTCTTTCTTCTTTCTTTTCCTCTCCCATTTCCTCCTGCCTCTTACCTTTCCATTTTCTCTCTGCCACATATCCTCATGCCTCTTTTATTTTCTTTATCTCTCCGTCCACACCCATCTTCTCCCGCATTTTTAACCAGGTGGCCCTTTCCCTCCTGGTCCCATCTACCTGGTTGCCTAATTTATCTTCTCCTTTCTCTCCCTCTCCCAATTTTCTCAAATACTCTTTTATCTTCTTTCCGGTGTTTCCCATCTCATTTCACCGGCATTATCACCTTCATTTCATTCAGACGCTAAATATCCTCAGATGTTTTTATCAGCGTTTAAAATCTCCAATAAAATAAAAAATTTATTTCTATCTCCTTTTTTCTCAACTTGTCTCATCTTCTCCCATATCCTCCTCCCCTTTATCTCCTACCTTCTCTCCCTTTCCCACCTCTCCTACCTTCCTCACTTTTTATTTTCTCTCCCTCTATCTCTCTCACATTCTCTTTTCTCTCCCTCCCCCATCTTCTCCTGCTCCTCCTATTTCCTCCTGCCTCTCCCATCTCGTCGTCCACAGGCCACCCTAGTCCATTATCTCCTGGTTTGGTTGCCTTATGAGTGAATGCTTATTGGTGTCACTTCTGAGGTTCAAACCTGTCTTCGGACAGTTGACTTGACATTCGAACGTTGGATCTGAGTTTTGCGATTTCAAATCCGATAGTGAAACTGGCTATATAATCCTAAGCATGATTTCTTCCGTGTGAAAAGTAAAACAGAGAGTTCGCGTCGTTGATTTACGGTACGTGATAAAGTTCTTGTCCCTGGTACAGGCCTCCACACAAAATCTGCCGACCACTTCTCGCCCACGTTTAAATTCGATGTTGATTAACTTCTACAATTGAGTGAAATACCAGCCCTCTCCTGTCCCTTCATCCTCATTCCCAACTGCTCTTCATCACTGATCAGCCGTCTCTCTCATTGATATCTCGAACTTCATTTCTTTTCCAGCTCGGACGTCTGTCTTCCTTGGCTTATGTGTACAAGACTTGTTTATGCTTTTAACCTGCTCTTCTATTTATAAATGCTTATTGTAAATACTTCCATGATTTGTTTCTTCTTTGAGTCCCTATGCCCATAGACCTCAGCATAATACGCTTCTTATAACACTCAATTTTAAGAAATTTCACTTTTAAAAAGCAAATACCTGCTCTTTATTCCACTTTGAACAGAGTTTCAGCTCTATAACGTTATAAACTCCTTCTTTGAACGTGTATTGTAATAGTAATATGGGTTACAAGAGCGGTATGTTGAAGTTTTCATGTTCCAGGAAAAGTTTGAAAAAGCGAAACGTAGTTGAGCTTTTTTAATTTCCGAGAATTGAAAGAAAACATACCGCTCGTGTATCGTACATTATTTTGTGCGAAGATCGTTTATTATATACCTGAAAGAGGAATTTCTAATTAGTTGCAATGAAATCTCCATCTTGGTTTCTGTTCAATGACGGCAAATTTGGAAAACAAAAATATCTATCTTCAACATTGTTGCTTTCAAATGTTTTCTATGTTTACTATACTCCAGCAGGCCGTGATATATGTCTGTCTTCCCCCTCCCCCCAGTCTATAAATGCGAACCTAAAACAAACGGTAAGGTTATGTAATGATTTATTTTTCATTTTAATATTTTAACAATATTATTTATATAAAATATTGCAGTAATAACAACGGCATCTGGAATCTTGTTGATTTTTTCACGGCTTTCTTAATCGAATGCAGTAACTTTAGTGGAGTTATAGAGTTTACTTAATTTTTGCAAATATTTAAAAACAATAATTAACAGTGCAATTTAGGTGAAATTGCAGTGGTAAGTTTCCAATTTATAATTATTACTATACTGAACGTCTCTAAAAATAATATGTTAAAAGCCTAAAGCAGTAAAATCAATATGTCACTTAAGCGGTAAGAAGAGGGAAATTGTTGTGTGTGTTAGGTTGGGAATACTGAATGTGGAATTTTAGACTTTCCGCGGATTGGTTTTGTGCGGAAACCAAGCAAATACGCACGATCTCGCACAAAATGATATTGCTAAAAATCACTTAAAAGTTCACTTTTTTAAGTGCACCCATTTTTTTAAACTAAAATCAATTTAATAGCCATCGATTTTAGCCTTCTCTTTTTAAAGTTGAGTTCCAGGTTTCAATAAAATTGGGTGCGTTCGTTGCGTAGTATTGGAAAATTAAAAATGTTAACAGATTCTCCGGATATATAAAACTCCAAGGCCTCCTTCGGTCTAAAACAATTGCTAGAGCACATCCGAACGTGGAAACCATCTGTGCTCCTGCAGGAGTTGATGTTCCATTTCCGGCTTGATAGATTAACCCATTTTCTGGGTAACTAACTCCTGAATGTTCAACGGATGAATGCCTCCCACTCTCCCTGTATTGAGAAGGTTTAAGGAGAGAGCATTCCGTCCAAGGTAAAGAAATGGGCAGGTTTTAACATGAAGACGACAGTAACAAAAAGGTCAAGGCGAAATGCTGAGAATGCAGTTCGCTGGGAAACGAATTTAGTCGCCTGAAAATGCAACATCTGCAGTAAGTTGTACAGAGATTTTGCAATACAAGAAAAGTCTTCATAATAGGCAGAATAATTCTGAATCTAGGCGCAATACTAATACAAAATTTAAATTTGTCAATCTATGCCACGAAGATTGTATATAGCCTAGTTTATTCTATTTATTGCTACATCTATACTAATAATAAATGTGTAGCCGAAATTTTTCTGGTAATTTTCGATTTTCCAAAAATAATTGGTCCTAACATATATAATTAACCGCCCTGAAACCGAAAATCGCCTTTTTTTAAATTTTTGTTTGTATGTCTGTCTGTCTGGATGTTTGTTACCTTTTCACGCGATAATGACTGAACCGATTTATATGAAAATTGGAATATAAATTAAGTTCGTTGTAACTTAGAATTTAGGCTAGGAAATAGGTTTCAGGGCCGGACATAACACAAGTAAAACATTACTTAAAATCACGGAAGACCTACGCGAGGCCCGGGACGAACGTAAATTGACAATAATGACTTTCCTTGACTTCAGCAAAGCCTTCGATTCTGTAGACATTGACTTGTTAATATGTAAACTCAGAAGACTACTCCTAGAAGAGCACGTTGTCCTGTGGTTTGCCTCTTACCTTAATGGCCGCCAACAAAGTGTGATAGCTGGAAATCGTTCTTCCTCTTGGCAGGCCGTGAGGTCAGGGATCCCACAGGGATCAGTTCTTGGCCCTTTACTATTTACAATTTATATCAACGACATATCAGAATCTCTAAAGTACTGCCGACACCATCTCTATGCAGACGACATTAAAATATGCATAAAATTCCACACTGACGAAATAAATGATGCAATAACTAAAATTAATGACAATCTGGAATCAATCTGGACATGGACACGGAAATTCCGACCTAAACTAAATCCAGAAAAATAACAGTCAATCATTGTGCGCCATTCACGTTTGTTAAGCACTATTACCATACCAAATTTGTCCCCGATTAAAATACACGGCACCGAAATTCCGTTCAGTGAATCAGTAAAGAATCTAGGTATTTATATGGATAAAAGTTTAAATTGGAATATTCAAGTTGCAGAAACCTGCAAAAAAGTATTCTCATTAATCCACTCGTTTAGACGATTGAAGAATTTTCTACCCTTTTCCATGAAAAAAATGTTAGTGCAAACACTCGTGATGCCCCACTTCGATATTCTGCTTACTGATCTAACCGTTACTTCGGCGCAGAGACTACAACGTGTTCATAATATGTGCGTCTGTTTCGTTTGCAATATTCGCCGGGCTGATCACGTAACACCATTCCTCGAAATGTTGTCCTGGCTCCGTCTAGAAGATCGTAGGAAAATCCACTGTCTTTCCCTTCTCTTTCACATATTGCATTTCTCCACTCCTGTCTATCTTGCGTCTCGTTTTCAAAATTTATCCACCCATCATAACCTAGACACACGATCACAACACTCCTCAATATTATCCATTCCCTCCCACCGAACATCCTCATATTCATCTTCTTTCACTGTGGCTGTTCCTCGACTTTGGAATTCCCTACCGAGTAATGTGAGGGACTGTCAGACATCAAACCAAAGAATAGGCTAACGAGATATTTTTCTAACAATTCTTGTTAACAATAATAGCTCTTTCAGGTTTGTCAATGTTTAATGGTTATATATATCACAGATAAATATCTAAATTATCTCATTATTATTATTATTATTATTATTATTATTATTATTATTATAACTATTTCTTACCAATGTTTATTATTGTCACACTAACATTAGTTATCAAATTTTCTTTATTTACTTTCATGTTGTTTTATGATCTAGATATTAATGTAATACAGTAACTATGTAAGCAAATGTATTTAATTAGAATTAGAGTCTGGCTGGGCGGAAGAGAAGGCCTATTGGCCTTAGCTCTGCCAGATTAAATAAATTATTATTATTATTATTATTACTATTATTATTATATGGCATTCAAAATAGTTTATTTAAATGGGGGTTATAAGGGGGCTTGAATTAAATAAAGCGAATTATCTCCCTTATTATTACTTTTCATGAAAAATATAACATAACAAAAGATTCTTTAAAAATAATTTCCGATAAGTTTTATTCTACGCAAAATTTTGATAGGACTGATATTTAATGAGATAAATGAGTTTCAAAATTACAATAACAACGCCATCTAAGGCGGTGTAATGAAATAAAAAACAAATGACTTCGTCTATAAGGGGCCTTGGACAACAACAATTGAAAGCTATGAAACATAGCCTACAGAGAATGTTTCTGTGTTTGTATGAAGTAATATCGGAAGCTAAATTAACCGATTTGTATAATCAATTATTAATTCACCATTGGAAAGTGTAGTTTCTCTAGATGGACATAATGCTATAATGTTATTACAGTAACTTCTGAGTGAATCGAGGACAGGTAAGATTAAAATAGCTTCTTATACACAGAAAAACTGATAGGCTATTCTGTGCATTCGTTTCCTGTATTTCCTAAAATAATTTTTATGACCAAATGAGTGGTCTCTGGATCAAAATGATCGCATTTTAATTTGTTTAATACAATTTAAATTAAGTAACATAATAAACGATTTATCCTTCTATCAAACACGAATGTTCCCTGGATCAAACGTTCTATTTTAATTATGTAATTACTTTATATTTATTTCTAACGGGTACAGCGGAGCGCACGGGTAAGGCTAGTACTACAATAAAATTATATAAAAAATATACAAAATAAACATGGAGCACATCCACCTGAGCAAGCTCGTAATCAGAGGCAGCTCCTATATACAACAATTTTCTGTTAAAATGCAATATAACAAAAATTCAATAAGATTATAAAATTTAATACAATAATTATGAAACAGAAATTACTAAGATAGAAAGCAGAATAACATTAAGAACACACTATAAGTCTGAATGAATAAGTATATTGATATTAAGAAAAAGAAAAAATGCTGTAAATACTAAAAAAATGCTTAATTTTACTCTTAAATTTACCAAAATTAAAATGATCTAAGTCTGGATTTATCACCTCCCAATATAGAATCGAATAACTTTGGCCTGCAACTTATGTAATCCAGTACAGTGAAGCTCTTAATTTCGACAGAAAACAAGTTCGACATCCTATAGATCGACTGATTACTTAGGAGAATTAGACACGTCCCTATACGGGCACTAAAAATGGGTTTGCCATTTGAATGGGAATTGGTCCAGTGTCTTGTAGTGATACTTTTGTTAATGGAAAACAGAATATTTTATTGATTAGGACAGCCATATTGGTCACTGATTTCAAATTAATGATCTCTTCTTTTTCTATTTGAGAATTGTGCCGTTTGTGAGACGGAACTGTCGAAACCCACTGTGGTACTAGAAGCGCATACACAAGTCTCGGGGTGGGCAGGAAATGCAAGTACAGTACTGTATTCGTTGATGGATAACCAATAAGAATTTGTATTCATTTCACCTGTCACACCCACAACCCTTATTGGTCAGAACTTTCAATTCTGTTCTCTTGAACTTAGGAGAGTCCACTGTAGTTGTGTTACGTGTCAAATTTCTTCTAGTAAAATAAACATAAAGTTTTCCTTTATAATTTTGATAGTTTTATAACAATAATTTAATTATGTATATTTACATATTTGTTAAATTTGAAAAATAATTGTGGTAAGCATAATAAACATCAGGCTGCAGTGTAAGCCTTCGAGTTCCTCTTACATAAAAATAATCCATAGACAATCATTGCATTAATGTTTTTATAATGTTGTGAATTAAATTTGAATAAATTAAAAATTTAAAAATGTAATGTATTCTTTGTAGCATTTAGACATTTTGTGTCCTTTCATTAGTGCTTAAGGTAAATATCAGGGCATAAAATAATCACAGTCCCTCTCTTTCATCCAAGTATTTTTTAACGACAACGAAGTTGTATTTTACACACCGATATCATTAGTGGAGAGTTGAGTAGTAGCGGACATCGGGTAATATCGGACAGTGAGTTTCTTTCATCTACCACCAGATGACAGTACTTAAATGACATGGTTACGTTTCTGTGATGTCGCATACAGAAACGTAACCATGTCATTCAGGTACTACCATCTGGTGGTAGATGAAAGAAACACCCTGTCCGATATTACCCGATGTCCGATACTACCCAACTCTCCCCTATGTAAAATGACTCTTTATGGTACTTGGATCATTTTAATTTATTTTTCAGTTATTTTTGTGGTAAACAAGGAGGAAGTAGTGTCATTACGCAAATTTTAACATCTTATTCCTTGGGTAAAATACAAACGAAAATGCAAATAACACTTTTTTGGGACGTGAATACTTTTAGAAAAAAAAATGCCACTTAAAGCTACCTGAATTGATGCTGTAGCATAAAATCTCAAAGCAACCAGTACTTTCAGCAGTGGTGAAATCGGTAAGCCTCATGGTTGTATTGTGAATTTCAATGAGAGGCACCAGAATATTCACAACAGTGTTCTTGTTGTACCGACATTCTCCTCTTATTGTTGGTCATTGTAGATCTCTAGATGATTTTCCATATCTCTTATATATCTCTTGTTTTGCCGAAACACATTTTTATTTTCATTATAGAACTCAATAAATTCAATAAAATCATAATCATCATCCATTTTATACTGAATCAGCTCATTACAATACATATGAGGAAACACTTGAGTAAGCTGACAAGCTACCTTATTTGAATAAGTGTTCACTTCAGTGGGATTTATGAATTGGAAATGATTATAACGAACTGCTTAAGGGTTTCCTTACGATAAGTATTGACTATGAATTCAGCCCATAGGTTCCAAAAACCGAGCAACAGCCATGTCTACGATTTGAACGTAATAAAATATTTTTGTGCGAGATCGTGCGTATTTGCTTGGTTTCCGCACAAAACCAATCCGCGGAAAGTCTAAAATTCCACATTCAGTATTCCCAACCTAACACACATAACCGCTTAAGTGACATATTGATTTTACTGCTTTAGGCTTTTAACATATTACTTTTAGAGACGTTCAATATAGTAATAATTATGAATTGAAACATACCACTGCAATTTCACCTAAATCGCACTGTTAATTATTGTTTTTAAATATTTGCAAAAATTAAGTAAAGTCTACTACTCCACTAAAGTTACTGCATTCGTGATGCAAGTAACATTAAGGAAGCCGTGAAAAAATCAACAAGATTCCAGACTCATCATGGCGGCTACTTGGAACGTAGGAGATGTGGATCTTGAAGTCACGATCTCGCACAAATAATATTGTTAAAATATTAAAATGAAAAATAAATCATTACATAACCTTACCGTTTGTTTTAAGGGGAGTGGGTAGTGGTCTGCGCGATTAAAAATTTCAGTACAAAAGTTTAGTTCAATATTTTTCTAGGCTTTCAGTGTTCTGAGTGGAATGTAAATTTCCATGCTTATACAATCAGTCATTCCGAATTCAGTGGTATAAAAGACAACTGATTAGTTTCGTATCCAAGTGCAAAAGAAAGGCCCTAACTGATGACCTGTTTTCCCACTTTGCTAAGTGTACCCCATTCTTCAGGTGCACATTACTTGCCACAATCTTCACTCATATACCTTGTATTTTTTAAAGTTATCTAGTAATGTATATTATAAATTTTAAACCAAAATTTAGTTAAATATTTCGCCTCTAGTGAAACAGAAAATATATTGAACGTTCTTTAACATTTTTTGCAATTTTTTCAATGCATATATATTTTTTTCTCGTGTTATGTGTGTGATATTCTTAAACCCGTAGGTCTACTATGTAGAACACAGGCTGCAGAAAACACTGTCAAAATTTCATGTAAATTGATTGAGTAGTTTCAGAGGAAAATGCACATAAGTTTGAAAAATGTCAGCTTATGGAAAACTGCTTTTAAATAAAAGCGTGTATGAATTACATGCACTGCCAAATTTAAAGAGGCCATTTAAAGGACATATTTGCAGAAATGCTCTCCACAATATTTATATTGCTTTAAAGGGCAAGTCTTGTCCTTTTTTTTAAACACAAAATAAAAAATCGGATTTTTGACCCCTAACCACTACCTGGTTCCCTCAAGTTCGCATTTATAGACTGGGGAAAAAGACAGACGTATATCACGGCCTGCTGGAGTATAGTAAACACAGAAAACATTTTAAAGCAACAATGTTGAAGATAGATATTTTTGTTTTGCAAATTTGCCTTCATTGAACAGAAACCAAGATGGCGATTTCATTGAAACTAATTAGAAATTCGTCTTTCAGGTATGTAATAAACGATCTTCACACAAAATAATGTACGATACACGAGCGGTATGTTTTCTTTCAATTCTCGGAAATTAAAAAAGCTCAACTACGTTTCGCTTTTTCAAACTTTTCCTCGAATATAAAAACTTCAAGATACCGCTCTTGTAACGCATATTAGTATTCTGAGCTTTTAAAAATTTTTACTTTACTTATCCGATAATGTTTTCAACACGTGTCTAAGCTCCGTGTAGGCCTACTGAGAAAGCAAAACGAAAACTGAAGTTACTGTACTTTCTAACTTGATCAATTTGTACAATCACGAGACGAGAAGTTCCTAGCTTGTGACTCAAAGGAACGTAAAGATGAGAAATAAGGGGAAGGATTGTAGCGGAAGATTGAAGATGACAGTCTTGTTGCTAGGAAGCAAGAAGCCGCGGATTAAGGCCTCCAGAGTCCACTGACTGTCTTCTAGCAGTAAAACATGAGCGTTTATGTACAGTCCGTTGAAACAAATTCACAACATTCCAATAAATCACACGGATATAACTATAATTCAATGTAAAACACAACGAGAAAATATTTTTATAAAAACGTTGCTACTTTGGCAGTAGTAAAATAATTATGACAAGAGCTTCGTTTAATGTGAGAACATCTCCAGGTGGAGAGGAAAAGGAACTGGCCATCCTACCCCATTATCACCTGACCTAGTTGTCTGATAAGTGGTGCTTTCTTGGTACCATTTATGAGGTTCATACCTGTCTTCGAACAGTTGACAAAACAACAACAACCATTAAATAAAAAATTTTGACATTTTATTAGACTTGACTTGAGAGAGGCAACAGGACTTTTTTTGTAATGCAATTACTGAAACAACTAAATTGGCATTACTTACTTACTTACTTACTTGCTGGCTTTTAAAGAACCCGGAGGTTCATTGCCGCCCTCACATAAGCCCGCCATTGGTCCCTATCCTGAGCTAGATTAATCCAATCTCTATCATCATATCCCACCTCCCTCAAATCCATTTTATTATTATCCTCCCATCTACGTCTCGGCCTCACCAAAGGTCTTTTTCCTTCCGGCCTCCCAACTAATACTCTATATGCATTTCTGAATTCGCCCATACGTGCTACATGCCCTGCCCATCTCAAACGTCTGGATTTAATTTTCCTAACTATGTCAGGTGAAGAATACGATGCGTGCAGCTCTGCGTTGTGTAACTTTCTCCATTCTCCTATACTTAACTTGATCCCTCTTAGCCCCAAATATTTTCCTAAGCACCTTATTCTCAAACACTCTTAACATATGTTCCTCTCTCAAAGTGAGAGTCCAAGTTTCACAACCATAAAGAACAACCGGTAATATAACTGTTTTATAAATTGTAACTTTCAGATTTTTTGACAGCAGACTGGATGATAAAAGCTTCTCAACAGAATAATAACAGGCATTTCCCTTTGCTGTGGCCGTGCCAGAGAATCAGTCCCATTCCGAGGCTTATTTGAAGGATTAGTAACAAGCTGTTTTTTTACGGTGATGGGTTGTTAGCCCTTCGCCCAAACCCCAAGCTGGAGGACCACCCCTCATCGGCTGCCCGCGACTGCTTATTCAATATATTCACAGCTACACTCCATAACTGGAGGCCGTCTCCTCGATCCGCAACCTGAGGACGCGCCATGCCATGGTGATAGGGACCCACAATACATGGCAAATTGACATTAGTTATAGTAATTATATCACAATAAATTAATTAGCAGGAGACAATTATTTTTCATTTCCTGACATGTTATATCATCGTAAAAATGAGCGATACAGAAGAAGAAATATTTCCTTCCGATATCGATATTGCAGCAAATGCGGCTATTAAAACCTTGATTATTTTCCGTCTATTCCAAGTATGCTTCACTTTATCGCACTAGTGCGGTAAATAATCTCATTAAGATATTTTTATGGATGCCATAAACTTTGACATTACGTACCAAAAGCGGATAAATTAATTTTAACATTGAAATGTTCCATATATTTAAGAACCTCAAATAAACATATTACTTCTTAAATATGTTTAATATAAACGACTTTGTGAACTACATGTGAATAATTTATCTTATGCGGAAGTGACAAAAGGTAACTTGTGTTTAAAAGATCAGATATTTCGATATAGATCCATTGTAAGAATCAAATCAAATCTTGGAAGCTTCTAAGCGAAGGCATGCATTAGCATATAAATCAGTCACGTTTGCTAAGCGACACATGCAAACAGTCCATCGACTATCGGACGGTTCTAAAAGCATTGTGTCGCACGTACTGACCTACTAAAATTAGGTCTTTGTTGTGCTTGTGTCCCAAAGTAGATCAAGGTGACGAGGCCTGCACCTTTTGGAGAAATATTCTGTGTGACACGAATTACTGTGACGGCGTTTGAAATGCTTTGGAAGAAATTAGAGAGTGTGTCAGTGAAAATGATTTAAATTCCAGAATATTAAAAAGTATTTTATCACTGTTCAGACACTGAATTATGCAAACCGCAATCCAATAAATTTTGTATTCGTTTTTAAAACGATATAAAATATTGTGGGGGGGGATGTTTCATAATGCCTCTTCTCAATAAAAAAAAGAATAAATCAGAGTAATACAGAGCACTAATGGAAGGAAGAAAGAGAGAAAGGAAAGGTGTGAAAATAGAAAACTTCATTGAAAAGAATCATGTTATTTTTTCTTAAACTGCGATTACAATGCCAATGCTTGGTCGTATAATAGTACATTATGCAACGAGCCTATAATGGTAGTAATTAAGACGCGAGTATGTTTGTTTATGAAACAAGCGCAGGCGAGTATCATAATTTTCATACGAGCGTCTTAATTACCATTATAGGCAAGTTTCATACGACTTTTTATGCTCGATCATATTTCTAACTTAAAATTATTCATAAGTATTCATTTTATTTGTATCTGTCTGAAGATCGGAAGTGACCTTGTGCGTAGATCGTAAATTGTGAGATGTGCGCAGATGCGAAAGTATTGATTTTTCCGAGGAACAATAATGTCATTGACCTTGATGTAATGTAGAGAATAACATGAACTAATTTTGATATAACCTGGAAATTGATTTAGAATTGAAAAATGAGACGACAAATAGAATTTATTTGAATATTATTTACAATTAACGCTAATTATTATAGTAACAGAACATAACCTTCTGCGACAGTATTGGATTTCCAGCTTCCATGACTTTTCACTAATTGTCTTTCGATTGCATATCCGAGAATAATCTATACTTGCGGTTTTATAATGGTACAATGGTGACTTCTCATTGGCTGAACAATTGAATTATAATGAATAGGTGTACTTTAATGAGGTGCATTAAAGGGTTACTACCAGGTGTATAATTACTACATTTCGGTATGGTCGAGCATAAACATATTTCTTAGTTTAAGAAAGAAAGAAAGAAAAAGAAAGAAAGAAAGAAAGAAAGAAAGAAAGAAAGAAAGAAAGAAAGAAAGATAGATAGATAGAAATAAAGGAGTTTGTGAATACAGAGTGTTTCAAAAGTGATTGTCAACATTTATGACGACGACGACGACGACGACGACGGCGGCGGTGGCGGCGGCGGCGAGAACGATGATTTGTAAAGTTCTAGTCTAAAGAATATTCATGAAATACTGTTTCATTCCACTCCTGAAACTCTTGACAACCTTAAATTTATATAAAACGTTGCCATAACCTTAAATTCATAGGACGTACACTTAGCTGCAAAAAGAATGGGCCGACTCTTGGTCGATAGAAATGCTAAGTTCTATCGCGCGGTTCACTCGTGTAAACGTAACCCACTGCAAGGCATTGCTGTGGTGTCTCTTCATTGAAAGTCGTCCGTCTATAATGTAGTAAACCTTACGAGCAGTGTGTGGCCCAGTGGTAAGAAGTCTAACATCCGTACCGGAGGTAGTGAGTTCGTCTCCCGGTACGGTAAATTTATTATTTTTTTTATTTTAACTTTTACTTAATTTATTAGTTTAAATGTGAAATGGCATTTGTTAACAAACTTCGTTATGTCTGCCTTGTAAAAATATGATTGTCCATCACCTGTGGGCTATTAATAGGTGAGACCTGGCCTGTATAAACAAAAATACTTGTTTCACATCCTAAAAAACCGGACGCATATCAAACACAAATAAATAATTAAATTAACAAAAACAAACAATTTTTTAATATATTAACAAAACAAGGCCTGTGGTGGGGACTAGTATCTTGTCCACAAACCACCTGCGTCAACAACTGCCCTCATTCTGCGCGGCATGGAGTCCACAACACTATGGAACATGTCTAAATTCTTGGCCATCTCCTCCCACGCATTTAGAACTCTGTCCCACAATTCCTCAGGTGTCCGAACGGGTGGTTGTTCTGCCCAATTAGAGCGTAGGATCCTTTTGACTGCAGCCCACAAATTTTGAATCGGATTCATATCTGGTGACTTTGGAGGCCAGTCGACTGGGTCGACATCACGCCTCCTCGTAAACCATCGTTGAATCCGGTTGGCGGTGTGTATCGGATGATTATCCTGCTTGAAGAAAAGTGTTCCTTCTGGATATCGTTTTCCGTTGTATTAACAGATACCAGTGTTGCTTGAAAGAGAGAGGGAGGTTTATTATTTATTAGATTTTGGGCATATTCTAAGAGATATCGCCACATAATTTATAGCTTTGCGAGAAACATATGATGGCAAATTGTAATAATAAAAAAAAGATTGGGGGAGATTCGAAACTTGAGCTACTACTATCAACGTGTTCAATACACCAGTGCCGTAACGACTTACGCTATTGTGACTGTTAATATCAGTTCGGCATAATACGTGGTTTTTCTGTTCATATTCGTTCCGGTTGATTTTGTATTTATCAATTTTATTATTATTTCACTCTTCAAGGGCCTTGGTGTATCTAAAATTAACCGGCCATTCGATTTTATTACATATTTTAGACTCTTAAACAAAATACAGCAAATTTAAATGGATTTATTCCAATTAATCGAAATTTGCAGCTTGATGTATTACAAAATACTTTTCGCTGATGATTTAGTTTTCATGGCATCAACTGAAGATGATTTACAATATTCAGTACAACAATTTAAATAAGGTCAGTGAAAAATATAACATGGAAATTAATATTTAAAAATCGAAAATCATGTCATTTTGTGGGAAATTCCCTGTACCAAGCAAAATCTGTTTGAATAATAAAATAATAGCAAGAGTAAATACCTTCACTTATCTTGGCTATACACTATCATCTTATGATGAAGTAGATATTGCTGGAAAAATATGTAAATATAATAAAACAATGGGGATCATTAATAAAATCATGAAACCCTCACTAGTACAAAGGCACACAAGAATAGGCTCATTATTTATTAAACCACAATGCACAGCCAGTATTAAGCTATGGTAACGAAACGTGGACTGTGAAGAATAAAGATGTCAGTAGAATAACAGCAAGTGAGATGAGGTTTGAGAGCAACAGCTGGATATACTCGCTGGGATCAAAAAAAAATGAGGACCTAATGCAAGAACTTCAAATAGAACCCATTATGCAGTTCATCAGCAAATATTAAGGGTCATCTCGAACGAATGAATCGATGCAGAATTCCAAAAGCACTGCTTCATTACCATCCATATTAAAATTAATAAAAGATCTTAGGCCGTCCTAAAAGAGATGGACTGAAAATTCTAGTTTGAGACCGTAACAGGCCACTTGGCCTAATACTTGTTAGGAAGATGATGATGATGATGATGATGATGATTATGTGTTATCTAGTGAACTACGGCTTTGACGAGACGAGCATGCGCAATGTTATGTCTCTCGAACTTAGAAATTGTCGGCCGGCCCATTCTTTTTGCCGCTAAGTGTACATCCATTCCTAAATGTCGTGCTTTATTATCTACATGATGACGTCATTATTAACGACGTAATAAACTTTACTGTGTGAATGCATTATTGCCGCCATTTTCTATAGTTAATTAGGCGTTGGACCGACCGTTCAAGTATAGAATTTGCTTTATTTTACAGTTACGAGTTGGCAACATCTGCGGAAGTCGTGAGAGCTTCCCTACAATACCCCTTGCTTTGTAACTGCTGCACTTCCACGAGCTAACTCACCCGCTGTATTAGCACAGTTGTATCTGTATTAACACTTCGTCACCTGAAATTCCCTTCTCCGAAACTCTGGAGGACTTAGCGCCAACTAAAAACAAAAGCGGTTTAGGAATTACAAAGACGTTCATGATTCTTGATCCGAGTTTGCAAAGTTGATGTTCTTGCTATAAATCCAGCCAGCCAAGTTTAAACTTGCGGTAGGGATATCAAAATTCATTTTCATATAAATTGGCACACGTAACTTTTCTTGTACTGTACTGTTTTTCCTCCGGTGTTGATCTTACACAATAGACACAAAATGTCGGTTAAAGTCTTAATCCCAGTATTTCGGTATACTTCGATTTGAGATTCGTCATCATAATTATCACCACTAGGTCCACCATTACAGAGAAAAGAATTTAGGTTTATGACTGGAGAGCCGAATTTTAGGCTCTAAAAAGTGGCATTTTAGGCGGCTAAAATAGGCTCTTAAACTTCTTTATTTAGGCTCTATAAAATAAAAAATAGGTTTTTTTTTGTTAAATAATGTCACTAATATAAGATTCAACATTTATTTAATGCAAAATTCTAGGATTAAAAGAAACTTTCAGACATTTCACATTTTACAAAAGTACACATAGAGCGTATTCCGAATCTCACCGGTGAGCAATCCGATGGCATCACGGTGTTCCGAAACCGATGACGTCATTGATGCTCCACCGGTGTCGCACCGGTGCCATCAACTTGCAGAGGTGGTGACAGGCTCCATCAGCCGCCATGAGTGAATCTGATTGGTTCTTGTATAGGGCGGGAATTAGCAGACGAATAACATCGTGCACTGTTGTGTCATGGCGGTGTGTTCTGCTTTAGTTCTGCTGTATTGTTTGTAATGAGCACAACGTAAAAACAATATGTTAATGGCTTATGAGCACACATGTCAACGGGTTATTACTACCGGTTCAAGAAATAAGTTGTTTATGATCTTTTATTTGAACGAGATGGCAGTACGGAAATTTCGCAAAATTTTTAGCGTAGAACAGATAAAACACAGTCGCCATGACAGCATCGATTCTTCCAGGAGTTCTGTTCCTTATTTTCGTTGCAACGTGACGTCATTGATGCCACCGGACCGGTGAGATTCGGAATACGCTGGTTGTCTACATACATAAAATGAAGACATTCTGTCTTTAAGGTAGTGTTTTTCATACATCAATCACATTTCCATAGTTTGCTTCACAGTAGATGATCAGCACTTATTGGGCTATTGTGTCGCTCACTGCTGTACTTACAAATGGTGAGAATAAAGGAAGGGGTTGTTATCTGTCTTGGAATGTAAGAGAATGCTTAATCGGGTACAACCCAGCGAGTTTGTGTTAAATTGCTAACAGGCAGAAGAAGATATAATAATAATAATAATAATAATAATAATAATAATAATAATAATAATAATAATAATAATAATAATAACAAATAATAACAGAAATATAGTAATAATAGCAAAAATAATAACAAGAATAATAGTAATAATAAAAAAATAATAATAAGCCTAGTAATAATAACAAAAATAATAATGACTTCGCTCATTTTTCTGCTATTTATGGAGTTTTGAATATTTAAATTGCACTTTTTAAAATAAATAGACATATTTTATCGCAGTGAAAATGAATTTAAAAATAAATAATACGATAATTTATTTTAAAAATTTAAATTTGAATATTCACAATTAAAAATGAGTTAATATTGAAATATAGTATATAAAATATATTTTGTCCCTGCTGTTTTAACTTCTGTTCAATTAGAAATGCTTGTAGCTTTTTGTCTGCATGTATTACCGTCTCTAATGCCAGATTACAGAACTAGGCCTACTTTTTTCACACGTGAACATTGTAACTGGACACAGCCTATGTATGTACTGTAAAAAGGTAAAGGTATCCCCGTAACATGCCATGAAGGCACTTGCATGGAGGTAGAGCCCCATGCTTTCCATGACCTCGGCACTAGAAACATATCTTTTACCCCAGGAAAGACAAATAAAGGCTAGTGAATCGGGGCCGTTCTGAAAGTTTGGCAACGAGAAAAATCCCAATCGAAACCTTCCATAGCCAGCTGCTCTACCAACTGACCTGAAAACATATATTACAAATAAATAAATACATAAATCAATAAATGGTGAAAATTACAATAATACAATAAAGTACAATAAAAACAAAATTATTTAAACTGACTACTGTACTTGCTTTACGAGTCTCTAAAAATTAGAACGAGTGACTGTAAACATTTTAAGTGTTTCAAAAGAAAAATTTATCCTCCATTCTGATAAAATACATTTATTTTTCTAATCAAGTGCTCGCTACCAAATTCTTCTATTCAAGGACTCATTTCCAACCATCTAACTTTGTTTTGTTTTGACATGTTCACTGAACAGCAGACCTGAAGTGTATACGTTGCTCTATACTCAGTACATACCTACATTTTTTCTGGTTGCTTGGAGGCTTAGAGCAGGCCTGCACAAGGTTTGCGCTCTCCGAGCCGGCTCACAGCTCGTGAGCGGAATGCAGATATTAGCTGCGCTCTGTATAAGGGTGAACTGGAAGAAGGGGTGATCTCGTGCAAAATATACACAAAAGGAAATACTAGTACGAGTATTTATGAAATGAATTCCCGTTCAGTGTTTGCAAAACTATCTTGAACTATTATTAATTAATAAAGAAATATTTATTTTACAGAATAATAGAAATTTGATACCTACTTAAATGCACAATGTCATTTTGTTACATTTTTATTTATCAGTACATGAAAACGAGGTTTTATACTGTTGGCAGCTGAAAGGAACAGTAGCCTACTGATCGTAATGAAACATCAGTTACAGATGTTCGATGTCTGCCTTTATTAAAGTTGATTATAGAAAACAGTTGCTCACAAATATAAATGTTGAGCCAAACATAGCAGTCACTTTCACAGCCAGCCTGTGTAGCCGTGGATATTATTGCTAATGTTTAGTCTTGTAAAACTCAACCAGGCTAGTAGTATTACTCAAACGATCTTTAGCCCTTAGGCCACATTGAAGATCAATAAGTCCGAGCTGTAAATCGTTAAATGTTATGTTTTATTTAACGACGCTCGAAACTGACGAGGTTATATGAGCACACTTAAATGCAATTGACCTGGCCCGGAATCAACCCGCAACCTCGGGCATAGAAGGGCAGCGCTATACCAACTGCGCCAAGCAGGCCCACCTGTAACTTATATGACATTGTTTCAACTGGTGTTAAAGGAATTTATTATGATAACTTTAAACGTCTTTCCAATTAAGACAAGATTTTTAGTAGGTTATTTTACGACGCTTTATCAACAGCTTATGTTATTTAGCGTCTGAATGAGAAGAAGGTGATAATGCCGGTGAAATGAATCCGGGGTCCAATACCAAAAGTTACTCAGCGTTTGCTCATACTGGGTTGAGGGAAAACCCCGGAAAAACCTCAACCAGGTAACTTGCCCCGATCGGGAATAGAACCCGGGCCACCTGGTTTCGCGGCTAGACGCGCTAACCGTTACTCCACAGGTGTGGACCTTAAGAGAAGATCTTGGAACCTAGAATTAAATTCATTTTGAATTTCAATTAATATTTGCACATAATCGTTTAACATGGCTTCATCACGAGCAGTTTCTATCGTTCGAAAGTAAGCCATATTACCTTTCCGAAACTGACTTACGAAAAGAGTAAGTTTACGACTGAAATCTCGTAATTTATTCAACATATCAACACTGGCCTTTTCCTGAAGAGAGATATTTAAATTGTTGAAGATTAATATCTTTAGTATCTTTATGTCTGGACTCGTAATGACACATTATGTTATGTTTTTTTCTACCTTTCAAAATGTTGTGGCAGATAAATCACTGAGTATTTACTCCAGCAGCTATGAAAAAAGAAGCATTTTCCCATGCAACATTGAAAGAATTTGCCTGATCACCACTTTTCCGTCTTTTAGATTCCTCCATACTGTACTGTAACAGCAGGTAAGCTATGTGAAACAGTTACTGAGAATATGCACTGCACTCCACTAGATAGCTGAGTGGTCGTTTCCCTCTCCTCTACCTATAGCAAGTCGATGCCATTCTGACGTATCTTCCTCTCCGATTTGGCGGGCGGTAAACACGGCTCTCCCGCTCCGAAAGAGCGCGCGCGCGCTCGTTGAGCGCTGTTTGTGCAGGTATGCTTTAGATAACCAAAGGCAGGACTCTATGGTTCGTCCCAATAATCTGTACAGTGACTCGGCGCATATGGGGGCGGAGTTTATCTGTGCGGAGTGTATTGCGGGTAGCATCAGCTCGAGCCGCTAAGGAGTAAGATGCTCGTGGTAGAAGGGGGAATAAAGTTCAGATAGAAATGATCCCCTACCTGCAAGCGATTGGTAGCTGCGTTCAAACAACACTTCCCCCAGAGCGATCATTGGCCCTAGCCTTCCCACATGTCTTCTTTCGTCTTTCTACTCTACAGATTTCTGGGACGGACCATAGTCATAATATGAAGGACCCTGTATAAATACTATGTAGACTATTATCACATATCTGTTTATCAGCACATTTTTGCATTTGTGTTTCGGCATTTTAGTAGGCCTATACTGAATATTGCTGCACAAAAACCAGTTACTACTGCTACATCCATGGCTCTATACTAATGAGCCGGTATCCTATCGAGGCGATCCGGGTTCGATCTCCGCCCTGGCCATAATAAAATTATTCGCAATAAATTCGTAGTAACAACATACGGATCCACAACGGAGAGAAGAAAAATGTATTCAAGCACATTCTCTTAAAACAAGACGAGTTCCATAAAGATTTGTTCTAGAAAGAAACAAAAGAAGGAAGAAATTACAGAGGATGAGAGGACTTTATCTTTAGGACTTTTCCATAATAAGCCCCTTTGTTCAAGATGGCTGGACATCAAAGTTAAAGCAAGAACAGTCGTGTGAAAGGCAGTGCTGCTATCTCCTGTGGTTTGTCAGAGTGAATTCTCTTTGGAGCTTCTCTGTAAGGAATAATAGGCCGGAAAATTAAAGTCCGTTTGTCGTTCTTCTCCTGTAATCCGTGATTTACGTCCGGTAGGCTGCTGCGGACCACGTTAATTAAATACTCTACTAACCTTTTCTTTTTGTGTTGGAACGCTATAATTTTTACACGGTGCGCCGGGCAATCGTCGGCAAATTATCTGTCTCGATTGTACGACGTGTAGCCCAAACAAACTTAAGAGATTATTTTTTTGTTTAGTGTTATTTTACAAATTTATTAATCGCACATTCTTTTGAAGTTAGTTTAATGGGGCTATGCTTTACCATAGTTTTAAGAATATCATATTTTTAAATCTATACCTACTTAATTACACTGTCCCGCGCCGTGGCATCGTGGTCTAAGGCAGGGTTTAAGTAACTGTCGCATTTTGCTACTGACTTCTAAAAATGCAACAAACTTTCAATGTAAATGTGCAAAAATGCGACAACCACATTGGACTTCAGAAACAAAGATGGTAATGGAGAAAATGAAATCTGAGATGCGTATGAACTAATCAATTCTGGAGAATATGAATTTCAATGAAATGGTAATGGAATGGGTAATGTTCGAAAAGGTATTGAGCAATAGATGTTCAGGAATGAACTTCAAAGAGTTGGTGCAATTCATTTAAGTTAAGTGAACAATTTCTTGTAATTGATTTATATAATTCTAACGCATTCTGTAAATTGTGAACGAGGATTTAGTTGCATGAATCTTGTAAAAACTGAAATTACAAACCGCCTTTCAGTAAAAAGTCAGCACACTGCTAACAATAAAACTTCAATTTATCGTAAAGAATTTCAATGTTCATATTGCCCATAAAATAACGTATTTTAATGTAATGTAAATTCAGCAGTTGGGTCGAGTCCTCGTGAGGGAAGAAATTTTCTCATGAAATTTCGCCAGTGTATGGGACCGGTGTCCACCCAGCATCATGATGCACTTGGGGAGCTACAATAGGTAGTGAAACTCAGGTTTCGCAAGCCAGCTAACCACAAGATACCTCCATTCTGGTTGGATGATCGTCCACCTCTGCTTCGGCATGTAGACGTGAGACCAGCAGCCGGCTGGTCGGTCTTGGCCCTTCATGGGCTGTAGCGCCACGGATAAAAAAAATTTAGCAGTAATTGATTCCAAACTTACCTACGTCTAATGATTTACTTACATAAGTATATCTAAAGTGTGGTAAGAGGGATTGAAAGTAACACAACTTCAAGAAACAAATTACGTAACTTTTTGTTTCTGCAGACTTTATTGATTTTATTTTTCTGTATAATTATTTAGTCTATAATATTGCACAAGATTTTCGCAATTAGCACAAATATAATTTTTAATTTGTGCATTTTTGCGACAATTATTTATTTTCTAGCTTAAATCCTGATCTAAGGTATCCTGCCTGGGACTAGCGTTACGGAATGCGCGCTGGCTCGAGTCCTCCTTGTGGAATAAATTTTCTCATGAAATTTCGCCCAGTGTATGGGACCGCTGTCCACCCAGCATCGTGATGCACTTTAAGAGCTATGATAGGTACTGAAATCCGCTTACGAAAGCAGTTATGACATCTGAGGGGATCATCGTGCTAACCACACTACACCTCAATTCTGGTTTGATGATCGTCCACCTCTGTTCGGCATGTGGACGTGAGGCCAACAGCCGGCTGGTCCGTCTGAGTCCTTAAAGGGCTGTAGTGCCACGAATTATTATTATTAATTATTATTATTATTATTATTATTATTATTATTATTATTATTATTATTATTATTATTTAATTACGTAGTAAGTCTAAAACATTTTAATGATATTCAAGTTTAAAGCCATAAGAATTCTGCATCTGTAACAAACGTTTTGTTCATAAGAGATGCTGTTTGTAGTAGCTTTTTAACAAGAGTACAAACAGTCTCTCTGACTGGAAAGGAGCTGCAAGGATATTAGCCTATATTTATTTTATTGGGTTATTTTACGACGCTGTATCAACATCGAGGTTATTTAGCGTCTGAATGAAATGAATGTGATAATGCTGGTGAAATGAGTCCGGGGTCCAGCACCGAAAGTTACCCAGCATTTGCTCGTATTGGGTTGAGGGAAAACCCCGGAAAAAACCTCAACCAGGTAACTTGCCCCGACCGAGATTCGAACCCGGGCCACCTGGTTTCGCGGCCAGACGCGCTGACCGTTACTCCATAGGTGTGGACTATTAGCCTATATCTCTCATATGCTCATACCATAGCATAATAACAATTAACAATACAACTTACGTATAATAATAGCAATTTTATCCCTGGAATAATTAACAGTGGACTCATATCGCCAGAGAAATAAAATAGTCAATATTTACAAAATTTTGGAAAATGTTTTCACATTATGTCCTTTTTTGCACATTATCCTTACAGTTTTCTTTTATGAAACAAAAATACACTTGCTTAGCTTCAAATGAATTGTCCCAGAATATTAATCCATATTTCCTTATAGAGAAAAAAACTATAGAAAGTATACCATCTTAAGCGCGTTTGTATCTCCAACAGGAGATAGGAATTTTAATGCATTACAGACAGAGTTCAATTAGGAGTAACATATCCTCTATACAAGGAGATTCACGAGGATTTACCATCACTTATGGAGCTTATTTCCGAAGACATTCTGAGCAAAAAATGTCATGTAAACATTTGACCTAATCTCAATATTTTCAAAGTTCCATTAATTTGAAATTGTCAGTAAAATACCTTTTTTCTTTAGTTTTAAGAGTAAAAAATATTACAACACAGGATGAACTATTCAGAAATGTCACTTCTTTAATTGGCTTGAGTTCTGAAGCTTAAAATGTCTTGTTAATTGCTTTGTACAGACTTTGTTTTTCAATTTTTAACTAAAAATGACATCATTCTTACGTACTTATCACAAAAATTGTTACAAATCGTACGACTTTAGGAACTTGATTCTTTGCAGTTTAATTAAGCATCTTAGTGTATAGTCTTAAAAAATTTACAAGAGTGGAGTGATTTGTAATAATTGTTGTGATAAGTGCGTAAGAAAATGTAATTCTATAGTTAAAAATCGAGAAAAAAAAAGCTGTACGAAACAACTATGGAATTCACAACACATTTTTAGCTTCAGAATACTAGCTAATTAAAAATGATACTCCTGAATAGTTCATTCTTTATCTGTAATATTCTTTTACCCTTAAAACGCAAGAATAACGGTATTTTACAAACAACTTCAAATTAGTGTCATTCTGAAAATATACAATGAGAATTAAAGTGGGAAAAAAAAATATATATATATATATGTGTGTACTGTATATATCTGAACAAATGAAGTGGAATCTGGGATTAGGACAAATGTTTATATGACATTTTTTGCTCAGAATGTCTTCAGAAATAAGCTCCGTAAGAGACGGTAAATCCTCGTGAATCACAGTATATGTATTTTCAAATTCACATGATTATTGAACTCCAAACGAAGAAACTGTGTGCTATATGAAAATTATTTGCTAGTTTATTTCCTCTAAACCATACCTGCACAAACAGCGCTCAACGAGCGCGCGCGCTCCATGGGAGCGGGAGAGCCGTGTTTACCGCTCGCCGAAACGGAGAGCAAGATACGTCAGAATGACATAGACTTGCTATAGGTAGAGGAGAGGGAAACGACCACTCAGCTATCTAGTCGAGTGCAGTGTGTAGGCCTATTCTCAGTAACTGTTTCACGTTGCTTACCTACTGCTACAGTACAGTATGGAGGAATCTAAAAGACGGAACATAACATTTAACATTTAACGATTTACAGCTCGAACTTATTGATCTTCAATGTGACCTAAGGGCTAAAGATCGTTTGAATAATACTGTAATACTACTAGCCTGGTTGAGTTTTACAAGACTAAACATTAGCAATAATATCCACGACTACACAGACTGGCTGTGAAAATGATTGCTATGTTTGGCTCAACATTTATATTTGTGAGCAACAGTTTTCTATAATCAACTTTAATAAAGGCAGACATCGAACATCTGTAACTGATGTTTCATTACGATCAGTAGGCTACTGTTCCTTTCAGCTGCCAACAGCATAAAACCTCGTTTTGATGTACTGATAAATAAAAATATAACAAAATGATATTGTACATTTAAGTAGCTATAGAATTTCTATTATTTCTGTAAAATAAATATTTCTTTATTAATTAATAATAGTTCAAGATAGTTTTGCAAACACTGAACGGGAATTCATTTCATAAATACTCGTACTAGTATTTCCTTTTGTGTGTATTTTGTACGAGATCACCCCTTCTTCCAGTCCACCCTTATACAGAGCGCAGCTAATATCTGCATTCCGCTCATGAGCTGTGAGTCGGCTCGGAGAGCGCAAACCTTGTGCATGCCTGCTCTAAACCATTCATTCATTAGATTTAACACTGCATTAGAAGTGTTTATTAAGTGATGGTATTGTTTACTTGAGATAATCACACTTGTATCATCTGCAAATAATATTGCCTGAATTAAATTATTCGTGGTTGATGCTAAATCATTAATATAAACTAGAAAAATAATGGGCCTAAAATTGATCCCTGAGGTACTCCATATTTAATAGTTCTAAATTCTCAGTGAGAAACTTCGTGACAAATTGGGGATCTATCTGTAGTCTTGTTTTTAACTATATACAAACTTCCAAACAGTATTCGGGCCTCTTGTTACAGAAAGATACGTTATAAGTAAATACAATCCTTAACGTATAAATTACATTGAAATTTAATTAACTTTATTAAAACTCTCCTTCACTTCCTGTAGGATACGATTCCGACCGATATAGTCCGTTGTTACCGTGAGATGTCATGTAGTGGTAGCGAGGTTCCCTTATTGTATGCAGGACTTCTCTTCCTCTCGGTCTCTCTCTCTCTCTTTCTTGTAGGGGTGAGAAGGGCAGAGAGGGACTCTCTTATTGAGAGTGCGGCACATAGGAGTGCCAATTCATTTCGAGTTGAAACAAAATTATCCCCGTCTCGTCAACAAAAGATCCACCTTATTCTTGGAAACATTGCACGCAGAGGTTGCGTGCTGATCAATATTGACAGCAGGTCTGTCTAAACGCTAACAGGGAATTCAATTTACCTTTTATTTTCTAGTTAATGGAGAGGTTTCAGCGCTCCATTTGGGTTAGTTTTAAAAGCGGGGGAAAACGTGTCTCTAACCAATAAATGACGCTGGTCAACGAGCAATTTATATTAAACAAACTGAGCAGTTGTTCAGTCACGTGAAGGCCTCTAACGAAATGGAATATGGGTTCGACCCCTAACAGTTTGTGGGATTTGTGGTAGACAAAACAGATATGTGGATAGATTTTCTTAGATCTTTATGTTTTTCTTGTCATTTTTATTCCAATCATCATCACCATGCAATTTCTTCGTATAAGAATACTCACTCACAAATGTCTTTAAGAAACCCGGAGGTTCATTGCCACCCTCACATAAGCCCGCCATCGGTCCTTATCCTGAGTAAGATTAATCCAGTCTCTACCATCATATCCCATCTCTTACATTTCATTTTTTTTTCGTTGTAACATTTTGAATATCTGATGATGCCGTATAGGCGAAAACGTTCATAAAATGTCTTCTGTAAGATGTATGAGCAAATAATAATTTTGCAAAAAATAACAGATCATATGGTTGAAAACTTTAAAATAAACTTATAATATCCCATCTCCCTCAAATCAATTTTTATATTATCCTCCCATCTACTTATCGGCCTCCCCAAAGGTCTTTACCCTCCTGCTTTCCAATTAACACTCTACATACATTTCTGGATTCGCCCATACGTGCTACATGCCCTGCCCATCTCAAATGTATGGATTTAATATTCATAATAATTATGCCAGTTGAAGAATATAATGCGTGCAGTTCTACGTTGTGTAACTTTTTCCATTCTACTGTAACTTTAACACTACACTACGAAAGGAAAAAAAATAAGCAAATTCTAAGCATTTATATCTATACTAATAATAAATCTGTAGCCGAAATTTTTCAGGTAATTTTCGATTTTCCAAAAATAATTGGTCCTAACATATATAATTAACCACCCTCAAACCGAAAATCGCTTTTTTTGACATTTTTGTTTGTATGTCTGTCTGTCTGTCTGTCTGGATGTTTGTTACCTTTTCACGCGATAATGGCTGAACCGATTTATGTGAAAATTGGAATGTAAATTAGGTGCGCTGTAACTTAGATTTTAGGCTATTTGACATTCAAAATACGTTATTTAAAAGGGGGTTATAAGGGGGCCTGAATTAAATAAATCGAAATATCTCGCTTATTGAATAATTTCGAGGGAAAAATTGTTCCGGAGCCGGGTATCGAACCCGGGACCTTTGGTTTAACGTACCAACGCTCTACCACTGAGCTACTCGGGAACTCTAACCGACACCGATCCAATTTTTCCCTCTATATCCACAGACCTCAAAGTGGGCTGACAACCGTCAAGCAACCAACTTCGAGTGCACACTAACTCCGTGTGACTTAAATTGTGGTATTTCTGTTAACGAACAGTGACGTGTATTATGCAAATCAAGATTTCAGGTATAACTCCCTGTAAAGTTGATTTGAACAATTTTTCCCTCGAAATTATTCAAATCAACTTTACAGGGAGTTATACCTGAAATCTTGATTTGCATCTCGCTTATTATTGATTTTTGTGAAATATGTTACATAACAAATGTTTCTTTACAAATGATTTCCGATAAGTTTTATTCCTTGCACAATTTTGATAGGACTGATATTTAATGAGATAAATGAGTTTTAAAATTAAAATACAATGCTATATAAGGCGGTGTAAGGAAATGAAAACAAATGACTACGTCTATAAGGGGCCTTGAACAACAATCGAAAGCTATGAAACAGCGTACAGAGAATGTTTCTGTGTTTGTATGAAGTAATATCGAAAGTTAAATTAACCGATTTGTATAATTAATTATTATTTCACCATTGGAAAGTGTAGTTTCTCTAGATGGACATAATGCTATAATGTTATTACAGTAACTTCTGAGTGCTCTCTGGACCAAAATGACCGCATTTTAATTATTTGGATACAATTTAAATTAAGTAACATATTAAACGATTTACCCTTCTATCAAACACGAATGTTCCCTGGATCAAACGTCCTATTTTAATTATGTAATTAGTTTATATTTACTTCTAACAGGTACAGCGGAGCGCACGGGTACGGCTAGGAAAGAAATATATCTTTAAACTTATTATTGCAATTAAACTATTGAGTTACTAATATGCATCAACGAATAATAAAGTACCACTAATAAAAATTTTAGAGTACTATGTCTTCTGGTTGCTGAGAAAGAGGAGTATGAAATCTGGTAATATAACATTACTTATATAGGCCATTGTGACTCCGTTAATCAGATTATGAAACTGTCACTCATATAAAAGCATACTAGAATACGCTTACACAGTACCATAGCACGACCTGTTTTAAGCTGAGGCAGCAAGATGGACATTAGAGAAATCTCATGAGAGCCACCCCGTTTCGTGTGTTTACATCTGCTTATTCGTATAGGGCAGCAGCTGCAATGAACAATGAGAATGCTATCCACGTACCAAATCTGTGGTGTTCGGGTAAAGAGGTATAAGTCATTTTTTTGTCCAGGTGGAATTTTGTTCCCCAGATGAACACACAAGTTTAATTAAACAAGTGGGTGTGCCACAATCAAAGAATACTAGCAGTTGAAGTGTTTTATTTGTGTAGAAAATTATTTGCAATAGGGGTTAGAAGTTTAATTTTCATTTATCTCCGAACTCATTTTTATGAGTTATCTCCCTTCCCAGGCAGGATTCGAACCACGAAAGTCTTGGTTACCAGTCTATCGTGCTCTGGAGTGAACAAGGCTCTGAAATCAGCTACAAGGGTCGGTCCGGTTTTTTTGCCACTACTGCACATATTTTCTGTCCTCTTTTTTCGAACAATGTCCTTCTTTTTGAAGCTTTGTGTCCTCTTTTTATCGATATGAATCTGGTCACCTTACACACACACAAACATATATATATACAGGGACATCATTTTATTTTTACTTCAATTTTTATTGTACCTGAGTTTCTAAATGTACTTGACTCTCACCCCTTTCCCTAATGTCCTTGCTAACGTCAGTCACACAAACTTACGGCCGCTGTTGCTAGCAGTGAAATAAACAGTAGAGAGTACAGTGTGTTTCAGAAATGTGTTGCATTTTCTATAGAACAAAAAGCTTATATTATTGAAGTTTATTTTCACACAGGTATCGTGTGTAGCGGAACTGAATTTATCTGTGTGGACTGAGCACAAGTGAAGATTAGAGTTACCGAAAGTACGGTACCCTATAATATGGTACGGTACTTAACAGCATTATTTAAACAAGAGTTTTGTTTTACTATTTGTAGGTATGAAGGACGATGATGAAAACTGGAATTACAATATAAACGAATGTGAACAACAGTTTTATCACAATTTCCTGATTATATTATCATTACGGAATATTTTCATAGAAATGTCATTAATCTGGTAGATAAATTTAGAGCAACAGAGTGTACAGAAAGGAAGAAAAGTGTAATATGGCCAACAAAGGTGACAGAAGATGTTGTAGAAGATGCTAGAGAAAGGATGCAGCGAGGTCCTAATAAGTCGGTCAAGAAGCTAGCTGTAGAAATTGGGGTTTCTTACGGAAGTGCTCACAAATTTCTCAGGAATAAATTAGGTTAGTAATATGCTGACTAAAGTAGACATTACATAATGAATATAACCGCCTGAAGAGTTGAGTTTGTGAAAAAAAATTGTTACTGTTCTACTGTTTTTTGATAAAATACTGTAAAAGTAATGATCAAACTGAAAATCGTAATACTGTATTTCCTTGTAACATAAATGGATACACTACTTTTCTCTCCTCCTATAGCTAGTAAAATGATTTGTTTACATATTGCACTAGTAACACCAAACTCCTGTAATGGAAGAGAGGTAACAGTGTTTCCGAGTATAGCCAGGTTTAATGTTAAAAATGTTGGTAAAAATAAAGTGATGTCCCTGTATATACATACACATTCACATATACATACTATGTATACATCTATAAATAAATAAGTACCTTAATAAATGGTGTAAATTAAATAAGACAATAAATCACAGTAAAAAGAAAATTATTTACACTGACACTTGCTTTACGAGTTTCTATACATTACTAAGAGTGACTGTAAACATTTGAAGTGTTTCAAAAGAAAATTTTCTTCTTTTTTTCTGACTATTACACTCTTACTACGTCATACTACTTTTGACCAATAAAACGGTACGAAAGGACGTATTTCAACCAATCATGGCTGCTTATCGCACAATTTTATCGCGTCCCTAGCATTTGTTTCTTTGTTTGCCAACATTTCAAACTGCGCTGGTCTGGACGTCAAAAATATATATAAAATTACAAACCACTCCAGTCGATGCACAGCAGTTTCAAATATGACTCGCATTGGCATTCAAGAACAAGAATTAATAAAAATCACTGATCATGCCTATGCATCTTCTGAAATCCGATTTACAAATAAATGAAGAGCACCATTCGGAAATCCTGAATAAGTTGAATACACCATGTAGGCCTAAATCAACGAGTTCCACTTCTATTACGCACACGTCCAATATAACATCAATTGAACCACCAACCACATTCAAATTTGAAAATTGTACATTCAATAATTATTCCTTTTAAAATTATTCATTCGGAAATCCTGAATAAGTTGAATACACCATGTAGGCCTAAATCAACGAGTTCACTTATTACGCACACGTCCAATATAACATCAATTGAACCACCAACCACATTCAAATTTGAAAATTGTACATTCAATAATTATTCCTTTTAAAATTATTCATGTTTATTTTTATGTCATCGTCGTTAATTAAAACTTTTCTAACACTTGTGTATATTAGTTAGGTTATGTTATAGCTTCTGCTATATGATATTATGGATAGTCACGTATCAGAGATTGTTTAATATTAAGATTTATTGAAAATCATCTGTCAAGTGACGTTGATTACTGGGATTCGATAATTGAAGTGGAATGTTGCATTTTAATACAAATGAAACTGAATCAACAATGCCTTCTTGACTAGTAACAGTCCACAGAGTTCAATGATGATTCCATAGTTGGCACAACTGATACCGGTAACAAGAAAACATAATCATAAAACACTACTGTCATCTAGCGTAATGTTGAGATGGCACAATAATAATAATAATAATAATAATAATAATAATAATAATAATAATACTTATTTGTCAGAAACCAGTGTACAAGGCCTGGATATGACATCGTCAGGTTCGATAGTTGATACATTTGAAGACAGTTGTATTTTCATAAGCCAATTAATATTTTATTGTATTGGAGTACTTTGTTACTTCTAATCTTTATATACTTTCTTCTAATCGTGTAATTGTCAATTAAATCCCACTCGAGTTTTGATTTTCTCTAGATAAATCAAAACCTCTAGTGAGATTACTGTTGATAAAATGCTTCCTTCTTTCCTAATAAAGTGATCGCTACGAAATCTTCTATTGAAGCACTCATTTCCAACCGTCTAACTTTGTTTTGTTTTGACATGGTTCACTGAATATCAGACCTGAAGTGTATACGCCGCGCTATACTCCGCACATACCTACACATGTGCGTTGCCTCGGAAGCTTTAGGTAACCAAATGCAGGACTCTAGTTATCTCATAAAATAACCAGTCTCCTACATACGTTATTAGAACATGGAGAATGATCGCCACTGGTTATAAGAAAGTTATTGCAACTGAAAACGTAATTTTTATTTCTGTTTGGAATGTTTTATAGTTACAGACTATTAAAACCACAACAAATGTTCAGTTCAAATATAGCAAAACTCAGATCGCAGAATTTTATAAAACACAAGTTAGGCAATAACCGAAATTCAAATTCCTCTAGGGCACTGAAAAATCTGACGTCACAGTTATAAAGGCCACATATACGTACACATATTCTGGATTTTATTGGCACCCTGAAGGCTTTTAATGTGCTGTTACTTTGTTTTTATTATTTTTTCGTGCTGCCTCTGAAAGCACTTCCTTTCCTTTTGAAACAGTTAACACAAATCCGTTGTATACGATTGTAAATACAGTAATTGCGAACTGGCAACGTTTTGTTTGACTTGCGGAAGCAAGGCACTTGTTTTCAGTTCAAAGAGCTATAAAACCAAACCGCAAAGGGACCGCTTTAGCCGCCTCAACTTGCTCTCCACTAACGCTTTTAAAAAGCTCAGATGAGTCGGACTCAAGCGCCGAACTTCATTCTGTATCCATCTCTCCTTTGTTGTAAGCAATTTGCCCGCTGAGACTATTTGAACATCTGACAATTCACAATATTGGAGTTAACAAAGTTTATAATTGTAAGTCTTGAAAGGAGAACAAACTGTAAATCTGTTTTGATTTAAACATATCTATTGCCTTTAGATTAAGTACAGGGACATCATTTTATTTTTACTTGCATTTTTATTGTACCTGCATTTCTGAATGTACTTCACTCCCACCCCTTCACTAATGTCCTTGCTACCGTCAGACACACAAACTTACGGCCGCTGTTGCGTTCGACGAAGTCTTCAAGCAGTGAAAGTTATTCATCATCTTTTAAACACTGCAGTGTATAGTGTGTTTCATAAATATGATTGCGTTTTCTATAGAAGAAAGAACCTATATTAATAATATCGTACTAAAAATTATATTCAAGAAACGATAAATTCTATTTCAGAGAATATGCTTCAAAATGTTTTTAATAATATGCATAAAAGAATTGAAGCCTGCATTGTAATGAACTGCAACCATTTTCAGCAACTTGTTTAAAAATTCAGATTAGCTTATTTTGAATTGAGGTGGCTAGAAGCAAAGGAATGCTAGTGACATTTGTAATAACATGAGTTAAGTGCATCCAGTGTAAGCTAAAGTATCTAAAATTTTAGTGGCAAAGGGATATTTTAATCGCATCACACATTAAAATTTAAATAAAAAGTTCACCGATTTTACGAAAGCTTAAATATTTAAACCCCATTTTTTCAAAAGTAACTTAAGTTCACTTACAGCCCTTTACTTATGACCCTCTCAATTTAAATGCACTCTCTATATTGTATGTTAACATCAATAATTAATATGCTAAATAAAGTAGACATTACATAACGAACATAGCCGCCTGAAAAGTTGAGTTTTACAAAAAAAAAATGTTACTACTCTACTATATTTTGATAAATTCCGTAAAAGTGATAATCAAACTGAAAATCGTAATATCGTATTTCCCTGCAACATAAATGGATACACTACTTTTCTCTCCTCCTATACCTAGTAAAATGATTTGTTTACATATTGCACTAGTAACATCTAACTCCTGTAATGGAAGAGGGCAACAGTGTTTCCGAGTATAGCCAGGTAAATGTTAAAAATGTTGGTAAAAATAAAGTGATGTCTCTGTATAAGCAGGATGCGAATTAACGGGGGAGGGATTCCACCCTGTTGGAAGGTTATTCCCCTCTCATAAATTCATATTAACATCCCTGCCAAGGATAACTTCTATCCCCCTCACAAAATATAATTGTTATAATACGAGTATATGTATTTCATAAAATATAAAGTAAACAAAGAAAATAATACTGGTATTGATGACATGGCCATGGATGGGCAACTCATGCTCACAAAGTGCTAAAAAACCTTGAAAGAGAGAAAGACAGACGGAGCCAGCCGCAGCAGTTACAAGTTGTTTGTAGTTTCGCTGCAAAAGCAGTTCACTTTCACGGTGCGCTCTGGCGGCTCATGCAGGTGGTCGTGATATCTACTCCATGATTTGAATGTCAGAATGACGCATGGTGCAATAATTATAGTAATTTTATACAGACTGTACCTAAGCACACATAACAAAATTATATTATCTCCTAGCTTTGTAAATTAGTTTAGTACTGGAAGCACGAACAGAATATAACCTTTTCAAGATTCAACAAACATAACTGCAACACTTATTATTTATGATTACACTATTTGTTAATATTTCTTACTATAAGTCTTATTTGAAACATAGAGCACGTGAATTTACAAGTCTTTATACATTAAAGAGTATTCCTCTTTTCTCAGAAAGGTAATAGTTGTATTCGCAAACAATAACAAATTCAAGGAAGTATTTTTACATGTCACGGTAGATGAAATAAGCTTACTTCTGAGCTCTTCCTGTACATTGAGAGCTTTTAAACTTCTTTCTTGTATTAAACTCTGACTCAAGCATATACAGTATATATGGAACCAAGGAGTATATTTGGAAATTCTGACTTATGCAGCATTACGAACAGTTCGATCTTTACTAAAGCCTTCACTGTGTTTATTTGTAACATAAAATCTGCAGTGTCTGGGAAAGTGGCACAAGTCAGTTTTCACAAACATTTTTTATTAATTTATTGACAACTTACGGAACATCTGCTCGCTTGGGAAAAGAGACATAAGTATTTCTCCCATTACAATAATTCATACAGAAGAAAATCAAATCGACATAAACCAATTTGAAGACAGTTTTTTCCTTCTCCTGTAAAATTAACATTTTTGACTTGTGCCACTTTTCTCGAGCACTACAAAAATGTCATGCATAAGAAAATGTAATAGAACATAATACAAGCTTTACCTCTCTTCTTAATAAAAAATCTTTCTCTTTCGACTCATCACTAAAGGGAAATGATCTGGGGATTATATTGTTTTTTCACTTAAAACGAGCCGCCGCTTACTGCAGACGCGAGCAAACTTGTATACAGACACTACAGTACAGAGTCCGTTCTACCTGCACTGAGGTTGTGTTCACACTTCGAGAGCACGAGTTGCTCAATTGGTTGAAGCAAAATCTCAAATCTCAAAAAATTTCCAAACAAGTAGGTAGTCCCAACCAGGGTTCGTACCCCTTTACGAATACGAAAATATTCTCATTTTAATTAGATAAATATTAAAATTCTAGCAATTTTAAAATGTAACTTCCTTTTGAATAAGACTGTACACCGTGTTTGTTTGGAAGAAAATTAGGCCTAATTAGATTTACGTACATGAATGGAATATGACTATTTTGTTTCGTTCTAATTTGCCCTTTACGAAACAATCTTTTTGTAACTTACATTAGAACATTCTCATTGAATAAATATTTCTTACAGCAAATTACGTTTTAGAATATGGCACAATGAGGACGAAATTAATAACATTCTATATGTTTCATAAATCCTTCAGTTAGTTCAAATGAATAGAACACAATAGTTGCTCAATAGAGAGAGTTAATTGATTCAGTGTAACATTTTAATGGCAATACGAAAGCAAATGCACAAATGAGAATTCGCGCAAGGAAACCATGGCGATAGAACACAACAGTTGACAATCAGGTTTAAATTAGAACAAAAAACGAGAACTTTTAAGGCATTGTTCAGCGTTGTACAAAGCCACGTGTCCGTTAGTTCAGTGCATTCATGGAACAACTTCGTACTTCATTTAGTTTAATTGTAAAGGATAACAAAACAGTTTTGTTTGCAACTACACTGAAGGTTTCTGGCCTTTCAGATGTTCTTGACATACATTTTTAACACTGTACATTTTACGTTCAGAATAAATTCGAATTTCCCTTTATTTTTCAGTAGAATGATTTAGTTTTGTTTTCGGAAGCCAATAACTGATACATCTCTCAATCCATCAGTGCTGCCAGACGATGAAAAGAAAATTTCCCTATATGCTATTCAGAAATTCCCCCGAAATTTATATAAATTCCCCAAACTGGCCTTTAAAAATAACAAATAATGTCATATTTTTTATATGTTATAGTACAATAGTACATAATATAATATTTGCTATTCACTTACAAAATCTATAATACCTAGTGGCTTGTGCAGCAAATGCTGCAAACTAAGTTCATTAGACGTTCAAATAAACATTTTTCAGATTTATTTTCAATGAAGAATACCAGACATTCTGAAAGTTATTTGCTTCCATTATATTGAAACATACTCTATCTCTCGAGCCAATACTGAAGAGAACCACGCATATAAATATCTACACCACACCGCCATTAAATATATGAAAAAGACCCAACCACACTTGATTATTAACTATAAAAATATTTGATTTTTAATAATATTATTATCTTACGTAAGTTTTATAGCTTTCAGTAACGTATACTATATATACTATATAGCCGCCACTCAGTAAAATAAAGAAATCAAAATCTAATTTAAGTTATTCTCTACATCTACTTATATAACCCCAAAACGTTTCACTTTCATATCATCAATATAGCATCAATATGTACAGGGACATCATTTTATTTTTACTAACATTTTTAATAGTAACCTGTCTATACCTTTAAAGAACCGGAAACACCGCTTGCTCCCCCCTCCAAGACTGGAGTTCGATGATACTGGCGTAAAACACAAATCACTCTACTAGGTGTAGGAAGGAGGAAAAGTAGTTCATCCATTTACGTAAACTAGGAAATATCGCGATTTTGAGTTTGATAATTTTCATTAGGTTTTTCTTTAATCAAAGTACAGTACTGTATTAAGAATAAGTGTTTTTACTCGCGAAGTGAGTTATCCATGCGAACGTATTCATTATGCAGTGTATATTATACTGTCTACAGCACATTAGCGTACAATATAGAGAAAGAAGTTAAATTGAAAAATAATCATAATATGAATATTTAAACACAATTTTGAAAATGGTGGCCGTTCATTTCGATACAGGCTTCAGTTCTTTTGTGCAAATTATCGCACTATAGACTACTGCATCTAATTCCAATTGCCAGTTTCGTCCTTCGTACTAGTAACTCATGTTGAAATAATTCTGTACCTACTCTACGTACTGTAAATTCAATCTTCACTTCTGCCCGACCCGAAAATATAAAATTACTCAGACATGCTATCTACTGTCCGTCCAAGTTGTTATGCCGCAGGATTGTAGAAAGGAGGAAATCACGTGACAGTTAATTACTTAACGAGGCCCTTTTATTTAAGTTAAATTAAACAGCTGTATAATATTACGTAAACGTCCAATTCCTAAGAGAAATTAATGTTTTCAGAAAAGAGCTAAGACAGCCCAGCTTTTACAGAAGGGCGAGCAGAAGCAGGTGGGGGAAATCGGGATGCGACGTAGGCAAACGGACAGTACCTGTGCGAAAATATGATTCAATATTGAAAGCTCTTTCGTCACTGGAAAACGCGAACATATTTCTGGAACGTACTATACTCAGTAACTCAGTACTGCTTACTATCTGCGGTCTTGGTTCTGTGTGGAGTTGGAACTTCCTTAGTAGAAGGGGTGGGAGTGAAGTACATTCAAAAACTCAGGTACAATAAAAATTGAAGTAAAAATAAAATGATGTCCCTGTGTAATTAATGAAAAATAGTCACATCATGGCACTAACTACAATAATATTTCATTTCTAATGGTACTAATGTCATCAAACCACCTCAAGTTTTGTAGTTTTTAATATCCAATACACAGCTGTACCCAGAAAGTTACACACCACAGAATCGAACCTGTAAATTATTTTTAGTAAGTTAAGTTTTTGATAACCAATTTAATTTGAGCTCTAAATATGTCAGCATTCTTGCAGATCATGGCCTTCGTGTAATATTGTTTACTGTAGTGTGTGTTTTGTTTTATTCTGAAATGCAATTAGCTAGTTCTCAAAACTGACGACAGATGGATTTTGGAAAATAGGAAAATTATGTTGAAAAATTGACATTTCAATGAAAACTACTATTTTTCTGAAAAACTTTGAATTCCAAGCTTCAAAATGAGGGGCCATTTATTAAAATCCGTTCAGCCGTTATCCCGTAATTTCCATTACCAGTTCAAATTATATATATATATACTACTTATTTTCTAAGCTACAAGTTTTCTTAAGTGTAACTAAACTTAAACTTTTATACAATTTAGCTAAACTTGAACTTTTAAAACATCAATAAATTTACAAATGTGGCTTTAAGGTATAGCTGACTTGAATAATTTCAAGGGAAAAATTGTTCCGGGGCTGGGCATCGAACCCGAAACTTTTGGCTAAGCGCGCTAATGGTCTTCCGGCTGAGCTACCCAGGAACTCTACCGGACCCCAGGTTCGATGCCCGCCCCCGGAACAATTTTAAGTTTTCACTCAATTTTGAGTTTCTGACATCTTGTCAACCCACTTAAGGTATGTGGATAAAAAGAGAATAACTGAGCAGGAGTCTGGTAGAGTTCCTGGGTAGCGCAATCGGTAGAGTGTTGGCACGCTCAGCCAAAGGTCCCGGGTTCGATGCCCGGCCCCGAAACAATTTTTCCTATTATTTTGTCACGTGATCAAGAAAACATTGGATTCACTTGCTAACAATTCTGAGAACGTTTCATCGGGAAAGTTGCTGGAATTGTAGCCAATTGGCCAAAAATTCAATTACGCAATGATCATTATCATAACGATACTACTCTCCAACTAGAACTACTGTGCGGAATATATTAAGTAATGCTCTGTTCATTCATTCATTTAGTGTTCTGCCCAATTGCAGGTTTTCACTGCAAACCCAGCATTCTCCAATCTTTCCTATTTTCTGCCTTCCTCCTAGTCTGAGCATACGATCCATATGTCTTAATGTCGTCTATCATCGTCTGCCCCTAACTTTTCTCCCGTTCACCATTCCTTCCAGTGCATCCTTTCCTTTGAGTAAGCAGTTTCTTCTCAGCCAGTGACTCAACCAATTCCTTTTGCTTTCCTGATCAGCAATGCTCTGTTGTAACATTCATTTTGCCTTCACAAATATAAAAAAATAATAATAATAATAATAATAATAATAATAATAATAATAATAATAATAATAATAATAATAATCAGTGCTTTTTTTCTGGAAAAAGTTTACCGAAACTCTATCACTCGAACGCATTATACAACAAAAACGTAGGTTTAAAATATTAGGCCTACATACCTTATATTACAATAAGTTCCAAACGGAGCTCATCGATTTTAAGCATAACGGAAATTTTTCGATTTCGAGCTATAGTTTCAGGATCAATAACGGAAGATGGCAGCACTTAGATTGCATGAGTTAATTTTTCACCAACGATAATAATGAGAAAATGTAAACTCTTGGACTCGGCAGTGGCGGCAATTTTAGTTTTCAATTTCGCTTATAAAATACATCTCGTTGGAATTTGTAATGGCAAAAATTTACCGGAACGCGTTCCGACCGTTCCGTCTGAAAAAATCGCTGATAATAATAATAATAATAATAATAATAATAATAATAATAATAATAATAATAATAATAATAATATTTAATTTTAATAATAACATGGACGGCACTTATTTCTTATTTTTTAATACGTGGATGCATTCATTTGTTGTCAAAACAAAAGAACAATAACCTATGTCAACAACAGACATGACATCTAAATTCGCTTCATGGCGATGACTTCATGTATAGGCTATATAGAAACAAGTACGTAATGGTAAGAGCACCCAGAGCACCAAGCTGAGGGTTCTGGGTTCGATTCCCGGTTGAGGAATGAATTTTTATCCATTGATAAGTATCTACGTTACGACTACATAAAGTCATTGATTACACAATGTTCAATACAGGTCGGCGAGGTTCTCAATAGGAATATACAGTATATTCATATTCCATCAGAATATAAGAAGTATAAGAAATAGGACTGATGAACTCCTTGCATTCTTAGATTCCGAACTTTTAAATCCGAATGTGCTATGTATTACCGAACACCATATGAAACAACAGGAAATATTATCTCTCTCACCGGAAGGATATTAATTAGATGCTAGTTACTGCAGATAAACTCTTGAGGACGGAGGCGTGAGTATATTTCTCAGATCTGACCTTACTTACTTACTGGCTTTTAAGGAACCCGGAGGTTCATTGCCGCCCTCACATAAGCCCGCCAATATTACCTATCTTGAGCAAGATTAATCCATTCTCTATCATCATATCCCACCTCCCTCAAATCCATTTTAATATTATCTTCCCATCTACGTCTCGACCTCCCTAAAGTCTCCCAACTAACACTCTATATGCATTTCTGATTCGCCCATACGTGCTACATGCCCTGCCCATCTCAAATGTCTGGATTTAATGTTCCTAATTATGTCAGGTGAAGAATACAATGCGTGCAGTTCTATGTTGTGTAACTTCCTCCATTCTCCTGTAACTTCATCCCTCTTAGCCCCAATTATTTCCCTAAGCACCTTATTCTCAAACATTCCATCTCAAAGAATCACAACCATGAAGAACAACCGGTAATATAACTGTTTTATAAATTCTAACTTTCAGATTTTTTGACAGCAGACTGATGATAAAAGCTTCTCAACCGAATAATAACAGGCATTTCCCATATTTATTCTGTGTTTAATTTTCTCCCGAGTATCATTTATATTTGTTACTGTTGCTCCAAGATATTTGAACTTCTCCACCTCTTCAAAAGATAAATTTTCAATTTTTATATTTCCATTTCGTACAATATTCTCGTCACGAGACATAATCATATACGTTGTCTTTTCGGGATTTACTTCCAAACCTATCTTTACTTTCTTCCAGTAAAATTTGTTTTCTCTAATCGTTTGTGGATTTTCTCCAACATAATCCGCATGAGACAAGCAGCTGATGTAACGTGTTCAATTCCAAACCCTCTCTGTTATCCTGGACTTTTCTAATGGCATCTAGAATAGTTAAAAATGATGCATCTCTTTAGCCCACATTTTTGAAAATATGACAGAAAATACGAACTCTGCTGTACGTTTCAAAGATCTGACCTTAATCTAAAAAATATTGATCTTTCACATTTTTGCAAAGACAGGGATTTAGAAATTTGTGCTGTTGAATTAGAAAATGAAACATATAATTTCATTATAATATGTCTATGTAGAGCATCATCTGGAGACTACGAAAATGTTATTCATTTATTGGGAAAGACACTAGAATACTTACAGAAACTGAAACGTGAATGTATTATTTGCGGAGACATCAATGTCGATTATCTAACAGAAAGTAATAGGAAAGATCAACTAAATGCATTGTTAGCATCTTTCAATTCAATTTACACAGCAAACTTTCCGACGAGAATATAAGGCGATTCAGCTACTGCAATAGACAACATATTCATCGGAAAAGAAAAAAATAGGTGTATCTCAAACAACCCCAATAATTAATGGTCTTTCGGATCACGATGCTCAACTCCTAAGTATAAATATTAACACATCATCAAAAAAACCAATTAAAGTGAGATTCAGAAATATAAACAGGGAATCATTAAATAATTTTGAAATAAATCTTAAAATACGTATGATAAGAACTTTCTTGTGTTAAATTTTAACGTACCTTGTTAACATGTTTCGACCTGAATAATTTCGAGGGAAAAATTGTTCCGGAGCCGGGTATCGAACCCGGGACCTTTGGTTTAACGTACCAACGCTCTACCACTGAGCTACTCGGGAACTCTAACCGACACCGATCCAATTTTTCCCTCTATATCCACAGACCTCAAAGTGGGCTGACAACCGTCAAGCAACCAACTTCGAGTGCACACTAACTCCGTGTGACTTAAATTGTGGTTTTCTGTTAACGAACAGTGACGTGTATTATGCAAATCAAGATTTTCAGGTATAACTCCTGTAGAGTTGATTTGAATAATTTCGAGGAAAAATCCGGAGCGGGTATCGAACCGGGACCTTTGGTTTAACGTACCAACGTTGGTACGTTAAACCAAAGGTCCCGGGTTCGATACCCGGCTCCGGAACAATTTTTCCCTCGAAATTATTCAAATCAACTTTACAGGGAGTTATACCTGAAAATCTTGATTTGCATGTTTCGACCTATTTTCGGTCATCTTCAGAACAGGTCGTTGTTGGTCTTGGCGCCTCATGTTTCCTGTGTGCGTGCGTTCGTACTGTAGAGTCAAAGAGAGTGTGTGTGTTTTGAAATTGAGTTGTGTGTTGAGAATATCGTTGGGGTGTGTTTTCGTGTGTCTGTTTAAACCAAAGGTCCCGGGTTCGATACCCGGCTCCGGAACAATTTTTCCCTCGAAATTATTCAAATCAACTTTACAGGGAGTTATACCTGAAAATCTTGATTTGCATGTTTCGACCTATTTTCGGTCATCTTCAGAACAGGTCGTTGTTGGTCTTGGCGCCTCATGTTTCCTGTGTGCGTGCGTTCGTACTGTAGAGTCAAAGAGAGTGTGTGTGTTTTGAAATTGAGTTGTGTGTTGAGAATATCGTTGGGGTGTGTTTTCGTGTGTCTGTATATTTCATATTGTTCTAGTGTGTTGAGTTTCTGGCTTTTTGGTTGGATGTGCAGTATTTCCATGTCTGTGTTGATGTCTCTGTAGGTGTGGTTAGCATTTGTGATGTGTTCTGCATATGTGGAGGTGTTTTGTAATGTTATGGCTGTGATATGTTCTTTGTAACGTGTTTGAAATGATCTGCCTGTCTGTCCTATGTAGAAGTTGTTGCAGGTGTTACATTTGAGTTTGTATACGCCTGTGTGGTTGTATTTGTTTGTTTGTGTTGTTTGTGTGTTGAGATGTTTTTGTAGAGTGTTATTTGTTCTGTATGCAATGTTGTAGTTACATTTCTTGAATGAGGTTGCAATTTTATGTGTGTTTTTGTTTTTGTATGTTAGTGTGATGTATTTGTTGTGTTCTTGTGTTTGTGTTGTATTCTTCTGTTTTTTGTGGTTTTGTTTTGTCTTACGCATTATGTTAAGTTCTTATCATACATATTCCGAAGTGATATCGTGTTAAAAGTTGTGTAATCAAGATGTATAAATCTTAAAAATGAAACATGGTAATCAGTATATAGTCAAAGTGATATGAACAGTAAATTCAACGAGTTTCATAAAATATTTCTAAATATTTTTGAATCCAGTTTTCCTGTAAAGTATAAAAATGAAACAATATGTAACAACAGATGAATTACACAAGGTATTAAAATGTCATGCAAAACCAAGAGATCATTATACATACAGAGCAGAAATAGTAATGATGCAAATTTAAAACAACACTATAAAAATTATTCAAAAATATTACACACAGTAATCCATATTGTATATCACAATATGTCCTAAAATGAAAGGCAAAGAACAACAAAAACAAAAGGTAGGAGAAGAAATTCTTGTATCGCTATAGCAACATTAGCAAAGCCTTCTGTAACAGTTCTCAGAGTAATGAAATGAATCTAGTCCCCGAAGCGAGGCGTCGTTAGCGGTGGAATTTAAAACTCTCGTCCAACGAGTAATCCGTGTTCTTCACTCGTCCGTTTAATCTTTTCTTCTACTTTTTATTCTTGAGCGATTTACATTGCATTATTCCTTTTTTATGTAAGGAAAGAATACTTGCTATGAAGAAAAGTTACTAAACTTGTACTGGATAAAACGGGAGTGGGAGGAAAGGACTTAAATCCGCGTATTACACAATGAAGTAAAACGAAAGAAAAGCTTTAGTTACGAGTTTTAGATGAGGTTAAATGAAGCGTATTCCTTCTTATAATTTTCTTTTTAGGTCTTTTCGTGTTCGAGACAGGAGTTACGGCACTTTAGGAGTTTGAAGTGTGTTACCGGTCCATATTTAACTGACTAACATAGTCTTTAATAATATTCCATACTAACTAAAATCTATTTTAAAATAACTGATTACGTAATCTTTTCCTCTCACGTCTTCTCTTCTTCTATACTTAGTGTCGAAAGGCTGTATTTAAAATTCTAAATAGAAATAAATATTCGTTATAATAGCACAGTCTAGTATAATACAGTCACGAAGCTTGAGTTTTTGAAGTTGCTAGAAACAATAGACTGTGCAGGTACTATTTCGCATTGTCTGTAATGAGGCGATAGTAGCGATTCTAGTGGTTAGCAACTATCTATGGATGCATATTTATTACATATTGAGTTTCGTGACTATACAGTATATACAGGGACATCATTTTATTTTTACTTCAATTTTTATTGTACCTGAGTTTTTGAATGTACTTCACTCCCACCCCTTCTACTAAGGAAGTTCCAACTCCACACAGAACCAAGACCGCAGATAGTAAGCAGTACTGAGTTAGTGAGGCAGTACGTTCCAGAAATATGTTCGCGTTTTCCAGTAACGAAAGGGCTTTCAATATTGAATCATATTTTCGCACAGGTACTGTCCGTTTGCCTACGTCGCATCCCGATTTCCCCCACCTGCTTCTGCTCGCCCCTCTGTAAAAACTGGGCTGTCTTAGCTCTTTTCTGAAAACATTAATTTCTCTTAGGAATTGGACGTTTACGTAATATTATACAGCTGTTTAATTTAACTTAAATAAAAGGGCCTCGTTAAGTAATTAAGTGTCACGTGATTTCCTCCCTTTCTACAATCCTGCGGCATAACCACTTGGACGGACAGTAGATAGCATGTCTAAGTAATTTTATATTTTCGGATCGGGCAGAAGTGAAGATTGAATTCACAGTACGTACAGTGGGTACAGAATTATTTCAACATGAGTTACTAGTACGAAGGACGAAACTGGCAATTGGAATTAGATGCGATAGTCTATAGTGCGATAATATGCACAAAAGAACTGAAGCCTGTATCGAAATGAACGGCCACCATTTTCAAAATTGTGTTTAAATATTCATATTATGATTATTTTTCAATTTAACTTCTTTCTCTATATTGTACGCTAATGTGCTGTAGACAGTATAATATACACTGCATAATGAATACGTTCGCATGGATAACTCACTTCGTGAGTAAAAACACTTATTCTTAATACAGTACTGTACTTTGATTAAAGAAAAACCTAATGAAAATTATCAAACTCAAAATCGCGATATTTCCTAGTTTACGTAAATGGATTAACTACTTTTCTTCCTTCCTATATCTAGTAGAGTGATTTGTGTTTTACGCCAGTATCATCGAACTCCAGTCTTGGAGGGGGGAGCAAGCGGTGTTTCCGGTTCTCTAAAGGTATAGACAGGTTAATATTAAAAATGTTATTAAAAATAAAATGATGTCCCTGTACTAGACTGTGATAATAGTATATATATATACCGGGTGTCCCACAAGTTCATACATTAAAATTAATGAATGATAGAAGAGACCAAAACACTTTATCAGACAACTTAGAGTTGGCGTTACGCCTTTAACCCGCTAGATAGCGTTAGAATCGGGAGCGCTGGTTGTTCAACTGGTATGTTGGTTGATCCCATTTCCATTTCCAGTGCACTTTCTCTAACTTGCACTGGCTGGACAAGTAACAGTTCTTCAGCAGAGTGACGTTTTATGTAATGCAGAGCTCCGAAATCTAACGTCGTCTAGCGGGCTAAGGACGTGACGCCGACCCTAAGCTGTCTAATAAAAAGACGTTTGTTTTGGCTTCTTCTACCATCCCTTAAATTTAATGCGTGGACTTTAGAGACACTCTGTAGTCTATATACCAACTATTGTCAATCAATCCACTGTAGGATGAAGGTCTTCCTAAGTATCTTCAATTTTTTCTTATCTAAAGCCTTATTTTTCCATTGCACTTCGGCAACAGCAATTTTAATTTTAGTTTAATTAAAAATTATTTGTAAACAATTGGGGTGATTAATAAATGCGAGAATATAAAGACAGAAATAGTTAATTTAATATAATTCTAAAATACTTCACTGTCGTATTAATTTCCAAATTAATCTAATTCTGCGCAGTAATGTAGCATTTCAAGCAAGGCATTCGTGTTATATTTTATTTTTATTTTAGTTGGTTATTTAACGACGCTGTATCAACTACTAGGTTATTTAGCGTCGATGAGATTGGTGATATCGAGATGATACTTGGCGAGATGAGGCCGAGGATTCGCCATAGATTACCTTGCATTCACATTACGGTTGGGGAAAACTTCGGAAAAAACCCAACCAGGTAATCAGCCCAAGCGGGGATCGAACCCGCGCAAGAACGCAACTTCAGTCCGGCAGGCAAGCGCCTTAACCGACTGAGCCACGCCGGTGGCTTCGTGTCATATTGATGAGTAAATAGTTCCAACTATCAATCGCAATGTTGTTTCGAGACTTGGCCTCATAGAAAGAGGAAGTAATTAACGCGAAGGTTACGCAATGTTAAATTTTAATGCGGAGAGTATAAGGACAGAAATATAACATAGTTTTATTCGTCCGCCGAGTTATCTTTGTAGTAGAGCGTCTGCCTCGAGAACTAGCTCGAAAATAATATTGCGCAGGATCACTAGAACGTTGGAAGAAAATCAACCTCTGGAGCAAGCTGGATTTAGTTCTGGATTTTCAACGGCGGACCACATTCAGACATTGACGCAGATCATGGAAAAAGTCGAAGAACACAATTTAAAATTGTATATAGCTTTTGTGGATTATGCAAAAGCTTTCGATTCGATAGAACATAATAGTGTTTTAAAAGCACTCAAGAATCAGGGTGTTCCAATCAAATATATTAGACTGCTTGACGTGCAGTACCAAAGAAACACAACAAAAGTGAAATTGTATAACTTCTAATCACTAGATTGTGCACCAATATGCCTGGGTTAAATCCCAAATCTCTCCGCACTATACTGGGTGTTCATTTCAAAGTGTGTCATGACGTCACTGTTGTGAGTCAGCGATTTGAAGCGAGTTTCAGCTTTTATGTCAGAGAAGTTGCCTATTAATCAAGGCGTTGAATCTGAACTTGAGAACGTGTACGGTATAACTTGAATGTCGTAGCAACAGATGGCTGTTGGTAAAGTCTGTGTGCTACCATAACCTCTTTTGAACTGTTTTGCGCGGGCAAGTCGTACGCAGGGTATTTGTTATCATCGATTGCGTACGGCAACATTCCACAACACAAATCAAAATGCTCCGTGTCCATGTTGACCGTCGAAGTTAATGTCAACAAATACGTAAGTAATCGTCTTAACCCTCTCCACATATCCCGACAGTAAGAAAAAAACTCACTTCAGTACGTGTTTCCAAACACTTCACATTCTTGCCACTACTGGCGTTACCGTACATATCGGTAAGTAATCTTCAGAATGAACGCCGTACTTGCTAGGCAACTTCTCTCGCATTTAGGTAATACGCCTTTGAGGAAGTGTAGGAAGATTGAATTCTCTAGGCTCATCGGATAGCCACATGACGACATACGAGCTATGAGCCATTTTGACACATTTTGAACTGAACTGATTCGTCCGTCGGATGGAGAAGTTAAGCCTGGCCGATTCCTTGGTGCTATTCGACAGAAACAGGCTACGCATCAGGTTCTCCCTTCTCCCTTCCTCATCTTCATCATCCTTACTCATTCCCTACACTACACTTACACGAAAAATTACACATACACTCACCCTAGTACTCGACATAATTCTCCACATTATGCATAGCGTGTCCTGCCATCTATCCGCAATATGCGGAACCCGAATTACGCAAGTGAAGTGGGTAGGCATTGGATACACACACATACACACATAGTCTAAGATTAAAGTTAACACCCACGCCTGAAGTGGGACTCGGACCCACAACCTTTCGGCCCAACACATAGAGACATGCAGTGCTTCTATCGTTTGCGTCTGACGCATAGGATATTTTCAACAACATTACAATATACAAAATCATTTTCTCCTTCATCCAGTGAAAGAGCGAAATACAGTTCACTCAAACTTTTTAAAATACGCCCATCCTTTCCTGACAACTTTTTCACTAGAGACGCATAATATCTGCAGATTCTTTCAACCTCTCTTCCGCGAGTTGCAACCCCCTTCAATCCAATTTCCTCTCACTTATTTATTTCCCGATTGTAACTCACGTTTCGTTTGATCTCGTTCCATATAAATTTCCTTCGTATTTATATTTTTTCTGCAGGTTTCTCCGATATTTACAGACATTTTTGGCATCACACTTCTCTTCCGTTATTTTATTTACGAGTTGAGTGATGCTTCAGCGCAACAGTGATCTAAACGTCGTACTTAAAACAACTGTGGTAATATAACGAGTCCACACCTGTGGAGTAACGGCTAGCGCGTCTGGCCGCGAAACCAGGTGGCCCGGGTTCGATTCCCGGTCGGGGCAAGTTACCTTGTTGAGGTTTTTTCCGGGGTTTTCCAATACGAGCAAATCTGGGTGTTTACCCCGGATTCATTTTCGGCATTTCAATCAGACGCTAAATACGAGGCCTGTCTTATCCGACCTTAATTTTTCCCGCGTAAAGTTGTGATTCTAAGGCGGCGCCACTGTTGGTGGAAGGAGGAACTTAATGCGCATGCTTGAATTTTTTCACCGCATTCGCTTGTGCCAGTCACTGGCTGGTGGTCGCCAAGTAAGGTGCTGTTCTATTTTAGTTTTTCGCAAGATGACTGAACGAATTGAGCAAAGATACTATATCAAATTTTGTCAAAAGCTTGGTGATTCTCAAAGTCAAACAATTCGTAAGATTCAGCAGGTGTTTGGGGAAGATGCGATGGGTGTAACACAAATTAAAGTGGTTCAACCGATTCAAAGATGGCCGCACATCAGCGGAGTGTGAGCAGCGATGTCAGGCCCCAAACACTCGGAGTGCAGCTGTTGTTGAGAGGGTGCGAAATTTGGTGATGGCAGATCGTCGTTTGACCGTGCGGGAGATTGCGAAGAGGTTGGAGTGAGTAAAGATTCTGCACATGCAATTTTGTATGATGATTTGAACATGAACCGAGTGGCTGCGAAATTCGTGCCCAAGTTGTTGTCCCCGGAACAAAAAGACTCCGTCGTGACGTTGCACAGGACCTTCTGGACACCGCCAACACTGATCCTGGGTCTGAACACCATGATAACTGGAGATGAGTCATGGGTAACGGGTACGACCCAGGAACAAAAAGACAGTCGTCGCAATGGAAGCATCCTGAGTCTCCAAGGCCGAAGAAAGCGCGGCAGGTGCGAAGCAAAATCAAGGTGATGCTGACTGTTTTCTTTGATGTCCGTGGAATTGTGCATCACGAATACGCACCGGAAGGAAAAATGGTGACAAAGGAGCTATCACGATGTTCTCTTGATGCAGTTCGGCGCAAAAGACCAGACATGTGGACGGCGAACAACTGGCACTTGCATCACGACAACGCCCCCGCACATTCATCCCAATTGATACACACTTTCTTGGCCAAACATGGAATTACAACCGTTCACCAACCTCTCTACTCTCCAGACCTGGTTCCTTGCGACTTCTGGTTGTTTCCAAAATTGAAGACACCACTGAAAGGATCCCATTTTGAGAGTAGAGAAGAGATAATGCGGAATGCGACGACGGAGCTGAACATCATTCAAAAGAAGACTTCCAGAGGTGTTTCCGGCAGTGGAAGGATCGGTCTAAGTGTGACAAGCACAAGGGCCTACTTTGAAGGGGATTAGGGTCCCAACCCCGTCAGGTATTTGAAATATTTTTTCTGGCTAAAGGTCGGATACTTTTTAGACAGACCTCGTAAACTAAGATGTTGGTAAAGCGTCGTCAAATAACCTACTAAAAAATATATATAACGAACTCTTACATTAATAGAGGTCAGTCTTTCACAGTCTAGTTTTGAACAGTGCGTCAGAAAATTCTCGTCCATAGGATGAATAATAGTATGTGTTTTGATTTGCCTTTATTAACACACGCTTCAAAATCTATAGTCATATAGTGTGTGTAGGACAAATAGAAATGATCGGGACGAAATTGAAATACAAACTGCTGAGCCATATATACCCGAACCCATACTTTCAGAAGTCGAGATTGCGATAGAAAATCCGAAAAAGTAAAAGTCTCCAGGTATCGATAAAATTCCAGCAGAATTAATACAAGAGGGTGGAAGCGCATTATCTAGCGAAATTTAAAAACTTGTACTTGCTATTTGGGAAAAGGAAATTGTACCAGAACAGTGGAAGGAGTCCGTAATTCTACCTATCTTTAAGAAGGGGGACAAGACTAACTGTGATAACTTTCGAGAAATATCACTTTTGTTGACGTCGTACAAAATTTTGTCCAATATTCTTTTGAGAAGATTAACTCCGTACGTAGATGAAATTATTGGGGATCATCAGTGCTGTTTTACGCGTAATAGATCCACTACTGATCAGACTTCTTGTATTCGACAGATATTGGCGAAAAAATGGGAATATAAGGGTACAGTGCATCAGTTATTCATAGATTTCAAAAAGGCGTATGACTCGGTTAAGAGAGACGTTTTATATAATATTCTTATTGAATTTGGTATTCCCAAGAAACTAGTTCGATTAATTAAAATGTGTCTCAGTGAAACTTACAGCAAAGTCCGTATAGGCCAGTTTCTATCTGATGCTTTTCCAATTCACTGCGAGCTAAAGCAAGGAGATACAATGTCACCATTACTTTTTAACTTCGCTGTGGAATATGCCATTAGGAAAATTCAGGATAACAGAGAGGGATTTGAATTGAACGGGTTACATCAGCTTCTTGTCTATGCGGATGACGTGAATATGTTAGGAGAAAATCCACAAACGATTAGGGAAAACACGGAAATTTTACTTGAAGGAAGTAAAGAAATAGGTTTGGAAGTAAATCCCGAAAAGACTAAGTGTATGATTATGTCTCGTGACCAGAATATTGCACGAAAAGGAAATACTATAAAATTGAAGATTTATCCTTCGAAGAGGTGGAACAATTCAAATATCTTGAAGCAAGAGTAACAAGTATAAATGACACTCGGGAGGGAATTAAACGCAGAATAAATATGGCAAATGCGTGTTAGTATTCGGTTGAGAAGCTTTTCTCATCTAGTCTGCTGTCAAAAAATCTGAAAGTTAGAATTTATAAAACAGTTGTATTACCGGTTGTTCTGTATGGTTGTGAAACTTGGACTCCCACTTTGAGAGAGGAACAGAGATAAAGGGTGTTTGAGAATAAGGTTCTTAGGAAAATATTTGGGGCTAAGAGGGATGAATTTACAGGAGAATGGAGAAAGTTACACAATGCAGAAATTCACTCATTGTATTCTTCACCTGACATAATTAGGAACATTAAATCCAAACGTTTGAGATGAGCAGGGCATGTAGCACGTATGGGCGAATCCAGAAATGCATATAGTGTGTTAGTTGGGAGATCGGAGGGAAAAAGACCTTTGGGTAGGTCGAGACGTAGATAAGAAGATAATATTAAAATGGATTTGAGAGAGGTGGGATATGATGATAGAGACTAGATTAATCTTGCTCAGGATAGGGACCAATGGCGGTCTTATGTGAGGGCAGCAATGAACCTCCGGGTTCCTTAAAAGCCAGTAAGTAAGTATTAAATTTACAAATACAATAAAATCAAAGTACTAAAAGATTAACTGATTAATAAAGGCTAGACATTTAGTGTTTTCAAGAGAAACTTTTACATTATATTTTTCGAAATTTTGATTGAAAGTGTCAAAAAATATATTTATTGAAAGTTATATAAAATTTGCCTGAATTAATACAGTAATATTAGGTAAAGTTAAGTTCCCTCTACGCTGTACTTTTGGCAGGCATGGCATTGACTAGACTTAACTGAATTTGCGCTTTTGTTTTAATTAGGTAGTGGAATTTTCTTAAAAATTGTAAGTGATTAAAATATAATCTGTTTTGAAATTGTATTTATTTTATATATAGAAATTTAAATTTATTTCTCAGACACTATTTCAATAAATAATTTTTAATGTAATATTTCGAGTGATTACTTTCAAATATAAAGCAGAAATAGTCTGAATGTTTTGTAGTGCCTATTAGTTTATATTATTTACATAAAATATATGCCACTGTTATACTATAGTCTCGTCGCTTTAATTTCCGGCAGCCAATCACGTTGCAGGTCGGCTACATTTAAACGTGTGCGTCTTGTGATTCGCTGATGAAGACGTTAAGCACTTCCTAAGGCTCGATAAATACTTAATATAATCGCCCGCCATTTTGGCTCTTTCGTTAGCGTTCGCAGAAAGGACACGAGGACGTTATTTGTTGCTCAATTTTTTGCTGAATTACAGTGCGTTTGATTTATTATCATAGGAGCTACGACATGATAATATTTAACGGTGTGGCAAATAGATCCCCTCGTCTAGTAGCTCGGCAACGAAAGAACAAAAATGGCGAACGATACTACCTACCTAGACTTTATAGAGCCTTGACTTCCTAAGACGTAAGCAAAGAGGAGAAGTCACGCCGGGAATAACAGCGTCGGGACTATAATTTATTTACAGAATAGGTACGTGCCGGTGGAAAAATGTAAGTGTTGCTCAAATGTACAAAGATCCATAAGATTCTCTTGATGATGCAAACTTCTAGTCTTTGTAGAAATGTAGAAATATTCAGTAATATTTTTTGCACGACGGAAAGTCAAAAAATTTTATTTTTAAATGCGGAATAGCCTCAAATTTATGTTCTTTTGTGCGAAATCACATCGAAATTAACTACCTTTTATACTAAAATGTAAGATAGGTATTCATCATAAAATATGATTCCTAGTTACTAACAATAACAATTAGAAGTCCACCGTTGTGGAATATCGGTTAGCACGCCTGACCGTAAAACTAGTGGACCGCGACTTCAAATCCCGATTGGGACAACGTACATAGTTGAGGTTTTTTTTTTCTAGATTTTCCCTGAACCCATTAAGAGCAAATGCTTGACTTTCGGTGCTGGACCCTGCACTCATCTCGCTAGCATTATCACTTTGATCTCATTCAGACGCTGGATAACCGTAACAGTTGATAAGGCGTTGTAAAATAACCAATTTAGAAGAACAATTAAAACGCCATTTATTCATCCAAACTAAACAAGAGGAGGCTAAAACTGCCTTATTGTTTCAAACATATTTATGTAACCATGGAAACGAAATCAAACGTCTCAAAACAGGAGAAGATTATATTCAATTCATCATACACTCCATTTACAGTCACAAAATCTACGCTTGATTACATGTTTATTAGGTTGCAGTTCTTGCCTACTGTAAATCTAAACGGATTTTAGCTTGCATAGTTTTATAAAGAGAATACAATCGGTTTATATGAGAGTAGAGAAATCTCAATCTCTCTCCAATTAAAAGACTCTGAAAACAGTCTATTTCATTACCATCACAGCAGAGAGCATAGTCATATTTTTGCCAGAATCTGCCACGGGATCAAAAATAATAGATCCAGTCTGCTTGCAAGCATAGTTCGAGAGGGATAATCGGCACTTAATTAGCGTGATGCTGTAAATTGAATTTCATATCCGAGGAAAATTGGGAAAGTTGAGAAACAAAAACTCTTAAAATCTATCAAGTTTTCGGGAACGAATAAAGTTTTGGTAATGAATACTGCAATCAAAAGTTAATGCCTCACTTCCCTAATATTTACTTAGTTTATTTCCTCGAATAAATGTGCTGCATGGAATCTGAGAAAATATTTCAACACTGAAAAACAGACTTTCTATACGAAGGAAGTCAAATCAGAGGTGGGGTGTGATAGCGTTTTGCCGTTACAGCTCCAGAAAAATCGCTGCGACAGATAATAGTGATTTTGTCATAGTGTGATTTTTGTGTTCGGATGATTCTTGGCGATTATGGGGCTCCGTTTCCTGTATGTACATTTCCAAGTCGTCTTTCACTGCCATATCTCTTAACAAACCACGAGAAATACCACAACGTTTCGCATGTTTATCTTTTTCACTCTTCTGCGAATTGAACTGACATACCGGTGCCATGTCTCATATCAACAATAGTAATTATCGCAGCGACTATACTAAAACCAACTGAAAACACCTCTGAGCTGTTATCGCGATGTGTGGGTATAACAATTCGTTATATTACTTACTTACTGGCTTTTAAGGAACCCGGAGGTTCATTGCCGCCCTCACATAAGCCCGCCATCGGTCCCTATCTTGAGCAAAATTAATCCATTCTCTATCATCATATCCCACCTCCCTCAAATCCATTTTAATATTATCTTCCCATCTACGTCTCGGCCTCCCTAAAGGTCTTTTTCCCTCCGGCCTCCCAACTAATACTCTATATGCATTTCTGGATTCGCCCATACGTGCTACATGCCCTGCCCATCTCAAACGTCTGGATTTAATGTTCCTAATTATGTCAGGTGAAGAATACAATGCGTGCAGTTCTTGTTGTGTAAGCTTTCTCCATTCTCCTGTAACTTCATCCCTCTTAGCCCCAAATATTTTCCTAAGCACCTTATTCTCAAACACCCTTAATCTCTGTTCCTCTCTCAAAGTGAGAGTCCAAGTTTCACAACCATACATAACAACCGGTAATATAACTGTTTTATAAATTCTAACTTCCAGATTTTTCGACAGCAGACTGGATGATAAAAGTTTCTCAACCGAATAATAACAGGCATTTCCCATATTTATTCTGTGTTTAATTTCCTCCCGAGTATCATTTATATTTGTGACTGTTGCTCCCAGATATTTGAACTTCTCCACCTCTTCAAAAGATAAATTTCCAATTTTTATATTTCCATTTCGTACAAAATTCTGATCACGAGACATAATCATATACGTTGTCTTTTCGGGATTTACTTCAAACCTATCTGTTTTACTTTTTCAGTAAAATTCCCGTGTTTTCCCTAATCGTTTGTGGATTTTCTCCTAACATATTCACGTCATCCGCATAGACAAGCAGCTGATGTAACCCTTCAATTCCAATAATATTACATTAATTATTTTACGTTACGAATTATTTTATGAATTACGACAAATATAAAATGAAGATATGAATTACATCAATAAAGCTTTACATAAATTGAGCTACATATTACAAACACAATATCATATATTTAAACACGAAGTTTGAAAACGTATTTGAATTTAAAATTGTGACAATTCAAAATACACATGTACTGAAACCATTGTAACACGAGTTTTATGTATTTCAATACTAAATAGAATATAATTAGTTATACAATGTAGACTTATTTATAACCTAAAACTTTTTCCAACAGGTAAAAATACATAAAAATCGTGAATCATTATTACATATTATTACTTATTATTATAACACCAATTTGATGGTTTACTATAAGAGAAAATAAAAATTCCACTGTGTAATTTGGATATCGTAGAAGCAAATTGTATCTGGTGATGCCGTAAAAGGCGAAAACGTTTATACATTATTCATATTTAACATGTATTAACATCATCATCTTCTTCACTTCATGGTTTAGGCTTAGTGCCTGTTCCGTCTTCAAATTTTATTCAGTTCCACCTCTTCCTAAGACGTCCGACATCTCTTTTGCCTTTAGGTTGGTATTATTGTATCAGTGCTGGAAATCTTTCATTATCCAATCGAGACAGGTGTTCTTTCCACTTTTCTTTATAATCTTCAACTTTTTCGTTTATATTGTATATATTTAATTCTTTACGGATATCCTCAATTCTTATCAGATTCCTTCTTGTACATCCCTTTACTCTGCGAAGAAACCTCATCTCTGCAGCCTGTAATTTACTTTTATCTCGTTCTTTAATTATCCATGATTCGCTTCCATATGTCAGCACGGGTACTGCCATAGTTTTATAGAACTTTAGTTTTGTTTCTTTTCTAGTTTTATTTTTAGTGTTCTATTTATTGTTCCGCATATGCACTGAAATTTACTTATTTTGTTATCAATATCTCTATCTACATCATAAGTTATGTTACAACCTAAATAATCAAAATGAGATACTTGTTCTATGGGCTCATTATCAACTATTATTTTTGTACGAATTGGAAATTTACCATTGTGGGCTTTACTTCAATTTTATGAGTTGATATGCTCAAATTATAGTCTTCTTTTCCTAGTAGGTGTAGTTTGTGAATGGCATATTGCAATTTTTCTTCACTGTCTTGTATTAATGTTACATCATCGGCAAACATTAGAACATTTAAAAATGTATCTTTACTAATCTTTATACCTGGCTTAACCTCCATTTTCCCTTTTTTAATTAAGTCATCTAGATATACGTTGAAGAGACTAGGTGATAGGCTACAACCCTGTCTGAGTCCTTGATGTATTCTTATTTCTTCTGTTTTCGATGTTCCTGTTTTTATACATGTATTAACAAATGTTAATATTAGATTGATAAGTCGTAAGAATGAACATTTTTAACATTATTTCTTGTTTTAATTAATTAAATTTATCGTAATTCAGTAAAAATCTCCAGTTTCAAAGGACGTATACTTGAAACGACTTATGATAGACAGTCCAACAAAAGTTCACAACTATGCATACAGCATATTTTAGATTAATATCTAACAAAGGCATAGTTTGTATATCGATATTTGATATACTTTCCCGCGGAAAATAGTTACATAAAAAATATCAACTGGTTCCTCTCTCTCTGAAGAAATTATATCAATTTTAATTTCGGTATTGCATAAAGAAGTTAATATTTTTATGTAGGCCTAACTGTTTTCCGTGGTAAAGTCTACCAGATAACAATACATAGTATCTACGTATGTCCCGTTAAATAAAAATATAAAATATGGTGCATGCATAGTTAAAGAAATCGTACTCTCAGCTATAATTTTGTTGGAATGTCTATCATAAGTCGTTTCAAGTTTATGTCCTTTAGAACTGGAAATTTTTTACTGAATTACGATAAATTTAACGTATTAAAATAAGAACACTAATGGACTTAAATGAAAACAGATTTCACACAAAACAGTATCTCCTACCACTATGTGTGTATGTATATATTTCGAGAAATTACACAATTGTAAGGTTTTTAGCCGTCCGATTTCACATGAAATGTCCCATTGATTTATAAACGGCTGAAATGCAGAAATAAAAGTAGGCCTATTTGTATGAAAACTGTCCAATATACAGGATGTTTCCGAGGTGGTGTTACAAACTTTCAGGTATGATGGCGAAGGGCACATATATCAATTTGAGATAAGGAACCCTGGCCCGGAAATCACCGAGTCGAAAGTTACAAGCAAAACAGTCCTGTGGAAATGAAATAATTTTATTCCTCTGTACACCTTATGTATGTGTATTTATCTGTACATCTTACACATACTGATTCATCTGACGTTGTTTACGTTATCTACTTACAGTATTCCATTCAGTGCGCTGTCTGAGGGATGGGGACAGGAAACTACACTAAAGCAATGCAGGTAGCGTAATGTTGTAACGAACATGTCGGTCCTGATATGCACGTCTGTAGATAGCAGTATATGTGTACCAGTTGCAGTGTCCAGTCGATCAGTCCTAGTGAAATGGAGGAGCGGAATGAGCAGACCTGATTTCCGAATACGGATGAGCCAATGGAAACAGTAGACAAACTCAAAGATTGTATCGGAACAAGTACCCACGTAGGAGACATCCGGCCCAGATCATTTTTCCACGATTGTTCCAAAAGTTAAGGGAAGAAGGGCACGTGGTGTCAAATTACAATTCCATTTCCACACAACTATTTTTGCTTATAACTTTCGACTCAGTCATTTCCGGACCATGGTTCCTTATCTCAAATTGATACATGTGCCCTTCGCCATCATCCCTGAAAGTTTGTAACACCACCTCGGAAACACCCTGTATAACAAAAAAGATCAACTGACCTCGCTTAAAGTAACGTGGAAAAGCATTCATAAAACGATCCGAGGAGGTGAGCTGTATATTTATGATACGAATTGGAGGCGGATTAGAGGTTGAATATCTGAGGGAGTTCCAGCATCCGTATGAAAATTAGAATGTGATCAAATAAAAACTCATTCAACAAACCAGGTTAGCTGCTAGACTGGCACCTTTTACACGTGCGTGTTAATGAACTTCATATCCCTCGTGAGATAATAGAATATTTACTGCATACAGTGGCTGTGGCATCGACTAATCTTCCATAAGATGAACTCTCAAATTGCATACCATGTTAATACAATTCCCAGCTTAGCGTGTAATCTACTATAAAATAATGCAATGTTCGGGGCCAGGAGCTGGAAAATTTTTCAAGCAAAATATTGGTGTACAGAAGAAAAATTAATTATTTTTATTTCCGTCAATGCTGCAGCATTTACCGTTAGTCGGTGTGGGGAAAATCTGACCCCCGGGGCACATACGCCATAACGTCACGTGTCTTCGTTCTTCCTCTACCATGACCTAGCAGTTTGATAATTATACTGGTCAACAAAACTAAACATATTTCTTGTTAAAAGATAAAGAATGGGTGATTCTTATAGCAATTTTCGTGTTGATTTCAGATCTGCTTTCAAACTTGTTCTACAACCCAACGTTTTTGAGTAATTATATGAAATGTACTTCAGATTTTTCTAGTATTGAATCCTTTTAACACTTTATCTAAAATCATATTTATTTACCTAAAATGTGTGTGAAATAGATTTTAGGCTATACTTCGCTTGAGAAACATCTTTTTTCAGTGTCCAGCAGTAGTCTGACAGAATATTTGGGCTCCATTTTTCCTGGTAGGGCCTTTCCATTTCAGAAAAATTCTGATAAAAACGCTCCCTGAAGGTTTTGAGGAAAGAAAAATAGACGTGAATCCAAGAAGTTATTTTGAAAGATACGACACCCCATCACGTTATAGTTCTGAACCAGCTCGCTGACAATTTCTCTGTAATCTTCTGATCCGTGAATCCTGAAAGTAACAGTCTGTTGAATTAACCTTAGGTTCCCGGCATATCATTGGATTTCGAAAAAGCATATGACGGGATCCTTTCAGCCAACCAGTTAATAGAATCACATGGAGCACAACAGATTTCAGGGGCCCAGTTCCTGTCCTCATCTATTTTGCAATAAAAAGAACTCTCGTACGCTCTTTTAAATAGTGTAGTAAAGTTCACTTGGGTACTTTCAAAGTTAATTCACAAAAGTAACAAAAATTGTTTGTGATTTTCGAGGTATGTTTCACTTTATATGATACTTTTATCACACTTAAAATTGGGACAAAGAAAACACGGGTTATGAATTTTGTTTCTTGAATGTAAGTTCCAACTCAACTGACAATTAATACTAACTCTCCTATTCTTATGAGAAATAAAATTAATTTTTATGAATTCTAACTTCACAGGCAACAGTGATCTAAAGTTATAGATCAATTCATAAAGCAATAAATTGAAATATTTGAAATATTTTCTTTCCATTAGCATTTAAGAACTGTGTATATATACCATTAAAATTAAATCAATTTTTGTAAAATAAAAAAATAGTAGTAGTAGTAGTAGGTTTATTTTGCCTGGCAGAGTTAAGGCCATGAGGCCTTCTCTTCCACTCAACCAGGTTTCAATAATACAAATACATGAGATACAAAATTTGATTGCAAAACAACACAAAAGAAAATAACTTAGAAATTACATAAAATATGGTAGGAAATTACAATAGACAAGATCAGTTACATAATATAAAATTACAAATGGTCAAGATCAGTTACATAATATATAAAATAAAGTAGAAAATTACACATAATCAAAATCAGTTACGTAACATAAGGGGAATACACACACACACACACACACACACACACACACACACAAACACACACAATTTATAAGATCTAAAATGCCCGAGACAAATTGGACGATTAATTTACTTGAGATATATTATTCAGTTAATATACTAATTGGAGAATACATATGGGTGACAAGACATAAAATGTTGATTAGCAAAGACCTACTAAATGGCATACAAACACAAATGATTAAGTAATATATGAAGATAATAAAAAAAAGACAAGAGAGAAAAAAAAAAGAAGAAGAGAGAGGAGAAAAAAAATAACAACTTGGTCATTTAAGACTATTTAGAAACTTCCGCAAGAGTCTAGTTCTGCTCATTAAAAACATTTCTAAGTAGAGTGTACTTAAAAGATTTTAGACTCCGACTGCTCCTGATTTCCTGTGACAAGGAATTTCAGGAACGAGCTGTGTGTATTGTGAAGGAAGCAGAATAGAGAGATGTTTGATGGAGTGGAATTGATAGAACATGGTTATGCTGTGAACGTGTATCACGGTTGTGGTGGGATGCTAAAAGTGTGAAGCGAGGAACTAGGTAAATAGGTGTGGAATTATTTAAAATCTGGTACAGCAAACAGAGTGAATGAACTGAACGTCTCTCCCGTAAACGAAGCCAAGATAATTGAAAGAAATACTGTGGAAAAATGGTGGGTGGTAGAAAAATTCTGACTTCGTTTTTGCAATCAGCAGATGATATTACATAAGAGACAGCAGAAATTGTACATTTAACAAAATCATTGTTCACCAGTGATTATTATAAGTAATGCCACGAGTTGAGTTTCTTCCTGGCGATAATTTCACAAGCACGAAGCGAAGCGCGAGAGAAATAATTGTTTGAAAGGATGAATCCATGAGTGATATTTGCTAAGACTATTTTATGAATAGAATAATCAATAAACTGTATTAATAATACATACAAAAGGAAAATAGCAATGGCAAAGGAAGCTTTTAACATATAAAGGAGCATCTTCTGCGGACCACTGGAGAAATAACTAAGGAAGAGACTGGTGAAGTGCTTTGTGTGGAGTGTAGCATTGTATGGGGGCAGAAACATGGACATTACGACGAAGTGAAGAGAAACGACTAGAAGCATTTGAAATGTGGATATGGAGAAGGATGGAGCGTGTGAAATGGACAGACAGAATAATAAAAGAATCTGTGTTGGATAGAGTGGGTAAAGAAATAATGATGCTGAAACTGATTAGAAAGAGGAAAAGGAATTGGCTGGGTCGCTGGTTGAGAAGAAACTGCCTTCTGAAGAATGCACTGGAAGGAATGGTAAACGGGAGAAGAGTTCGGGGCAGAAGAAGATATCAGATGATAGACGACATTAAGATATATGGATCGTATGAGACAAAGAGGAGGACGGAAAATGGGAGAGAATGGAGAATGTTGGGTTTGCAGTAAAAGACCTGCCCTTGGGCAAAACACTATGAATGAATGAGTAATACATAAATAATAACATATTTTCATTCAATTTAAATCATTGTTTTGTACTAAATTTCATAGTGTAACGACCTTCTGTGTGATTTAGTACTCACTGGTGAACTATCTGAATGAATAGTTTCCATTATCTTCTGAATCCCAGTGGGTTTCAGCGATATCTTCTGGTGTCTTGTTATGGTGGAGTGTAGGACTGGGGACGGAGCGGTTCGGTTCGGAGCAGTTACTGTGACGTCATTACTCGGTTGAACAGAGTACAGTACCGAGTACAAATTTGTGGCGGCAGATTTAAAATTTAGATAGATTGAGTCGATTTTAGAACGTACTTTGAAAGTGAAACCAAGCGTGTTTTAAAAGCGTTGTAGTAAATCGCTTTCCTTTTGCCAATTGACGAGAAAGAAGTGCTTCTCTTCATTGCAAAATGGCGGTTGCAAATTTCATTTGCGTGATTACAACTATTTGCGGAGTTATTTTGTACGAAAGGCCTATTTAACTTTTAGTGTTGTTATATATGACAGACGAAATAAAATTGATAAAATAATTTATAATACTAACAGCTAATAAATTAACATGTGAGGTAAACGTTAAACGCTCCAGCTAATTAAAAAAGGAGATATAAAGGAACGGGCTCCTTGAAGCGCTGCCTAAAATACTTTTTAATGTTATTTTAACACACAGAATTATTTACTATTACGGAAAGTGGGTAAAATAATAAACGTGGAATCTTAAACTGGAGAACATTACTAGCCTTCAATACAACCATGTTCTCTTCGGTGAAGAGTAATATTATTGATAAATTAAAGTAATTAGGTAATATAATTCGTAGAAATAAATACAAATAAAATGATGGCTGATGAGGTAACACAAATAGAAGAAAAATATAATGCACTTCTTTTTTTAACATATTTTATTATTATTATTGTTATTATTATTATTATTATTATTATTATTATTATTATTATTATTATTATTACTAATATTAAAGTCCAAAATAACAGAGAAAGTATGGATTATTATCATCATCATCATCATCATCATCAAGGTTTAAGCCTCTAAAGGCTTGTTCCGGTCTCATGCATTAAACATTTGTAAAGCCCATCTTTTCTTTGGTCTGCCAATGTTTCTTATTATTATTATTATTATTGTTATTATTATTATTATTAATAATATTAAAGTCCAAAATAACAGAGAAAGTATGGATTATTATTCATCATCATCATCATCATCACCATCATCATCAAGGTTTAAGCTTCTAAAGGCTTGTTCCGGTCTCATGCATTAAACATTTCTTGAGCCCATCTTTTCTTTGGTCTGCCAATGTTTCTATTATTATTATTATTATTATTATTATTATTGTAATTGTTATTATTATTATTATTATTATTATTATTATTATTATTATTATTATTATTATTATTGTTACTAATATTAAAGTCCAAAATAACAGAGAAAGTATGGATTATTCATCATCATCATCATCATCATCATCATCAAGGTTTAAGCCTGTAAAGGCTTGTTCGGTCTCATGCATTAAACATTTGTTGAGCCCATCTTTTCTTTGGTCTGCCAATGTTTCTTATTATTATTGTTATTATTATTATTATTATTATTATTATTATTATTATTATTATTATTATTATTATTATTATTATTATGTACAGTAATATGTTCAGCCTGCCAGTGTTCATTAGGCCCACTTGACAGGTCATATAATAGGATGAACTCCTCTTCAATACTAGAAGGAAATAATTTGTCCTGCAGCAGAAAATATTTAAAGACAACAGTACCTACGTTCTTGTCTGTTAGAATTAAGTAAAACACATGAACTCTGTTTGAATGTTTGAACTGACCGGTAACGGCTACGGTTAACCGAGTAGCTTCGGTGCTCCGCTGCCAAGCACAGAAACCGATAGCTCCGAGTAACTCAACAGTTCTACTCGCTACGTCCCAAGGTCTAGTGGAGTGTGTTCATTATTATATCGAAAATGTGTGTGTTCCAAATTCAATTGTAAGTGTATTCTTGCGTATAGATACTCTCTAGAACAATACGAAATTTGTAGACACACAAAAACATACCCACAACACATCCTCAACACTCAACAGCATATCAGAAAACACACGCTTTATTGCGCATTCCACACCCACACCGGCCGACTACACTAAGGTTCTCTGCGTATCCAGCTTACAACCAGGCAACCCCCCTCGTCCCAAGGCCAGTTCCCTCCGTGCGTCGCCAACCGGCGTGAAAGGTCGCAGTGCTGGGTCACAATGCCCACCTCCCGAAATCCCATTTCATTCCTTTCAACTGCTACAGTAGTCACGGCTTTAATACCACGTGCTGTTGCTTATCAGGTGGCAATTTGATTTCCTGTGTTATCTCAGGTGGAAGTCCGTCGTTTGGCCTCAAGTTGTGATTTCCATTGTATCCGGTTGGAACGTAAGTTAGTTCGGTTTAATTCTCCAACCGCCTGGGGACACTGCATACCCGCCGCACAGAGGCTTCTATTTAATGCCAAAAGATCACGGCGACCAAGAGTTTAACAATAAAGCCAGTTATAAAGGGTGCGTCAGAAAGAACGGATGGATTTCAAACTATCGATACGCAACGAGGAGAGAGATATAGTGAGGGGGACCACGACTGTTGGGTCAGCCATAGAATGCAGTTTCAGTTGAGAACATGGTGTTGGTCTGGTGTACAACGTGCTTTCATCGTAGAGACATTTTTGAAAAATGAAGAGTCTGTGATCGCCACTCAGGACTCATTTCGACATCGGATGTCACGCTAGGATTCCAACTCGGAATACAATTTTGCGGTGGGTGGCTTCATTTCGTATCACAGGTTCAACATTAAAGAAGAAATCACCTGGACGAAATTCTATTGCACTGAGATTGTCCGAGGCTACGGTAAGATCTCGCGCCCTGCGACTTCTTTCTTTGGGACCATTTGAAGGCGTAAGTTTGTAAACATAGATCACATACACTGGACGAACTGAAGACAGCGATTCGTGAAGAAATCGTGGCAATTGCACCAGCTATGACTGTGAAAGTGATGGCGAACATCAGAAAACGCCTCGATGCCTGTATTGAAACCCAAGGACATCATATGGATAATGTTGTTTTACATAAATAAACTGCATGTATTGGTGAATATGTTGATAATAATAAATTTTTGATTTGATGAATCTTTACAATTTTCTTGCCATGTGAAATCCATCCGTTCTTTCTGACGCACCCTGTATTTCAGTATGTGTCCATGACTGACCTTGGATCCATCTTCTGAATCTCAGGGTCGATTTCTAAAACACGGACAGAATCTTTGTTCCAAACCTCGGCTTTTAAACCGTGATCGAGGTCTGAATCCTCACGCGATTTCTAAAACGAAGTCGAGACGCGGCTTGAGAAGAAACAGAGGTTTTTTTTGGGGGGGTTTTATGTATGACAAAGCAGCTTAGAATCGATTTTTATTGCCGATAAACAGTCGATTTTAGAAAGAAATCAACTCCGAGATTAATATTTTTATTGAATTGCAGTAAGTCACATTCTTTTGTTCTCAGCTAAGGTATTGTCATATTTACTAATTTACAGAATATAGGCTATGTGCGTTTAATACTAGCATTACTTAGTATTTAATAGGGAATGGATTTTTAGCTACCAGAATGATATTGACCAAATAATTAGCACAATTCGAGCGTTTATGTTGTAGTTTATCATTTGTTCATAACTACTACCAACATTAACTACCTGAAAATCCGGTTATATAAGGAATTAATAACGTAACTGGATTAAATTTTTTTTAAATTTAAACTAAAAATGTAGTATGGTTCTATTTTCACATAGACTACAACACCACGTGGCCCGGGTTCGATTCCCGGTCGGGGCAAGTTACCTGGTTGAGGTTTTCTCAGGGGTTTTCCCTCAACCCAATATGAGCAAATGCTGGTAACTTTCGGTGTTGGAACCCGGACTATTTCACCGGAAGTATCACTTTCACCTCATTCAGACGCTAAATAACCTAAGATGTTGATAAAGCGTCGTAAAATAACCTACTAAAATAAAAAATAGACTACAACAGGCCTACTACGTAGAAAGCTCCAGTAGTATAAAACTTAAAATAAAAAGACAAAATCAAATCTGCTTCATATTCTTATAAGTCCATATCATTTTCGAATATTAAATGAAATGTCAAAAACTACTGTAAAGACTAAGAATTAAGTTACATCGTCTTATAGACATAAAGGTGTAATTAATATAAACCTTCAAAGCAACAAAGTATAAAAAAATTGTGAACCTGTCGCGTCTTGCATTTCGTTGCAGATTATTATTTAGCATTCTTGCTAAATTTTGCGTTGATTCCTTCTAAAATCGAAATATTCGTCTGAAATTATTGTCGTTACATAGTTACAAGAATTGTTTCTGTTTCTCATCACTCTAATAAGGGGATTTAATGCTCGTAGACACAAATTTTCCTTTGATAATCATCCAGCTGATCTACTGCCTCCATCTTGTATACATGAAGCCGTGGTTTTAAACCTGCCCCAGCCTCGATCTCTGCTTCAGACCATGGCTCAGAAAAGTGAAAAACACCTCGTTTTATAAATCCAAACGCGGTTTAAAGCCATGGTCGTGGTCCTATATGATATGATATGAAGACCTCGTTTTAGAAATCGACCCTCAGTGTTCATTAAACATGAGAGGTTAACGCAGGAAAATTTCGAACCTCCAAAAAATAAGTGCTATTTGTGAGTAATATGCAGTCTACAAAGAAGGCAGAAGATGGAAAGATTAGAGAATGCTCGGTTTGCAGTGAAAGACCTGCCCTTCTGCAGGAATTAATTAATGCAGTAATTCATCGGACAAGTTTTTATTAGTTTTTTACGACGCTTTAACAACTGCTATGGTTATCTACAGGATAGGAGAAAAATGTCAGAAGGAAGTGAAATAGGGAGAAGAGTACGACAAGGATGTCCTTTATCACCTACCCTGTTCAACATCTACTTGGAGGATTTAGTGAAGAACTGTTTTCAGAACATGGGAGGAGTGATAGGAGGAGGAAGAATGAAGTGCATAAGATTTGCTGATGATATGGCGTTGTTAGCAGAAGAGATGATACTAAGGGATATGCTACTGGAGCTAAATGACAGCTGTGAGCAGATGACTGATGAAATACTGACAGGAAGAATGCCAACAATCAATTATTGCATAAAATTGCAAGGAATCAAAATAACACATTCGCATTCAAACGGAAAGCGGACTACTTTTATCTGCGCTACTCAGTACTTAGTTTAACTATGATAAACTTCCATCTGAAAGAGAATTGTCAAATTCAATAGCAGCAAAAGCATTTATTATCCTTGTGAGTTACAATTATTCGAAAGTTAAAAAAAGCTTCTTCCTTTATGATTGTTCAGAACAAAAACACATTCTACCTAGATCTCTTCGTCTGTTTGTGAAAGATGACGTAAGCTAAAGAAAAACGAAGTTGTCCTAGCCTTGTTCAACAAAATCGAAGAGCAAGGAAAACAAATATATCGATCCTTTCATCTTAAGTAGAGCGGATCTGGTTCCAGGGGGGGAACGATGTGATAGCATAGATAGTATGAAAGAATTATACAAACAATATTATAGAACTATATTTAAAACATTCCTTTATAATTCGCGATTTTTTAAATTCAATTTTATTTGCAAGGAATTATTTAACGACGCTACTTTTATCAACTACTAGGTTATTTAGCGTCGATGAGATTGGTCAATAGCGAGATGATATTTGGCGAGATGAGATTCGAGGATTCGCCATAGATTACCTTGCATTCACATTAGGTTGGGAAAATCGGCTAAAGAAAAACCCAACCAGGTAATCAGCCCAAGGCGGGGATCGAACCCGCGCCCGAACGCAACTTCAGACCGGCAGGCAAGCGCCTTAACCGACTGAGCCACGCCGGTGGCTATAATTCGCGATTTTTGCAGGAAAGAAGTGAAGGAAACTGGGCCATTATGGTAGATGATTGATGCAGAAGCAGGCCTACAGATAAGAACACAGAAATGTCTTCTTCTTCTTCTTCTCTTCAAGGAGTAGAAGAAGTAGACATAGCCTTCTAATTTGTCTACGTACTGCTGCTCGGGTGAAAATATGTTAAGTACCTAAACTGCTCTTGAGTTACAGTATCTTTAATATTTCAAAACTACTAAGATTTATATCAAATCATCCGTCCTCAAGTGAGGTTGACCACTGGGATCCGGAATTAACAAACTTAAAAAGATAAAGAGAAATGAAACGAGCAAAATAATGATTCGATTTGTACATTAAAACAAAACTTTACGTGTTAACATACAGATGACAGTGTAGAATTTCAAGAGAGGCCTTCAGAATTTCTATTACAATCCTCTGAACCTCATAAAAGGGAATTTGAAAGGATTTAAGGATATTACATGTAAATTTTTGTAAACAACCCCTCGCTCCAAATAGTAAGCCTGTAACATCCCAGTTGTAAAGCGAAATGCCATATTTTTCACTGAGGTATGGAAGACAAGGTACATATTTAGCTCGCTTGTCATCATTTATCAGCAGTGCTTGATTTGTGTCTCGTTCAAAGCAAATCGTAGGGTCTCAGACCATCGCTTTCTGGGTTCTTCTATTGATGGCAATTATATCGACTCTTCTATGAGAATCATCTTCAGACACACAAAGAATCTCCACACGTACTTCCCATCCTCTGTTTCTTAGCAGGTTGGCAATTGCTGCACGGGCACGATGGTGTCTGTTGTTACGCAGTAGCTCTCCCTTCTTTCAGAACCCCAGTACGTGGCCAAGTGTTTCAGTCTCGCTGCAGCCGGGATGGCGACAATGGGTAGTACTGAAGGTTCTGCCAGGGACAGATCTCACTGCGGTGACGTTGCAAGACATCTTGATGGCATTGATGTATTCCGAGGACGAAAGACACTTTTTAGAGGAGATCCAGGAGTTGGCTTTGGGGCATTCTTCAAATGTACAAACACCTTTGCCTTTATGTGGGAGCTGGCACCATGACTGGAATGATTGTTTTCTGAGAATTTCTCTGAGATGTTTTCTTTTAGTTTGAGGAGTGACGCTGTTTGGAGCAATCTTCAGGCGAGTGAGAGATGTGAACTTTGACATGTAAGCTTATTGCAAACATTTGAAACTTCAAAATGAAAGTCTTCCATACAAAAGACATATAGCACTGAGTCGAGCATCTGACGTAACAATATATTCATCAATAACGTGAAATTATATGAAAATGTAACTTAACATTATCTTAGCTCAATTGTCAAGGGAAATCATAACCTTGAGTGTAATTAATACAACTATTTCGCAAATACTACAACATCCTGACACTTTATTATACCATACCATACTTCATACATGATGATATAAAATGCATGTGCAGAGACCCGAAATATAGTATAACTAGTGGCTTGTGCAGCAAATACTGCAAACTAAGTTCATTACACGTTCAATAAAAATTTTTCAGATTTATTTTCAATGAAGAATAACAGACATTTTGAAAGTTATTTGTTTCCGTAATAATGAAACATACTCCCTCTGAATGTTCTTTTTATGGCAAACACTTTTTCTTGAACCTATCCACCTTCAGTTTTTTAGTTACAATGCGAAAACGCAAGTAACAATGTCAGGACGATCAGTGGGTTTTTTATGTGGGAGTAAAGCAATACCTATTTCAGGTCATTGTGGATTGTAGGTGAAAGTTAAAAAAATGTCAGGTTTGCTATGCTTTCGAACAATAGAGAAAGCATCTTGGTATACCTGCTGCATGTAGAGCTTGAAATGTAAAGGGTAAAATCTTTTTATCCTGCTAAGAGGTCTTGCTGAAATGATCGGGAGACTACATATTTTTTTAGGCTTCTTATTTTTATCAGTAAGTAATACCTGTTGGTCTTTTAGGAACTGTAATTTTTGCGCTCTCTCGAGCCAATACTGAAGAGAATGACGCAATTAAATATCTACACCGCACCGCCATTAAGTATATGAAAAAGACCCAACCCCACTTGATTAATAACTATAAAAACATTTGATTTTTAATAACAATATTATTATCTTACTTAAGTTTTGTAGTTTATACTATATAGCCGCCAATCAGTAAATTATAGAAATGAAGATCTAATTTAAGATATTCTCTACGTCTACTTACATAACCCCAAAACGTTTCACTTTCATATCATCAATATAGCATTAATATATATAATTAATAAAAAATAGTCACATCATGGCATTAACTATAATATTTCATTTCTAATGGTAATAATGCCATCAAACCACCTCAAGTTTTGTAGATTTTAATATCCAATACACAGCTGTACTCAGAAAATTACACACCGCGGAATCAGACCTATAAATTATTTTTAGTAAGTCTTGAAGTTTTTAATAACCAATTGAATTTGAGCTCTAAATATGTCAGCAATCCTGCAGATCATGGCCTTCGTGTAATAGCCTATTGTTTATTGCAGTGTGTGTTTTCTTTTATTCTGAAAATGCAATTAATACTAAAAAATGATGAAAGATGGATTTTGGAAAATAGAAAAAGTATGTAGGAAAACTAACGCTTCACTGAAAGTTACTATTTTTCTCAAAATCCTTGGATGCCAAGCTTCAAAATGACTGGTCATTCATTAAAATCCGTTCAGCCGTTTTTCCGAAATTTCCATTACCAGTTCAAATTATATATACAGATATACCTGCATTTTAGCCCCATCTGAAACCTGCAGAATTTTTTCAGTGTTTTTCCTCGTCAGTGACTTTTTTTTTAGTGTAAAATTATATTGAGAGAGACGTAGATGGGAGGATAATGTAAAAGTGGATTTGAGGGAGGTGGGATATGATGGTAGGGACTGGATTAATCTTGCTGAGGAAAGGGAACGATGGTGGGCTTATGTGAGGGCGGCAATGATCCTCCGGGTTCCTTAAAAACCATTTGTTGCTGTTGTTGTTTTCTAATGCCAGGCGTTTGACAATAAAGTCATTTGACCTCTTGCACTCCAATATTGTTCAAAGACACTGTCATGGCCAGCCACTGAAGCACAGATTTTGAAGTGTTCGGAATCTATTTCTTGATTTGAGTTGCACAATGGGCAGTTAGGGGACTGATATATTCCAATTCTATGCAGGTGTTTGGCCAAACAATCATGGCCTGTTGCCAATCTAAATGCAGCTACAGACGATTTTCGTGGTAAATCGGGAATTAACTGTGGATTATGATGCAGAGAGTTCCATTTTTTCCCTTGAGATTGTGTTATCAAATTTTGTTTGTTGAAGTCTAAGTATGTAGATTTAATAAATCTTTTCACAGAGTAATACGTAGATTTAGTAATAGATCTGTAAGTAGCAGTGCTGCCCTTCTTTGCTAAAGCATCCGCATTCTCGTTTCCCAGGATTCCACAATGGGATACAATTCTTTTATTGAGTGTTATTAATTGAGAGAGCATTTTAGTTATTTCTGCTGTTTGAGATGAAGGTGTGTGTCTAGAGACTATTGATAGAATAGGTGCTTTAGAATCTGACAATGTAACTGCATTTTTAAATTTATTGATGTGGCACAGAAGATTCAATTTGAAAGTAAGTAAGAATTATATTGAACTTAAAAAAAAAACAAATGTCCCAGGACTTAGGAGGATAAGAAATAAGTAATAAAAGGAAGAAAATTTCATCTAAATAAGAGGACTCGGGGAAGGATGCAAGAATACTTGTAGCATTACCGCGCTGAACGGCGATACCAATGCGCTGACGTAGATATTGACTGCTTCGAGGGTCCCCAGAAAGCTGCACTAGACTTCTGCCTATGGTGGAGATGAGAGCTTTGGCTTCACTACACCATGATCCAAACGTTTCAACCGCAAAAGGGACAAAAATATAATTATCTGCAAGATGTTTATATTTATGGTGTTTAGCTGACAGCGGCAGATCCTGGTGTCTTAGAGGTTGAAGGGGCCAGTGTATCCTGTGGAATCCCAAATTAAGGATTTGCCTACAAGGACAGATCAGACCATCGGGTCTCTTGCCGTCTGAACGGCTGATCCACAGCGAATAGGGATTATAAAGAATGGAACTTCGCGTCGGTACATTTGATGTAGCCGGACCGATTTCAATGACCTTCAAGCCAGCTAGAGCGTCAGATTCTGCTTTCTGCCTAGAGTTGGCGCTGACATCACACCAGCTAGCAGTCGACACAGAGGAAATATAACACATACAATTAATACATCTAGGTACATTATGTACTCAAATAAAATAAATTGATCCATAAAATAATAAATCCGTCATTATCTGAATGTCTAGATAGAGTTCCTTTATAATGAGAGTTGAGACGTTGACCCCAACAACAATTAAAATATGTAATGATTTGATAGCTGAAAATGGATGGAACCTATATTATATTATATACAAATATTAAAGGATATAATTTTATAATGTATTATATTATTTTATAATTAATTTATGATATCTGAAATATGAGCTAGTTTGATGAAATGAAAAGCTGTTAACTTGAATTTATTTGAACAAAGCGTTACTGGCTTATGCAATAATGTAGGCGATCTTTGAATGAATTCTCAATTATTACCTTAGCGTATGCTCGATTACACTACCTCTAGCGCCTGAAAGTGGAACTAACCGCTGGCGCACAGAGAAACAAAAGACAGGAAAATTCGCTCAGTGTCCATTCTTTATAATCAACTTCCCGGAAGGTTCTAAGATGGATGGAACCCTGAGGATGTTAATGCTCTTTTAATGATGTCATTGAGCGATGAATGAATTTGAATGAAAATGAAATGAATGAAATTGGCGAAACTTCTCACACTAGTTATTAAACCGTGTCGGACTGTAAAGAAAACAACTATCGCAATGTCCATATTTTATATGTTGTACAATATTATAGTATTGTGAATTTTTGATTAAATTTAATTTTCCTACCAATTTTTTTCTATTGTTCTATTTCTATAACATATAGCCTAATTAACCTGTTGTATCCTATAGGATACTTCGTGAATTTAAGGGTTAAATATTACATTGAATTTACCAAGTATTTTATTGCATATGCTGATAACTGCCTCCTAAATGTTCTATGTAGGAGAGAAGAACTGCTAAGCAGTAGCAATAAAAGTGGATAATCAAAACCATAATATTGCAGTGACAGATAGCTCTGATTGGTTGCAATTCAGCGGCTTCCTGCAGTCCATTGATGAATAAGGTACGTGAGTGAAATGATCAGTGACATTTCCAAGAGCACCAGAGACAATTTGTGCGTTTTTAGCCTCTATGATTGAAATGCTTTGTCTTTCTCAGTTTGTTATCCCATTATTCCATCAGCTTTGAACTTCCTACTTTATCGTATTTGAATGAAATCTCATTCATCAATATTATTAGGCAAGCATTGACATTTTATTATTATTATTATTATTATTATTATTATTATTATTATTATTATTATCATCCAATAAGGGAAATTCTTTTACACTGACGGAAAATCGGAGTTTACTTAATGTTACGGAAATGTTTTACAGTCAGATCAATATAATGTAGTCTGCAGATTTCAGTAAATCTATATATATATATATATATATATATATGTATATATAATTTGAACTGGTAATGGAAATTACGGGAAAACGGCTGGACGGATTTCGATAAATGACCCCTCAATTTGAAGCTTGGAACTCAAAGTTTTTCGGAAAAGTAGTAGTTTTCAGTGAAATGTCAATTTTTAAATAATTTTCCTATTTTCCAAAATCCATCTGTTGTCAGTTTTGAGAACTAATTTTACTGAATCACGGCCGACTTGATTGAATTTCAGAACAAAACACACACTACAATAAACAATAGGCTATTACACGAAGGCCATGACCTGCAGGATTGCCGACATATTTAGAGCTCAATTCAATTTGTTATTAAAAACTGATTCTGCAGTGTATAATTTTCTGAGTACAGCTGTGTATTGGATATTCAAATCTACGAAACTTGAGGTGGTTTGATGACATTATTACCATTACAAATTAAATATTATTATAGTTAATATCATGATGCATCTATTTTTCATTAATTGTACATAATATTGATGCTATATTGATGACATGAAAGTGAAACGTTTTGAGGTTATGTAAGTAAATGTAGAGAATATCTTAATTTAGATCTTCATTTCTATAATTTACTGAGTGGGTGCTATATATAACAACAGAACTTATTAAATGTGAAGCACAGGAACGCCATTTCATAATTTCAATTAAGAAACATGCCAAACGAATTATTTTGCACCAAAACGCGGATGCTCTCTGGACCAAAAATATACAAATTCAATCTTCTAACACGATTTTTTTGTTTGAATGCTTTCGTTTTATAGTTTATTTCAGCTATTTTAAAAAGGTAATAAATGACGTTCCTGTAATTCACAATTACCCAAAACTTAAGTAAGATAATAATATTATTATTAAAAATCAAATATTTTTATACTTGTATTAACCAGTGGGGTTGGGTCTTTTTCATATACTTAATGGCGGTGTAGTGTAGATATTGATATGTGTCATTGTCTTCAGTACTGGCTCGAGAAAGCGCAAAAATTACAGTTCCTAAGGAAAGATCAAAAGGTATTACTTACTGATAAAATAAGAGGCCTAGAAAATTTTGTAGTCTCCAGATCATTTCAGCAAGATCTGTTAGTAAGATAAAATGATTTTACGCTCTACATTTCAAGTTCTACATGCAACAGCTATACGAAAATGCTATTGTTCGAAAGCTTAGCAAACTCCACATTTTTTTAACTTTTGCCTACAATCAACAATGACCTGAAATAGCTACTGCTATCGTCCTGACATTGATACTTGCGTTTTCGCGTTGAAACGCAAAAACTGAAGTTGGATAGGTTCAAGAAAAAGTATTTGGCCTAAAAAAAATCCATTCAGAGGGAGTATATTTCATTATTATGGAAGCAAATAACTATCAAAAAGACAAGTATTCTTCATTGAAAATAAATCTGAAAAATTTTTATTTGAACGTCTAACGAACTTAGTTTGCAGCAGCATTTGCTGCACAAGCCACTAGTTTCGTTTATAAATGGCACAAATAATTTGAACGATTCTTCTTCAACAAACAAATCAGTCAGTTGATTTTTAAAATCACACTCGGTGCAGTTACGTAGAGAGATTATTTCATTACTTTTCATGTCTGAAAAAAAGGAACACTGAAATAGATTGCACTGCATGGTTTGACTGACATTTTCGCATGGGCAGTTTGCAGTGCCTTTATAATATGGAATCTATGGAAATGATCTTCAAATGTAGTATGTCCTGTAAGAAACTGTGTTAGCACGAAGTCAAGAAATATATTACAGAATATTTTTCTAGCGAAGAAAAAAGAAATGGCAAGATTTTTGTGTATGAATCGTTTGTGCATGTTATACGAAGTCTATAGTGAATTTTTCATTTTCGTACAATGTAGTTATTCAATTGCTTCTTGATGAAGGAGAATAGTTTATTATTATTATTATTATTATTACTATTATTATTATTATTATTATTATTATTATTATTATTATTAAATCTGAAAGTTATAATTTATAAAACAGTTATATTACCGGTTGTTCTTTATGGTTGTGAAACTTGGACTCTCACTTTGAGAGAGGAACATAGGTTAAGGGTGTTTGAGAATAAGGTGCTTAGGGAAATATTTGGGGCCAAGAGGGATGAAGTTACAGGAGAATGGAGAAAGTTACACAACACAGAACTGCACGCATTGTATTCTTCACCTGACATAATTAGGAACATTAAATCCAGACGTTTGAGATGGGCAGGGCATGTAGCACGTATGGGCGAATCTAGAAATGCATATAGGTGTTAGTTGGGAGGCCGGAGGGAAAAAGACCTTTGGGGAGACCGAGACGTCGATGGGAAGATAATATTAAAATGGATTTGAAGGAGGAGGAATATGATGGTAGAGACTGGATTAATCTTGCTCAGGATAGGGACCAATGTGGTGGGGGGCTTATGTGAGGGCGGAAATGAACCTGCGAGTTCCTTAAAGGCAAGTATTATTATTATTATTATATTATTATTATTATTATTATTATTATTATTATTATTATTATTATTATCATCATCATCATCATCATTGAATGATTGAATTTAAGAGGTTCATTTTTTGTCTGTTACATTTCTTTCCAACTTCAGTTTTTGTGTGTTATTACCTTTACACTTTTACACACTTAATTACTGATTGTTGTTAGACTCAATCCTAGTTTTTTTCACTGCTTTCCCTCTTTTGCTCTTCTTGACCATTGGTTCTTTGCTGTTGTTACCATTATTATTATTATTATTATTATTATTATTATTATTATTATTATTATTTTATCATTATCATTATTTTAACATTATCATTATTATTGTTTTATCATTATTACTATTATTATTTTATCATTATATTATTATTATTATTATTATTATTAATATATAACATTTTAAATACCGATAATGTAAACTGTAAACAATTTTAATATTAATTTCCCTTGATGAAATTCTTGACACTGTCCTGAAAGATTTTACATTCCTCCTGAGATACCCTGTGTAGGCCTATATATAATATACTAGTTGTACCCGTGCGCTCCGCTGCACCCGTTAGAAATAAATATAAAGTAATTACATAATTAAAATAGGACATTTGATCCAGGGAACATTCGTGTTTGATAGAAGGATAAATCGTTTATATATTTATTTAATTTAAATTATATTTAAATAATTAAAATGGAATCATTTTGGTCCAGAGAGCACACATTTGGTGCAATGACAATTCCTTTAACATGTTTCTTAATTTTTATTACATTCATCCATAGTTCAGTGAACATTGACATCATTTACATTTAATGTGTATACTTTATTTTACTTGTTATATGTTTCCATTGAATTATGGTAATAACTTAATTTTAACTCTTGTTTTCTACGTATTCAGTAAATGGCGCTTGGCCCACTATGGTTCTGAACCCTTCAACTAACTTAAATAACTCAAGTTATATTATATCATATCATATCATATATCATATCATATATCATATTATCATATCATATCATATTATAATACATTATATTATATTATATTTTTTTCTTTCTTTATTATGCTAAAACAGCATGTTCCATTGCATACAATATTTGCAATACTACATGCTATGTTTATGTTACATATCCAAAATTTAAAATAAATAAAATGTATCTATTATATGATCAACTAGTAATTATAAATCTTATGCTTATTACAAATGCACAATTATTTATACATCACAAATACATTATCCACAATTATTATCTATACTATACAGAATCAATTAGTTTATGCCTAAATGCATTATATTTTTATAGTGTTGCAATATTACATACTATGTTTATATATTTATATGTTATTTTTATGTTATATTAGTCATTTAACAATACACTATTGCAATAACGGAGTCATATTTGAATTGTACATCACAGGTCAACAATTTCAAATCTTATAATTTGCAATTTATTCATGTTTACAAAGTGTTGTACTTATTTGTCTTCATGTTTATAATGTGTTAAAGTCTATTGATTGTATGAATGTTTTGAATTGTTTGTAGTGTTTCAAAATGAGTTGATCTTGAGCAACTGGCCACTTTCCACGATTCATTACTATTTGATGTCTGAAGATGTCCCTCTGCTGCTGAAGTTTTCTACACCTGTATATTACGTGATCCACAGTTTGGGCCTCTTGAAGACAGGAGCATGTGGCATCATTTATTATCCTAAATCTTTGGAGATAAGATTTTAGTTACCGTGTCCAGATAGCTGCAATTGAAGGCGTCATTATTATCCTATTCTGTCTTAAAACCGATAATAGGTCCTGCAGACAGCCCCTTTGGTCGCACTAGTCCATTCTTCCTGCCATTTTGCTAATCCTTCTTCTTTGATCTTTCCAATAATAAAGTGTATATTAATTCTCTATATTCTTCTGCTGCTGCTTTAATTGCCATCTCGTTCCCAGGAATTACATGAGCTTTAATCCATCCAAAATGAATTTGCCAATGGAGATCCTGGAGTCTCTTAACTTGGTTTCTGATTAGTTCTATTATATAGCTATGGTTGGGCTGTTCCTGAGTAGAGCTTTGATTTGGCTATCTGTAAAACTGCCACTGTTCTTTCCTCTGGTATGATATTTAGTCTATTAAGTTCTTCTATAGCTTTTAAATGGCCATCTGTTCTGATTATTTGAACAGTATGAAGTCTGTTCTTCATGGTGTGAATTAATGTGCCCTGTTTGTAAAATGCGGCTATCCCACTTTCTCTTGAATTTTGCTTCCATTATATTTTAAAAATTATTGTTATCCTGTCAGCTGGATGGCCAGTATCTTTTGAAGTGGTCTGTCGTAATCTTCAGGGTCTTCATTGATAGATTTTCACAGATTCTGCTATGCTTATACCTATAGGTCTAACTCCGGCAACGACACAAGATGCTTCAAAGTTAAACAGTGTTCTATGAGCTTTGGCTATTTTGATATTCATTATTCTTACTTTGTAGTTTATTTAGATTCTTCTGTTTTTGCAGGGCTTCACTCCAAACTGAGCACCCGTATGTCAGCATCGGATTATTGCTCCTTTATAGATAATTTTCAAAGCACGATGTCCTAAACCCCATTGTAGTTTCGCTGTTTCAGCATATTTACGACTTGAGTTTCTGTTAGTTTATGTGTTTCCCAAAGTTGAATTTTGCGTCGAAATAAATTCTAAATACTTCAATTCTGTAACTTGTTCAAGTGTCTTGTGATTTAGAATATTTTAGTCTTCTCAGCGTGATCTTTCCTCTTTTTGATATTACAGACTTTCGACTTGCTATCGTTGAATTCAACTTTGTTTTGATAAGCCCAATTTTGAATTTTGTAAATATCTGAATTAGCATAATTTTCAGATTCTATGCGTGTAGCTCCTTTAGTCAAGACTACAAGATCATCTGCAAATGCGACGATAAGTGTTTTGATAAATTTATGTTAAACAATGAATTGTACATAATGTTCAGCAAGATCATATCATATTATTTCTTTACAACTTTATGAGTATTTGTCTGCAATGTGGCATATCTATCACTGAAATAACTTTGTGTCATATAGATTTTTAGGACATTTCAGTTCTTTCAGATTTTTAGAATATCTGCATCAAATGCACCTCTTACATCACTGACCATAGTTACACAGTTCTTTTCTCTTATACTTTGTAAAATAAACTTTTTAACATCCATGGCAGCATCTACTGTTCCTTTTTGTGGAGTCATATTGATTATTCATCAAGGAGTGTGAATAAATTTTATGTAGTATTCTATCAATTAAAAGCTTTTCGAGTACTTTCCCCGCTACATTAATTATTATAGGTCTATACTTAGATACTTCTCTGCTTTGATCTTTTCCTGGTTTATTATAGGTATTATGACAGATTTTTCCAGATCTTTGGAAAGTATTCACTAAGCATTCGTTATAAATGTTTGTTATAAAGGAAGGAAAAAGCTCGAAGATCAAAAGAATCTCGCTGCTATCCCGTTCGCCAGGGGCTTTCTTCGGGTTGAAGTTTTTGATGACAGTAAATATCTCCTCTCCAGTATTCTGTCGTCATTCTCTTCAGAAGGTTTACAGTTTGTTTCCTTATATTATATTATATTATATTATATTATATTATATTATATTATATTATATTATATTATATTATATATTATATTATATAAAAAAAGTGTTGATAACGGATGTACCCCGATAAGTAAGTTTTCAATTTGTTATGGGGGCTCTTGAATCTCAGGAGGAACAAATTTTATTTTACAACAGGGTAACATAATCTGCTTGGCTCATTACCCAAATTTTTTGCATTGCATTTAATGCATATGCATTTTATGTATTTTAACTCGATTCAATTGAGCATAGTTAAAATTTGGATTATAAAATAATAAAATGCTAAGCTAACATATTATTACTGCATACTAAATCAATACACTCTCGTTGTTCGTTAATTCTCTGAGATAAACATTATTTTAAGAAATACAGGAAACGAATACACAGAATAGCCTATCAAGTTTTCTGTGCATAAGAAGCTATTTTAATCTTACCTGTCCTCAATTCACTCAGAAGTTACTGTAATAACATTATAGCATTATGTCCATACAGAGAAACTACACTTTCCAATGGTGAAATAATAATTAATTATACAAATCGGTTAATTTAGTTTCCGATATTGCTTCATACAAACACAGAAACATTTTCTGTAGGCTATGATTCATAGCTTTCGATTGTTGTTGACCAAGGACCCTTATAGACGAAGTCATTTGTTTATTTTATTACACGGCCTTAGATGGCAGTTATTTTAATTTTAAAACTCATTTATCTCATTAAATATCAATCCTATCAAAATTTTTCAAAGAATAAAACTTATCGAAATGATTTTTAAAGAAATTTTTGTTATGTAACATTTTTCATAAAAATCAATAATGAGCGAGATATTTCGATTTATTTAATTCAGGCCCCCTTATAACCCCCCCTTTTAAATAATGTATTTTGAATGTCATGTAGCCTATAATCTAAGTTACAACGAACTTAATTTATATTCCAATTTTCATCGAAATCCGTTCAGCTATTATCGCGTGAAAATAAACATACAGACAGACAGACAGACATACATACAAACAAAAATTTCAAAAAAGCGATTTTCGATTTCAGGGTGGTTAATTATATATGTTAGGACCAATTATTTTTGGAAAATCGAAAATTACCAGAAAAATTTCGGCTACAGATTTATTATTAGTATAGATATATAAATTTGCGTGGCCTATATTGGGTATCGAAATTATAATTATTATGTTATTATTCTAAACTCAAATTTGCATAATAACTCATCACAATCACTTCACTTAACCCAGTTTATTAACAGTATACTAATTTATCTCGTCACATCAATTCCAAAGCGCAAAGATACGTTTGTAAAGCACAGATTGAATTGTCATGACTACTCGTGTTAACTGTCATTTTAACCAGTGGCCTTCCTATTTTCGTTTCCAGAGTTTCTGGCTTGATGTGTGGGTTATAAAGCAAAGTCCAGTGTCATATATATCTAATTCTGCATTACTAGTTTTCAGTTTTTTAAGGTTCATATTCCCTCTGCAGTAGGAATAGTAATTAATTTCGTTAGTTGATGCATGGATATTCCATACGTAAATCTTTTCTAATTAGTGCATACAATTCCACGTCTCCATGCATTATAGGCTACATATATAACTGGATTTCCAGAAATCACATACATGCAACGGTATTAATGATCTCTTGTGGACCGTTCTGATATTTAGGTTATTAAAATTTGTGTCAGAATATGACATATATAAATTATAATGAAACATTGTTGGAGTTTCAGTAAGGACGCTATTAACTTAACGTTATACGATACCATTTGAAACTTTACTGTATAGAAATGTAAATTACGTAGTCTAAAGTCCTGTAAGAGGAAATATGTTTTAATATACAACATTTGAATTCTTTTTATAGTAAACTCAAACATTTTTCCTTTAGTAGGCCTACTAGCTACAACTGACAAAATATTAATAATGGATACGGCACATAATAATCTATTAATATAGTTATTATTAATTCGCTCATTTAATTATCTACTTTTAAACTTACTCATTTATTCATTCATTTATGAGTTTACTTATTTATTTATTTATTATTTATTTATTTATTATTTATTTATTTATTTATTTATTTATTTTATATTATTTATTTATTTATGTATTTATTTATTTACTCACTCAACTATTTATTTATTTTATTTATTTATTCATTTATCAACCATTTTATTATTTAAATATTTATCTATTTATTATTTATTTGTTTTTATTCATTTTAGTCATTTATTTATTTATTTATTTAGTCATTTATTTATTTATTTATTTATCCATTTATTATTTATTTATTTATTTATTTATTCACTTATTCATTTTAGTTATTTATTTATTTATTTATTTATTTATTTATTTATTTATTTATTTATTTATTTATTTATTCATTCATTCATTCATTTTTATTTAGTTTTTTGTCCATTTTATTTATTCATTTATTTAGTCTATATTATTTGTATTTTTAAAATATTTTGTATTTACTTATTTTATTCATTTATTTATTATTATTATTTTATTATTATTTTATTATTATTATTATTATTTTATTTACCTGAAAATTTGTTCTTCGCCCATCTGAATACATTCATTCGGGTAAAATTCTATTGCTGCATCACATGCCGTAGATGAATTATCGTTCCAACAATAATAATTGTTTTTTTAACTAATTAAATACACTCAGGGACAAAAAAACCGGACACTTTAATATTTGTATTTTGCAAAACATTATCTTCTCATACAATATTATGGTACCCATCTGTTGTTATGGAGGTGGTATACATAGTTGATTGTTTTTGTTTTATAAATAAGCCATTACAACCAAATATTCCAATTTTTCTTTAGTCTCAGCTATAACAATTTTGTCTCAACCATTTTGTGCTTCATTATCGTTATCACTTAGTTATTTCTTTATTTTTACATTTTCTGAGTTTAAGTGGGGTTGTAACATTTGTCTTAAAACAAGATGCGACCTGAAGATGTGGCTAGCTGTAGCCCTTTACGATGATGGACGCAGTGTACGTTACATTGCAAATGTTATGAATATTAGAAGAACAACCCATGATGCCATTATTATTACCTAGAATATACCAGAAGACCAGGTTCGGGTCGTCCAAGAGCTACAAATCCAAATGAAGACAGGTATACTCGTATGGTGTTGAGAGTTCTTAGGGAGCGCAACCTGCCAGCTACCAGTGTAGCCCAGCAATTTGTTAACATGCATGGACGTCCAATTTCGGCCAAAACAGTTAGAAGGAGGTTGAAAGCAAGTGGATGATACATAGTAGATGAACTGGTCGTTCCAGGATGCAAGTTGAACGACTGCGTTTTGCAAATTATCATAATTGGAGAAATGGACAGTGGAGCTGTGTTCTGTTTAAGTCCCGTTTCAATAATGCTCACCTGATGGACGTGAAAGAGTTTAGAAACGGATAAGAATTATTTTCACAGTGTTGCATTTCCGAAAATGTACCGTATGGAGGTGGTGGAGTGATGGTTTCAAATGAATGCACGGATACCCGTACAGAGTTGGTTTTTGTTGAAAATGGAAGAAACTGATATAATAAAAAATGTTTGGCTGATCATGTTGTGCCATTTGGCCAATTTGTAGGCGATAATTTTGTTTTAATGCATGATAATGCACGGCCGCATATTGCCCATGCGGTCGGAGATTATCTCCAAGAAGCTGGAATCCACGTTCTTCCAGAGCCAGCAAAAGTCCAGACATAAAAACTGAACACGGAGGGACATGCTGGGACGGCGTGTTAAGAATAGACGACCGAGACCAGAATCGTTACAAGAATGTGGCGAGCACTTGGCGAAAATGGGAACTTATTCCTAAAAGACATTTGTTACTAAATTGAGAGCATGCCAAGACGTATGGATAGTTATTTAAGACCAGAATGGGAACGTTACTAAAAAGAGTTTTTAATGTTTATGAATAAAATGAAAAAAAAAAATGCAGTTAGACCAAAGGATCCAAGTTATAGGCCCTTTGTAATATTTTGTAAATTTTGTCATCAGAGATTTTTTTTTCAAATGTTGTCGTATAAGGTGCTAAATGAAACATTATTTTGTTTAAATGGGTTTTGTTTCATTTTGAAAATAATTGGCAACAAAATACATGCAAATATAGAAGTGTCCGGTTTTTTTGTCCCATTGTATTATTTCAGATATTTAACTTCAATAATTCAATGAAACTGTAAATTAATTAACGAATAATGAGATTATTTCAAGGTTATTTCCTACGAAATAATGAAATAGGATCTCAAATGAAATGATCATACAGAGCTCTCTTAGAAACGGAATAAAAACCTTTCGTGTATGTCCGTTTGTGTACTGGACTTATTTTGAACTTCTATCAGATGGTCCAAATTCAGTACAGTATATAACTGATTTCATTAGAGTCTAATAATAAACCACCACGGAGATATACCGATGGCGGGCAAAATATAAGTGTGACTGCAGGCGACAAATGATTACATTGTAAACTATATTTGTTACTAAATTTTTAGCCCTTCATTTAACTGCAGAAAGGGAACATTCACGTTATTATTAGGAAGTAAGAGTAATGCAATCCGCAATCTCAACTCGGTGGATGACTTATAGAAATCAATTTAAATTTAAAATGTAGTTGTTTCGTAATACGTATAATAAGCATGTCTGTGTAGGCCTAATCCAATGAAACTCGTTTTTATTTTGAGAGCTCGTCCCCTGTCTCGTTCCGGATACACTGCAGACTATTCGTATATTACGCCCGCCCTCAAAATTTCTACTTTATGTCGTGGATGAACTGTTTTAGTAAGTTACGGACAGAAAAAAAAAACATAGAAAAAGCATACGTCTATGTTGAGATCAATAGTATATATTGTGATTAGAAGGCACGTGGGTAGCACGTATACTAAAATATGTTGGCAATGATGTAGAAATAAATATATCATATCTTATATCATATTTGCTTAAATAATTTTATGCTCGACCATGCCGAAATGTAGTAATTACACACCTAGTAGCAGCCCTTTAATGGACCTCATTAAAGTACACCTATTCATTAAAGTTCAGGTTTTCCACCAATCAGAAAGCAATATGAAAGCGCAAGTATCGATTATTCTCGGATATGCAACCGAAAGACAACTAGCGAAACGTCACGGATGCTGGAAATCCAATACTGTCGCAGAAAGTTATATTCTGTTACTATAATAATTAGCCTTAATTGTAAATATATTCAAATAAATTCAATTTGTCATCTAGTTTTTCAATGTCTAAATCAATTTCCAGGTTATATCAAGATTAATGTTCATTTTACTCTCTAGATTATATCAAGGTCAATGACATTTGTTCCTCGGAAAAAATCAATACTATCGCGTCTGCGCACATCTCACAATTTACGAGATATTGCACAAGGTCACTTCCGCTCCCCATTCAGGTAAGAATAATATGAATACTTATGAATAATTCCAAGTTAGAAATATGGTCGAAATATGGTCGAGCATAAAAAGTCGTATGAAACTTGCCTATAATGGTAATTAAGATGCTCGTATGAAAATTATGAAACGACCGCAAGCGAGTTTCATAAACAAACATACTCGCGTCTTAATTACTACCATTATAGGCTCGTTGCATAATGCACTATTGTACATTGGTAGTGTTATTTATAGTTTCTGTCACTGAAGATCTCTCTGAAAGGGACGGTGATGATAGTAAACATATTAAATATAGAAAAATGAAAACTATTTGACTTGTAGCTCGTATGATAGTTTTTACATCTTTGTAAAACTTACTTACTTACAAATGGCTTTTAAGGAACCCGAAGGTTCATTGCCGCCCTTACATAAGCCCGCCATCGGTCCCTATCCTGTGCAAGATTAATCCAGTCTCTATCATCATATCCCACCTCCCTCAAATCCATTTTAATATTATCTTCCCATCTACGTCTCGGCCTCCCCAAAGGCCTTTTTCCCTCTGGTCTCCCAACTAACAATCTATATGCATTTCTGGATTTGTCCATACGTGCTACATGCCCTGCCCATCTGAGACGTCTGGATTTAATGTTCCTAATTATGTCAGGTGAAGAATACAATGCGTGCAGTTCTGCGTTGTGTAACTTTCTCCATTCTCCTGTAACTTCATCCCGCTTAGCCCCAAATATTTTCCTAAGCACCTTATTCTCAAACACCCTTAACCTATGTTCCTCTCTCAGAGTGAGAGTCCAAGTTTCACAACCATATAGAACAACCGATAATATAACTGTTTTATAAATTCTAACTTTCAGATTTTTTTACAGCAGACTAGATGATAAAAGCTTCTCAACCGAATAATAACACGCATTTCCCATATTTATTCTGCATTTAATTTCCTCCCAAGTGTCATTTATATTTGTTACTGTTGCTCCAAGATATTTGAATTTTTCCACCCCTTCGAAGGATAAATCTCCAATTTTTTATTTTTCCATTTCGTACAATATTCTCGTCACGAGACATAATCATATACTTTGTCTTTTTGGGATTTACTTCCAAACCGATCGCTTTACTTGCTTCAAGTAAAATTTTCGTGTTTTCCCTAATCGTTTGTGGATTTTCTCCTAACATATTCACGTCATCCGTATAGACAAGAAGCTGATTTAACCCGTTCAATTCCAAACCCTGTCTGTTATCCTGAACTTTCCTAATGGCATATTCTAAAGCGAAGTTAAAACGTGAAGGTGATAGTGCATCTCCCTGCTTTAGCCCGCAGTAAATTGGAAAAGCATCAGATAGAAACTGACCTATACGGGTAAACCAGTACACTTAAACATAAAATAAAATTTAAGCAAGAAAATAATATTTGTTCTTATTAAATTAGTTACATACAAAAGGATCAATCTATTTGACAATCCCTCACAGCTACTGCAAGCCGTCATCTGGTAAATCTCACTGTGATGAGACGGAGTAAGATCTTGTTTACCTTGTAGGAGATGAGAGGGTTATTCTATTAGCGCTATCAAACACACCACTGGGATCCGTAACACTTGCGTATCAACGGTCCTCTAGTCCAGAGCACCGAGTTCTGAGAAAGCGTAATGTTACTTTCATTCAATACGTAGTTATGTAAAGTATTCGAATGATACATTTTTACTCCAATTCACCGTCTACACCAGTTAATCCCAAAGTGTGGATCGCGGCCCCGTGGAGGGTCGTGTAAAGGGCTGGGATAGCGAGACGGTTTACGAAATGAAGAAAAAACGCCTTGTTAACATACACATTTATTTTGGGCAAGATCGTGCGTATTTGCTTGTTTTCCGCACAGAACCAAAACGCGGTACGCGGTAAGTGTGAAATACCACATTCAGTATTCCCAACGTAACACACATAACAATTTCCCCTCTTCTTACCGCTTAAACGCGACATTTATTTTACTGCTTTAGGCTTTTAACATATTATTTTTAGAGACGTTTAACATAGTAATGATTATAAATTGGAAACTTACCACTGCAATTTCACCTAAATTGCACTGTTAATTATTGTTTTTAAATATTTGCAAAAATTAAGTAAACTCTACTACTCCACGAAACTTATTGCAGTCCTGATACAAGTAACATTAAGGAAGCCGTGAAAAAATAAACAAGATTCCAGATGCCGATGTTATTACTGCAATATGTTATATAAATAATATTGTTAAAATATTAAAATGAAAAATAAATCATTACATAACCTTACCGTTTGTTTTAAGTTCGCATTTATAGACTGGGGAAAAAAGACAGACGTTATCACGGTCTGCTGGAGTATAGTAAACACGGAAAACATTTATAGCAACAATGTTGAAGAAAGATATTTTGTTTAAATGTTGGTCATTAAACAGAAACCAACATACCTAATTAGAAATTCGTCTTTCAGGTATGTAATAAACGATCTTGCACAAAATAATGTACGATACACGAGCGGTATGTTTATTTTCATGTTTCGAAATGAAAAAAAGCTCAACTACGTTTCGCTTTTTCAGTCTTCTCCTCGAACATGAAAACGTCAACATACCGCTCTTGTAACGTATATTACAATTGTATTTAAGGAGCATAAACCTAAAAAACGGTGAAGATAAGAATTTTTCAATAGTTATATTATAAAAAATTTAATTAATTAAATTGATCCGATGTTCACCGCTGTGGAGTAAATGTTAGCCTACCTGACCGTGAAACGAGCGGGCCAGAGTTCATATCCTGGTCGGGACAAGTCACCTAATTGGGGATTTTCTGAGGTTTTCCTTCACCCACTCAAAGAAGAATTGCTGGAAAACTTTCGGCGTTGAACCTCGGATTCATTTTGCCTTCATTGCCTAGTCCTGCCATAAGTTCTGTCCTTTGTATTGTATTGTATTGTATTGTATTGTATTGTATTGTATTGTATTTATTAACATTCCATGGTATTCACACATTGATTCACAGTTAGAATATGGAACAAGTCAAAAAAGTTAATACTATTAGCCTATAAATCCTTAATTCATAGTCACAGTCTAGAAGAAATATATATTGACGAGGTTTACAATATAGTCTACTAGTACAACACATAGTTTTAGTATCAATTTCATGAAGCGTTATTGAATGTCATGAATTCACCTACAGAATAGAAGGCGTGAGAAATTAGATACTTCTTTAATTTGGCCCTAAATAATCTTAAGTTTTGAATTTCATTTTTTATATCGATAGGGAGACTATTAATAGTAATATGCGTTACAAGAGCGGTATGTTGAAGTTTTCATGTTCGAGGAAAAGTTTGAAAAAGCGAAACGTAGTTGAGCTTTTTTAATTTCCGGGAATTGAAAGAAAATACCGCTCGTGTATCGTACATTATTTTGTGCGAAGATCGTTTATTACATACCTGAAAGACGAATTTCTAATTAGTTGCAATGAAATCTCCATCTTGGTTTCTGTTCAATGACGGCTAATTTGCAAAACAAAAATATCTATCTTCAACACTGTTGCTTTAAAATGTGTTCTGTGTTTACTCCAGCAGGCCGTGATATACGTCTGTCTTTTTTTTTCCCAGTCTATATATGCGAACTTAAAACAAACGGTAATGATTTATTTTTCATTTTAATATTTTAACAATATTATTTATATAATATATTGCAGTAATAATATCGGCATCTGGAATCTTGTTGATTTTTTCACGGCTTCCTTAATGTTACTTGCATCACGAATGCAGTAACTTTAGTGGAGTTGTAGAGTTTACTTAATTTTTGCAAATATTTAAAAACAATAATTAACAGTGCAATTTAGGTGAAATTGCAGTGGTAAGTTTCCAATTTATAAGTATTACTATATTGAACGTCTCTAAAAATAATATGTTCAAAGCCTAAAGCAGTAAAATCAATATGTTACTTAAGCGGTAAGAAGAGGGAAAATGTTGTGTGTGTTAGGTTGGGAATACTGAATGTGGAATTTTAGACTTACCGCGGATTGGCTTTGTGCGGAAACCAAATAAAAAATGTTTACTGCCATATAACGCAATCCTTTTTGATAGCACGATAGACTTGCCGACTGAATTAGTTACAAAGTTTTCACGATTACATACGAGGAAGATTATTAATGAAAAAAATATACTGACAAGCCATGGGCATCATTTGTATGTTGGTAACTCTATAACTTAAAAAATGAATAACTGAATGTAGTTGTTATTATAAGTTACCATGACAACTGAATTATCATTCTATTCATGTGCTTTGTGAAGTTTCCTAGATCAACCAGAGTATAGAATGGGGTGTAAATGGAAACAAAATTGCCGTGATTGCTCTTCATAAGTGTGGTAAGAATCACACTGAAATTTTCAAATTGTTAAAACAATTAAACATTTCATCAAAATGTGTTTATCGCACTATAAAAAGATTCAGCAAAACTTCCTCTACTGAAGACCGACCAAGATCTTGCAGGCCACGTAACATAAGGACTTCAGGGGTGACCAAAGCACTAGGAGAACGAATACGCCAAAACCTACTACGGAAACAAAAAATAATGGCCCGAGAGTTAAATGTATCCACCAAATATATTTCTCGCATTATCACAGAAGACCTTCATATGAGAGCTTATAGACGGTCAGTGGGACATTTGTTAACCCAAGTCTAAACGATGAAAGAGTAATGGAACAGAGAAAAATTCTCTCCGGCACCGGGATTTGAACCCGGGTTTTCAGCTCTACGTGCTGATGCTTTATCCACTAAGCCACACCGGATACCCATCCCGGTGTCGGACAGAATCGTCTGAGTTTAAGTTCCAACTCTTAAGACGGCGCTTATTCCGTCGGATCCCGGCCAACTAGTCACTCATAATGAGTGCACCTCAGGACTTCGGTCCTGCGTTCATAGACATCTATGACGTAGTGCAGAGGGCGGACACTAGAGGGAACCCAAGAGTTGGAACTTAAACTGAGACGATTCTGTCCGACACCGAGATGGGTATCCGGTGTGGCTTAGTGGATAAAGCATCAGCACGTAGAGCTGAAAACCCGGGTTCAAATCCCGGTGCCGGAGAGAATTTTTCTCTGTTCCATTACTCTTTCATCGTATGATGACGCAGAATATCTGCATGGAAATATCAAATGTACTTCGGTACATTAAAATAATATATACTCAAGTCTAAAGCAGATCGGGTATGAATGAGTGAAGAGGCTCTTACAGTGGCATGCTCAGAATGGTCATGAAAATATCCCCTTCACAGATGAGAAAATTTTCACAGTGGAGGATAAATACAATAAGAAAAAGGATCAAATATATGCACGGAGCTCAAAGGAAGCTAAAATGTCAGTTCCACTGGTTTAGAGAGGGCACCACCGAGCATCCGTGATGGTTTGGTGGGGTGTGTCTTATCAAGGAGCAACATCTCTCCATTTCTGCAAACAAGGAGTAAGAACAGGAACCAGGCAGTACCAAGAGGACATCTTACAAGGGAAGGGTTTCGACTCGAACAGGAATTTCGTATCCAAAATTTGTATACAGGCCCATCTTTACATCTCTGTAAAGTTTGTGTAATGTGTGGTTTGTCTATTACAGCACTGCACAAATTAAGGGGATGGGACACCTTACCCGTAAGCCTGGCCTAGTCTAGAAGCTAGTGCGAGTGGTAAAATGTCTAAAGCCCATTTAAGAACATTTTTCTCCAACGTTCTGTCTGAAAATATTGCAGCTAATCAAAAATGTACACTGTTGAATGCGCACAAGGACACAACCTTAATAAATGAATCATTCCAAGGCTAGGACATGGAATGTATGATCATTCCATCTAAAAAACTAAATATTTCCAGCCTCTGAATATCTATTTACTTGGACAATACAAAATATATGCTCGGAGGATAACACATTACATAAGGACTCTTGTTGAGAATCCAGAACTTAACTTGGGAAATCGAGTGTTTATAATGAAAATGCACTCTGTTATTCATAACCAGTTGTCTGCTCCAGTATACCGCCCTATGCTTCAGTATTCCTGGCAGTCAGCTGGTTACGTGAATCTGAACAAGTCTCGGACTTCAAAAATGTAATTCAGGTGGCATTTGATTTTCAGCACTGGAGTGTGGTTCAGAAGATTGTTCAGGTGTTGCTTCTGTGTGTTGTGCGTATTGCTCTGCTCCATGCTGTTTCATGCATTTTATAGAGAATCCTCGTGTACATTTTTAAAGAAGTGTATTGACCAATACCAACCAAACGGAGAGTTACACAAATGAATGCTTTTACGAACTTCATCACCATTGTGAGGTAAGCCTCCGTACAAATTTTAACCAAAAATTCCTGTTCGAGCCGAAACCCTTCCCTTGTTAGAGGAAGTTGTGAGGCCCTTGAACACCGCATTCTTCATCACTAGATGTCATCCATGCTACAATAGCAGACTGGTATAACAGATGAAGATCATGTGTGAAGGCCAGAGGATATCATTTTCAATTATTAATTATGAAATAAGAAATATAAATTAGTGACTGAATTAAATAATACTCGTATAAGTTACAGCTACTTGTGCACCTCACCTTCTTCACCTTCTTTCGAGAAGTTATCATGGCTTAGGTTACATGAGAGGAGAAATCTGCACTCACTTTCTCTCTTATATCGAATTATGCACACTTCATCCCCTATTATTTATTCGCTCGTTTTCATACTCTCTCTCGCTATCATAATATTAATACTCGATCACAACGCGATAACTCGCCAGAAATTCCACTTCACACATCATCTCTGTATTCCTCATCTTCCACTGTTGCTACCTCTCGTCACTGGAACTCTCTGCCGCCTGAAGTCAAGGGCTGCCGAACATTGAAATCTTTCAAATCCAAGTTAGAAAATTATCTTATGACGAGTTGCCAAACTAACGTATTCACATTTTTTTATGTTCTAGTGATATTTAACTTATTTTATATTTTTGTTTTCATATTTTCCGATAATGGTACATCTATAATGTGATAAGTTGAGCTATATAATAATCATAATTTTCCTTACTGTGTGTACTTAAAAATATTGAATTCATTGTATGCTTTTACTGCACTATTTTATTACTACTATTATTATTATTATTATCATTATCATTATTATTATTATTATTATTATTATCAATAATTGTCTTATTTTTATACTTTGTATGTCTCATTTATTTTGACCTGCTGTTCATATTTTATTATGCTTTTTCTTTCTTTCTCTATGTTATATATTATGTCTGATTTCTACTTACTCGTTGTTTACATTTTATTATTATTATCTTATTCAGTTTTGTGTGTAAAATTGTAGTGTACTTTGTAAATTTGTAGTGTTTTTTGTAACGCAGTTTTACTCCTGGTTGAGTGTTAGAGAAGGCCGAATGGCCTTAACTCTGCCAGGTTAAATAAATCATTATTATTATTACTATTATTATTATTATTATTATTATTATTATTATTATTATCATTATTATTATATTTTAAGACGTATCTCTTCTCAATCATTAGACAGAACTTACAGTATGGCAGGACTGGGAAGTATTATCGTTTTCATTTCAATACAACCCGATAGGAGGCACCAGACGACGTTGAACATAGGTTGGACAGTGTCTTGAAAAAATAAATAAGGATTTTGGGAAATAATTTTATAGAAATGAGCAAAAAATTGTATTTTTCCAATCTTTTTAACATTCCGAGACAAATATAACTCAATGCAGAACACAGGACACACCGTTAAAATCCAGAACAATCCTGGGAAATTCAGGACCTGGGGCAACCCTGAACGCTATTTCCAAGCATCCATTTCGCAGCTTTTTCGTAAGTTCGCAGAAACAAATAACTGTTTCATTCCGCACGAATGCTCTTGACCTGTTCTCTCTGAACACAGGAAATACTTCATGGACTGATTAACACGTAACCATAGTAACTTACTCATATTGTAATGTAATGCGATATTTAAACCTACTTCACTTCGATTGATGCTATCACAGAGATCAAAAGACTAGAATTGCAAATGAAATGATTCAATCAACATGAAATAAATGAGAAGGGGGGCTCTTTCAATGTCCACCGACGAACTTGGTTTATGTGGCTTTATCTACTTGGCTCTTACATCTCAATGGAAAATGAACATGACGTCACTAATTCCGCTTCGACGATCTGCCGGGATAGAGTGCGCGCCCGTTGCTAATTCTCGATCTAACCTACTCTTTCCATACATCAATTAACGAAACGCAATTTCAAAGTCATGCCGATCAAATTACATTTTCTTTATTGTTATATGAAGAACACAAATATTACAGCTAAAGCAAAAAGTAAGTTTCTGTTTTGTGTGGTGATGATATGCCAACGATCACATACGCAGGTCTATTCATGCTTCATTACGCCACAAATGGAAATGAAAATTGTAGGTATTTCAGAAACAACGTTATGTTACTCACGCAGTGTTGCCATATTTAGCGACAAGTCGCTAAATCTAGGGAATTTTGAATCAGTCTCAGCGACAAAATTTGTAAAATACGATTAGCGATTTTCTGCTGATTTTTATATTCTTACACTTTTCCTTTTTCTTTTTTGCTAAAACATTCAACTGAATGTCATGCACTTCTTAGTTTTAGAAAAGGCATGGGTGCATGACTGAGTCGTCTAATGATTCATATGTGAAAGTCATGATCTCATATATTTGTGATCAGTGATCAGGGGTTAAAGATGCTGATTCAATTATTCTAACGGGTTAGGTTTCTCTCTCAATGCTACTGCTCCAACACCCATAAGCGGTGGCAACTTTCATTGTCACGTGACAAGTCGCGAGCTCTAGCTAATTCTTGGTTCTTCCCCGCAACGCGGAGATTTTCCACTCCGAACCGACCCGAGGCAATTGTGTTTTGGAATTTTGTGTCGACAGTTCGTGTGAAGCAAATGAGACTGTAGTTTTTGTTGGTTTTAATATATTTTAATATATAAGATTTAAAAAGAGTTAGATCTCACAAAAAAAATTGTGATCAAACGCTTGGGTGAAAATTTCCACACTTGCAATTTGCCAGAAAGTGTAGTAACAATGACTGGATCAAGTGCAGTGTATTCACAATCAGCTGTTTCCACACCCTCCACCTCAACGTCACAGCCATTAACAACACAACCAGACTCCGCAGAAAAAGGTGAAGTCGAGGAAATTATATTTTTCTCCGCATATGTATGTTTTTCTTATTTTTATTTATTATTAATTTTTAGCGACATTTCTGGTGATTTTTTTAACAAACTCTGGAGAGATTTAGCTACTTTTTGTTGAAAAGTTAGCGAGATTGAAGGACGATATGTTGGCAACAGTGTACTCACTTATTAGGGGACATAGATTAAGGTACCTCCTGCAGAACTGTGGTCCGTGGAAATCTCCAAAGTACTACACAAATTTTCGTCCTGAAAATACAAAAGAAAATGTTAAATACAAGGAAAATTTTGAATAACTTGCTTTTTACACATTAACATTTATGAAGTGACCCATACAGTTTCACTATAAATGTCACAAGTTTCTCAACATATTATTGATTACCATTTTATCATGTTGCGAATCATCATAAATTATGCAGATAATCCCACGTGAACGCTTCTCAGCCAATGGACGAGCTCATTGACGCTAGATTAACCAATGAGAATCGAATTACACTGATAGTTAAGAGTATGCTGCTCAGAATTAAGAAGTGATAGTTTTTCTCTCTTACGTTCATTTGTTTTATTCGCATCGTCTCTGCTTTGACGTATCAACAATTAAACGATTACATCAGACTCGCAGTCTCAACATGCAATGATCAATTAAATGTACCACATGTCAGGTTGCAAAAAAAACACAATCAAGCTATGTAATTACTGCAATAAAAGTATATAATAAGATACCTACAATTATAAAGGCACTTAATGAAACACAATTTAAATTTCAGATTAAGAGATGGCTACAAAATAATCCCTTTTATAATATGAATGAATTTTTTTAAAATGATGTATTTTAGTTACATTTTATTATTTTTACTCTTTTAATATTTTAAATATTGACACATTGTATTTTTATATTATCACATTGACGAGGCCTCTTGTATTCTTGTACTTTCAGGCAAATAAAGAATATGAATATGAATATGAATATGAATATGAATATGAATAATTAATTATACATCTTGATTACACAACTTTCAACACTATATCACTTCGGAATATATACTATATTTCTTTCACGTGTTAAAATTAGTTACCCTGTTGTTGACTAGTTCCAATCTGTAGTAGGTTACCTTCAAAACTGGGTGTTCCTGGTTTTCGCGCCTTCTGATTATGCTTCCTATGGGGGTGTGTTTGTGTAGTAATGTGGAGTCAAATAGTGTGTGTGTTCTGAAATTGAGTTGTATGTAGAGAATATCATGAGGGTGTGTTTTTGGGTGTCTGTATATTTCGTATTGTTCTAGTGTGTTTAGTTTCTGTTTTTTTTTTAATTTGTACAATTTCCATGTCTGTATTTATGTTGATGCAGCTGTGGTTAGCATTTGTGATGTGTTCTGAGTATGTGATTTTGTTATGGCTGTGATGTGTTCTTTGTAACGAGTTCTTTTACATGCCAGTAAACTGGGTGTTCCTGGTTTTCGCGCCTTCTGATTGTGCTTCCTGTGGGGGTGTGTTTGTGTAGTGTAATGTGGAGTCAAATAGTGTGTGTGTTCTGAAATTGAGTTGTGTGTAGAGAATATCATGAGGGTGTGTTTTTGGGTGTCTGTATGTTTCGTATTGTTCTAGTGTGTTTAGTTTCTGTTTTTTTTTTAATTTGTGCAATTTCCATGTCTGTATTTATGTTGATGTAGGTGTGGTTAGCATTTGTGATGTGTTCTGAGTATGTGGAAGTATTTTGTGATTTTGTTATGGCTGTGATGTGTTCTTTGTAACGAGTTTTACATGCCAGTAAATCTACTGACATGAGTCTGTTGTATTTAACCACACTTGAATGTCATCGATCTGGGCAGCGACCGAACCCGCAACTTCGAGCACTGAAGGCCAGAGCTATACCGACTACGTTACCGAGGCCGACTCTAGGATACGATATTGGCCAAGATTTTGACAGTGATATTGTTAATAAAATTTCAAAATTTAATTTAATATGTGGAACAATACGAAACACTCTAAGAAGAAAAACGACGAAAGAAACGCAGATTAAATTCAATAAGGTTATGGCTCTTCCTACTATATTATATGGATCCGAAAATTGGGTACTAATAAAAAAGAATGCGAGTAGAATTCAAGCTAATGAAATGAAATTTCTTAGATACGTGAAAGGATGTACACGACAGGACAGACTTAGGAATGAAGATATAAGGAATGAACTACACATTACATCACTGAATGACAAAATAGAACAATAAAGAAACAACTGGTTAAGCCATTATAGAAAGAATGCCTGAAGGAAGAATCCTCAAACAAATACTTTCATATAAACCACAGGGATCATATGAGGAGACAAAGAGGAAGGCAGAAAATAGGAAAGACTGGAGAATGCTGGGTTTGCAGTGAAAGGCCTGCTCTTGGGCAGAACACTATGAATGAATGTATGAAAACCACAGGGAAGAAGAGATATTGGTAGACCACGAAAAAGATGGCTAGACCTTGTTGACCGAACAGGTGAAATCACCTGAACCTTGATGGGAGAATAAAAAAAGTCCTTTAATTTCTATACGCATATTGTTGCTAATGTTTTCGGAATGAGTAATAACCTGGTTACTGTGATGATTATCTGAGCGATGTTATCGTGATCACCACATTCCTTCCGTCCGTCTTTATCTAGGTAACTAATAGTAGTTTAGTAGTAGTGATGGTGATTATGGTGATAGGTCTATGACGTTGGAGATGGTTGTGATAGTGGCGATGATATGGTGAAAGTGACGGTGTAGTAGGAATAGTGATGAAGGTGATTGTTGTCTACGAATCGTAATTGCGTTGGTGATGGTGATGTGTGTGATTTCATGGTGATAATAGTGATGACGATAGTGACAGTTGTGGTGGTGGGGATGCATAACGATGGATGGATTGTCGCCCCAATGAATTCTCCTTCTTTCATCGCAGATATAACACGTGGTTCTATTTCACTGCCATCGCTCACGGTAGCTGTTCTGGGCTGCTCCAACACGGTCCTCTTCACTTTTCCGCTGTTTGTTATCGACAACCCAATCTCCACAGCAAGAGTGGAACATGTGTGGCCAACCTAAGGCAGTGTGTAATTTTGAAGATCTGAATATACTACTGGGTTCAAAAGTTCCCGGAATTTTACTACCATATTTCGTATTAATATATAACAAGGGATATTATACATTTGTTTTGTTGGTAACATTCATGATGTCATTTCCTTAAAGTTTGTTGATAATGGTGATTGTTGTTTTGAGTTGTAGGCAATTGTTTATCATAGTGTTTTGTTTGTTCGTCGCATTTTGTAATTATGTCCACAGAGCAACGTACAAACATCAAGTTCTGTGTTTCGTTACACAAAACTCCTGCAGAGACATTAAGATTGTTGGAAGAAGCATATGGCGAAGCAGCAATAAAAAAACTCAAGTGTATGCCTGGCATAAACCATTTTCTGGTGGCCGCGATAGCATCAAAGATGACGTACGAAGCGGCCGACCAACAACTGCAACAAATGAAGCAATCGCTCAGCGTGTGCGTAATGTTGTGAGGACGACCGACGTAAAACCATAAAAGAGATAGCAGCAGAGGTCGGAATATCAGTCGGAAGTGTACACAATGTTCTTCACAAGCATCTCAACATGCATCACGTGTCTCAGAAGTTAGTTCCGAAAATGTTGTCGGCAGAACAGAAAAAACAAGAATGATCTTGCTGGGGACATGATCAGTATGGCTGATGAAGATGGTGATTTCTTAAACAAAATTATTGCTGGTGATGAAACTTGGTGCTACTTGTACGACCCAGTCCCTAAGCGACAGTCATCTGAGTGGAAATCGAAAACATCTCCTCGGAAGCAAAAATTTCCTAGGGACACTTCCAAAGGCAAAGTTATGTTGGAAGTTTTCTTCGACTCTCAGGGTCTCATCCACCATGAGTTCATTCCAGAAGGTCGTACTGTAACGAAAGAATTGTACGTAGAAATCCTCCGTCGCCTGCGGGACGCAGTGAGAAGGAAACGTCCAGAAAAGTGGGTAGAAAACAACTGGTTCCTTATGCATGACAATGCACCTGCTCATCGCGCAATTATTGTAAAGAATTTTCTTGCCAGGCACAACATAACTGCTTTGGATCACCCACCATACTCTCCTGATCTCTCACCACCTGATTACTTTCTGTTTCCCCGTCTGAAAAGTCATCTGAAAGGACGGAGATTCAATGTTGAAGAGGTTATCGCAAACGCGACGAGAGCACTAAGGCGGGTTTCACAAAATGGCTTCCAGGAACTCCACACGCGTTGGCAAACGTGTGTTGTTGCGGAAGGCAACTATTTTGAAGGGAATGCTGTAGAATAGTGTTTAAGGTACGTTGTTTCTATGATACTAGCAAATTCCGGGAACTTTTTGAACCTAGTATGTATAAGCTTATCTTCAAATATTCTTACATATAGCAAAAAGTCTTGTCGGAATCTCAATGAATGAATTAATTAATTGAGTCATTGAATGATTTAATGACTGAGTGAAGGAGTGCATGAATGAATGAGTGAATGAATTAATTACTAAATGGATTATTTAATTAATTAATTATTGAATCAGTGAGTGAATGAATAACTAAATGAATTAATGAAGCAAAGGAAGAAATGAGTAAAAGAGTTAATGAGTAAAAGAATGAATTATCCTAAATGAATGAGTAGTGAATGAATGAATAAAAGAATGAATGAATGAATCAGACTGAATCAATGAATGAGTGAATTAATTAATAAGCGAGTGAATATCTAACTGAATGAATGAATGAATCAAGTGAATCAATTGATGAGTGACTTAATTAATGACCGAGTGAATATCTAACTGAATATGAATGAATGAATGAATCAAGTGAATTAATTAATGAGCGAGTGAATATCTATAGTCGCGACGCTGTTATTCCCGGCGTGACTCCTCCTCTTTGCTTACGTCTTAGGAAGTCAAGGCTCTCTAAAGTCTAGGTAGGTAATATCGTTCGCCATTTTTGTTCTTTCGTTGCCGAGCTACCAGACGAGGGATGAATTTGCCACACCGTTGAACATTATCATGTCGTAGCTCCTGTGATAATAAATCAAACGCACTGTAATTCAGCGAATAATTGAGCGGCAAATAATATGCTTTCTGCGAACGCCAACGAAAGAGCCAAAATGGATGAGGCGATTTATATTAAGTATTTATCAGCCTTAGGAAATGCTTTACATTTTCATCAGCGAATCACAAGATGCACACATTTAAATGTAGCCGACCTGCAACGTGATTGGCTGCCAGAAATAGAGCGACGGGACTATAACTGAATGAGTGAATTAATTAATGAGCGAGTGAATATCTAACTGAATGAATTAATTAATTAATCAGAGTGAATCAATGGATGAGTGACTTTATTAATGAGCGAGTGAATATCTAACTGAATATGAATGAATGAATGAATGAATCAGAGTGAATCAATGAACGAGTGAATTAATTAATAACCGAGTGAATATCTAACTGAATGAGTAAAAGAGTGAGTGAGTGAAATTAATTAATGCATGAAAGAATGAACAAACGAATGAAATTAATAAATGAAAAAAGAAACGAGAAGAGAAACAGAAGGTATGCTGTAGCGCGTCCTTGCATAGGAATTTGGGGCTGTTAGGGAAAAAATTAACATAGCGGTAGATAATAATTTAATTAATTGCTAGTTATTAATTTTATTCACTTATTAATGCGAGTTATAAATTCTTCCACTTGTTATTACTTATTTTAACATGTAATCTCTATTTCGTTTCAATTACTTAAATTTATTGTTTACTTTTTCTTTTTCTCTCCGCCTATCTATACTGCAATATTTAACCTCAAAATACAAGTGTTGGGTCAATTCATTTAACTTAATTTTATGTTTAAATATTCCAATGTTTGATGTATTCAATAGTTTTGCGTGAAATTCTTTTCATTTCTGGGGGGAGGGGGTGAATCCAGAAATACATATAGAGCGTTAGTTGGGGTACCTGAGGGAAAAAGACGTTTCGGAAGGTCGTGACGTAAATGGAAGGATAATATTACAATTAATTTCAGAAAGGTGGGATATGTTGGTAGGGACTGGATTAATCTTGCTCAGGTCAGGGGCCGATGGCGGACTTATGTGAGGGCGGCAATGAACCTGCGGGTTCCTTAAAATCCATTTGTAATTAAGTATTCGTTTCTTTTTATTATAATTTTAATATCGCTTGTAATATTTCAATATTGTTTGTTACATATTGCGTAAATTAAATAACTGTTAGATAAAAATACCAAAATAAAATTTCGGCAAATTTATTAAATATTCTTGACCTGTTTCCATATATAGAAGAGAACACCAAACTAAGAAATTAGATGAAATTTACAAATATTCTGAATCACTGAAAACTTATTATAGAAACAAATCCTGAAAATCATGTTGGTTTAATGAATCCAAACCTGTTTTCCAGGCAAATTTGAAGTATGGACCGTTCCTATTCAATACAAGCTTTGTTCACCTCAAACTCCAATTGAATTCGCAGGGACTCGTACCTGGATCTGCAGTATGGGAAGCCGATGCCCTTGTTCGGTTAACAGTGCAAATTGACAATCTTCTAAAGACTGTAAGTTGAATTCGACGAATTCTCGTTTGAAGTTGATGCTATTGATGAGTGCGGCCACTGAATATTTCTAACCCGCAGAAAAAAAAAATTCCAACGCAAAAAAACAAAACAACGATAGCTGCAATGATATAACTGAAACCCAGGGAAGAGTGGCATTTGAGGTATTCCACGCGGGGAGTATTTTAAATATGTAATAAACCGCACTGAAGTTCAGGCTCGGATCCTAGTACATTTAAAAAATAAACCTTGTTTTTAGTCATTTTACAAATCGCTATTATGCTGTATTAAAACAGAAATCCATTATCAAGTGAGCTGGCTTAGTGGTAAGACTCCATACGAGAGATTTCGGGTTCAAATCCCGTAGCAGCCAATGTGATTGATGTGTTTATGGTTTCCTCAATCAGAAAATTACTCCGAAACTACTTTTTTAAAACAATAATGCACCATTCTTATTAACAGTCGCGATATGATCTCGCAATTAAAATGATTATAAATAAAACATAAAATAAAAAGTAACATGAAATTTTTAAATCACACTGATTGCGTGAAACTATTTGTGTTATTATTTTTATTACACTTATTTAATTGTAACAAGACAATTACGTGGATTAACGTATTTCCTCGAATACCACGCGCACTTTTTTTCCGTGGAACTATTTGTGTTATTATTTTTATATTATACTTATTTAATTGTAACAAGACAATTACGTGAATTATCGTACTTTCTCGAATACCACGCGCACTTTTTTCCGTGAAACTATTTGTGTTATTATTTTTATATTATACTTATTTAATTGTAACAAGACAATTACGTGGATTATCGTATTTTCTCGAATACCACGCGCACTTTTTTTCCGTAAAACTATTTGTGTTATTTTTATATTATACTTCTTTAATTGTAACAAGACAATTACGTGAATTATCGCATTTTATCGAATACCACGTCCACTTTTTTTCCATGAAACTGTTGTTATTATTTTTATATTATACTTATTTAATTATAACAAGACAATTACGTGAATTGTCGTATTTTCTCGAATACCGCACGCACTTTTTTCCGTGAAACTATTTATTATTTTTATATTATACTTATTTAATTGTAACAAGACAATTACGTGAATTATCGTATTTTCTCGAATACCACGCTCACTTTTTCCGTGAAACTATTTGTGTTATTATTTTTATATTATATTTATTTAATTGTAACAAGACAGTTACGTGAATTATCGTATTTTCTCGAATACCACACGTACGTTTTTCCGTGAAACTATTTGTGTTATTATTTCTATATTATACTTATTTAATTGTAACAAGACAATTACGTGAATTATCGTATTTTCTCAAATACCACGCGCACTTTTTTCCGTGAAACTATTCATTATTTTTATATTATACTTATTTAATTGTAACAAGACTATTACGTGAATTATCGTATTTTCTCGAATACCACGCGCACTTTTTTCCGTGAAACTATTTGTGTTATTATTTTTATATTATACTTATTTAATTGTAACAAGACAATTACGTGGATTATCGTATTTTCTCGAATACCACGCGCACTTTTTCCGTGAAACTATTTATTATTTGTATATTATACTTATTTAATGGTAACAAGACAATTACGTGAATTATCGTATTTTCTCGAATATCACGCGCACTTTTTTTCCGTGAAACTATTTGTATTATTATTTTTATATTATACTTATTTAATTGTAACAAGACAATTACGTGAATTATCGTATTTCTCGAACACCACGCGCACTTTTTCCGTGAAACTATTTGTGTTATTTTTATATTATACTTATTTAATTGTAACAAGACAATTACGTGGATTATCGTATTTTCTCGAATACCACGCGCACTTTTTTTTCGTGAAACTATGCGTTATTATTTTTATATTATGCTTATTTAATTGTAACAAGACAATTACGTGGATTATCGTATTTTCTCGAATACCACGCGTACTTTTTTTTTCAGAAGTATACAAGTAAAAAATACGGGTATGTACCAACATTACCCGATTTTCCTCCTGCGCAACTTCTAAGGTGGTAGCGCATGCCATTATCTTCCTGAGGGGACATTTCAATTGTTAACATTGTTAAATAGCATTTTGATTAACAGTACATGTGTCAGAATCAAGTTCAAGTGTGATACGTGTATAGTTTGTGCATCTACACGACTCCCCTGGCTGTCACGAGCCTCACTTTGAGAATCACTGCTCTAAAGGGATGAGATTGCGATCCTTTACTTGCAGCGTAAAAACTTACAGTTACCAAAGATGTGGAGGAACACTGAAACCACGTAGTACCATACAAAATAAAGGTAAGTTAATTTACTGACGTGAGCTATTAATGTTGCAGAGTATTCTGTAAACAGTTGATTAAGCGAGACTACTGACATGCGTGCAGTGCGTGCGCATAGAATGGGTTTGAAATGTGTCCTGTTCCAAGATAAAATGTATTGTTAACTTAACTGTATTTGTGTTTAATTGTTTTTAGGGGACTGGGTAGTGATACTGTGCAATTAAAAATTTTAAATACAAAAGTTTAGTTGAATATTTCTAGGCTTCCAGTGCTCAGAATGGAATAAAAATTTTCAGGCTTATACAATCAATCATTCTGAATTCAGTGGTATAAAAGACAACTAATTTGTTTCGTATCTGAGTGCAAAAGAAAGGCCCTAACTGATAACCTATTTTCCCACTTTGCTAAGTGTACCTCATTCTTCAGGTGCACATTACTTGCTATAATCTTCACTCATATACCTTGTATTTTTTTAAGTTATCTAGTAATGTGTATTGTAAATTCTAAAGCACCGTTTAGTGAAATATTTCACCCCTAGTGAAACAGAAAAAAAATATTGAACTTTGTTAAAAATTTTTTACAATTTTTTCAATGCATAGCTGTTTGTTCCCTACTGTTATGTGTGTGATATTCTTAAACCCGTAGGTCTACTATGTAGAACAGAGGCTGCAGAAAATGATATAAAAATTTCATGTAAATTGATTGAGTAATCTCAGAGAAAAATGCACTGAAGTTTGAAAAATGTCAACTTAAGGAAAACTGTATTGAAATAAAAAAGAAGAAGAATGTATGAATTATATGCACAGCCAAATTTAAAGAGGTCATTTAAAAGGCTTATCTGCAGAAATACCCCCAACAATATTTATATTGTTTTAAAGAGCAGTTTTGTAATTTATTTTAAAACACAAAATAAAAAATCGGATTTTTGACCCCTAATCACTACCTGGTTCCCTTAAGTTTTGTTGTGAATACATTTGTTGATTTTTTTTTTTTTTTGTCAAAAGTGGAGTGCGCGGCTTATACGAGGGTGCGGGATATTCGAGAAAATGTCGTAAATGATACTAATATAATACTCTATCCCCTGCTGTGCCTGAGTTGTCAGACCTTTAGCCTGTTTAGCCTGTTACGCAAGCGGTCCGGGTTCGAGTCCTGGTCAGGTCTGGGATTATTAATTGAAAATCCATAGTGACACTTGTGGCGGAAGTGAAACAGTTTCGTAATTTAACCTGTTTCCTGTTTCCAAAGAGAGGTTACACTGCTCCACTGGATCACTTCATTTGAAACTGTTTCACAATGGTTCCAAGAGACAAACAGTTCAATTTATAAAACTTAAAGTTTTCCTCTTCTTAACATCTTCAATGTTATGCTCTACAATATAAGCTATTGAGTTTAAATAATTAATATAAATATTATAATAATGATTCATATTACAAAAATATAAGAAAGAACTTTAAATTATTATATTGCCACCACTGATTAATTTTACCTATATATATAAATATAATATATATCTTGACCTCCAAAATATTCTCTCCAACCAGAATCAAATAATTTATATGATTTATACCCAAAAAATAAATCATATTAGATATTACCATAAGTAGAAATGCCTATGGTATAAATCATATAGAACCTATAAATCTCGAATATAAAAAATTTAATAGATAATAATTTATTACCAATATTAATTTTAGAAATTTCATCCAAATCAGCCACCTAAAAACTAACTAACAATACTAAAGTTTTAAATAAAAAGGTAAACAAATTAATAGAGGGGTAGGAAAAATAATTCAACTAAGAAAACTACCACCTATGACAGCTATAATTAATAAACCTAATATCCCTTAATTATATTAAATCTATATTCACCTAATATTATATATACTTAATATATTAAAATCACCACACAACGTATAATAAAATAAACGAAAAGAGTAACAAACAGTTAAACCTGTAGAAAAATAAAAAAAAAAAGAATCGAAAATATTTATATATCTTAAAGATACCATTTCCAAAATTAAATCCTTTGAATAAAATCCATGTTCAAAAATGGTATACCACGTAAAGCAAAATTAGAAATACATAAACAGGTTGAAATTAAAGGTATTTGAAAAGATAAATTACCTAATAAAACGAATATCAGAACCCTTCATAACATGAATTACCATACCAGGATCACATAAATTTTAATGCCTTAAATCAAATTAACTGAAAAAATAAAACAGAAAATATTATCCATTTTAAACGGTTTCGTGCAACAGTAGCCTTTGTGAGGATCGCATAATTTTACTGTTCGAATCAAATTCCCTAATAAATCAGATATAATATTATCCATGTTCCAACGGCCTTCGTGCAACAGTAGCCTTTGTAGGATCGCAAAATTTTATTGTACGAATCAAATTCACTAATAAATCAGATATAATATTATCCATGTTCCACACGGCCTTCGTGCAACAGTAGCCTATGTAGGATCGCAAAATTTTATTGTACGAAACAGATTCCCTAATAAACTTTCTAATTATTAGCTATCCATTGATGGAGAATATGTTCATGGTGTCCTAACATAGTGTTAATTATTAATATACCGCGAAAAATATCATCGGCTAATGTCATCGTTATTAAATTCTCCTAGGGTTATATGCGTTTTTTTACTAAAATCGATTCATTTTGATTGTAGTTATTTACTGTACCCTTAACATTAACCTACGAAAAATTACTTTCGTCGTCATAATACACTGAACAGCTGATTTAAAGACGATTCAAGGGCCTTGAAACATGTTCCTGAAGCAGATGAGAAGTTGAAACAGTTGAAACACTTGGAACAGTTGGCACTGATGTTGTAAACATATTCTTATGAAACTGTTTCTTTGAAAACTGTTATTTTGGAACAGCTAGCTTCGTTCATGAAACAGTTACAGTCGAAACTGTTTCTTAAAAAGAAGAGTTTATCCTATCTCTAGTATCTACATAATTCCGTCAGCATTTCTCCATTTAGTCATCATTCCATACCATTCCCCGACTGGCGACGCACGGAAGGAGCTGGCCTAGAGACGAGAGGGGTTGCCTGCTCGAAACCTGGATACGCAGCGAAACTAAAGGCTGGTTCACAATAAACCGGGAACGGAAACGAGAACGAGAACAGAAATAATATTAAAATAAACGTATTTAAATGTGAGCATTCACGATAGTTAATTGTGAATGCTCACATTTAAAAACATTAATTATTTTAACATTATTTCCGTTCTCGTTCTCGTTTCCGTTCCCGGTTTATTGTGAACCAGCCTATAGTGTAGTCAGCCGGTGTGGATTTGGGAATCCGCTAGCTTGAGGTTTAGCGCAACAAATCTTGAAATATCGGTGTGTTCGATCATAGTGCCCCCTCCCGAAATTCCATTCCAAGGTGAGGATGAAACAATGTGAGCTATTGAGACGCGCGCACACATATTCAGTTTCGGTGTAAAGCAAATCTCCGCTTTCCTGCGATGAACGCAGCACGATCCGCTGGATTAGCAACTAGAGAAGCTATAGTTTGGATCACAGAGAAGGTTTCACGAACATCAAACCTAAACACAGGTATAATCTTACACCGTGTTTCCAATTGTAGACATTAACATAAACACAATACCGCTGTCTAGCGTTACGCGCTAATTGGCTCAATTATTCCGTTTATCAGTACCACAGAAACAACAACGAAGACGCGTCCCGCGCTCACGTGTTACAAGCGGGACTCGTTTAATTGCTGTATTGATTTTCGTTCTAGTTGACTTTGTATGTGTCAATCTTCAATTTAAAAGCAAACATTTTAATGAAAACATAGGCTACCGGTGTAGCTCTGAAGACAGCGCAGTTGTCTACTGATTCGAGACTGCTTTAGGGTGTGCCTTCGAATCCAGTTTGGTTACTACTAGACCATAGGCGGAGTTATGGGGGACACTGTCCCCCCGAACTTGTCTGAACTCTTTCTTTTATTAACTTCAGAAAATTTTGAATTCAAAATATCTTTTTTGCTTTTGTTTATGATTAAGTTTCTGTGCTTAAATTGACGAAATGTCCTCAGATCATGTGTCTGAACTATAATATTTATTTTAAATTTTTTAATGTATAAGAATTTTTTTACCGCATTTGAGGAATGGAAGCACTGTAATGTTTCTTTTGTAACATCCTGTACTCATGTATTAGAAGTCTGCAGGTGTTCACTTGGAGAAATATGAATAACATACTGCACAACAATGTAGAAAAAAGAAAAATTATTCCGGTATAATGTGTAAACTTAAAGACGAGATTAAATAAAATAGAGTTTACATTTCATATGATATCTTCAGACAAGCTCGATATAAAAAAGTTTCTGTTAGCACTGTTACGTAGTTTATTGATGCATATGTGTTTCTGTACGAGAGAGAAAAAGCGGGAGATTGTTTTAAGTTATGCCCTATTATAATTTATAGTAGATCTACAGTTCAAGTCCTACACAATTCACCGAAACATCGCGGATGTGGATTTAACACTGTAAGAAACATACCTCCCGAAAATACGTTTATCAAGTGATCACATTCCGATATGCTGTACCACGGTCAAGCTATAATAGGGGAAGAGGTAAATGAAGTCCCCCATAACCCTGTTATATGGATAGTCTATGATTTTGCTTTGCCCCCCTCCCTCCCGCCAAGGAAACGGTTCTCTCTCCGTCTATGTACTAGAGTTTGAAGTTGAGGCACATTTACTCTGAAGTTAAATACTTACAGAATAGTACAGTGTTTACAAAGCAGTTGGCAAGGTAGTCCCTCCCCTCATACACATATCATGTTAGTTGTATGTAGCAATATAACTCAAGCAAGGAAAAAATTGAACGTTCGCCTGAAAGACAAACGTAAATATTACGTTGATTGCAATACATCGCATTATCGTCTCTAGGATGTAGAAACTTAATATTATTCTTGGTCCTATAAACAGTTATACAGGGCAATAGACCTACTACGTATTTAAAAAAGCACTTTGTAGCAATTTTTAATAATAATAATAATAATAATAATAATAATAATAATAATAATAATAATAATACTTAATTATTACAATATCAGAACACATATCATTTGTAACTGCAGGCCTACATAAATTACAAAGTAAGGAAAGTAAGGAAAAGAAGCGACATAAATATCTATATATATAATTTGAACTGGTAATGGAAATTATGGGAAAACGGCTGAACGGCTTTTAATGAGTGACCCCTCATTTTCATGCCTGGCATCCAAAGTTTTTCGGAAAAGTAGTAGTTTTCAGTGAAATGTCAATTTTCCTACATAATTTTCCTATTTTCCAAAATGCATCTGTTGCCAGTTTTGAGAACTAATTTTATTGAATCACGGCCGACTTGACTGAATTTCAGAACAAAACACACACTGCAATAAACAATAGGCTATTACACGAAGGCCATGACTTGCAGGATTGCCGACATATTTAGAGCTCAATTCAATTTGTTATTAAAAACTGATTCTGCAGTGTATAATTTTCTGAGTACAGCTGTGTATTGGATATTCAAATCTACGAAACCTGAGGTGGTTTGATGACATTATTACCATTAGAAATTAAATATTATTATAGTTAATATCTTGATGCGTCTATTTTTCATTAATTATACATAATATTGATGCTATATTGATGACATGAAAGTGAAACGTTTTGAGGTTATGTAAGTAAATGTAGAGAATATCTTAATTTAGATCTTCATTCTATAATTTACTGAGTGGCTTATGTATAACTACAAAACTTAATTAAGATAATAATGTTTTATTAAAATCAAATATTTGTATACTTATTAAAATGGGTTTGGGTCAATTTTTCATATACTTAAGTGTAGTGTAGATATTGATATGTGTCATTGTCTTATATTGGCTCGAAACTATAAAAATTTACATAAAACTAAGTAAATATCAAAAGTATTACTTACTGATAAAATAAAGGCCTAGAACATTTTGTAGTCTCCAGAACATTTCAGCAAGATCTCTTAGTAGGATAAAATTATTTTACACTCTACATTTCAAGTTCTATATGCAGCAGCTATACGAAAATGCTATTGTTCGAAAGCTTAGCAAACCTGACTTTTTTTAACTTTTGCCTACAATCCACAATGACCTGAAATACCTACTGCTATCGTCTGACATTGATATTATTGCGTTGAAAGTTTTGAAACTGATAAAAAACTGAAATTGGAAGGTTCAAGAAAAAGTATTTGGCCTAAAAAATCCATTCAAGTATGTTTCATTATTTGGAAGCAAATAACTATCAAAAAGACAAGTATTCTTCATTGAAAATAAATCTGAAAAATATTTATTTGAACGTCTAACGAACTTAGTTTGCAGCAGCATTTGCTGCACAAGCCACTAGTAGTAATTATAAAACATAGGTCACAGAAATAGACTTGTCTGAAACTAATTAGATTATTATAAAAGAAACAACATTTAGATAAAAATTTAGGAAACAATATGTACTATTAATATAAACCTAACCCTCGTATGAGTAAAACGAAGATAATATTATACTTAAAATGAAAATAAGTGAAGTATCCTATTTAGTAAGAATTTAATATTAGTAAGAAGTCAAAATTAAAGTTTTGTAGGTTAACTTGATAAAAAGATAGAGTAAACTAAAATGAAGTAAAATGAAGTACCCTTACCGGTATCACAAATTAACAAGATACTTATTTAAAATAAACAGAATGTTAAATAGGCCTATAATAATATGTTAATACTAATTTAAATTACATATTCTAAATGTCTCCTATTTCTAATTCGGATTCATACGGTAAAATTTTTATATACAGGTACCGCTACTTCAAAATCATGTCATTATATACAGGGACATCATTTTATTTTTACTAACATTTCTGATATTAACCTTGCTATACCTTTGAATCAACGGTTGCTATCCTCTTCCACGACTGGAGTTATGGCGTAATATACAAACAAATCACTTTACTAGGTAAGGAGGAACAAAAGTAATTCATCCATTTGAAGTAAACTATGAAAATTACGCTTTTGAGTTTGATAATTTTCATTAGGTTTTTGTTTAATCAGAATACAGTACAGTATTAACAATGAGTGTTTTTACTCTTTTTACTTCGTTCTAGAATATTTTCCAGGAACAGAGAGGGTCTGAAACGGACTGAGCTGTCCATACGGACGTATTCATTATGCAGTGTATGTTATAGTGTCTATAGCACATTAGCGTAGACTATAGACAATGAAGTTAAATTGAAAAATAATCATAATATGGATATTTAAACACATTTTTCAAAATAGTGGCGGTTCATTTCGATACAGGCTTCAGTTCTAATGTATGTAATTCCAATTACCAGTTTCGTCCTTTACTAGTAACTCAGTTGAAATTATTCTGTACCTAGTCCATAAAATAGTATGGTACTGTAAATTCAATCTTCACTTTGCTCAATCCGAAAAGATAAAATTAAGACATGCTATCTACTGTCCGTTCAAGTGGTTATGTCGAGGAAATTAGAAAGGAGGTAAATCATGACAGTTAATTACTTAACGAGGCCCTTTTATTTAAGTTATTTTGAACAGTTGTATGGGTATAATATTACGTAGATGTCCAATTCTAACTTGGAAATTAATGTTCTCAGAAAAGAGCTAAGACAGCCCAGCCACTAGCCTTTACAGAGAGGGAAAAACCCGGAATGCGACGTAGGCAAATGGATGACAGTACCTGTGCGAAAATGATGCAGTATTGAAAGCCCTTTCGTAGATTGGAAAAAATAACATATTTTTGGAACGTACTGTGGGATAAGGATAGTATGACTGGATTAATCTTGCATCAGGATGGAAGGTTGAACTTCATTAATAGGCGGGTGGGAGTGAAGTACATTCAAAACTCAGGTTCCTTAAAAACATTTGTAAGTAAAAAGGATGTTAAATGTTTTAATCCATAATACTAATTTAAATTACATATTCTAAATGTCTCTATTTCTAATTCATTTATACGATGAATTTTTAAATGGTTACGTTTCAAAATGATGTCATAGAGAAACGTAACCATGTCATTCAATTGGTGGTAGATGCACTGTCGATATTACCAATGTCCCTTACTGTACATTTTAATCTTTAAGGCTGTCTTTTTTTTTTCAGCAATTGTGACGCATTTTACCATTTCAAATAAAATTACTTATTTCTATTTAAGTTTTCTTTTTTTGTGGAAGGAATTTATAATAACATATATTTAATTGTTTGTTCCAATTAAATTTCGTATTCGACATCACAACGACTTCATTGTAGTCCCAACTGTTCCAGCTTCAGTGCTAGTACGTACGAAACCTTCAAAACCCGACTGGAAAAAGTAAACAAGCCCTAGCTCTCACCTCCGTCCAACACTCTGCTATCAGTCAACCTGTATCTTCTCCATCGGGACCTGAACTTCGAAGTCTAGTTATTACCTGTCTGAGTTTCCCCGACTTTAATAAGTTTGTCTGGTAGTTCTCAACTCACCTAACTCTTCTAAGCCAAATATCATCTCGTTATCACCAATTCCATCGACGCTACATAACTTACAAGTGATACAGCGTCATTAAATAACAAACTTAATTAATTAATTAAGTTAATTCTGAGCGCTATTTCCGAGAACTCACACAAGTAAATTACCTTTATGTTTGAAAACTCTCCAATTAAAATATTATATAACTACTGGTTAAATTCTACGGATATGACATTTTTGCTTAAAATTCCCTATGGAACTCATTCCTAAAACGCGGGTTATGCTTTATGAATAATCCTGTATAAACACAGTTAAAATTACATACTTAAAATACAGGCTACAGAACTTTTCTGATTTCCATAGCTACGAACATTCATTACTTCTTAAGTCAGTTAAATTTAAAGTCTATAGAATTTTTCGAAGTGAGTGTATATTAGGCTTCTCCTCTCTGTTCGTACCCCTAAGTTTACTTAAATGATCCAAGTTCACGTGAGTAATATCTCTTCAAAATACATTTTAACGACGAAAATAATCACAACAATGCTTAGACTTCTAACGTTGGACCAATTAAATAATTAAATAGAAGACAGCCTCTTATTACTGGAGAGTATTTCATGAAACTGATCACAATCTTATAATTTGCTGTGTAAGATGAAAATATAGATAACTATTGCACCGATAACTATTGTTCCATAAATGTACTCTAGAGACTTGACTCTATTTGCATATCAACAGTAATAACACACGTGCTGGTAGGTCTCTGGCACGATAATTTAATTAAGCTTAACGAGTATTTCATGTCATGATTATTTCGAGACCGCAGGTCGAGGGGTAATTATTTTATTGCAGAAGATAGTGAATTCAAAAGCAAAATTAAATTACCAAACAGAATGATTAGCACGAGTGAAATTTGGCTAGGTACGTTCACCGTGTGTAACAAGATCAGTCATGTAATGTCTGTTGTCCTACTGCATTCTTTATTTATTTTATTTTATTGGGTTATTTTACGACGCTGTATCAACATCTAGGTTATTTAGCATTGTTGGAAAGAAATGAACTTTAATGATGAGCAGAAAATGTTTTTAGGGTCCAGCACCGAAAGTTCCCAGCATTTGCTCGTATTGGGTTGAGTGAAAACCCGGAAAAAAACCTCAATCAAGAAACTTGCCCCGACCGGGTTCGAACCCGGGCCACCTGGTTTTACTTCAAACGAAACGAATGACCGTTATCCATAAGGTGCATGACTACTGCAAATTCAAAATTAAAAAGATGCTCTAATTTATTTACGCACAACCATTTGTTTTTTGTATATAACTGGATTATATTTTAATAGAAATATTTTTATTAGCAAATGAATGTATTATAAGCATTTCTGAACACCAAAAGAATATAAATTTTAACCATTAAGAAATTGTAAAAAAAAAATCTATAGCATTCTATCGTTTTCATCAGAATCAGATAATAAATTAAGGTAATATCGAGTTCAATGTTAACATTTGTAAATAGGTCTAGAAATTGAGGTCTCCAATAAAACAGCTCAAATTTTCAGAAAACTAAATTTTACAGGAGAAAGTTTTATTTGAATTATTTATTTCTGGGTAAGACCTACATTTCATTAACAAATTTTAGGTTATAGTTTTACATAATGAAATTGCATATAGCATCAAGTTTTAATGTTTGTGTGCTTCTTGGAAACATAACAAATAAGGGTTATTTAAACTTGATTTGAGACGTTGTTTTATTTTAGATCTTCTTTGCTATAGGCTATTAACTAAATTTTGTTTCATTATAGCTATACTGAATTCATAAAATTTCACAAAAACAATAAAAAAAAGTCTGCACAACCGTGAGTGCAGACATGTGAGCAGGTGTACTGTTGCCATGAAAAAAATACCACAGTCTAATATACAGGGTGTTTCAAAAATGCGGGGCATAATTTCAGGTATGTATTTCCCACGTGTAGACAATCAAAATAGTTCATTACAACATTTTAAGTCTACGGAAATGCTAAAATAATTAGAGAAGAAACATTTGTAATAGAACAAATTGAAATTCAACAGAACGTTTTTCTTTGAGGTCGTTGTCATTACAGAAGATGTTCAAAATGTCCACCTCCTGCTTGAATACAGACCTCCATCGATGTCTCATTGACCTGCGAACACGATCCCAAAGGAGTATTGCGTATGTCCTCAGAACATGCCACAATTCGATTCGAAGGGATTCCAAATCAGGCACCGGAGACGAATAAACCAATGATTTTAAATGGCCCCACAAGTAGAAATAAGAGGGTTCAGATCAGGTGAGCGTGGACAAAAATATGGGACAAAATACCTATCCATCGATCAGGAAACCTTCGATCCAAACCGGGAGCCGTGACGACTGAAGTGTGCAGGAGCGCCATCATGCAAGAAGTGAATGTGAATTGACGATTTAAATATATCTTTTAAAGCATTTGAGGTTGGTGTTTTCGTTCAGGATTTGTTTACGCCTGCCCAGTAAGTCTGTTTACAAACGACGATGCGGTCCAATAATCGATCACCAATGATACCTTAATACATGTTGAGGGAGAACAGTACACCTGGTGATGAGATGGAACAGTTGCACGTGAGTTTTCATACGCCCATTTAAATGCTGATTGTGGAAATTTGTTATGCCATCTCGTGTGAACCGTGCTTCATCTGTAAATAATACTAAGGCAGGAAAGTTCGATTTAACCACACTTGCAAGAACCACTGACAGAACCTAACTCGTGCATTTTAATCTGCTGGTGACACGGCCTGTATATTTAAAATGATAAGGATACAGGGTGATTGATACATCCCTTTCAACAGTCTCCAGGCAGTGATTTATGAGGAAATTGACAAAAACGCTAAATAATTTGCTGATAGAATAGATTCATAATTACAGCCTCCAGAATCTCCTCCTGTACTTCTGGAGTTGTAGATCTTTTCAAGATCCCCTTCAAAAACCAGGAAAATTAAATTTTCCAATTAACTCGCACAGAGTGGTAATGGAGAACGTATAAATGTCTTCCTGAATCTGGACATTGTCGCTGTGGGTACGTTCTTCTGGTACAAACGACGAGCCAGCGCAGCATTGCCGTCCGCCTTACCGATAATAAATGAAGTGCAATATGCCAGCTCTTGATTTGAATACATGTCGCACAGTCTAACGCCTACACAACACTGAATGAAACCTTTTTCGGAATGAACTTTCAGAGTGAATTCTTAATGTCTGACTTGACGGCAACGACCTGCGGTTAAAGAAAAACGTTCCGGTGAATTTCAATGTTTGTATGTCTTGTAACTGGAAATAAAGCAAACACAGGTTATAAATGAACTAAATTTTGATTGTCAATGAAAGATGCCTGGAAAACGTGATTGAAATTATGCCCGTATTTTTAAACACCCTGCATACAGTCACGAAGCTCAATACGTAGGGAAAATGCATCCATAGATAGTTGTTAACCACTAGGATCGCTACTATCGTCTCATTGCAGACAATGCGAAATAGTACCGGCACAGTCTATTGTTCCTAGTACCCTCACAACTCAAGCTTCGTGACTGTATATACTAGACTGTGACAATACTATGTTTTTTTTTTATTTACCTGCAAATTTACGGATACGAAGCACCACTTCTTAGAAGCAAACGTTCTGATGGGGACAGATATAAAAGTTAATTTTTTTTCTTCCACCATGTTAATAATGTCAAAAGAAGTGCTTATACAAATTTTGGCCACTCGACCGCAATTATGAGACCGTCCAGAAAGTGATTTTCCCTGGGACCGTTTACAGAAAAAAGGTACAATTGCATGGAAAGATTTATTGAAACAGATACAGCAATTGTTGTGTTATTTTTCAACATATACCCCACTGGAATTGAGACATTTGTCATACCATGGGATCAATTTTTGTATCCTTGTGTCGTAGAAGTCAGCCGCCTGGGATCGAAACCAGCGTTTGACGGCCGTCTGCACATCTCTATTGATCACATGATATGACAAATGTTTTAATTCCGGTGGGTAATATGTTGAAAAGTAGCTCAACAATTGCTGTGTCTGTTCCAATAAATGTTTCCAATGAAATTCTATTTTATTTCTGTTAACTGCCCCTGACGAACTTATTTTTTACGGCTCTCGTAATTGCGATCGAGTGGCCAAAATTTGTATAAGCACTTCTTTTGACATTATTAACATGGTGAAAGAAAAAAAAATAACTTTTTTGTCTGCCCTCATCAGAATGTTTGCTTGTTACCCATCGAAAAGCTGGGTAGCTTTTGGTGCTGGACCCTGGACTCATTTCGCTGGCATTATCACTCACCTTCATTTCATTCATACGCTAGATAATCATCACAGTTGATAAGACGTCGTAAAATAAACAAATTTATAAAGTTAAGAACATTTCAATCTGATTTAGAATCATTTTCATTAATTTAACATCTAACAATAATAAAACTTTCTAAAACCTCCCTCACCAATCCATATGAGAAAGGGCGGAATCCTTAACTAGTCCTGATGGTACAGACCCTAGCTGCGGCCCTGGATCAGTGTCTGAGTCAGACAAAAGCTATTTGCAATAAACATGATTCAGAAAACTAATTATTGTTGCATTCACTTGTGTCACTCAAACTGGTCATGATAAGTTTCCTACTCTAATGTCCGGTTTCTGGAATACCTCAGTTAACTGTCAGTTACTTAACTGCACTTATAAATTTAACTGCACTGATAACTTTCATGAGGTTCCGTAAAGTTAAATGTAGATTTATCAGATCTTGTAACTAACAGCTGAGGTAACTTCAAGTTCAGTATCTCTCATTGTCCATAGATGTCTCCACTACTATTTTATTAGTAATTGTTTTAGTTATTTATAATAACCAGTGCTCTAACATTAAATACCTTACTCTATGCCGATGATCAAGTCATAATTTCCAATTCAGAGGATAATTTACAAAGAGGATTGTATACATTAAATAAAATATTAAAAGATTTTAGGATGGAAATTTCAGCACAAAAATCAAAAGTAATGGCATTTTTAGGACAAGACCCAGTCAGAAGTAAGATAATACACACTAACCAATGCCTCGAACACGTGCAAAATTTCAATTATCTGGGTTGTGAAATATCTTATCAAAATGAAAAAGATGTGAACAAGAAAATTACCAAATTTACACAAATTCTAGGAATAATAAACAATGCATTAAAAGCTAAATTAGTACAAAAATCTACAAGAATAAAAATATATAATACATTAGCATTACCCACCCTTTTATACGGAAGCGAGATTTGGTCATCAAAGAAAAAAGACATGAACAGAATCAAAGCAACGGAAATGAAATTTTTCAGGAGGACAGCAGGATATACTCTTTTAGACCGAAAAAGGAATGAAGAAATTTTAGAACAATTAGAAGTAGAGTCAGTAGAAGAAAAAATCAGCAGATACAAATTCAATTGGCTAGATCATGTAAGAAGAATGGAAAATTCAAGAATCCCAAAAATTATGATGCAATATAAACCTAGAGGACATCGTCGACCAGGAAGACCTTTAAGAAGACTGCTAGATGGGGCCGAAACAGGTCTATAGAGGCCTAATTCGTGAAGGATGATGATGATGATGATTATAGTTGTTCTTATTTGCAGAAGTTTTCAGTAGTAATATGGCAGTGAGCTCTATACTAGTAGGAGCAGGCTTTTTAATTAAGGAACCGTGTGATAAACGATAGTGTACATTGCACTTCCATCTCAGTCGTAATATGGTTAAAAAAGGCAATAATTGTTGGTATTTGGCGTGATCATCGAGGTAAATAATACTAATGGAGAGAGGGCTAGATGTAATTTCTGCTACAGAACTGCAACCACAGTCATCTGTGGTGGTTATGGCAGCCATATTGGTAATGTAAAATATGTTACATTCGTCCATATGAATGCTGACGGCCTGACGGCCTTATCTCTACCAGGTTAAATAAATAAATACTAAATAAATACTAATACTAATAATACTGCTTTCATGTGTTCAAATGGACTTTTAGGAGACCGAAATAGCATTGGTAGAGCACCCAAAAATAAAATATTCCTTGACTGACGACATAGAATCTGAAGTTTATGACGAAAATTAAGATTTAGTTATTCGAAATTGCCTTTACACACATACACATTATTATCCTAATATGTCATAGAAAGTAGAACATTTACCCAAAGTTACGTAAATAAAACGCCAAATTTTTAAACTATACCGATAATATAGTAAATTAATTTATTCCGGTTTATATTATTATTTAATGTCAGGTATTATAGCTTGCAAAACAGTAATGCAGTAGCGCCGCATGTCGGTATTTGTTCGAATCAGTACTAACAGCCAGGTAACTACAGGCCGAGGCACAGTTACCTGTTGAAGCACAGATAACTGTAAAGATGACGATAACTGTTGTTCGGAAACTCGTTTCAAACATATCAGCGCGTTAAATCGTGGACAACTCTGTATGTAAGGTAACTGTCTTTCCAGAAACCGGGCATTAAACTATGTACTGTTCTCCAACCAGGAGATAAACCGTGAAAGGAATGTGCTTACTATTGCGTCATCTATTGGAGCGAAGTAGATAGATAATATTAGAGTTATAACGCCAGTTTAAAAATCATGCGCTCTCCTGCATATGTTATTTCCTGTATGGAGGGATTAAAAGACCAGGAGATTAACAGTGATCTAATTTTGTAACTAGGGTAGTATAAAATGTGTATATCAATGTTATGGTTTGTGCTTTGAAAGATAGCCAATAGAGATACGAGTACCCACGTGTGTGACCTTATGACATCTTATGACGTCAACATTCATTCACAGCATCACCCCGCTTCGTTTCATTCCCTGGAGACTTTCTCGTGGTTGGAGTACAGTATATTACCCGTGATCAAAACGTCCGAGGCAAATATACCTTGCACCACTCTTCCTCTTCGCTCATCTTCCGAACGTACAGCTGTGATGACGTCGGAGACAAAAAGACTCTCAAGTAAGGGAGATAGATCTCGCAAACATGACACCGGTAATGTATTAGCTAGACACGTGTCCTCTTCAATCGGTAGTCCCACTCTGGCGCAGATCTCTCCCTCTGCAGGTTCCATTGCTCTTTAAATCTCGTGATGCGATCATGTGAGGCTTGCATTATTAGTATGTGCACGGAAGATCAAAAGTTTGTATATTTTTTCTATGGATTAAAACTATATGCTGATAAATTATTCATCTATACAACATATCAATTTTTCTAAATTAATTTTACAGTCTTGTATTACATACACTCGTATTCTCATTTATATACAGGGACATCATTTTATTTTTACTTCAATTTTTATTGTACCTGAGGTTTTGAATGTACTTCACTCCCACCCCTTCTACTAATGAAGTTCAACCGTCCTCCACACAGATCCAAGACCGCATAAACATAGTAGCCTTACGGTCATAGTAAACAGTACGTTCCAAAAATATATTCGCGTTTTCCAGTGACGAAAGAGCTTTCAATATTAAATCATTTTCGCACAGGTACTGTCGTCTATTTGCCTATGTCGTATCCCGGTTTCCCCCCCCAGCTTTTATTCGCCAGCTAGTGACTGGGCTGTCTTAGCTCTTTTCTGAGAACATGAATTTCTGTTAGGAATTGGACGTCTATATAATATTATAAAACTGTTTAAAATAACTTAAATAAAAGAGTCTCGTTAAGTAATTAACTGTCACGTGATGTCCTCCCTTTCTACGACCCTACGACATAACCACGTGGACGGACAGTAGATAGTATGTCTGAGTAATTTTATCTTTTCGGACCGGGCAGAAGTGAAGATTGAATTTACAGTACGTAAGGTACTCTTTTATAGAGTAGGTACAGAATTATTTCAACATGAGTTACTAGTACGAAGATCAAAACTGGTAATTGGAATTAGGTACAACAGTCTATAGTATTCTTCACCTGACATAATTAGGAACATTAAATCCAGACGTTTGAGATGGGCAGGGCATGTAGCACGTATGGGCAAATCCAGAAATGCATATAGAGTGTTAGTTGGGAGACCGGAGGGAAAAAGACCTTTAGGGAGGCCGAGACGTAGATGGGAGGATAATATTAAAATGGATTTGAGGGAGGTGGGGTATGATGATAGAGACTGGATTAATCTTGCACAGGATAGGGACCGCTGGCGGTCTTAGGTGAGGGCGGCAATGAACCTTCGGGTTCCTTAAAAGCCATTTGTAAGTAAGTAAGTAAGTCTATAGTGCGATAATATGCACATTAGAACTGAAGCCTGTATCGAAATGAACGGCCACTATTTTAAAAAATGTGTTTGAATATCCATATGATTATTTTTCAATTCAACTTCATTCTCTATATTGTACGCTAATGTGCTGTAGACAGTATAATATACACTTTTTAATGAATACGTCCGAATGGATAGCTCAGTTCGTGAGTAGAAACACTCATTGTTAATACTGTACTGTATTTTGATTAAACAAAAAGCTAATGAAAATGATCAAACTCAAAAGCGCAATATTTCCTAGTTTACGTAAATGGATGAACTACTTTTCTTCCCTCCTATACCTAGTAAAGTAATTTGTTTGTATATTACGCCAGTATCATCGAATCCAGTCGTGGAAGAGAGTAGCAAACAGCGTTGATCCAGAGGTATAGGCAAGTTAATATTAAAAATGTTAGTAAAAATAAAATGATGTCCCTGTATTTTTAATACGCTGTCTATTCGATACATAAAGAAGTTTTCTTAATTTACATTAACGATTTCAATTCTCTATACCAGTGGTCGGCAATTTATACCCTCAGCCGTTCTACAATAATCGCACCGAACCTACCTAGCTCATTCACTTCATATGCTAGACGTCAACCAATCCTGCCGCTACAGGTGAACTAGAAGGTGGGGGTTGAAAAGTCGCGTTCTACAAGTACTAAATGTACTACATTTGTCGACCACTGCTCCATACTCTCATGTGAACACAAAGAAGCAGGCACCTAAAGAGGGGAAGAAAATTACAAATCTTTATTTAATATACTCCAAAGTAAGATAAGTGTTAAAATTTGAAGATATGTAACAAATTGGATATGTTCTACAAGACAATTTCTCCATCACAATAAAATGTATATCTTTCACACTCTATCTCGATCTCTTTCTATGTTTCTTCCTCTCCCCGTTTCTGATTTTTTCTCTCATCTTCGTGCCTGTCTTATTCTCTTCTTCTGTCTCCGTATCATTCTCTCTATGTCTCCGTCTCATTATCTCCGTCTCCGTCTCATCTCCGTCTCATTATCTACCTGTCTCCGTCTCATTCTATCCGTCTCCGTCTCATTATCTTCCTCTCTCCGTCTCATTTACTCCGCCTCCGTCTCATTCTCTCCCTGTCTACGCCTACTTCTCTTTCTGTCTTATTCTTATCTGTCTCCATCTCACTCTCTCCCTGTCTCCGTCTACCTCTCTTTCTGTCTCTGTCTTATTCTTATCTGTCTCCATCTCACTCTCTCCCTGTCTCCGTCTACTTCTCTTTCTGCCTGTCTTATTCTTATCTGTCTCCCTGTCTCTTATTCTTTTATCTGTCTTATTCCATCTCCATCTCATTCTCTCCCTGTCTCCGTCTACTTCTCTTTTGTCTCTGTCTTATTCTTATCTGTCTCCATCTCACTCTCTCCCTGTCTCCGTCTACTTCTCTTTCTGTCTCTGTCTTATTCTTATCTGTCTCCATCTCATTCTCTCCCTGTCTCCGTCTACTTCTCTTTCTGTCGCTGTCTTATTCTTATCTGTCTCCATCTCATTCTCTCCCTGTCTGTCTCTTTCTGTCTCTTATTCTTTCTGTCTCTGTCTTATTCTTATCTGTCTCCATCTCATTCTCTCCCTGTCTCCGTCTACTTCCTTTCTGTCTCTGTCTTATTCTTATCTGTCTCCATCTCATTCTCTCCCTGTCTCCGTCTACTTCTCTTTCTGTCTCTGTCTTATTCTTATCTGTCTCCATCTCACTCTCTACCTGTCTCCGTCTACTTCTCTTTCTGTCTCTGTCTTATTCTTATCTGTCTCCATCTCATTCTCTCCCTGTCTCCGTCTACTTCTCTTTCTGTCTCTGTCTTATTCTTATCTGTCTCCATCTCACTCTCTCCCTGTCTCCGTCTACTTCTCTTTCTGTCTGTCTTATTCTTATCTGTCTCCATCTCATTCTCTCCCTGTCTACGTCTACTTCTCTTTCTGTCTGTCTTATTCTTATCTGTCTCATCTCATTCTCTCCCTGTCTCCGTCTACTTCTCTTTCTGTCTCTGTCTTATTCTTATCTGTCTCCATCTCATTCTCTCCCTGTCTCCGTCTACTTCTCTTTCTGTCTCTGTCTTATTCTTATCTGTCTCCATCTCATTCTCTCCCTGTCTACGTCTACTTCTCTTTCTGTCTCTGTCTTATGTCTCCATCTCACTCTCTCTCTGTCTCCCTGTCTCCATCTCACTCTCGTCCTATCTCCGTCTCATTCTCTTTTAATATTACTTAATGACAATGTATCAACTAGGCCTACTAAGTTTAGTGTCAATGGAATTGGTGATAGTGAGATGGTATTTATCGAGATGAGGCCGAGAATTCGCCAGGCATTATCTGACATTCGCCTTACAGTTCGCGAAAACCTCGGAAAGAAACACAAGGTAATCAACCCAATAGAGACTCGAACCCACACCCGAGAGCAGCTCCGCATCAGCCGCCAAACACGCTACGCCGGTGCTTTACCGCTTGTAACAATTTTATTTCTGCTTTGTTTCAGGCGAACATGATACTTGCAGTAGTTCCGACGTTGCTGCTTGCAGCGCTAGTGTCGTGCAGCGTGGCCTACTATGATCCTCCTCTCCTTGAAGCTCTCGCGGCACCCTCTCCAGACCACGAAACATCATCTTACTTGCTTCCTCGACTGTCAGCAAAGTACCGACCTCACGGCGACTGGGAGAATGCGCCCGATCCTCGATTTTACGTCCTCACCGAACTGGAAAGGGAATCCAGCCAGGTACAGTACAGTTTACATTCTGAATTCTGCATTCTAACGGGTGTCCGCCGGTTAAGTTGATCGGACATAGGCGAAACTGGTCGAACTGTGTTCCCGGCGTCGTCAAGGTCAGCCGCCGCGAGACATCCCAGCTGATAACCGGTGTTATCTGTCGTGCTTTCCTATAAATATTTAAGATGCCTATGAAGCCAGTTTTAATTTGAACCTGGCCAGACGCCATAACACTGTTATCCTGAATTATTTGTTATAAACTTTTTAAAATATAATTTTAAATAAATATAACTACTACAGAAAACGAGCTAAGAAGGTAAATTATGGAAATAAAATAAATATATAAACAGAGGAAACTATTCACATATTATAATAAAGTATGAGGATGTAAATAAAGTTGGGCCAAGTATAAAGATCTATGAAAAAATGCAGAAACATAACTTTAACATTTTCGTAACAAAACACATTAACTATTACGTATGTGCCAATTAGCGTAAACTCAGTGAATTTTAAATCCTGTAAATACTAAGTGAAACGAAACATATTTATAACTAATTTATTAGAAAAGAAAATATTAATAAACAAACCTTGAAAACGAACGGCGTAACTTTATTGATATATGTAGCAGGCGAAACCCAACAATTTGGCTAGAATTCTGATAAACCACAAACCACAGTAAGACGATAAAAATGTAATTTATACAATATTAATATCTAGAAGAATTGTCAATGACTTTGTCATTATTAACCATAAAATTTATCGAAGACTGCAACCATTTTATTTTCATTTCTTGTCTTGCATTTATCGCCAATACGCACTTAGTTTATAATACATAAACAATGAACGTTTGGTACGACCGCGAATATAATTTTATCGACACACACTTGTTGTAAGATTCATTTACATTGAAAATCGACATTAACACAAACACGTGCTTTTGTATCGTAGGCCTCCGCTTAACAGCTAATTACAGTGTTGCCGAACCAATGCTCCGCCTTTGTATATAGATGGCTCTGAGTTGAAGAGAAGGCTCCGCCTTGCTAAATTTATAGGCGGGCAGTATGAAGACAGACATGAAAAGAAATACCGAAATTTTATTTTCAGGGGTTAGGTACAGCTTACAGCAGTAAAACTTTTGTAAATAGTCAACATTTTTTTCCTCCATCACTGTAACTTGTACAATAATGAAAGTTGATATGTGTAAAACACTGTTCTGCTGTATGAAAAAAATATTTTCACGAATTAAAAAGATTTTTTTTTTTCAAAATTCATAATGGTGGTAGTTAACTTCGCTTTAGAATATGCCATTAGGAAAGTTCAGGATAACAGGCAGGGTTTGGAATTGAACGGGTTACATCAGCTTCTTGTCTATGCGGATGATGTGAATATGTTAGGAGAAAATACACAAACGATTAGGGAAAACACGGAAATTTTACTTGAAGCAAGTAAAGCGGTCGGTTTGGAAGTAAATCCCGAAAAGACAAAGTAAAAGACAAATGTTAAATGTTATGATTTATGTCAGAGGTCGTGACCAGAATATTGTACGAAATGGAAATATAAAAATTGGAGATTTATCCTTCGAAGAGGTGGAAAAATTCAAATATCTTGGAGCAACAGTAACAAATATAAATGACACTCGGGAGGAAATTAAACCAGAATAAATATGGGAAATGCGTGTTATTATTCGGTTGAGAAGCTTTTGTCATCCAGTCTGCTGTCCAAAAATCTGAAAGTTAGAATTTATAAAACAGTTATATTACCGGTTCTTCAATATGGTTGTGAAACTTGGACTCTCACTCTGAGAGAGGAACATAGGTTAAGGGTGTTTGAGAATAAGGTGCTTAGGAAAATATTTGGGGCTAAAAGGGATGAAGTTACAGGAGAATGGAGAAAGTTACACAACACAGAACTGCACGCATTGTATTCTTCACCTGACATAATTAGGAACTTAAAATCCAGAAATTTGAGATGGGCAGGGCATGTAGCACGTATGGGCGAATCCAGAAATGCATATAGAGTGTTAGTTGGGAGACCGGAGGGAAAAATACCTTTAGGGAGGCCGAGACGTAGATGGGAGGATAATATTAAAATGGATTTGAGGGAGGTGGGGTATGATGATAGAGACTGGATTAATCTTGCACAGGATAGGGACCGCTGGCGGGCTTATGTGAGGGCGGCAATGAACCTTCGGGTTTCTTAAAAGCCATTTGTAAGTAAGTAAGTAAGTTCACTGTGTAGTGATGAAGCGTTTCCCACATAAGTCATAAATTTGTTAATTTTTTCATGTTCTCTCTCTTTCTTTATGTATAGGCTATGGTACCGTTTGTTTGTTTGTTTGTTTGTTTTCTTATTCTATTTAAACTTTATGCGTAATTACATTAAACAGTTTAATGACAGTTGTGATTATTATTATATTATTATTATTATTATTATTATTATTATTATTATTATTATTATTATTATTATTATTTTTCTCCTATCCAGTTTTCATTATTGCTCATACCCGATCTCAAGCATCCTGCTTTTTCGGGTGTGACCCAGTTACATTGTATTTATACAATAATTTGTTATATATAGGCTATTTGACTATGAGATTGGTAATCAATTTCGAATTTTGCAGAATATTCATATACGAGTATTGCAATAGTATTGTAAAATCTTTGTTATTGTATGTAATTTTTGCTTTCAATAAAATCTTTGTAAATCTCAAAAAAAAAAAAAAAATATTGCTGAAACTGAAGTTTACGATATCATGGTCTTTCAACTACATTCCTTAATAAATAATACTTTTTTTTATTTTGTGTTAGAAGAAAATATTGATATTTGACCATTTTTTAAATTAATTTATTATCAGACAATCTATCAAAGATAGAGAAGTGATCTTGCATCATATTGTAGATATGACATGCATAAATACAAACAAAAAATTTCATCAAAGAATGTTGGATAGTTTTTTAGTTATGTGGGAAATGCTTCATCACTGCACAGTGAACTGAATTTTGAAAAAAAAAATGTAAATATCTTTTTTAAATCGTAAAAATATATTTTTTTTTTCACATAGCAGAACGACAGTGTTTTACATATACTAATTTTCATTATTGTACAAGATACAGTAATGGAGATAAAAAAAATGTTGGATATTTCCAAAATTTTACTGCTGTAAGCTGTATCTAACCCCTTAAATCCCAAATATCCTTACAATCCCAACCATGCTCACAAAAACAATAACGAACAGCATAAACGTTTCACGAGATTACAGAGATTGGATACATCTCCTGTCATTTCTTGTTTCTTGCTTTTAATTTATTTTCTATTGCATTTTCTTTTCCTATTTTATCGTTTTCTTATATTTCTTGGGTCCACACCTGTGGAGTAACGGTAAGAGCGTCTGGCCGCGAAACCAGGTGCCCCGGGTTCGAATCCCGGTCGGGGCAAGTTACCTGGTTGAGGTTTTCCGGGGTTTTCTCTCAACCCAATACGAGCAAATGCTGGGTAACTTTCGGAGCTGGACTCCGGACTCATTTCACCGGCATTATCACCTTCATTTCATTCAGACGCTAAATAACCTAGATGTTGATACAGCGTCGTAAAATAACCCAATAAAAATAAAATAAATATATTTCTTGCTCTGTTTTATTTCTTATTGTTCTTCCTTTATTAATTTTTATTAATTGCTTTCTTGTATTTTTCTTGTTTGGTTTCTCACTTTTCTTAATGATTGGTTCCTTTTATTGTTTTTCTCTTTTTAGATGCTTTGTTTGTTTTTTCATTCCTTTTCTTAGATATTTATTAGGCCTACCTAATTTTTCTTCTTTTATATCTTCCTACTTTTAATCGCCCACTTCCCCTCTTCAAGCACAGCGTTGCATATGTTTGCATAAATTTGCAGATATTAATTAAAGGCAGATTAAGACATGTTACGATATTGAATTTTCATCCGTCTTGTAGCGACAAGCAGTACTTCTCGTAAGCCAGTTTCGATTAATAATGTTCCTCATGAAATCATGACCTTATTCCTCACTTTGTCCCCCAAAACTGCACAAACAACCCATGGCCACGGTCCCTTCCAATCATCAAGAGCGTCTCTAAATCCGCAGCGAGTTTATCACAAGTGCATCGCCTGTTTTATTAGCAGCATTTCCTGCTGGATTACGTGTGTTCGATGACAACTATGAAGCTTCATCTCACGCTACGACATAAAGCTTATCAGGCGGTAATTATCTAGCAATTAATCTAATCTCAGTTTGTATCCGTCATGCCCGGATTTGAGCGCCCCTCACCTCCATCCCTAACATATTCACGAAGTCGAGTTGTAGCTAGAGGCACACGATTGCAGATCTACAAACACTGGCTTCGAGGTACCATTCCAGGCAGTCGCTAATTGTCTACGGCGAGACCACCGGTGGCATATGGAAGCGATCGTGTTTGTTGTAATCAAATACAGGACTGAATGTGCTATAAATTACAGAAAAATAAGAGTAATCTACGTATGTGCATCTATATTTGTAACAGAATATAAAGTGGATCATTTCCTTCCTCTGCGCGTCATCGTCTTCCTGTAAGGAATATTAGACCGAGGGGTCTGTTCCACTAACATGTCATTTTTTTATGTTAATGCATTTATAATCTCGGTTCACTAACAGAGTGCCATCACAAAAAGTCGACAGACACATTTTCAGGCCAGTTTTGTGGCATCTATAATTTCTAAACTACACGACATGCCAATGAAGTAATCGACAGACGAAGAATCTATAGCAGTGGTTCCCAAACTTTCTGAAGGCGCGACACACTTTTGGGCGAGACTTTCTTTTCGACCCCTTCCCCCCCCCCGCCAAACCAGTACTAAACCCCATTCGAAACACAAATCCTTGTAAAATAAAAAAATAATGATAATTTTACTCGTTTATGAAAATACTCTTTATTACACGGAAGATGACTTTCTTGGGGTAATGTGTTGAAAAGAGTTTTATAGTTAAGAACTTATTTACTTACTTACAATTGGCTTTTAAGGAACCTGAAGGTTCATTGCCGCCCTCACATAAGCCCGCCATCGGTCCCTATCCTGTGCTAGATTAATCCAGTCTCTATCATCATATACCACCTCCCTCAAATCAATTTTAATATTATCCTCCCATCTACGTCTCGGCCTCCCTAAAGGTCTTTTTCCCTCCGGTCTCCCAACTAACACTCTATATGCATTTCTGGATTCGCCCATACGTGCTACATGCCCTGCCCATCTCAAACGTCTGGATTTTAAGTTCCTAATTATGTCAGGTGAAGAATACAATGCGTGCAGTTCTGTGTTGTGTAACTTTCTCCATTCTCCTGTAACTTCATCCCTTTTAGCCCCAAATATTTTCCTAAGCACCTTATTCTCAAACACCCTTAACCTATGTTCCTCTCTCAGAGTGAGAGTCCAAGTTTCACAACCATATAGAAGAACCGGTTATATAACTGTTTTATAAATTCTAACTTTCAGATTTTTGGACAGCAGACTGGATGATAAGAGCTTCCCAACCGAATAATAACACGCATTTCCCATATTTATTCTGCGTTTAATTTCCTCCCGAGTGTCATTTATATTTGTTACTGTTGCTCCAAGATATTTGAATTTTTCACCTCTTCGAAGGATAAATCTCCAATTTTTATATTTCCATTTCGTACAATATTCTGGTCACGAGACATAATCATATACTTTGTCTTTTCGGGATTTACTTCCAAACCGACCGCTTTACTTGCTTCAAGTAAAATTTCCGTGTTTTCCCTAATCGTTTGTGTATTTTCTCCTAACATATTCACGTCATCCGCATAGACAAGAAGCTGATGTAACCCATTCAATCATAGTTAAGAACAGAACTTTTAATATATCTGACTTATAATATACAATACGAGAAATGAAATATATGCAAACTTATTTTTCGATTGAAGAATGTGATCCCAAAACTCACTCAGTCCATTTGGTGATTTTTATTATTTGTACATAAATTATATATGATTTTATTTTTTAGATTTCTATCATTATATTTTAAGCTTCTTTTCTTCCAAAACAACGCCAAAAGTTTGTGTTATCGTGTATAGCCTATCATTTGAAAAAAGCTCAGTCCATAGACGGGTGGAAAAAAAATTGTGAGTCCAGTTCTTTCATAAAAATGGACTGAAAGCGTTGTATTTCGACGGCTAAAATTACAACGATTGTAACGATCACAATTACGACGGCCATGATTACAACTATCATAATTACAACGATCATAATTACAACAATCAGAATTATGACGATCACGATAAGTCACGATTATGACGACGGTTACAACGATCACGATTATGACAGTCACAATCAGGTCACGATTTGGACGATCACAATTATGAAGGCCACGATTACAACGATCATAATTGAAGGGTTCAGAACCATAGTGTGCCAAGCGCCATTTAGTAAAACCGTAGAAAAAAGGGGTTAAAATGAAGTTATTATCATAATTAAAAGAAAACATATAGCAAATAATATGAAGTATACACATTGAAACTAAATGATATGTCAGTCTTCATTAAACTATGGTATTCATTTAACTTTAACCCTTGCTTTCTCCGTTTTTAATAAATGGCGCTTGGCCCACTATGGCTCTGAACCCTTCAATTATTACAACAATCAGAATTATGACGATCACGATAAGTCACGATTATGACGATCACGATTATGAGAACGGTTACAACGATCATGATTATGACAGTCACAATCAGGTCTCCCGGTCGGGGCAAGTTACCTGGTTGAGGTTTTTTTTCCGGGGTTTTCCCTCAACCCAATACGAGCAAATGCTGGGTAACTTCCGGTGCTGGACCCCGGACTCATTTCACCGGCATTATCACCTTCACTTCATTCAGACGCTAAATAACCTAGATGTTGATAAAGCGTCGTAAAATAACCCAATAAAATAAAAAAAAATCACGTCACGATTTGGACGATCACAATTATGACGGTCACGATCACGACGATCAGAATTACAACGGTCATGAATAAAGCAATAGCGATTACAAGGATCACGAATACGACTATGACAATTTCGACGGTCACGATTACCACAATCACGATTACGATTACGACGATCACGATTAAAACAATTACGATAAGCTACGACGATAAATACGATTTATGATCATGAATATCACTCAACTCTCACAGTTCCGACAAAGCAATGTATTAATGTCGCCCTCATTATAATCTCCATTGCCACACATTGTACTTGTGTGTGTCGCAGGCCACTTGAGCTGCAAAGCACCCGGCGCGGCGTCATCAGACCTGAACTCCTTGTTTTTCTGCTCACGTAATTCCAGCAATGTCTGATGTAGTAAGATAATAAGACTACGTGAACTCTAATGCTTCCTCGAACTTCCATGGAATGAACCACCGGCCACAAACTTTAAGCACGACAACGCCTGAATGATTTCGTTTAGTCTGCACACTATACAATAATGTCTCACAAGTTGCATGAATAACACGGCGAACAGATTACTTCCTGTGTTAGAAATAATTACAATGTCGAAGTGTTTAATTACTACTTCATTAAAGAGCAATTTCCTTAAATATTTAAGTTAATTACTCTTCAGCTTATGTTATTTTTAGTGCAAGCTTTATTTATGAGTTCAGTGTTACCGTTGTATATGATAGCATAAATCGTAGTAAGTTAGGGAAAATTATATAGGGTGTAACAGAATATCTATTCCTAATTTTCTCATGTGATAGAGGGCATGAAATTAACCCTTAAATTCACTAATGGCCGGTTTCTCCAAGTATTGTTAAAACATTTAACGAATGTTAAATTCTGAACTTACTTACTTACAAATGGCTTTTAAGGAACCCGAAGGTTCATTGCTGCCCTCACATAAGCCCGCCATCGGTCCCTATTCTGTGCAAGATTAATCCAGTCTCTATCATCATATCCCACCTCCCTCAAATCCATTTTAATATTATCCTCCCACCTACGTTTCGGCCTCCCCAAAGGTCTTTTTCCCTCCGGTCTCCCAACTAGCACTCTATATGCATTTCTGGATTCGCCCATACGTGCTACATGCCCTGCCCATCTCAAACGTCTGGATTTAATTTTCCTAATTATGTCAGGTGAAGAATACAATGCGTGCAGTTCTGTGCTGTGTAACTTTCTCCATTCTCCTGTAACTTCATCCCTCTTAGCCCCAAATATTTTCCTAAGCACCTTATTCTCAAACACCCTTAACCTATGTTCCTCTCTCAGAGTGAGAGTCCAAGTTTCACAACCATACAGAACAACCGGTAATATAACCGTTTTATAAATTCTAACTTTCAGATTTTTTGACAGAAGACTAGATGACAAAAGCTTCTCAACCGAATAATAACAGGCATTTCCCATATTTATTCTGGTTTAATTTCCTCCCGAGTGTCATTTATATTTGTTACTGTTGTTCCAAGATATTTAAATTTTTCCACCCCTTCGAAGGATAAATCTCCAATTTTTATATTTCCATTTCGTACAATATTCTGGTCACGAGACATAATCGTATACTTTGTCTTTTCGGGATTTACTTCCAAACCAATCGCTTTACTTGCTTCAAGTAAAATTTCCGTGTTTTCCCTAATCGTTTGTGGATTTTTTTAACAGTTTGTTAAATATATTTTTTCATGTCTTCAACACTAGCTTGGATTAACAGATTGTTAAGTGTTTGTTAACTTTAAATATAGGATTTTAGGCAGTTAACTCATTTGACATAGTTAAATGTGGCAGATGACACCACAGCTATTCAAACAGAAGTTGTGAGAATATTTTATGTCTCTCTTTAAGAAATATTTCTTGAATGACTTATAACATAATATTTAAAAGACAATCTGAAAAGCTAATATAAGGAAGATAATCTTCAAAAGTGAACTGATTATCATATTGGCTGTTTATTTTGATACTGAGCTATTAGGCTATATATTGAATATTTAGAAAATGTGGGATCTCAACGTGGCAAGGTAACTAGGAATGATGTTTTATTTACTATGCATGATACTCAATTTATGACAACATAGATTTTGAAAACAAGCAGGCCTCAAAATTTTACAAGAAATTTAAACGAGACTTGAATATCCTACAAACAGAAATAGACCACTTACTCCAATTCAGCATCTACTATTAACTCTTTATTCTATGATACTGCCTCTTTTTAACCAACTATAGCCAATGTCAATAGTGTTTCAAAATACACAGTGAGTATTAGATTAAAAAGGTTTAAGAAAAATTGCTTCTTTGAGAAGTCATGTTAGCATTAGTACTGTAACTTTACTTTGTAATAATAATAATATTATTATTATTATTATTATTATTATTATTATTATTATTATTATTATTATTATTATTATTCAATAGTAGTCACCTACAACTTTCATTTGTCTTCTTCTTTATCTATCATGGCCTACTGTACCAGGTTATGATTTTATACACGTTTCATGACTTACTCTACAATATAGAATTTAAAGAATAATATCAGCCATTAAAAAATTGCCTTACATGTGCAAAATCATTACCAACTGCTATTGAGTGGTTAAAATAGTGCTAACGACTGTTACAGTTAAGTGTTGGTTGTTTTAAACAAAATGATATTGAAGAAATGGAAAATACAATAACAAAACGTTAAAAATAAACAGACTGTTAATTTAACACTAGTTAAGCCAAATTAAACATTTCTTGGACAAACTGACCATAAGTATTCTATAGTATACAACAGGTAAATAGGCTTTTCTATGTATATAATTTGAACTGGTAATGGAAATTACGGGAAAACGGCTGAACGGATTTTAATAAATGGCCCCTCATTTTGAAGCTTGGAGCCCAAAGTTTTTCGGAAAAGTAGTAGTTTTCACTGAAATGTCAATTTTCCTACATAATTTTCCTATTTTCCAAAATCCATCTGTTGTCAGTTTTGAGAACTAATTTTATTGAATCACGGCCGACTTGATTGAATTTCAGAACAAAACACACACTACAATAAACAAGGCCATGACCTGCAGGATTGCCGACATATTTAGAGCTCAATTCAATTTGTTATTAAAAACTGATTCTGCAGTGTATAATTTTCTGAGTACAGCTGTGTATTGGATATTCAAATCTACGAAACTTGAGGTGGTTTGATGACATTGTTACCATTAGAAATTAAATATTATTATAGTTAATATCATGATGCGTCTATTTTTCATTAATTGTACATAATATTGATGCTATATTGATGACGTGAAAGTGAAACGTTTTGAGGTTATGTAAGTAAATGTAGAGTATATCTTAATTTAGATCTTCATTTCTATAATTTACTGAGTGGCTGCTATATGTAACTACAAAACTTAAGTAAGATAATAATATTGTTATTAAAAATCAAATATTTTTATACTTATTAACCCAGTGGGGTTGGATCTTTTTCCATATACTTAATGGCGGTGTAGTGTAGATATTGATATGTGTCATTGTCTTCAGTATTGGCTCGAGAGAGCGCAAAATTACAGTTCCTAAGGAAATATCAAAAGGTATTACTTACTGATAAAATAAGAGGCCTAGAAAATTTTGTAGTCTCCAGATCATTTCAGCAAGATCTTTTAGTAGGATAAAATGATTTTACGCTCTACATTTAAAGTTCTACATGCAGCAGCTATACGAAAATGCTATTGTTCGAAAGCTTAGCAAACCTGACATTTTTTTAACTTTTGCCTACAATCCACAATGACCTGAAATAGCTACTGCTATCGTCCTGACATTGATACTTGCGTTTTCGCGTTGAAACTCAAAAACTGAAGTTGGATAGGTTCAAGAAAAAGTATTTGGCCTAAAAAAAATCCATTCAGAGGGAGTATGTTTCATTATTATGGAATCAAATAACTATAAAAAAGACAAGTATTCTTCATTGAAAATAAATCTGAAAAATATTTATTTGAACGTCTAACGAACTTAGTTTGCAGCAGCATTTGCTGCACAAGCCACTAGTATGCTATAATTTTAATAGAACGATGAAAAAAAAATTGTTTGGAAAATTAAAATTTCACAATACTACATAATATTGTACAACATATAAAATATGGACATTGCGATAGTTGTTTTCTTTACAGTCCGACAAGGTTTAATAAACTAGTGTGAGAATTGAAGTTTTGCCAATTTAAGGGTTAAACATTCTTATTCTGTCCATCCACTTCACACGTTCCATTCTTCTTCACAACCACATTTAAAATTCGTTTCTCTTCATTTCGTCGTAATGTCCATGTTTGTGCCCCATGCAATGCCACACTCCACACAAAGCACTTCACTAGTCTCTTCCTTAGTTCTTTTTCCAGAGGTCCGCAGAAAATGCTCTTTTTTCTATTAAAAGCTTCATTTGACATTGCTATCCTCCTTTTAACTTCCTGGCAGCAGCTCATGTTATTCCTTATAGTACACCCCAAGTATTTGTAGCTGTCCACTTGCTCTACTGCCTTATTTAGAATTCGCAAGTTTATCTTTTTTTATTTTTTTCCTAGGACATGCGCTTCGTCTTACTTGCATTTATCTTCATCCCATACTGCTCACAGCTGTCATTTAGCTCCAGTAGTATCCTTTAGTATAATTTCCTCTTCTGCTAACAACGCCATATAATCAGCAAATCTCATGCACTTTATCCTCCCATGTTCTGAAAAAGTTTTTACTAAATTCTCCAAGTAGATATTAGTAGTAGTATTTATTTATTTAACCTGATAGAGATAAGACCGTCAGGCCTTCTCTGCCCCTCTACCAGGAGATTCCAACTACAATATCAACAATAAAATTACAATTAGTATTCAATTTACAATTACAATTACAAACAATATTACAATTAGTATTAAATTTACAATTACAATAAAATCAAAGTACGAAAAGATTACCTGAATAATTAAAGCTAGATAATTTATCATAGAGAAACAAAGAATATTTTATATTTACTGAATTACAAATTAAATCTAGAATAACAAAATTGTATAGTGATGAAATTACTGAATATTGAAATATTTTGTGATAGATTAAAGAAACTATTTACAAGTAATCAATTGCTGACCAAGTGCCTAGTAAGTTTTCGTTTGAACAGGGTAGGTAATAACGGACACACTTAACGTGCTACTCTTCCAATTTCACTTCCTTTTGACATTTCGTCTCCTATCCTGACATTTTAATTAGAATAATAGTTGCCAAATCTAGGGAATCGTTAGGACTATTTTTACAAATAATGCCCATGGCTTGTCAGTATATCTTTTCATTAATAATCTTCCTCGTATGTAATCGTGAAAACTTTGTAACTAATTCAACAGTTCATAGCATAAATACACGTCAAAAATGAATTTCATACTCCATCGGCAAGTCTATCGTGCTATCAAAAGGAGTGTGTTATATGGCAGTAAAAAATTTTAACAGCCTCCCTATCGATATAAAAATGAAACTCAAAACATAAAACTATTTAGAGCTAAATTGAAGAAGTACCTCATTTCTCACGCCTTCCATTCTGTAGGTGAATTCATGACATTCAATAACACTTCATGAAATTGATACTAAAACTTTGTGTTGTACTAGTAGACTATATTGTAAATCTCATCTATATATATTCCATCTAGACTGTGACTGTAAATTAAGATTTTATAATAGTATTAAGTTTTTTGACTTGTTCCATATTCTAGCTGTAAGCAATGTATGAATACCATGGAATGTTAATAAATACAATACAATACAATTTCTATATTGACGATGTCATCAATATGTAGCAGAAAGTTTCAGATACGCAAGAAATTTAAGTTGAATTGCGACGAGTATCTTAGTTCAGTCGATAATGTCTGTAAATAAAAACACTGCACAGACACGAGAAGCTAGGCTCGACAGTTGTAGTCCACATTATGCTAATACGCTCTTTTACACTGATGGAATATAATCGCCCTTGCTGGATTTCACTTTATGTAATTTATTTTATTTCAATTTATTTCGCATTTATGTTATTACTTCCTTTTCAATTCTATAATTAATTTCTATCACTTTCATATCTAATTTAATTAAATTCGATTCATTTTATCTATAACGTAAATGACTTCATTTTGTGTGCTTTAAAAAGTTAATGGTATTTCACCAACTACGAGATTTTGAAGGTTTTCCACAATACAGAAACATCCGTATCATTATCACAGAAGACGAGATGGAGAGGGAAATATCTGTTCTATTCATTTAACAGAGAATAACTCCCATCAACTACATCTTTTAATGCAATTTAGTTCCCTTCGTTTATTTCGTATTATTTACTTTAAGGGGTTAGGTACAGCTTACAGAAGTAAATTTTTTGGAAATATTCAACATTTTTTTCCCTCCATTAATGTATCTTGTACAATAATGAAAATTGGTATGTGTAAAACACTGTCCTTCTGCTATATGAAAAAAAATATTTTTAAGATTTAATTTTTTTTTTTTCAAAATTGAAAATGATGGCAGTTTACTGTGCAGTGATGAAACGTTTCCCTCAGAACTCATAAACTTGTTAACTTTTTCATGTTCTCTCTCTTTTATTTTATTGCTGAAACTCATGTTTATAATATGCTCTTTCAACTATATTCCTTAATAAATAATATATTTTTTTTATTTTGTATTAGAAGAAAATACTGATATCTGATCATTTTTAAATGAATTTGTTTTATATCAGTCTATCAATGGTAGAGAAGTGATCTTGCATCATATTGTAGATATGATATGCATAAATACACACAAAAATTTCATCACAGAATGTTGGATAGTTTTTGAGTTAAGTGGGAAACGCTTCATCACTGCACAATGAACTGAATTTTGAAAAAAAAATGTAAATAATTTGTTTTTAATCGTAAAATATTTTTTTTTTCATATAGCAGAAGGACAGTGTTTTACACACACTAATTTTCATTACTGTACAAGTTACAGTAATGGAGGAAAAAAATGTTGATTATTTCCAAAATTTTACTGCTGTAAGCTATACCTAACCCCCTAAGTTAATCTTTCTGTTTTGGAACTACTAATTCCACATTTTGAGACAACTGGCCGACATCTGCGGTTGACCACTAGGATCCAGAATACAAAGCAGTGGTTAACTTAAAAATAAAGTATAATTTTATTTACGGAGAGAATACGAAACAATGATAAACTTAAAAACAAAGTACAGTTTGATTTCGGAAAAAAAAACATGAGACAAAAATACAATAAAGAATAATGAAATGAAGTAAATAATATTATGTAGCGTTATACAAGTGATTGTGTAAAATGGATAATGAATGTCTCAATACCATTAGACAAATTTTGTTAAAATGTCCTCATTAGAAAATTTAAGAGAAAGAAGAATGGTTTTGGTTAACTTAAATGAAGTTCCCCTAGCGCCAAAAAGAAGTCCTTCCACTTCCTATGTATTAATATTTATTACCTTATTTTATTATTTTTATTATTTTTCATTGTATTATTATCTATTTTAATTTATTTCGCCTTTTTCACTTTATTTTAAATGATTTCAAATTTTTAATAAAAGGAGAAAACGATATTTCACCTAGACACTCACTTTAAACACACGATTATCCATACCTTTCAAGTTTTTGCATGTCCGTAATATTTTTCAAGAAAAGATTATTATTATTATTATTATTATTATTATTATTATTATTATTATTATTATTATTATTACTATTACTATTATTATTAATATTATTTTTATTATTATCATTATTATTATTATTATTATTATTATTATTATTATTATTATTATTTCACCTTTACTTTTTAACTTGCGCTTGAATATGCCATTAGGAAAGTTCAGGATAACAGGCAGGGTTTGGAATTGAACGGGTTACATCAGATTTCTTGTCTTTGCGGATGACGTAGAATATGTTAGGAGAAAATACACAAACGATTATGGAAACCACGGAAATTTTACTTGGAGCAAGTAGAGCGATCGGTTTGGAAGTAAACCGAAAAGACAAAGTATTATGATTATGTCTCGTGACCAGAATATTGTACGAAATGGAAATATAAAAATTGGAGATTTATTTTAGAAGAGGTGGAAAAATTCAAATATCTTGGAGCAATGTAACAAATATAAATGACACTCGGGAGGAAATTAAACGCAGAATAAATATGGGAAATTCTGTTATTATTCAGTTTGAGAAGCTCTTATCATCCAGTCTGCTGTCCAAAAATCTGAAAGTTAGAATTTATAAAACAGTTATATTACCGGTTCTTCTGTACGGTTTGAAACTTACTCTCACTCTGAGAGAGGAACATAGGTTCAGGGTGTTTGAGAATAAGGTGCTTAGGAAAATATTTGGGGCTAAGCGGGATGAAGTTACAGGAGAATGGAGAAAGTTACACAACACAGAACTGCACGCATTGTATTCTTCAGTGACATAATTAGGAACATTAAATCCAGACGTTTGAGATGGGCAGGGCATGTAGCACGTATGGGCGAATCCAGAAATGCATATAGAGTGTTAGTTGGGAGACTGGAGGAAAAAGACCTTTAGGGAGGCCGAGACGTAGATGGGAGGATAATATTAAAATGGATTTGAGGGAGGTGGGGTATGATGATAGAGACTGGATTAATCTTGAGGATAGGGAAAATGGCGGGTTTATGTGAGGGCGGCAATGAACGTTCGGGTTCCTTAAAAGCCATTTGTAAGGAAATTATTATTATTTTATTATTATTATTATTATTATTATGTTTGAAATTTCAATTTATGTAACATTGTGCAAAATGTGAGTATTCTATACACGAGACGTGAAGATAGTCGAATGCATAATACGCATTTTTCGCACCTGTTACTTGCAAGATTTTTTAGACAGTCGTTTTCAAATACAGTAGAACTTGGTTATAACGACATCCAAGGGACCTTAAAAATTATGTTGTTATAAACGAGTGTCGTAGTAACCGAGATTCACATTATCAATCTAGTTTGGTGGAAAATGAAAAATAACAAACTTACCCTAATTAGACTTCTTTTAGATTTATGTATTGACGTTTAAGCTTACAATGAACATAATAAAATACACGTAGGCCTACAATTATAAATACAGTATTCTATATTAAAACAGTTTGTTCAGTACTCACCAAACTACTTCACTTAGAAGTGAAGTAATCAGTCAATTTACTCCGTTATCTTCTACATGCGCAATACACAATTTCTAGGGCTAAATTACGTTCTATGTTCATAATTTCAGTTGCAATTTCACTGCTCCCTTCCTTAGCTTCATAGAACATGTTCATAATTCTAATGACTTCTAAAGCGTCACTCACTTCTTTTAGTGGCCATATTGCGTTAAAATGCGTGCACTTAGTGAAAACTTCCTGTCGAAACTGATCTAATACCGCATGATTCGGGCAGGTTACAATGGGGTGGGGAATCCGCCTGCATTCCAGAGATCTATGACAGAAGGAGACTGTAAAGAATGGCTGAACGGATTTGATGAAAATTGGAATAAATAAATTAAGATTTGTCAGGGTCAAATTTCAACAAAATATTTCTTAAAATACTTTGGTGGTTAGAAAATCTTATTCCAAACTGAGGTTGAAAATGACGTTATATGCGAGGTAGACGCATATGCATTTGTCATATTAAGCAAGGTAGGAAAGCATATGTCTTATGGGGAATTTGTTGGGACCACAGAATATTTGACGTTATAGGCGAGGTGTCGCACAAAACGGGGTCGCTATAACCAAGTTATACTGTAGTTATTTTAGTAAGTAAAAATGATTTATCTCATCCCAGTGAAATAATGTACTGTCTATCAAACTGTTAGCAACTATTAGCAATAGTTCATTATTTCACATGCGAAATAATTTGTTGATTAGAAACAAATATGTTACTTACATTCGACCAGTAACTTAGCAACAAAGAAATTATTACTTCATGCTAGAGCTTTAAACAAGTCATAACGACAAACCAGTATTATATTGTGACAGCGACGTGAGAATCGAACTCACGACCAGCGTCCCGCATGAAAGCAGATCGCACAGGCTCCACGGAACATTGAGTGACGTCGCGCGGTGGAGAGAAGAGAGAGGGTGTATTACGTCACGCGACGAGTTGAAACGCGCATCTGGTGCTGGTAAGAGGAGAGGGTCTGGATTGGAATGCCATCTTAGAGAAAAATATGGAACCATTCTTGTACGTCGCTGTAGTTATAAATTACGGTCGCGAAGGAATTGACAGCAGTTTCAGAGTTTTCAGTTATTCAGTCAGTGAGAAAGCCAGAGCAAGCAAGCCAGCCGGAGTTCGATCGAGTGTATAATCCGCATCTGCGTCAGCATCCGAAGGCCTAAAGTTAAAATGCAGTGGACCGCAGTTAAAGGGACTAAAAAAGTTCGAGTGCAGTGGACAAGCAGTTGAGGGACCTGAGTTCGAGTACAGTGAACTGTTCTGAAGGTCTGTGGTTCGAGATACCGTGAACTCGAGTGACTGAGATAGAAGAACTGAGAACTGATAGTTCTGATTTGTAAATAGTTTTGTAAATATTAGTTAAGATTAATAGTTCATTGTTGTGCGTAATAGTCCAAGTAAATTGTCATTGTCGTCGGTGGAGTGCTATAACGAATATAATTTGTTATTTGAAGATCCAATTGTTGACGAAGCGTTTGTGAATTGTAGAAAGGAATTACTGTTGTGACGAATAAATTACATTGTTGTTACTAATAAAATTCACAATATAAAGGAGGAAAATAATTACAATAATTACTAGTGTAAGATTAAACTTTGTATATTACACGTGGCTTAAATTCCATTATGGGTTCTTGAGAAATTATGACATGGACTGAAACATCTCAATCACAAATAATGGTCAATTTAAGCCACTTATAAGAAAAATATCCATTCTTGTATAGCCGTCATAATAATTACAATAGTTATTCTTAAATTTTCATACTCGTTAGGGAGTTGCTTACAAAAGAATGATCCAATTTATGTCATTAGTATAAAATACATTATTAAAAATAAACTTGTAAAGAATAATTGGAAAATTTAAGAAAAAATGATGATCCAGAAAATTTTGATATTGAAAATGGTACAGAAAGGTGCCGTGTCTACGCTGATCCCACTAAAGTCCAAGAAGTTATTTGAAACAACTTTCAAAAAGTTTGGAAGCTGGTGAAAAGAGAAAAAATTTCCTACTGCTACAGAAAAAGTGGTTGTGGCATATTTTTCACAGCTATATTCCGTAGGGAAGCCTTCTACTTTATGGAGTATCTATTAGATGCTTTCAACAAATAAAAGTGCAAATATTTATGTATATATCCATGCCATTATATTCTTGAAAGGAACATCGAATGATTATAAATAATGATCAATAGTTGAAAATTCACTTTCTTGAACATTTACACTTTTACACACGTATGCTTAGAAACGTTACTGCTAAGCACGCGTGCGTAAAAGAATGCCATCACGAAACTAAAATAAAAATTAAAAAGTCACTATTTCAGCACGCCTGTCTACCAACATAATTGTTATGATCAAAATCATGTACAATGGGCTCTTTAGCACGAGCGCTATAAATGTTACCTAGGAATGAGGAAACGATGACGTACATAACAATTTCACTGAAACAAAAGATAATACATACGATTATATACAAACTAGTGGCTTGTGCAGCAAATGCTGCAAACTAAGTTCATTACACGTTCAAATAAACATTTTTCAGATTTATTTTCAATGAAGAATACCAGACATTCTGAAAGTAATTTGCTTCCATAATAATGAAAGATATTCTCTCTTGAGCCAATACTGAAGAGAACCACGCATATAAATATCTACACCACACCGCCATTAAATATATGAAAAAGACCCAACCTCACTCGATTAATAACTATAAAAATATTTGATTTTTTATAATATTATTATCTTACGTAAGTTTTATAGCTTTCAGTAACATATACTATATATATATATATATATATATATATATATATATACTATATAGCCACCACTCAGTAAAATATAGAAATCAAAATCTAACTTAAGTTATTCTCTACATTTACTTATATAACCTCAAAACGTTTCACTTTCATATCATCAATATAGCATTAATATGTATAATTAATGAAAAATAGTCACATCACGGCATTAATTACAATAATATTTCATTTCTAATAGTAATAATGTCATCAAACCACCTCAAGTTTTGTAGTTTTTAATATCCAATACACAGCTGTCACCCAGAAAATTACACACCACAGAATCGAACCTGTAAATTATTTTTAGTAAGTTAAATTTTTAATAACCAATTTAATTTGAGCTCTAAATATGTCAGCATTCTTGCAGATCATGGCCTTCGTGTAATATTGTTTACTGTAGTGTGTGTTTTATTTTATTCTGAAATGCAACACGGCCGACTTGATGATCGCTTCGCTTCTCCTCAATGCAGTTAGCTAGTTCTCAAAACTGACGACAGATGGATTTTGGAAAATAGGAAAATTATGTAGAAAAATTTACATTTCACTGAAAACTACTATTTTTCCGAAAAACTTTGGGTCCCAAGCTTCAAAATGAGGGGCAATTTATTAAAATCCGTTCAGCAGTTTTCCCGTAATTTCCATTACCTGTTCAAATTATATATATAGATGAAGGTTGCCTTGGAAGAGGAAACAATCCACTGCTCCTAATCTCGTTTGTAACATGAATAGTTTAAATAATATAAAATATTAACTGTCTTAAAAGTTACAAAATTCAGAACTCGTGAAAAAAATGAAATATTTAACACATACAGTAGATACATAAAAGGTTTTAGTACATTTTCTAGATATAAGATTTAAGGATAGATTTGGAAAGAACTCATAAAATGTATTGAGAAATGTATAAATTAAATGATAAACGCTTTCTCACAGCATTTTTCATAGGCACCATTTTTAATATTTAATTACCGTGAACTAAAACTTATTTTAACATTTGAATATTGTTACTTAAGGTAGAGGTAGTGAATATTTACCAGAACAATTGTTTAATTTAATACACTTTCTGATTTCTGAGAGAGAAAAAAATATATTTATTTCTTATTTATAGCGTTTAATAATGAATGAATCCACTTACATTCAGAAAAGGTAATAAGTATTTTGTTGAAGAAAATAACAAAAAATCGAAGTAACTGATTGGCAACAATCAATTTCATAGCATGCATCAGAAATAGACGTCAGGTTTCCTTTAATGAGAATCTTATACTTACCCTTGACATTTTCAGGTGATTTAATTAAGAAGGAAATGTTAATTTAAAATTCACGAGTAGTGACGAGATATTTTTCAGTAAGAGAGAGAGGTGAGGAGATAGCATCAGCTTTAATACAGAGTTCCTTCCTGGTTTACGTTATTTACTTCAATCTAATTAATTTTATGCCTAGTAAATTAACTTTGGTAATGTGAATGAAGAAGCAGCATCTCGAAACTAACTCAATTAACCACTGATTCAATCATACACCACCAAATTGCGTGTATGTAAACGCACACTTCCGAAATTCAAGCAAGTTTTCTGAACGCAAAATTACACTAAGCTCGTGCAAATCTGCCAGAGAATTTTACAGAGTAGAACGTAATGGTGTCATTACAAACGCTTATACAGGGTGTATCTAAATTGGTGTCAAATATTTCGGGGACGTGTTCTTAACATCAAAACAATATAAAAAGTTAAGAAGAACATGGGTCTGAAAACCATTCGTTAGGGAGTTATTAAAGGATTTGTCCCTTCATTGACCGCTGATTGATGGTTTTTTGTTCGTTTGTATTTTGTAGAGCAAAGAAATCAGAAGAAAATGTATTCTGTGAGTGAACATAACGAAATGATTTGCATCATTTAATTGATGATGTGCTTCTGGACGTCATCCAACGAATGTGTTTTAACACGATGCTGCTCCAGCTCATTTCAGTCTGATAGTTCGTAATTTTTTTAATGATCGATTTCCCCAAAGATGTATTGGTCGAAGTGGATACATTGCATGGCCTGCTCGATCGCCTGATTTGAATCCAGTGGATTTCTTCGTCTGGGGACATTTAAAGTCCCTGGTTTATGCGACTCCTCTACTTAATGTTGATATTCTGAGAGCGCAACCAAATGGATTTCACGAAATACGAAACACTCCAGGAATTTTCAACAGAGTACGTCAGAGCATGTAACGCAGGTTTAGGGGACACATCGAAGCAGGAGGAAGCCACTCCGAGCAATTTTTGTAACATTAAATTTTGTCTTGTAACTCTGAAATAAATTATTTTGAGACCAATGTTCATATGAATCTTTTGTAATGTTTTTGTGTTACGAACACGTCCCCGAAATATTTGATACCAATTTAGATACACCCTGTATAACATATATTTACCGCCATTAAATGCTCATTTTTGTAGAAAATATTACACAATTTTTATCATATATCACAATATAAGCCTACAAATAACTACTTCCGTGAATTTGTGAAAAACTGTGTGTGTCTGTGTCTGTGTCTGTGTCTGTGTCTGTGTCTGTGTCTGTGTCTGTGTCTGTGTCTGTGTCTGTGTCTGTGTCTGTGTCTGTGTCTGTGTCTGTGTCTGTGTCTGTGTCTGTGTCTGTGTCTGTGTCTGTGTCTGTGTGTGTGTGTGTGTGTGTGTTTTTTTTTTTTTTATTTCATCATACAACATGTTCCATTACACAGCGTAATACTACATGCCTTGGTTTTCTTATTAGGTTTTTATAAATATTTTTCTTATTTATATACTATGCAGTAATAATAGTTAATGTTCGGGATGTTTGGCCAGTTTTATAGTTCATATTCATAGATAATAACTATTGTTTTTGTCAAAAACAAATAAATAAATAAATAAAGAGAAAATAAAAAAGAAAAATAAACATATCCGTTATCTTATCATTTGAAAATGTATCACTATAGGCAACAATAGCCCATACTTAAAAAAAAATACAAAGATACTGCTACAGATAGACAATGCATACTTAATTCAAAGCTCTAATTCATATGTCATCACCTCCTCTTTCACTCACTTCTACCCTCATTCATCTCCACCCATAGAATACACCGATGCACAACACATAAGATAGAAGCCTCATGACCGCTGCAATGAAGCATCTCTCTTCAAAATGTTTGTACAGATTGTTTAAAAATAGTTTTTAACATACCGATATCTTGACACTTAACATTGTAAAACTTATATTTATAAATTCTCTAACTCAATAGCATTAATAAATTTTCGATATTCATTCATGAACTTTCCTATTATTTGCATTTTATTTGAGGCCGTTCCTGATTTTTGAATTATGTTTCTTTTTTTTCTTTCTGTCCTCGTCGAGTTTGTTAAAGTCATAAGGATGTGGTTAACTGTTTGCTCCCATAACAGGAACAGGTTGAGTCTTCAGTGATTTGGAATCGTTGTAGTATGCTCTTAGTCGTCCATGTCCTGTTAACATTGTAGTGAGGTTTGGTGTCAGTGTTATCCTTAGTTTAAGTCTTTTTGCGACTGTAGGAAAGTATTGTCTGGTTTCTTCTCCTTTCGTGGTGTTTCTCCATTCATTTTCCCATTTTGCTATACTTTCCTCTCGCAATATTTTCTGGATGGTACTTTTTGGGACCTTTTTGTAGCACTCAACCCTTCTAGTACTGTTGCCCTTTTTGCCAGTTCGCCATTTCATTTGTATCCCTAGTGAGCCTTAACCCATCCTATATCTATTGTCCAGTTTTGTTTGCTTAGTATTCTGATTTTCTCCCTAATTGATTCTATTAATTGATTATGGTTTTTAGTGTTCTGTAGTGAATCTAGTGTAACTTTACTGTCTGTGTATAACACTGCAGGAGGGCTTTTCAACATTAGATCTATTGTCTCAATTTTTTCCATTGCCTTCAGGATTGCTAGCTGCTCTGCCTGATTTTGGAACAATGTTTGTCTAATTTGTAACTGTAGCTGAAATACTATTTCATTGTGGATGAATATTGCTATTCCAGAGCCTACCCCTTGTTCTGTTCTGCTTCCATCCGTATATACTTCAACAGTGTAATTCTTCTTTAGGTTTGCCTCCTGTATTGTAGGAAAGTCCGCTGGGTGAGGCCATTTTTAATTTAATGGGATATCCACTTGCCATTCTGAGCTTTGTTTCATTATTTTGTACTCGTCAGCAATTTCTCGTAGTTTGTAAATGATGGGTGTCAGTCCTGGTGTGTGTGTGTGTGCGTGCGTGCGTGTGTGTGTGTGTGTAATCCTATAAACGATACAATTCATAAACAAAATCAACGTTTTTTTTTTTTTTTTTTTTTTTTTTCAAATTATAAGCGTCCGAAAAATTAAGTTCACCTTTGCATTTCGATCCAAAGTAAATGATTTTATCGCTATAGCGGAGAGTTACCACGGTAGCTTTGAACCGTGCCGTTACGTTTACCACCAAATTTAACTACATACACAATGTTGCCAACATAAGAACATGATTTTGGTCTGTGGTGTCGTTAGAAGGAGAAATTTCTCTCATCTATTGCAATGATTTTTCCCTGGACTACCAATTTGCTTGGACGACATTTCTACATAGAAGATTAAGACAGATCTTACAAGCGATCTCCAGTTACTAATAGTATGGTCATCAAAATTGTGTGTCCATTTTATCTCGAACTAAAATCTCTCTCGCATTTTCTTTTGTTTCATCATGGCCAAATGGATTTATCTCTTTGGTATCGATGTTTCTAGTCGGTCATGGCCTTTATGACAGTTTTTGTTTCGTAATATTGATAGGCGGTAATATAATTAAAGCGGTGAATAATATCATGGCCCCTAAAAGATTTTTTTTTTCGTAAAAGGCTAGGTATTTTCTCTAGGCCACAAATAAAACTGCAACGCTGTCATAATTATGTACTTAATGCTTTAGTGAACATTAACCGGAAATTTACTTTCCGTTATTTAAATGATATTCCGTGAACCACACCTTTTTCGTCTTTATTTCGTTGTCATAACCTACTTTAAGATCTTACTGCATAAGCATTTTCTTTTGATGCATTCAAAACATCGTCGTTGTACTGCATAAATCTTGCACTTGGCTAATAGAGTGATTTATTTAAGAATAGTCGCGAATTTTACTACCACCATTTCGATTGTCTCCTGTTTGACAGGCTCGGTACGGCCCGGTGACTAGTCGCCAGCGAGTAACGTCGACTGTCGACATTGCTCTGCCGTGCATATTATCCAGTTGTTCCGATTTTATTTATGTTTTGTAAATTATAGTTTCGGTCCAAGGCCGCCTGATCTAAACCGAAGTCCACACCTGTAAAGTAACGGTTAGCGCGTCTAACCGCGAAACAGGTGGCCCGGGTACGATTCCCAGTCGGGGAAAGTTACCTGGTTGAAGTTTTTCCGGGGTTTTCCATCAACCCAATATGAGCAAATGCTGGGTAACTTTAGGTGCTGGACTCTGGACTAATTTCACCGGCATTATCACCTTCATCTCATTCAGACGCTAAATAACCTGAAATATTGATAAAGTGTCGTAAAATAACCTACTAGAAATCTAAACTGATGAGCAGATTCTTGCACTGCGTGCATGCACTGTGTAAGACTGAAAGGCAGTGCGTATTTCATGCACGCAGGGCCAGATCTCAGTTGAAGCGGTACCATAACACGTGAGGATGAGTTAAGAATGAGCGAGTTCTTTCCATGAAACAAACAAAGTGAAATAAGTCACGTATATAATAAGTAGCTTTAATCGTTTAAGAATGAATTATTCATACTGTACGTATTTTTCTTTAATTTTAAATTTCTCCATTGGACTTCAAATGTCACATTTAAATGGAAGACAAAGTAAAGAAATGCAGTAAAACCTTGATTATGAGTAACTTGGTTTGCGAGGCAAACGGACGACAGTACCTGTGCGAAAATATGATTCAATATTGAAAGTTCTTTCGTCACTGGAAAACGCGAACATATTTCTGGAACATACTATACTCACTAACTCAGTACTATTTACTATGACCGTAAGGCGACCTTGATTGCATTGGAAGTTTACTAGTAGAGGGGGTGGGAGTGAAGTACATTCAAAAACTCAGGTACAATAAAAATTGAAGTAAAAATAAAATGATGTTCCTGTACATAGATTAGGGCCTGTATATTTATTTTTGCAGTAAGACTAAAAAGTGATTTTTTACTAGAAATGGTTGAAATTTCACCCGTCTCTTCTTTTACGTAGAACAGCGGTGGCGAAAATGTAATCGTGCGCCGAGCCACTGTGTAACCTGCAACGTGCATAGCACCTATGGAGGGAGGCGGACACCGGAAGGAGAAGTGAAGCAACTGCCTTACTTATTAACGGATTTTCATTTTCCTTACGTCAAGCGCTTAAATATAATTACAGTACAAGGCTACAAACCAATGTTTAGTACGTGTAACGAAGAAAGAAATGAACAATATCACAACCTAAAATTAACTGTCTTCAGAATGTCTCTGCGACAAAGTTTCAAAATCAGGAATTATGTCACTTACTGCCAGTCGTAGTTCATCACAAAGGTATCTGTCTGTAAGTCGTGATCTAAATTTGGTTTTTACTATTTTCATTGTTGAAAATAATTTTTCACAAACGTAAGTTGTAGCGAACATGGCTTCAACAGAGCAAGCGAAAGAACGAAGCTTCGGATATTTATTTTTTGGCAAAGATTTGAAAGTTCAACATTTGTCAAGTCCTTACATCTAGCTTTCATTTGACATCACATTGTAAATCAGTGAATTCAAATTGAAGAGCTAACTGCATTATTCGTACATCTGCTGAAAAAGGGTCGACGTATGAGAGATGATGATGATGATGATGATGATGATGATGATGACGACGACGACGACAATAACACTTAACCTTTTAATGTTTCATCAGTAACATGTAGTATAATGCCGTTTTATGTTATACAACCGTTTTCCTCGTAATACTTGTGAACAAATCATACATTTATAGTCGCGACGCTGTTATTCCCGGCGTGACTCCTCCTCTTTGCTTACGTCTGAGGAAGTGAAGGCTCTATAAAGTCTAGGTAGGTAGTGTCGTTCGCCATTTTTGTTCTTTCGTTGCGCAGCTACCATACGAGGAATCTATTTGTCACACCGTTAAACATTATCATGTCGTAGCTCCTATGATAATAAATCAAACGCACTGTATTTCAGCAAATAATTGAGCGGCAATAACGTCTTCGTGTGCTTTCTACGAACGCCAACGAAAGAGCCAAAATGGCGGGCGATTATATTAAGTATTTATCGACCCTTAAGAAATGAATAACGTCTTCCTCAGCGAATCACAAGACGCACACGTTTAAATGTAGCCGACCTGCAACGCGATTGGCTGCCGAAAATTAGAGCGACGGGACTATAATATTCTCATCATATTGACAGCAAAAAAATGCGTCCTCCCATCCTACTTGGAACATATGCCACTCGCAGGTCAGAGACAAATACAAATGGAAAGGAGTTTGACTCCATTGAGTGAGAGAGTGGGGGTTGGAGGAGGTTAGAAGCAAGCGAAATGCACAGCTATCACTGCGAGCCACAATATCTCGCGAGTCACGTTCTCGCCACGGCTGCCGTAGAATGTATAAAAAAATGTAGTCACATTCTTTACTTTCTACTGGAAATACAGAAAACTAAAGACCAAATTCTGTCTGTTAAATTATTTAAATTCCGTAGGCTACGTCTTTTGCTTAATTCAAGATAAGTAAATGCAAACATTTTTAACACGGTAATGTAGCAAGTGTTCTTGTACGATGAAAGAATAATGGAACGGAGAAAAATTCTCTCCGGCGCTGGGATTTGAACCCGGGTTTTCAGCTCTACGTGCTGACGCTTTATCCACTAAGACACATCGGATACCCACTCCGGCGTCGGACAGAAATGTCTCAGATTAAGTTCCAACTCTTGGGTTCCCTCTAGTGGCCGCCCTCTGCACTACGTCATAGATGTCTATGAACGTGGGACTGAAGTCCACTGAAGTTGGAACTTAATCTGAGACAATTCTGTCCGACGCCGGGGTGGGTATCCGGTGTGGCTTAGTGGATAAAGCGTCAGCACGTAGAGCTGAAACCCGGGTTCAAATCCCGGCGCCGGAGAGAATTTTTCTCCGTTCCATTACTCTTTCATCGTATGGTGACGCAGAATACCTGCATGGAAATATCATATGTACTTCGGTACATTAAATATATATATATATATATATATATATATATATGCGTAAATCACTTCGTGATTTAAGACGGCGCTTATTCCGTCGGATCCCGGCCAACTAGTCACTCATAACGAGTGCACCTCAGCACATGTGTGGACTTCAGTCCTACGTTCATAGACATCTATGACGTAGTGCAGAGGGCGGCCACTAGAGGGAACCCAAGAGTTGGAACTTAATCTGAAACAATTCTGTCCGACGCCGGGGTGGGTATCCGGTGTGGCTTAGTGGATAAAGCGTCAGCACGTAGAGCTGAAAACCCGGGTTCAAATCCCGGCGCCGGAGAGAATTTTCTCCGTTCCATTACTCTTTCATCGTATGGTGACGCAGAATACCTGCATGGAAATATCATATGTACTTCGGTACATTAAAATTTTATATATATATGCGTAAATCACTTCGTGATTTAAGACGGCGCTTATTCCGTCGGATCCCGGCCAACTAGTCACTCATAACGAGTGCACCTCAGCACATGTGTGGACTTCTGTCCTACGTTCATAGACATCTATGACGTAGTGCAGAGGGCGGCCACTAGAGGGAACCCAAGAGTTGGAACTTAATCTGAGACAATTCTGTCCGACGCCGGGGTGGGTATCCGGTGTGGCTTAGTGGATAAAGCTTCACCACGTAGAGCTGAAAACCCGGGTTCAAATCCCGGCGCCGGAGAGAATTTTTCTCCGTTCCATTACTCTTTCATCGTATGATTACGAAGGATATCTGCATGGAAATATCATATGTACTTCGGTACATTAAAATAATATGTGTTCTTGTGTCTGAAGGCTGCACGACGGGTGAAGCGAACAGGCTCGGGCCCTTCGCTGTCCATCGTGAACCCTCTGGACGTGCTGCGTCAACGACTGCTGCTGGAGATCGCGCGAAGGAGAATGCGTCAGTCACAGGACCAGATCCAGGCCAACAGGGAGATCCTCCAGACGATCGGCAAGCGGGAGGTCAACACGTCGCAACAAGACCTCGCGGACGACGCAGAATCAGAGTTCGTCATTTCATCGACAGAAGAAAAGTCCGGAAACGTGAGCCCTGATAATGATAGGTAAGTTTCACAACATCTGTCCGCCAGAGACATTCATTTACGTGCAAGCAGATACATAAATCAGTGCCAAATTACTATAATGCAAAATTTTCCTCGTTAGTATTCATTCGAAGGAAATTTATAAGCTTGTACTTCCTATTTGGGAAAAGGAAATTGTAACAAATCAATGGAAGGAGTCCATAATCGTACCTATCTTTAAGAAGGGGAACCAGACTAAGGCCCGATTGTATAAACCATTTAATCTTAGATCAGAGGTTAAATTGATCCTTGTTTGAGCTGAACTTGGAATTTTGTGTTGTATAAAATCTAATCTGAGATTAATTTGTCTCAAACTAAAGTCAACTTTGACTGAAGAAATTTCTCCGATTAAGTTAGATGATCCAAGTTCAGGTATTTCTTTTCTGTTTGAAATATACGAGTGACAGATTGTGCAAATAAAATATCCATTATTATTCATATTAATAGATATGTTAGGTACATTTATATACATTTCTTTCAATTTCTTGCCTTAATACACAAACATTCTTATATTTTACAAGGCTCTATCGTGTTCAGCAGTATCAAATAACATAATCTATAATTATATTATGTTTATAACAACCATTAATTTTAATGAATATGATAGGTACATTCATAAATGTTCAATTAACTGTTTTATAAAGCTTTATTATGTTTAGCAGTATCAAACACCATAACATAACAACTTGGAGAACAGTCAACCTTCTTCTTATTGTCCGCCACTATTTACATTGCACAAAAAAAAAACAGTGTCTCCAACAGAGTGTAATACGGAAAGTCGCCAAAAGTAGTTGTAAAGTCGCTAGATTTCTCATTATCAACAAAGATTAAATTTTGTCACTATGGGGTGCTAAAAATGACACTAAATCCCTATTTAAGCAATATAAAAGTTAAAAGAAATTGTTGTTGAAAAAGAGTTAAAGTCGCTAGATTGGCAACACTGAACAAACCTGTATAACGTGGTCCGCGCATCACGTATTTCACCTGTTTATGCGATGTTGCCAAATCCTTTTCACGTGAACTTAGATTGCATTTGAACCAAGGTGATTTGATCGCAGAAAAATTTTATACAATAGAAGAAGTGTCTGAACTCGGTTCACTTTTCGATCTTCGATCAAAGTTGATCTTTAGTCAGGGGGTTTTATACACTGGGGCCTAACTGTAGTAACTTTCGAGGAATATCACTTTCGTTGACGTCGTACAAAATTTTGTCCAATATTCCTTTGAGAAGATTAACTCCATATGTGGATGAAATTATTGGGGATCATCAGTGTGGTTTTAGGCGTAATAGATCAACTATTGACCAGATATTTTGTATTCGACAGATAATGGAGAAAAATGGGAGTATAAGGGTACAGTGCATCAGTTATTCATAGATTTCAAAAAAGCATATGATACGGTTAAGAGAGAAGTTTTATATGATATTCTTACTGAATTGGGTATTCCCAAGAAACTAGGTCGATTAATTAAAATGTGTCTCAGTGAAACGTACAGCAGAGTTCGTATAGGTCAGTTTCTGTCAGATGCGTTTCCAATTCACTGTGGGCTAAAGTAAGGAGATGCACTATCACCTTTACTTTTTAACTTGCTCTAGAGTATGCCATTGGGAAAGTCCAGGATAACAGAGAGGGTTTGGAATTGAACGGGTTACATCAGCTGCTTGTCTATGCGGATGACGTGAATATATTAGCAGAAAATCCACAAACGATTAGGGAAAACACGGGAATTTTACTTGAAGCAAGTAAAGGGATAGGTTTGGAAGTAAATCCCGAAAAGACAAAGTACATGATTATGACTCGTGACGGGAATGTTGTACGAAATGGAAATATAAAAATTGGAAATTTATCTTTTGAAGAGGTGAAGAAGTTTAAATATCTTGGAGCAACAGTAACAAATATAAATAATACTCGGGAGGAAATTAAATACAGAATAAATATGGGAAATGCCTGTTATTATTCGGTTGAGAAGCTTTTATCATCCAGTCTGCTGTCAAAAAATCTGAACGTTAGAATTTATAAAACAGTTATATTACCGGTTGTTCTTTATGGTTGTGAAACTTGGACTCTCACTTTGAGAGAGGAACATAGGTTAAGGGTGTTTGAGAATAAGGTTCTTAGGAAAATATTTGGGGCTGAGAGGGATGAAGTTACAGGAGAATGGAGAAAGTTGCACAACACAGAACTGCACGCATTGTATTCTTCACCTGACATAATTAGGAACATTAAATCCAGACGTTTGAGATGCGCAGGTCATGTAGCACGTATGAGCGAATCCAGAAATGCATATAGAGTGTTAGTTGGGAGGCTGGAGGGGAAAAGACCTTTGGGGAGGCCGAGACGTAGATGGGAAGATAATATTAAAATGGATTTGATGGAGGTGGGATATGATGATAGAGAATGGATTAATCTTGCTCAGGATAGGGACCAATGGCGGGCTTATGTGGGCGGCAATGAATCTTCGGGTTCCTTAAATGCCAGTCAGTAAGTAAGTAGGTATTCATTCGAAGGTCCGGCGCTCGAGGGCGTTTCCTTCGAGCGAAGAGCACTCTAAACCACGTTGACGAGCGAATTTGATGTGAGGTGTAACAGCGTTTTGCCGTCACAGCTCTGGAAAAATCGCTGTGACATAATATCAATGTTATCACAATGTGATTTTTGTTTTCGGATGATTTTGGCGATTGTGAATGTTTCTCATCACGAGCCGATCGCTCTTCTGCGAATTGAAATGTTACACCTGCACCATGCGCTGCTGCGTTCTTGAGCCGTGTCGAGCTACGAAATGCTACGCGCGCGATTCACATCCGTATGGCCCAGTACGTTGCAGTGGAAAAAACAATATTCGAAAATCTGCTTTAAAGCTAAGGTATCCTTATATTTATATTTAATACAGTATTTTGTGATAATCTTCCTGTGTATTTTTAATTGATTTTTTATTTCAATTCTGTTCACAAACACCATGGATAAATATATAATAGGATGCGAAACTGCTGTCAGCACCATCTGGATTTGGTGCTCTGAAATAAGGTGATCAGCGCCCGGCGTCGTAGGTGGTGAACATTAGAACTACGTGTTGGGTACATTACTGAGAGTTCTCTATTTATCCGTTCGAGATATTGTATGGGAGAGTCGAGGAGAGAAGATGGCGGACTGAAACTTACTAATAAGTGAACATAAAGTAATACGTGTGTGTATAAGCAGTGTATGTTAAACAGTGATGTTTATGGACGTTGTAAAAATAGTGTTGAATGTATTGTAAAGTAATAGTAATATAATAAATTGAACTATCTACGTAGTTCTTGCAGACTTTCCATTGTGCTGTACAATAAATACCCAAAGAATACAATCCCAATTATCTACCTTTTGCTTTATTTTTGTTTCTGTCTGGTTATATTTTAATCAGGTAATGTAAAACACATAGTCTCTTTTATCTTCCTGTTGGCTCCGGTAAGAATTTTCAGTAGAATATGCTGTGAGGAGTAAAACTGTAAATGTTTTATTTTAAATTAGGTTAGTTTTGAATATCTATGAGGGTGGGAGGGAATACTTTCTGGACAGTTTAACATTTTCGTCACCAGGTGCGCTGCTAAATGCATGGAGTAATTACTCTTTTTCGCTACTTGGTGCGCTGCTATTTGTAATAACGCCTCTCCCAAAAATAGATGGCAGCAAGATCAATTTCTATAACAGCGCCTCTAGTATGTGTTACGGGAAACTCATTAAGTTTCGCATCCTATTATATATTTATCCATGCAAACACTTCTACTTTTTAGGATTCGAACAACTATAGCTCCTTTGTACATAAAAAATAAAATCAGCAGTAAAAAAGGTCGAATTTATCAGTGACAGGTTATCATATTTAGTACTTAAGGGTAGATGGTGCGACATCATAGTTATAAATGCTCACGCCCCTACAGAAGAGAAAGACGACCATATAAAGGATAGCTTCTATGAGGAATTGGAACATACTTTTGATCAGTTCCTAGATATCATATGAAAATTTTATTGGGGGATTTCAACGCTAAAGTAGGACGGGAGGATATTTTTAGACCAACTATTGGAAAAGAGAGCCTACACGCAATTAGTAGTGACAATGGAGTTAGATTAGTCAACTTTGCCACATCGAAAAATTTAATTGTCAAAAGTACAACATTCCCCATAAGGATATACATAAATATACTTGGACTTCTCCAGATGGATTGACACACAACCAAATAGATCACGTCTTGATAGATAAACGGAGACATACTAGTATAGTAGATATTCGAACTTTCAGAGGTGCAGACTGTAATTCTGACCATTATTTGGTGATTGGAGAATTAAGAGAAAGATTATCAGTAGCCAAGCGAGTAGAGCAACAAGTTAATATTACTAAATTCAATATTTTGAAATTAAAGGACGAGGAAGCTAAGCAAAATTATCAGGTCGAAATTTCGAATAGGTTTGCCACTTTAGAAAGTTCCGACGAAGTTGAGAAAGAATTAGATGTTAATAGCGTGTGGGAAAATATCAGAGATAGTATCAAAATTGCAGCTGAGCAGAGCATAGGTTATTATGAAACTAAGAAAAAGAAACCGTGGTTTCATGAAGATTGTTGCATGGTAGTAGAAAGAAGGAAACAGGCAAAATTGAAATTCTTACAGGATCCAGTTGAGGAGAATAGAGATAATTATTTCAATGAAAGACGGGAAGCAAGTCGTACACTTAGGAATAAAAAGAGAGGTTACTTGAAGGAAAAACTGAATGAGGTAGAAACAAATAGTAAGAATAAAAACATTCGAGATTTATATAAGGGTATAAAGGAATTTAAGAACGGATATCAGTCAAGGGTAAACGTGATCAAGTATGAGAATGGTGACTTGCTTGCAGACTCTTCATCAATCCTAAACAGATGGAAAAACTATTTTGCGCAACTACTAAATGTACATAGGCCAAATAGAAATGATCGGGACGATATTGAAATACAAACTGCTGAGCCATTTATACCCGAACCCACGATTTCAGAAGTCGAAATTGCGATAGAAAATCTGAAAAAGTACAAGTCTCAGGTATCGATCAAATTCCAGCAGAATTAATACAAGAGGGTGGAAGTGCATTATATAGCGAAATTTATAAACTTGTACTTGCTATTTGGGAAAAAAATTGTACCAGAACAATGGAAGGAGTCCATAATTGTACCTATTTTTAAAAAGGGGACAAAACGAACTGTGGTAACTTTCGAGGAATATCACTTTTGTTGACGTCGTACAAAATTTTGTCCAATATTCTTTTGAGGAGATTAACTCCGTACGTAGATGAAATTATTGGGGATCATCAGTGCGGTTTTCGGCGTAATAGATCGACTATTGATCAGATTTTTGTATTCGGCAGATAATGGAGAAAAAATGGGAGTATAAAGGGTACAGTACATCAGTTATTCATAGATTTCAAAAAGGCATATGACTCGGTTAAGAGGGAAGTATTATATGATATTCTTATTGAATTTGGTATTCCCAAGAAACTAGTTCGATTAATTAAAATGTGTCTCAGTGAAACATACAGCAGAGTCCGTATAGGTCAGTTTCTATCTGATCCTTTTCCAATTCACTGCGGGCTAAAGCAGGGAGATGCACTATCACCTTTACTTTTTAACTTCGCTTTAGAATATGCCATTAGGAAAGTTCAGGATAACAGGCAGGGTTTGGAATTGAACGGGCTACATCAGCTTCTTGTCTATGCAGATGACGTGAATATGTTAGGAGAAAATACACAAACGGTTAGGGAAAACACGGAAATTTTACTTGAAGCAAGTAAAGCGATCGGTTTGGAAGTAAATCCCGAAAAGACAAAGTATATGATTATGTCTCGTGACCAGAATATTGTACGAAATGGAAATATAAATATTGGAGATTTATCCTTCGAAGAGGTGGAAAAATTCAAATATCTTGGAGCAACAGTAACAAATGTAAATGACACTCGGGAGAAATTAAACGCAGAATAAATATGGGAAATGCCTGTTATTATTCGGTTGAAGCTCTTATCATCCAGTCTGCTGTCCAAAAATCTGAAAGTTAGAATTTATAAAACAGTTATATTACCGGTTGTTCTATATGGCTGTGAAACTTGGATCTCTGAGAGAGGAACATAGGTTAAGGGTGTTTGAGAATAAGGTGCTTAGAAAAATATTTGGGGCTAAGCGGGATGAAGTTACAGGAGAATGGAGAAAGTTACACAACACAGAACTGCACGCATTGTATTCTTCACCTGACATAATTAGGAACTTGAAATCCAGACGTTTGAGATGGGCAGGGCATGTGGCACGTATGGGCGAATCCAGAAATGCATATAGAGTGTTAGTTGGGAGACCGGAGGTAAAAAGACCTTAGGGAGGCCGAGACGTAGATGGGAGGATAATATTAAAATGGATTTGAGGGAGGTGGGGTATGATGATAGAGACTGGATTAATCTTGCACAGGATAGGGACCGCTGGCGGGCTTATGTGAGGGCGGCAATGAACCTTCGGGTTCCTTAAAAGCCATTTGTAAGTAAGTAAGTATAGCTCCTTAACCCTTAAATTGGCAAAACTTCATTTCCCACACTAGTTTATTAAACAGTGTCGGACTGTAAAGAAAACAACTATCGCAATGTCCATATTTTATATGTCGTACAATATTACAGTACTGTGAAATTTTAATTTTCCTACCAATTTTTTTCTATTGTTCTATTAAAATTATATATAGCATATAGGCTATTAACCTATAGGATACTTTGCGAATTTAAGGGTTAAATATTGATAATCGGATCTGTATTCATATTACATTTTTGCACAAAATGACCAATAGAACTGATTCCTGAAGCGCAAATCATACAGTAAAACCCCATTCAACGAATCTTCACTTAACCAAAACCCGGCTTAACGGAACGGGCGGAGTATGAAAACATCTCTAATCTTTTAACATTCATTCTCTCATTTAGTGTTCTGCCCAAGGGCAGGTCTTTCATTGCAAACCCGCTTTCTCCAATCTTTTCTATTTTCTGCCTTCCTTTTCGTTTCCTCATATAATCCATATACATGTACTTAATGTCGTCTATGATTTGATATCTTCTTCTACCACGAACTCTTCTCCCGTTTACCATTCCTTCCAGTGCATCTTCAGTAGGCAGTTTCTTCTCAGCCAGTGACCCAACCAATTCCTTTTCCTCTTCCTGATCAGTTTCAGCATCATTCTTTCTTCACCTACTCTTTTCAACATAGATTAATTTCTTATTCTTTCTGCCCACTTCATACGTTCCATTCTTCTCCATCTCCACATATCAAATGCTTCTATTAGCTTCTTTTCACTTCGTCGTAATGTCCATGTTTCTACCCCATACAATGCCACACTCTATACAAAGCTCTTCACTAGTCTCTTCTTTAGTTCTTTTTCCAGAGGTCCGCAGAAAATGCTCTTTTTTTTTCTATTAAAAGCTTCCTTGGCCATTGCTATCCTCCTTTTGTTTAACACATTGTTCTTTAAAAAAATACTGTCTAAAATACAACTTCGTCTTACATTCCGAAGGTCTGTCAATGTCCGACAATAACATAGCTACTGTTTTTTTTTTTACCCCACATAAACGCTACAGATAAGAGTGAATGCCCTTTAAGGAATGCAGTAGATAGACAAATCTGCTTTACCCCAACCTCACTTCACTTGTTTTGTGCTCAGTAGCGGCTAGCGAGTGTATGTTGGTCCCGTCAAGTGAAAGTTATTCTATGTTTACGTAGGATCTTTCGTTTCACGTATCCCCTACCCGAAGAATTTTGGAACCATTTACTTCTAAATGAGAGGTGACAACTGATTCCGCGTGTATTCATTTCCGTGATGCTGTGAACGCAGTTATCAGTGCACTAACTACCGAAAATAGTAGGCTACCCATACATTATCCTGAAAAGTGTTAAGGCTGGTTCACAATAAACCTGGAACGGAAACGACAACGAGAACGGAAATAATGTTAAAATAAATTAATTTAAATGTGAGCATTCACAATAGTAAATTGTGAATGCTCACATTTAAATACATTTATTTTAACAATATTTCCGTTCTCGTTCTCGATCCCGGTTTATTGTGAACCGGCCTATAGTTCGGTCACGATATGTGCAAAGAAAGCGACCGTTCGAACTCAACAATCATTCCCACATAAAGGAGTGGTGACGTACAATAAGCTCTTTGAGGCTGCTATGCTAGCCTTCGGGTCCCTATTTATTTAAAAATCTTCTTTATCTTTTTTCACTACAAAACTAAGCCTGCATGAACTAAAATATTGGCTTCATTCTTTTAATTTACCTACATGATCGGAAAGATTCAGTGTGTGGATAATTTCTTCCACTACTACGGGTAAAAAAAAGTTTCATTATTTTAATTAAATTTTCACAGAAAGACCCAGAATCATTTTGCTGGTAACATGAAATAGTCCACACCTGTGGAGTAACAGCTAGCGCGTCTGGCTACGAAACCAGGTGACCCGGGTTCGATTCCCGGTCGGGACAAGTTACCTGGTTGAGGTTTTTATGGGTTTTCCTCAGCCCAATATGAGCAAACGCTGGGTAGCTTTCGGTGTTGGACCCCGGACTCATTTCACCGGCATTATCACCAGCGAATAGGGATTATAAAGAATGGACACTTCGCGTCGGTACCTTTGATGTAACGGACCGATTTCAATTACCTTCAAGCCAGCTAGAGCGTCAGATTCTGCTTTCTCCCTAGAGTTGGCGCTGACATCACACCAGCTAGCAGTCGACACAGCGGAAATATAAACACACAATTAATACATCTAGGTACATTATGTACTCAAATAAAATAAATTGATCCATAAAATAATAAATCCTTCATTAACTGTAATGTCTAGACTCTAGAGTTCCTTTATAATGAGAGTTCAGACGTTGACTCCAAAAACAATTAAAATATGTAATGATTTGATAGCGCTGAAAATGGAAAAACAAAACTCTTACGAGAAGTAAAACCATATACCTATATTATATTATATACAAATATTAAACGAATTCGATACTTAATTTTATAATGTATTATATTATTTTATAATATAATTTATGATATCTGAAATATAAAATATTATTATTACAAGTAGTTTGTCACTGAGAAATCGGGAAAAGCTGTTAACTTGAATTTATTTGAAGCAAAGCGTTACTGGATTATGCAATAAGGTAGGCGATGTTTGGATCCTGTGCCTTAATTCTATTCTCAATTATTATCTTAGCGTATGCTCGATTACACTACCTCTAGCGCTTGAAAGTTAGCCGCTGGCGCACAGAGAAACAAAACACAGGAAAATTGCTCAGTGTCCATTCTTTATAATCCCTATTCGCTGTTATCACCTTCATCCCATTCAGACGCTAAATAACCAAATATGTTGATAAAGCGTCGTAAAATAACCTAAAAAATAAAAAATATAAAAACATGAAATTATAAAAACAATGTGCATTTCAATATCACTTAGCAGAATTATACAAAAGAGTGTGTTTGTTTCAGGTCTCCAGAAACGTCGGATTGGTCTGCGGCAACAAATTCACGCTGGAATAACGAATTCGCGTCTCAGCATCACTCATAAAACGTAAGATATAGCTTTTGGCTGCTTGATGCGATTGAGTTTAATATGAAGAAGGTAAAATACAAAATTGTCACCTCCAAATGAACAGAAATCCCTCGCACATTTCTTACCCGAAACCTACCTTAACACAGAGAAAATAAACATGTTTCTATTTTTAATGTTTAAATTTTTTCACTTTAAAAACGAATAGTTTCACTTCAACATGCATTTTATTTCGACTTTCTGAAATTGTGTTACAAAGTGTGTTTAATTCATTTGTTAATAAGTCAAAATATTTTGACTTTTTTTCATGTTATTACCATAGTCTAGTATATACAGTCAAGAAGCTTGAGTTGTTGAGGGTACTAGGAACAATAAACTGTGCCGGTACTATTTCGCATTGTCTGTAATGAGGCGATAGTAGCAATCCTAGTGGTTAGCAACTTTACTATCTATGGATTAGATATGAACAACGATCGAGAAAGCAAGACTAACAGCGCCCCCAAAGCCGTAAACCCGCACGACAATGTTGTATTACGTCTTGTCCTTGACGTAAAGACTGGTTGTGAGTCTTCCGAGACTCGATATTGATCATCTCCCGAAGTCCCGAAGTCAGCAGTTGTTTATACCTGACTAAACTTGTATCTATTTTGGCAACTTTTGTATATTTATAAACAATCACAAGTAGTCTATTTGAAACATCTCTACCTTTCAGTGTATAATAATCCATTTTGAATCTTGCGTACACTACTTTTAACACTTGAATATAATTAATTGATTAACTAGTGGACTTACTAGTGTTAATTATGTAAGCTTACAGCTGTTTCAGTGCTTCACGCACCATCCTCAGAGCACACAGATCAATTTCAGTACACACGCACTATTTGACTCCATTCTTCAACACCTTTCAACAATCAAACACACTCAAATAACAGGCAGAGAAGTTCGAGATGACGCCGTGATCTAGTAGGCTCTGAGGATGGTGCGGTAAGCACTGAAACAGCTGTAAGCCGGACAAATCTTACATAATTAACACTAGTAAGTCCACTAGTTAATCAATTAATTATAATAATCCGTTCCCCAGTCTTTATTTAATTACTAGGCCCTTATTAAAAGGCTAGGAATTTTCTTTTCATATGTTTAAGATCAAGTGTGCAATCTCAAGTAAAAAGATATTAATGTAATGTTTTATGTTTCTTAGAAATGCAAATTTATTTGAGAATTTTTTTTTTTTATTATTTATATAACCATAGGTAATATATAATAGAACCAGAACATTTTGATAACTAAGATACTGCTCTGTTTTGTCTTTTTGTCTTATTTAAATTTATTTATTTCAATGATGTATGTTATTCAAAGTTACGAAATCTTTCCACGCCGACCAAATGCAATTTCGAGAATGATGAGCGAGACTCGAAGCGCACGAGAATGACGAGACGAGACTCGAAAGACAAATGCAGCGAACACAGCGAGAGAGAGCTGCAGTTAGTTTTGTTCATCTCTACTATGGATGCATAGTCCCTACGTATTGAGCTTCGTGATTGTACTGTATATACTAGATTGTGTTATTACCGTGCAACCAAACGTTCACCAGTATCGATGAAATAATGGACTAGATATCTTACGTCATTCTTGACAATCGCAGAGCACATGTAACATCAGACCTGCTAACCTACGAGAGTTGAAATGAGGGAGATAGGAATTTAGTGGGACATATACCTTTTTTAATAATAATAATAATAATAATAATAATAATAATAATAATAATCATAATAGAAATGGGACGAAAACCTAACATTGAACACAAAAGTTATGCCATGATCTCTAAATTCCACAGATTATCGTCTCAATGCTGGAGAGCGTCGAGAGCTAATTGCAGATGACTCGCGCATTGTGTATAAAGTTGACAGTCTGTAATTTAACTACAAACTGATTACAACAAACCTATAGCAGCGATCTACTTCCGATACGACTCGTGTTCGCAAGGTTTATTAACCACCATCCAACAAAGCTTCAGAAACAACACAAACTTTGTGCCAACATAAACACGTATCACAATAATGCTAATCATTTTTGTGTTCTTAACTGTCTCGCTTATTCATTCTTCGAAATAATACACACAAAAATTTATTGTTGTAATGTTAAATTCGAATATTAAAATCTAAGAATATAAATTGGCATATTAAGCGTAACTACCATGTGGTGACGTCACAAACATGAAGACTAATGTAATATTATTCTCTGCTACTCCAGCAAGCACCACACACTAATGGAAACAACTCGGCAAAATAGGGTTTTGAATGGATAAATAAAAAAAAAGAAAAGATGTTAAAGTATTAGTATTTTAATATTAACCATTTTCTACTTTCAGAAAAAAAATATTAATAAAGTACATTTTTTCTTGTTTATGTAACATTTTCGCCAATTCCAACAGTCTCGACCATTATACCTTTGTTATCGATATCTCTATATAAATTATTCATTTGTTAATAATTTCGTAAATAAAATTGACTGTTAAGCTTCGTCGAAAGGCAGCCTTGAATTTCGAGGAAGAAAATATACTACTATTACAGTCTAGTAACTTATATACAGTCGCGAAGCTTGAGTTGTGAGGGTGCTAGGAACAATAGACTGTGCCGATACTATTTTGCATTGTCTGTAATGAGGCGATATTAGCGATCCTAGTGGTTAGCAACTATCTATGGATGCATATCTACTACGTTTTGAGCTTCGTGACTGTATATACTAGACTGTGCTACTATGTTAATACAATTGAAGGGTACACGGGAATAACGATCAAGGTCCATTTTAGAAAGTTTCGAGAAAAACGAATTTTAAAGTTTAAGCACTTAATACTTAGTTATGTGTGTATTTAATAGAAATTGACGTAGTGGAATGTCAAGAATGATGATTTCTTATTACTAGCTAGACCACATGATAGTACTTTTTTTCCACTATAAGATAGCATTATTAACTCAATTTCGATTTTTGATGGACCTTGATCGTTTTTCCCGTGTACCCTTCAATTATGAAAATATCCTATAGGGACATATCAAAATTTGTATAGGTCCCAAATTCATACAAAAACGGAAGTGGTAACACACGGACTAATAACGAACATGTGTCATTGTGAAGTGCTACAAGACACCGAATGTATATAAATTAATCAAACAAAAAACAGTAGCAGAATACGTATAAAATTACGAAAATAGCCTATGTTGTAAAGTACAAGCAAGACATCAAATTTATATTAAATTAATATAAAACATGTATAAACAGACTATTAACAGAATTCCAGACTCCAATAAAATTACAAAAAATATACCATTGCAAGACCTTTCATATAACGGGATATTAACGCAATATATTTGTGTAAATTAAAACAAATGATCAATAAAATGAAAAATAGTTTCTGTATCAAACAATATAGGTGACTCAAAATATACTGGTAAATTATTTGAGTTAACATTCATGCAATAAATAATAATAATAATAATAATAATAATAATAATAATATCACTTCATAACATGATTTTCGGTGAATATTACTACGTCATACTACTTTTGACCAAAAAAACAGTACGAAAAGACGTGTTTCAACCAATCATGGCTGTTTATCGCACAATTTATCACTTCTCTAGCATATGTTTGCTTTTATCACTTCCCTAGCATTTGCTACCTTTTTGCCAACATTTCAAACTGCAAATTCTTTACGGTACTATAAAATATGCTTTGCGATCGACATTTGTTTCCCGCATAGTCAACTGAAAATGGCGGCTCCGTACAAACGTTCTGATGAAGCTAACATTAGTGAAATAGAATTTTAGTATGACAATTAATACCTATTTTATTGTATTAGAGTACTTTATTTCTTTTAATCTTTATATACTTTCTTATGTTTGTATCACACCTACACTGTGTTTACTGTGGTACAAGTCAACATTCTGCAAACACAGTGTAGGTGTGCGATCAGCTGAAAAGAGAATGACTGACGCGCAGACAGGGTTGCCAGATCAGTGAAGTTAGAATACCATACCAACCTTGAATTGAATGGGATTCTTTTATTATTGTAGGATATCGCTTAATTTTTGTAAAGTCAGACAAACGATTCTGACGTCACAACATGGCCGACGTAAACCAACACGTCGAGTATATAAAACTCACTGAGATATCACCTCAACTAACCCACCAACCTTCTCACATACGTCGACCTCATGTCACTGAGATATCACCTCAAGTAACCCACTAACCTTCCCACATAAGTTGACCTCATGTCACTGAGATATCACCTCAACTAACCCACTAATCTCTCACATTCGTTTCTCACGTATTCGTTCGATGAAGAAAAAGTGGACCACATGTCACTGAGATATCACCTCAACTAACCCACTAATCTTCTCACATACGTCGACCTCATGTCACTGAGATATCACCTCAACTAACCCACTAACCTTCTCATCATTAAGTTGACCTCATGTCACTGAGATATCACCTCAATTCTAACCCACTAACCTTCTTATCATAAGTTGACCTCATGTCACTGAGATATCACCTCAACTAACCCATTAACTCTTCTCACATAAGTTGACCTAAATGTCACTGAGATATCACCTCAACTAACCCACTAACCTTCTCACATATGTTGACCTCATGTCACTGAGATATCACCTCAACTAACCCACTAACCTTCTCACATAAGTTGACCTCATGTCACTGAGATATCACCTCAACTAACCCACTAACCTTCTCACATAAGTTGACCTCATGTCACTGAGATATCACCTCAACTAACCCACTAACCTTCTCACATAAGTTGACCTCATGCCACTGAGATATCACCTCAACTAACCCACTAACCTTCTCACATAAGTTGACCTCATGTCACTGAGATATCACCTCAACTAACCCACTAACCTTCTCACATAAGTTGACCTCATGTCACTGAGATATCACCTCAACTAACCCACTAACCTTCTCACATAAGTTGACCTCATGTCACTGAGATATCACCTCAACTAACCCACTAACCTTCTCACATAAGTTGACCTCATGTCACTGAGATATCACCTCAACTAACCCACTAACCTTCTCACATAAGTTGACCTCATGTCACTGAGATATCACCTCAACTAACCCATTAACCTTCTCACATAAGTTGACCTCATGTCACTGAGATATCACCTCAACTAACCCACTAACCTTCTCACATAAGTTGACCTCATGTCACTGAGATATCACCTCAACTAACCCACTAACCTTCTCACATAAGTTGACCTCATGTCACTGAGATATCACCTCAACTAACCCACTAACCTTCTCACATAAGTTGACCTCATGTCACTGAGATATCACCTCAACTAACCCACTAACCTTCTCACATAAGTTGACCTCATGTCACTGAGATATCACCTCAACTAACCCACTAACCTTCTCACATAAGTTGACCTCATGTCACTGAGATATCACCTCAACTAACCCACTAACCTTCTCACATAAGTTGACCTCATGTCACTGAGATATCACCTCAACTAACCCACTAACATTCTCACATACGTCGACCACATGACATCACCCCATTCTCCAATCTAGCCAACATAAATATTCTCATAAACACACTACCGATATCCTATAGTCATATAGCCCAAACTTTTTTTAATTAATCCTATGGGGAAAAGAAAATTTTGTCTGTACGGAGCCACACGACATATGGGTGCCTAAGTTTTGTACGCAGAGATCTGTACAGATCTTAGATCATCTCTTGCTGTTCCTAATGTATTTTGATGTTCATAAACAAAAATTGTCCACCTCTGCAGCACTGGAATCCAGAATTATATAAAACAATGGTTGAAAAACAAGAAGTGCTGCAAATACTCCAAGATTCATTGAGACAAGTGTGCATCTACGGTGGGGCGACGTGGTGTATTCTTTAAATCAAGCTTCTTGTACAATTAAAATGTAACGCAAAACAATTTCTTTATTTCTTCTTTGATATTAAAAAATCATTAAATAACAGTCGGAGAGATAGAGGAGAGTAAAACGTATTTCAAGGGAGAAAACAAGGAGTAGGACGTATGGCCAAGAGAAAAATTACCATGACAGCACTGGCCTTACGCGCATTCGTGTAAAATAAAAATATATAACACTATTCGGTCGTACAGAAAGACGGGTTTTCTATAGCACGCGACACTGAAACATGATTAAAGGTTCTAATTCGCAAATCCGCCACTTGCTGAGATAACTTGGTTTGTTACTGCATCTGCATGTTCCCCTCTCCCCATTTCCCTCCCCTGCTACCCCTAATGCTCCCACCCATGCCATAGCCAATTTACTATACTCAGTTAACGAATTTTGCATTTCATTAACATTTCCAGTAACAATCTACATAATGCATACCATTGGGATAGACTAGCTATGTTATATTATATTTTATTTACAGTAAATTAGAAGTTTTTATCTACGAAATCTTGTTCAGCAGTGATATTGGTCAAACACCGCAGACTTCGTTAAGCTGTGTCTTGTTTACCTGTTGTATCTAGCACAAAGATAACAAAAATGCAGGCAAAACAAAACAGAGGCTGGAATCAACAAGTTAAGCTCTACATTAATATAGTATGAATCAGTACATTACCTATTGTGGACACTGTTTCCGGTTACAGTTAAGTTCTGAGATGAAGTTCGTTTCCATGGTTACGTTCCTGTTACACACAGAATGGTGGGGGTTAACTCCTTCGCCGATATTACGCAATATACCCCGAAGTATTAAGCCAATGTCAGTAATATTTACATAAACCACACATAGTCACTGTCTATTACACTACCGATATAGTATCTAGTCACGTCTGCATAAAGTTTAAAATGATTATATTAATTATATACAAAATATATTTCACTACACTGCACTGTACTTTTTTCTACGATTCCTTTGGTAGTATAAGAATGTTCTTGAAGTAAAAAAATCTGTTTCTTTCGCCCCCACCGTTTATTAATGTACAATTCGCGGTTAGATTATTAATCTCCAGTCTTTTGACAACACTCACAGACCATCCCACGCGGATCACTACATCTCTACTAACAAACAATCGAACGTTATTGGCAGTTACACATGCTGAAGAAGTCATGTGATTTATAATCTAATTTTATTGGACACTGAGTTAAAGATAGTGGAGATATGTAGCAGGAAACCAGTTTCGTCGTCTGCTGCTGCTGTCATTTGTTAGTTAATACAAGCTATAGAATAGAATTTTTTATAAGTAATCACTAAATATTATAAAGCAGTTTAGCAATATGAAAAATGTCACAGCATATAATGTGAACAAATATTAAATTATAAAGCTACAAATCTTCAGCAAAACAATACAGAAGGCCGTGAGTTTCTGTGTTTTGTTCCAGACAGCAAAAATGTAACCCCTTGAGCAGAGACTATTTAACCACAGTCTACTATATAGTCACGAAGCTTGAGTTTTGAGGGTGCTGGAAACAATAGACTGTGACGGTACTATTTTGCATTGCCTGTAATGTGGCGATATTAGCGATCCTAGTGGTAAGCAACTAATGTTTGCATATTTACTACGTATTGAGCTTTGCGACTGTACATACTAGACTGTGATATAACTCCATTTTATCATCTTATGTTGTCCATTGCTGTGACCAGGGTTGTTCGCTTAAATTACATTATAGGCCCTACACATTTTACTTAATTACACATAATTCGTCTCGTAGAGAAATTAATTTTTACACGAATCTCTATGTGACGTAATAAATTATTTTTATGGAAGTAAATTACTAAAATGCCATCACAATACAATCGGCAAGCATTTATTTTAAATTGTTCATTTATAATCACAGAAATCAAAATAATATGAGCGGCGAAATGTAACATACATACAAGGTGTTAAGAAAAAAGTGTCTAATATTTTGAGACGTCATAGTATTCATAAAAAGAAGGAAAAAGTCATATCATAAAATTAATATCTTTGAAGAAACAAGATTATGAAATTGGTATTGCAACAACAGAATCGGTAGGCCTAGACGTATACCTTCTAATTTGAGCTTTTTGCTCTCCCATTTATTAATAGGTTTATGATTATCTAGTGAGATGATGGTGATAATTTCAGCAAAATGAGTCCAGGATCCAGCGCCTTAAGGAGTAGGTTATTTTACGACGCTTTATCAACATCTTAGGTTATGTAGCGTCTGAATGAGATGGTGATAATGCCGGTGAAATGAGTCTGGGGTCCAGCACCGAAAGTTACCCAGCATTTGCTCATATTGGGTTGAGGGAAAACACCGGAAAAACCCTCAACCAGGTAACTTGCCCCGACCGGGACTCGAACCCGGGCCATCTGGTTTCGCGGCCAGACGCGCTAACCGTTACCCCACAGGTGTGGACAGTGGTTGTCAGCCCACTTTGAGGTCTGTGGATATAGAGGGAAAAATTGGAACGGTGTCGGTTAGAGTTCCCGGGTAGCTCAGTGGTAGAGCGTTGGTACGTTAAACCAAAGGTCCCGGGTTCGATACCCGGCTCCGGAACAATTTTTCCCTCGAAATTATTCAGAATATATTTATGTCATCTGTATTATAAAGTGGCCATTACTTGAATGATGGTCACAATATACAGTATACATTTACGCTATAGTGAGAGTTCATGCCCTTTTAACTTGGCAATTTCTTCCGTTTCAGAAATTGAGGGAGGTGTGTGGAGTCTGTGTCCTGGATGTTTTCCATCTATCTAACAGCTCAGACAACTAAACCTGCTTCTATAATTTTCTTCCTTCATTGGTGTGGACTTCGTTTGTATCAACCCCAAATACTCCGAGTGACGCCACTACTTCAGGTTCAATCAAAGAAGAATGGCATTCAACATAATGTAAAATTACTACGCATCATTCCTATCAAATGTATTATAGATTATATATAAAAATTTAAAAATTAAAATTAGTTATATTTTAATAACTTAAATTTATATACCTTGGATTATGGTAAACCAGAGGGACAAAAACAATAAAAATAGTGGATGTGGTATTTTGCTAGTTAAGTAATTTGTGACTTCTTTTCTAAAACTGTCTTCAATTTATTTTGTGTTCTGAGTTACAATCTATCAACTTCTTGTAGAATGTGCAGGTTGAATATGTTCGCTTTTTTGGAGAATACGGCTGCAGGCTCAGCCCCTTATTGTGAATATATTGTTATATATTTTAAATTAAGTATTAGTTTATTATTAAAAAATAAACTGCTTTAGTGGGATAAATTAAAACATTAAAATCTTTTCAATCCTCTTAACAAGCATATACCAGATCCCTCTATCCTAAAACTAATCCTAAACTTAAAAATAGAGACCACAAAAGACACTACCATATTAACAGTCACACATATTCGTTTCTTAAGAAGTTAAAAGAGGTATTATTATTGTTTCTGATAGCTATCTTGTTCGTATGAAACAGGAAGCCATTTTGTTTAAGTGTACAAGATGGCTTTCTATGCCATACTATCTATATTGACGATCAGTTATTAAAAGGAAAAACCTGGGAGGGTGTTCTTAATTATTAAATAGTAATATTACAAAATGAGAAAATGAAAATGAGGTAAAAGTTGAAATTTGAATAAAATCAACACAAATTGTAGAACTTTGGAAGAAAGTTAGAGTCAATATGGTATTCTATTTCCAAAGATACAAATTATCTATGATGTGATGAAAATGGTCCGACATTTTTTTTCAACTACAAAAAGGGATGATATAATTATGTATATGGGGACATTACAATAGAATCAATATAGAAATGCAGCCTTCCATCATTGTCTTAAAGCAGTTATAGTCCACACAGCATAGAGATTTTGGAATTATTTAGCTGAAATACACTAGAGCAAGAATAATAAATCGATAGGCTGCATTGCAACCTGAACTAAAAGGCAGGTGGACTTATATTTAAAACCTATGGTATGTGAAATAATTAGTATCAAATGGATAAAATAATGGTTTCTACAGAAAAAAGCACTATTACATTACAAGAGGTAACTATTAATTGAAGGAAAATTAGTGTACTGTTACAAAAAATATCGCATAAAATAATCATTTCTCCATCCATCCATTCATTCATTCTTCTTCTATCCATTCATAGAACGGTAATGCCTTACGAAACAGATTTTTTTCTCTCGCTGTTATTTATACTCGCCTTAACATCTTTGGTCACATTGTGAGTTAATCTTTGTTTGAAATCCGAAGGCCTGTGTACTAAAAACAGATTATTATTTTCTCAACACATGTAAACTCCTGATTACTGTGATGAACATCCTGCTTTGCAACGTATATTTTGTACAAAATGTCGAGCAGATATATATAGAATAATTCTGTGCTGAACTGGAATATGTTCAGTATACAAATCCCATCGGTTGGCAATATAAAGCGGTAATCAATTGAGAAGAACATTAAAAATCAGATTTTCAATCACATATGAATAATTAACATTCAGAATCATTAAATTCTGATCTCTTATTTCTCACTTAACCTCTAATTACTTCAATAAGCACTGATGTCAAAATGTGAAAACAAGGAAAAGATATTATTTAGAAACAAAAATAAAGAAAAAGTACCAGTAACATAACATTCAGTTTAACTATTTTTAAATATTTTATGACTGAGCTAGAATGGACAGGGAGAAACGAATTACGGTACTAGTTGAATAGCATAGGAAATACTTATTTTAAGGCATATAGTAACTTTAAACTTACACCTTTAGAAATGAAAGTTATTACAAATATTTAAAGCTGCTTAGCTGTCACAAGAGATCATATCATGTTGTGAATGCAACCATAAAATGCATGACTGATCATTTAAAGTCTTCCCTACATTATAATATGACTGTCAGTAGGCAGAAGTTTGTGTAAGTACTAATAGACTAGGTGTAGCTCTTTTGAATGTTGATCTACTTATTGTTTGGCTATCTCTGTCTTTGCATGAAACTATGGAACCCTAGTACACATAATTAGAAACTGTTTTTTTGTTCTCCCTGCTCATTCTAAGCCACATAGACTTCCCTCACCAGGTTTTTTCTCGGCATTTATTCTTAAATTTCTTTGCTATCTTTATAAAACATCACTAATACATACTAAGATCAATTTTTTCTAATTTTAATTTTGGATCATTATTATATATGCTGTAAAATGCTTTAAATGGAATCCAATTCATCAAATACTATGGTAGTATCCTACTTTCCTAATTAAAAAACCAAGCTTTAACTTGCATACCACAATTGTAAGTAGTTTATTTAGTATGTCCATGAATGTATGGAGTGAAATGTCCCTTTTAGCACTCATATCAATGTAATGTATATGTTAAATATGTTTTAGAAACAACTTTTTAGCAAAAACATGTAGATCAGATTCTTTCAAATAAACCCCTGTGACTGTGTAAGTGGCAGACATTTGTATTCATTTCTGAAATGTTAATTTTTCACTGAACAAAAGACGACCAAATTAAAGTCAGGAAACAAACTAAGTAAGAGTTTATTGCTATTGGTAAAGACGTAAAAATTTGAATTTAATATAGGTCATAATTTAAAATTTGACATTTTTTGAAGGAAGATACATAAAAAAAATAAAATGAATTTACTTCTTTGTGTGTCGCAATTAAATTTATCAGTAGTTTAGACTATACTGTTAACACTTTTTGCGATACAATCATTAATGAAGTACGATAAGATATTTAATAAATATAGTTTATTTTGCCATAAGAAACATTATAAGGAAAGTCTACAGAGTTTTTTCTTAAATAAGGGTAACACCTAATATTTCTACGATCAGAAAAAACACAAAAGGAGCTACTAATCACAGACCATTACATTGAGCCAAAAATCAAATAAAATTTAAAAAAAAGTATATACATATTGCATTGATAAAAATTAGCAAACGACAATAAAGTTATTGATATTAAAATAATAGGAACTTCCTTCAGAATTGAAACATGATTTTATTTCTACCTCAACGCTAATGAAATACAAAAATTAGTATGAATTTCAGGTCCAACATAATTTTAGGTGATACAAAAATATGCATGTAATCATTAGATACAAAAGTAGCAGTTAGCCTTAAATAAGAAATCCTCTGTACGTTGAAATATGTAAGAATGATTACATTGGCACAAAAAATTATAATTGAATAACATAATGAAATAAATTTTACTGAGATTATTTTCTAGCGAAGAACCACACTCACCACACCTCTTAAAAAGATAGCATACTCATGACTGCGGATAAATTTGATATTTGTATTACTAACATTAGCTTTATCTGTGTCAGGAAAAGTTGAAGTAAAATGTACAAATTGATTAAATAAGTTTTCTCTATAAAGTACATTTCCCGACTCTATGCTATGAACACCATTTTATTTCATTAATAAAATATACGTTGTCATGAACAACCATAATTATACAGCTTACTTTCTCATATATGATAGTATAGAGAAAGTATTGTGATGGTGGTTGCCTTTATTGTGTCCTATACATACACCAACCCATGAACGTATCAAATTTTGAATTTGAAGATAATATACATATTAAAAAAGATAAGAGTGAGGAAAAGACATAACTACGAATTAATTCTGATGTTTTTTTATTAATTTTCCCTTATTTATAGAAGATGTAGTCAAATAATAAGCATCATCATAGGCAAAGACGGATTCAAATGCTTTAGAATCCCTCTTTCTACACTGATCTCATGTCAACATACGTAAATTTGGCCTAATTAAATGTTTAATATTAACTAAGTACCTTTCAATCATCTGTAAAAAATATAAATTTAACAGCATACAGTTTATATTAAGTCCTTAACATAAATCCTTTTGCCAAAGGTCTGATTTAATTTATAACATCTACAAATTCCAAACATCTCGTGGTTAAGCTTCAGAATGAAAAACTTCTGTGCACACGATCACAAAACAAAACAATTGAAAAATATAATTATTATTTCATATTACGAAAATATTTCTCTAATCGCTAAATTAATATCAGTGCCTTCAGCAAATTTCTTACACAAGTATGTAAATTATTTATGTGGTATGTAAAGGGAATTTGAGGAAGTTTGTACATTTTATATTTCTTCTCAAAACTCCAGTCTTCATTTTTAATTTAACGCATACGTAATTTATTAATGTAAATAACTGAAAGTCAATTTTGTTTACACTAAGATTAAAATCGTTTCTCCTGCTTCCACCATTCCACTACTTCAATATACCTCCATTTCATGACAAAATAACCTCATGTGAGAACTGTATGTTATCTCCTAATTTATATATTATTTCATATGATCAATATTTATAGTACTTAAAATTAGATTAAGTTATAATATTATTGTTATTAATCAGAGACTAAATCTATTTGTAACATAAGATAACTGAAGTTTAGATTTCTATTTCTTTACTGTAGAGTTATTACATATTTTAATTTCTATTGTATAAAGTCATCTTTATTTCAAATAAATATCAAATATATTAATTTACAAGCAGTTAAACAAGCATCTGTGGTTTTCATGTCATTTATTTTTACTAGATTAGGTACCAAGTTTCTCTCTTTAGCATCCTTCACGATCCTTTATATTACTTTATTTTCATCCAACCATGAACTTCGTGGTGGCACTTCATCTTCCTTTCAAGTGACAAAACAACTTCCTTGGATACCAGGGTTGTCACCCATCCAGCTTTCGGCAGGAAGGTAAACGGGCAAACACACTTTTATCCTGAGGGAGCAACATATGGAGCAGGGCAGTTTGAACAAGTAAGATACATGAAAATAATAAGGTGCTTAGGGAAATATTTGGGGCTAAGAGGGATGAAGTTACAGGAGAATGAAGAAAGTTACACAACACAGAACTGCACGCATTGTATTCTTCACCTGACATAATTAGGAACATTAAATCCAGACATCTGAGATTGATAGGGCATGTAGCACATATGGGCGAATCCAGAAATGTATATAGAGTGTTAGTTGGGAGGTCGGAGGGAAAAAGACTTTGGGGAGGCTGAGACGTAGATGGGAGGATAATATTAAAATGGATTTGAGAGAAGTGGAATATGACAGATATGATGGTAGAGATTGGATTAATCTTACTCAGGATAGGGACTGATGGCGGGCTTATGTGAGGGCGGCAATGAACCTCCGGATTCTCTAAAAGCCATTTTTGTGACAGACACGACAAATGACTCTCTACAAAAATATAAAGATTTATTTCTACTTCAACATAACATTAGCAGACTTTTAAACTATATCAGATACAAAGTGCATGTACACAACACTTTCATGTAAGAAGCAAGTATCAATCTCTATTTATTACAGATATCTAAACAAGTAATTTGTGACAGACACAACAGAAAAAGGAACACAAATTAAAGGAAGTCCGACAATGTACTATATCTTCCAATATTAGCAACTTCTTTTGTTAGTACTATAATCATAGAAAGGTAGAATATCCTTCCTTAATATGTTACAGATAGTTTTTCATTTGAAACATTTATGAAGTATATATTAAGCCCTATTCTCTTGACAGACACGACATACAAACTGTGACAGACACTACATATTCCAAATATGATTTACAAAATTACATGCATTTGCAAATTAAAGAACATCATTATCAAACTAGATATGTTGAAAATTTAGTTTAAGCCTATTATCAAATTGTGGCTCTGGTAGAATTTTTATAACCTGGCCTTTGTCAATATCAGCCTCATCACCAATAGCAGGTGAAAAGAATTTCTTGGACTTCCTCTCATGCCGAAGGAATTTTACATGAAGTGTATCATCCTTGTCATATGTCTTCACTTCCAAACATCTTCAGTTCATTTGCCAGCATATGATTTATGCAAAAATACGGCCAATTATCTTTGATTTCATAAAATATAGACATTAAAGTCTCTGGTATAGCATTCAAGAATTGTCTAGAACCACTTTGAGAAAATGGCAATTTGGTTGACATAATTATGGAATTACCCATAAGTAAGATACATGAAAATCTTTATTTCCTTATTTCTCAAAAGTTTTTTTTTTTTTTGCATCATGTAAAAAGTTCCAGGTGTTGTACTTTTAATCTTATTGAAACAATATTTTGCAAGCAAGTTAAGAAATTATGAGGAACAAGAATAGGCATTGTGTTTTGATGCAATGGTTAAACAAGTGCACATTTCAGATGTTTAATTTTATATTACTATTATTTTCATTTGATTATGAAAAATCAGACAAGAAAAAAATTCTACATGCTAAACTAATCAAGATACATAAAAAATTGACACAAAATTTGAAATCTGTATCCATGGGGAATGTCTTCACGAAAAAAAAAATCAAAAGATGGGTATGTAGTGAAACAAAAAAACAGTTCAGGAGGAAGTCAATAGTCTCGAGAGACATTTTTTTCATTGGTTATCAAGGAAATGGTTAGAGAAAGCATAAACATAGATGAGAAATATTTTCTAACATTCAGACACAATTCCAATTACAATCTATATCTGTATCTTTTAGGGTTAATATTGTATATAAGAAGAATATGTATCACATCTTGGACATGTTTTAAAAATTATACTTCTTACACAGTTAATGAGAAGTGGAAGAGAGAGTAATTAGTAGTGAAATTAAGGGCTCTGGATAATTAATGTTGTGGGTTGGGAGTAGCATCAGAAGTAATATAACTGTAGGACTAGTCTTAGATATAAGTATACTGAAAGATGCAATAAAAGAGAGAATTAGGGAGTAGGAGCAAAGAGAAAGGAATAAGTACATAAATAAATAGAGAAGAGAATAGCAGAGAAATAATAAGTGATGTAAGTGTTGTTCAGTAGCGGCTGGTGGTAAAAATAATGAGTGTGCTACAATCTCTATATCGGCCTACTGTAGAGGCCTACACTTATGTATTTATCTTAATTTGGAGTCTCGCCTAGTGATGAAATAGAAGTCCATACGACGTTCTTTCGTACTGCAGAACTTGTTATTTGGTGTTAAACCCTCCATCTTGGACATCATACACTTTTCTATTGACGTATTGCAAGAGCAGTGAGACGATCCTGGGACATAGTGTTCCTTAAAAACGTTTTTATGCGTTTCAAGGAAGAAAAACATATTTCTGGCTCAGCAGTGGTCATTGGTGTTGTAACCAAAATATTTAACAACTTCGATACTTCACAGAATGGATCCTGTAAATTGTTGGATACTATGTATTGTGACAATTGAACAGCCATCTATATTTCGGAAGTCAGGTCTTCCGTATAGAAATCCAACTTGTATCTGAAACACTCTTTGTTCAGTATAGTATAGCTGTTGACAGCAACTTTAACTGGTAGATGGCAGCAGCAGTCGGACACTTGAATTACCAAATACATTGTAAATAGTTCCGAATTCTTCCACAAACAAGCATTCTTTCGTTACGCTTTACTTTTGCAATCTCAAGCTGTGTTGTGCTGAAGCTGACTACAGCACTTTCCCGCGTAAAAATAGCCAATCAGAGCAGTGGTTTCAGCTTCGCACATGCGCATAACTGTCTACATTTTTCATGTGGAGCTTTGAGTAGCACAACGAACCCCCTGAGGCACCAAAGCAGGCACGAAGACTAAACAATTTATAACGCGTCATGAACATAACCACGGGAAATTGTCAAATGACAGATCAAATACTATGGTGGAATTACAAATACATTATTTGAGCCAAAATTATCATTGTGCTATTTAGCACTTAGCACATAAGGACGGGTCGCCCCTTTTACCTATTTGTTTGTTAAATAGAGAAAATGGAAATGTAGACAAATAATGTAGGAGAAAATAGCTGGGAACGAATGACAAAGAGTACAGGTAGCTGGATTTTTGAGAATAGAGAATAAAAAAATAAATAATGCAAATAATGAAGGAAAAGAATATACAATATTCAATAGGAAAGTGAGAAAGGGAAAGGAGAGAGTCTAGGTATAAGAGAGAATAGATAGCAATTCAGTTCAAACAGAAGAATAGGAAGTAAACAGGAAACACTTGGTAATTAAATATATTAACACAAAAGGATAGTATGTGATTAAAGTGATGGTGGATATTTTATATATATATATATATATATATATATATATATATAATATCTATGGTGTTGATCAGAACATAACTCCAAAATCACCTATATAAAACCTATATAAAAACAGTTTTCTTTTTCGTTTGATACAGCCATGACATCTCCATCTATTCTTATGTTATTTTCATTCATATTTTTATGTAAACTAGAATTATCATTTGTATAGGAAACGTGAAAATAAAAATGCCTGTATCTCAAAACAGTTATCATGTTTTGACCAAACACCACAGATATCATATCATATCATATCATATCATATACCATACATTGCTCTCTCAATTATTATCACTCAATAAAAGAATTGTATTCCAATGGATACCATCCCATTGTGGAATCCTGGGAAACGAGAATGCGGATGCTTTAGCAAAGAAGGGCAGCACTGCTACTTACAGACCTGTTACTAAATCTACGTATTACTCTGTGAAGAGATTTATTAAATCTACATACTTAGACTTCAACAAACAAAATTTGATAACTCAATCCCAAGGGAAAAAATGGAACTCTCTGCATCAAAATCCACAGTTAATTCCCGATTTACCACGAAAATCGTCTGTAGCTGCATTTTTTTTAATTTAGATTGGCAACAGGCCATGATTGTTTGGCCAAACACCTGCATAGAATTGAATATATCAGTCCCCTAACTGCCCATTGTGCAACTCAAACCAAGAAATGGATTCGGAACACCTCAAAATCTGTGCTTCAGTGGCTAGTCATGATAATATCTTTGAAAAATATTGGAGTGCAAGAGGTCAAATGACTTTATTGTCAAACGCCTGGCATTAGAAAACAACAACAACATATATCATATAATCATATCATATCATATCATACCATATATCATATCATATCACATATCATATCATATCATATCATATCATATCATATCATATCATATCATATTATATCATATATAGCAGAAATAAATAAAATGCTCTCTCAACTAATAACACTCAATAAAAGAATTGTATTCCAATGGATACCATCCCATTGTGGAATCCTGGAAAACGAGAATGCGGATGCTTTAGCAAAGAAGGGCAGCACTGCTACTTACAGACCTGTTACTAAATCTACGTATTACTCTGTGAAAAGATTTATTAAATCTACATACATAGACTTCAACAAACAAAATTTGATAACACAATCTCAAGGGAAAAAATGGAACTCTCTGCATCATAATCCACAGTTGATTCCCGATTTACCACGCAAATCGTCTGTAGCTGTATTTAGATTGGCAACAGGCCATGACTGTTTGGCCAAGCATCTGCATAGAATTGAATATATCAGTCTCCCAACTGTCCATTGTGCAACTCAAATCAAGAAATGGATTCAGAACATCTCAAAATCTGTGCGTCAGTGGCTAACTATGACAATATCTTTGAATAATATTGGAGTGCAAGAGGTCGAATGACTTTATTGTCAAATGCCTGGCATTAGAAAACAACATATTATATCATATCATATTATATGATACCATTTCTTACACAGTAGAACTTCAATTATAATCGTTTCTATTAACAGTCGTTTGGTATTTAAAACCATTAAATTTGATTATTACCGATATTCTACCAATCAATGGATACTGGATCATATATCAGTACATTTCTCCTGGATGACTAACATTCGCAAAATCTAGAGCACACAACTGATCACAGAAGGTAAGTTAAGAAACAAAGATGTTTTGACAGTTATTGCATGAAGCAAGATGATCCAGTTACTTTACAACAACAGTCTTTCACTTCAAAAACAAGACATAAGTATATGTAGGTGAAGATTCCAGTTTGTAAATATAATACCAATTTTTCATCAGTTTATAGCTGAGGTCTCGCTATTTGACGGCTATGTATCAGGATATAGATTTAAATTTTTCAAAACCACTTAATATTTAGCAGTTACTGTATATTCACTTACTACTATTTAGGGCCAAAGCACATGCGAAAATGCAGACATCTATCATGAAGATGATTTCATATTGTTCCTTAATGGCCTAACCTCAGTAATTTTTATCAAAAGACATAATGGCATTCTGAAATAATTCTCATTAAATCTCTCTAAACCACTAGTTTCAATATGCTTAACACATATTAAACAATTCAATCCAAAAACTTGTTTATTTATGAAGACTTACAAAAATCTAACACAACAATAACATACATAATCAAACTGCTGTAAAATCTGTCCATGAAAAACTGTACACATCCATTGTAGATCATTACTACAGTATTTATTCAGTCACTCCACCAAGAAAATAAATATCGCAGCTTACTTTCGTATTGTAATAGTATCATCACTAGCTATATGCATTTACTGTCTGTTAATAATGATGAAGTTGAAGTTTCCATGGAATATTGTATAAATTTATTTAATCTGACAGGATTAAGGCCACAAGGCCTTCTCTTTCATCCTACCAGATAGCACATATAAATACAAAAAAAGAAATACAAACACTGATGAAAATGATACAAATTAAGTTAAACCCCTTTAGAGGGTCAGCAGAGTCGAAAGTACATTATAGAGCTCTCATCGAGCTAATACAACAAAAAGAAAGAAAACAGAGATAGCAATGATGATATATTGATAACTGACAATAATAATAATAATAATAATAATAATAATAATAATAATAATAATAATAATAATAATAAATACATTACATATTAATTTTCAATTTTACAACAGCATAGTTACAATATTTATTATATGTCATGGGTTAAGGTGAAGTTGTGCAACCTGACATGTGTTCAACAAGCAATTCCACGAACTAGAATGTGATTTTTTAATTTAAATTTGAATTTTGATATTGTCCGACAGTCTCTGACGTGGTCAGGAGAGAATTCAGAGACGTGGAATAGATATGCTGAAAGATGATGAGTAGAAGGATGTTCTGTGCAGAGGAATAGAGAGAAGGTACATGTTCGGGTTTGAGGTAGTGAAAGGTAAACAAAACGAGATGCTAGGTAAGAGGGTGTGGTGGTGTGGATGATTTTAAATAGTAATAAGAGAGAGTTGAAGAATCTTCTTTCTTTAAGTGGACTCCAAGACAACAATTCTAGTGACGGTGTTACATGATCGAATTTTCTAATGTTACAAACGAAACGACTGCGGATATTGTGAACACGCTGTAGTCTGTGGGCAAGATCAGTATTTAGATTCGTGAACAGAGAATCGCAATAATCGAAGTGGAGTATCACTAAAGTTTGCATCAGGTTCTTTTTAAGGCTGAGAGGTAAAACATTGGTTAAGTGTTTGAGGGAATGAATTATGGAAAAAGTTTTCTTACATATGTAGGTCACTTGACTTTGAAAATTTAAATTTGAATCTAAATATACCCCTAAATTTTTCACTGTGTTACTATATGTAATTGTAGTATTATTTATTTTTGTATTTGATATAGTGGCTAGATCTATTATGTTTAATGCTCGTTGGTGACCCATTATTATAGCTTGTGATTTGTCTGGATTTAGTCTGAGTCCAAACTTTTGCGCCCATTGAGCTACAGATGCTAGATCTTCATTAATTCTGGTCACAGAGTTATTGATTGTACAAGTTCGGGAATGAACGTAAAGTTGTAAGTCGTCAGCGTATAGGTAGTGTTTTGAATATTTTAAGATCTTTGTTACGTCGTTTATATAAAGCGTAAAAAGTAATGGCCCAAGAACCGAACCCTGAGGGATTCCGGCCTTGATGGTACACCAATTGGAAGAATGACCACTGGCTGATATACATTGTTGGCATTCGCGAAGGTAGGAATCAAACAAAGCAACGGCACTGTTAGAAAGATTGTAGTTTTTTAGTTTGCATAAAAGGAGATCCGTGTCAACTGTGTCGAAAGCTTTGCTGAAGTCTAGTAATGTCAGTAGTGTTAATTCTCCTCTGTCGCTGGCTTCTCGAGTGTCTTCAATCACTTTTAAAAGGGCAGTAGTAGTATTATGTCCTGCACGGAAACCAGATTGGTAGTCGTCAAGTAAGCAATGCTCACTGAGGTAGTCAGTCAGTATTACTCTTCCGACATAGGTACCTATATCCTTTGATGTAATAATACTTCAAAAATATTATTGCTGTAAAATTTTTTATTTGGATTTGAGGGAGGTAGGATATGATGGTAGAGACTGGATTAATCTTGCTCAGGATAGGGACCAATGGCAGGCTTATGTGAGGGCGGCAGTGAACCTCCAGGTTTCTTAAAAGCCAGTAAGTTAAGTAAGTAAAACTTTTATTAAAATCATTAATACTGGTAATACAGTGTGATCAAAAAGTCCCTCCGCAGTTCCATTAGTTCTAGTGACCTTGTAGAAAGTTGGCACTCCCCCATTCATTCTGGTTTGACAACCTCATATCCCCAGTCCATCATATGCTTAGCGGCTACTAAAGTTGCGACGCTGTTATTCCCGGCGTGACTCCTCCTCTTTGCTTACATCTTAGGAAGCGAAAGCTCTATAAAGTCTAGGTAGGTAGTATCGTTCGCCATTTTTGTTCTTTCGTTGCCGAGCTACCAGACGAGGGATCTATTTGCCAAACCGTTAAACATTATCATGTCGTAGCTCTTATGATAATAAATCAAACGCACTGTAATTCAGCAAATAACGTCCTCATGTGCTTTCTGCAAACGCCAACGAAAGAGCCAAAATGGCGGGCGATTATATTAAGTATTTATCGAGCCTTATGAAATGCATGACATCTTCATCAGCGAATTACAAGAAGCACACGTTTAAATGTAGCCAATCTGCAACGTGATTGGTTGCCGGAATTAGAGCAACGGGACTATAGTGCTGCCACTTGAATTCTTGGTTACACAAACACTGCGGAGAGACTTCTTGATCGCAATGTAGTATACCTATTTGAGACATAAAATATTTCATTTGATACTAGTCTTGTTACGTAGATAAATAGAACTTCATGAAAAAATTACACACATCTATTGTACTCCAATACTACATATTCTGTCATTTCACTACGTATGAAGAAAATAAACATTTTCGCACTGCAATAATTAGTGACCACTGACTACTGCATTTTTTTTATACTATCTCTTAATAGTTTAGGTTCCCATGGAACCTTTCATAAATTCTTATTCTGCTGACAGATATTCCTTGTTGTAATAATACTAAAAAAAATGTTATTGCTGTAAAATTTGCCAATGAAAAAATTATATACACCCATTACACTCAAATACAGTGAAACCTGTCTAAAGCGGCCATCTGAAGTTACCTTGTAAAATGGCCGTTTTATCAGGTGGCCGCTTGATTAAGGTTGCGGTTTTTTATGAATCAGCATGAAAATACTGAATTTCATTGACTTTTTAGTACTGTGCGTGTACAATAATCATGCATATTAATGTCAGCCTCTTCCATTCTTTCAACTAGGCTTTTCAAATCTCGCTTGCGGTACCTAGTTAAATGACTGGATAATACCTTGATCAAGGGGCTGGAGATGTGATATCGTATTTGGGGGAAGAAACACCAATTTCACGGATCACATTGCGATAAAGTTTTGTTAGGGAGGGCACTGAAAAAAAAAAAAAAAAACCTTTTTCGTTAACATTGTAAATGTCTCCGAGTTCATATTCCGCAGGAATTGAAGGCAGTCTATTTTTTCCATTCTTCAATAACATTGGTTGCAATGTCTCCTCCTTCATCAGACACAGAACGAAATGCAATGTTATGCCGTTTTCTAAAGCTTACATTGAGTTCTTTGGCAATTTCAAGAGTTTTCTCTTGAATCATAGGCTCATTTACTGACAATTTCTTCTCCCTCGCACACTTGAACCATTCATAAACGAAATCATTCATATTACTAAACACAGATTCTCTCTTCCTTTTTTGGCCGCCACGCATATTTTTCTCCCATTATTTTAATATTTCATCTCTATTCTTAATTATACCGTTTATTTGTGTCCTTCCACATTTTAATATTTCTGCAATTTTTCTCGCAGATGTTCCCTTCTCACTTTCTTCAATCATTTTTCGTCTCACCTCTAAACTTAACAGCACTCTAGACTTATTATTAGACATGATTTCTCTCTCAGACTAACTGCACAGTTCCTCTGAATCAACCGAATGAAAAGGAGAAAAATTCGTAAAAGCTGGTCCAAATAGAGAAAGATAGAAAGAGGAGAAGAAAAAATAAAAATTCGAATGGTTAACTACTGACCTAAAACATTCTGTGACATTTTCCATAGAAAAAGCCCATGTTTCAATCCTTTAAAAACGAGTAAGAATTTATAGCTGTGCAGGGTCGGAGTGGAAAGTGACAAAAGAGTCATAAAACAATAACCAACTAACCCCAAGATATGGGGTTAGCTATTGTCCTCGTGACATTGCTTCCTGTCCTTAACCATCGAAAAAATAGGTCAGACAGTATTCGTGAAAAGATTTTTTGTTGTACAGTGACTGTTCTAGTCAGGTTCCAATCCAAATAGACCTGCCGCTGGCGGCGCATGAGGTGGCCGCTAAATAAAGAGAGAATTTGTATTGATCTTATGGAAAATCCAATTGGTTCCAGAGAAAATTGGCCTTTTGGCCAGGTGGCTGTTTAAATGAAGTGACCGCAGAGGCAGGTGTCACTGTACTATATATTCCGTCATTTTACTAGGTACTAAAAAAATCGTCATTTTTATACTGCAATAATGAGTAATATTAGTGGCTATTGCATTTTTTGCGCTACAAAGTTCATTTCGAAATTAATGCCGCCTATTTTTTCTGTGTTGACTGTAATGTCTGAGTCAGATGTTAGTGGAGTTGCAGTAAAGGTTGAACCTTCACATTAATGTCCTGTTAATTTGGCTGTGAGCCCTGCGGTGGCTGAAATACCATCTGTGAATTCTTGATCAATTGGTAGAATTTTATGTTTCAATGGAATTTCGTATTACTAATAATAAATTCTTACTCTTCTGAGGTAAAAATAATCCAAAAAAAATATATATTTTTTTTTATTGGGTTATTTTACGACGCTTTATCAACATCTAGGTTATTTAGCGTCTGAATGAAATTAAGGTGATAATGCCGGTGAAATGAGTCCGGGGTCCAGCACCGAAAGTTACCCAGCATTTGCTCGTATTGGGTTGAGGGAAAACCCCGGAAAAAACCTCAACCAGGTAACTTGCCCCAACCGAGATTCGAACCCGGGCCACCTGGTTTCGCAGCCAGACACGCTGACCGTTACTCCACAGGTGTGGACCTCCAAAAAATATTATTATTGCAAAATTTTTTTTCTATAAAAAAATTACACATAACCATTGTACTCCATTCAGAGGGGTGATGGGTGAAATTTTGGTCATTTTCAGTCAAAAATCGCAATTTCGTTTTCTTGTGAAAAATCAATCAGCAATTCCTTATTTATATGTTTAGCAAGTTTCAATGCTCTGTTGCGCTCGAAAGCATAAAAATTACGCAATATATAAATGACTGCACCGTTGAACTTCAATTACAAATTTTACAAGCTTTTTCTCACACTTTTTGTTTTTCAGCACATTTCGCCAGGTTGAAAGTGTAAAGGCTCATACAATTTTGAAGCTAGGAGCATGAAATTTTTACTGCATGTTCTATACACTATGGTTAACAAAGTAATGCATGGGTTTTATGATTAAATGAATACTTTTTGAAATAAAACATTAAATATTTATAGTGCCAATGGAAAATTTTTATTTTTAGGTATGAGTGATTATAAAAAATGATGTAAGAGTAATGGAACGGAGAAAAATTCTCTCCGGCGCCGGGATTTGAACCCGGGTTTTCAGCTCTACGTGCTGATGCTTTATCCACTAAGCCACACCAGATACCACCCCGGCGTCAGACAGAATCGTCTCAGATTAAGCTCCAACTCTTGGGTTCGCTCTAGTGGCCGCCCTCTGCACTACGTCATAGATGTCTATGAACGTAGGACCGAAGTCCACACATGTGCTGAGGTGCACTCGTTATGGGTTCAAATCCCGGCACCGGAGAGAATTTTTCTCCGTTCCATTACTCTTACATCATATGATGACACAGAATATCTGCATGGAAATATCAAATGTACTTCGGTACATTACAATAATGTATAGATTATAAAAAAGTTTTTTCCCTTCTGTAGTAAAGATATAGGAAAACTGATGTGTGATGTTTTTCTAGATATGCCATTGATCTTGCAAAAAAATTCAAACATTTTATAAAAAATTTCAAACATTTTATAAAAAATTGAGCAACGCATTTCTTTTTGAAATATGCAAATTTCTCTGAATATTTTTGTTAACTCAGAAACTGATTGAGTCACAAAAATGACACTTCACAACATCATTATCTATCACACCGTGGTTATGTGTATAAGAAATCAAGGAAATCACTTGAAAAATGTAGAAAATAGAAATGTCACCCATCATTCCCCTTAAGTTACCACATATTCCATCATTTCACTATGTGACAAAAAACAAACATTTTTGTACTACAATTATTAGTAATATTACTGACTATTGCATATGAAATACTGTCTGTTAATACTTGATTGAGTTTAGGTTTCCATGAAAATTTATAATAGTAATATTTCAACCAATATTACTGCTGTAAAAATTTTCCATAAAAATTGTAATATCCATCATAGGTTCTACTGCAATACTATGTGGTCAGTTACTTCACTTCACATGAAGAAAATTAATACTTCCGCATTTAATAATAAAGTAACATCACTGAATATTGCATTTGAGATACTGTCTATTAATACGTGATTGATTTATTTATTGGCAGAATTTTATACAGGATGGAAGCAATGTAACTCTGTACACTGAAGAGGGTACTAAAATGTACTAATACAAAAAAAAAAAAAACCTTTATGCGTTTTGTAATTAAGTGCATGGTTAATTAGAAAATTAGGCTGGAAGTCTGTGTAGTTTGGCAACAGTGCATCATTGGCTCACCTACTAATATATAAAGGCACTCGGTCTGAATAATGGCATTCTGTGCCTTAGTCACTGCAGTAGAGTTTCCAGATTTCTGAATGGCAGGAAATAATGTGTTCATCTTTTTATTTAATTTGCAATAAAACCATTTTATTGAAAAATTGCTTCTCTAATGATAAGAGTAGAAATCAGAATCGTATGGATAGTACTTATTGAGTAAAACAGTGTTAACATTTAGGAAAAAAAAAAATTTTCTGATAAAAGTATTCATTTGGGACTAATATGGTATTAGAATTTTTTGTTACATATATCAAAGCAGTAATATTCAAATCTGCGGAGTTATATTACTTCCACCCTGTATTAGGTTAGAATTTTCATAAATAATCTTCATTTTCAAAAGTAATAAAACTTAAAAAATTCTTGTCAACATTTGAAACTTCTTCTGGATGAAAAATATATATAAAATTACAAACCATCTACTACTGAATTTCAAATTTGACTCGCATTGGCATTCAAGAAAATTAAGAAAAATCACATTTCATACCTATGCATCTTCTGAAATCTGGGGTGATTTACAAATAAATGAAGAGCACCATTCAAAAAATCATGAATAAGTTGAATACACTTGTTATAGATGAAGGCTAAATCAATAAGTTCCATTCTCATTACCACACGTCCAATTAACATCAATTGAACCACCAACCAGCAGCATGTAGAAATTTAAAAATTTCCTGAAAAAATTGTTCGGAAGTTTCCTCTGTGTTAATAAGTTTATGGTACCATTATATTTGAGATTTGTTAGTCAATAGTATATTATACATCAATTCGAAAAGCGAAACTTCAAACAAATCCAATATTTCCAGATGAACACAGCTTCATTCAGAATATAGGATGAATCCACGAGTTAAACTAAAGTTCTTTACATTGTGGTACATACAATACTTTTTTTTAGTAAAAGCTCTCTAAATTATATTACACGAGAAATTTAAAGTTGAATAAATTAATTTAAAAATAGAAGAAAATGTCATATTGAGTCAATTCTTTAATTAAAATTTTACTACACGATTGTTATAGCGGCCTTAGGTTTTTATAGCATGTTCAGAGAGGATAAAAGAACTTTCCAAATGATACTGAAGTCCCATTCAGAGATTGTTCCAACGTATTAAGAATTTTTGAATAGTAATTGGTTCTTGATTAAGAGCAGTGAACTGGGAATAAAGAACTGCTGACCATCTATGGTTTAATCTGCAGTTCTGGTTAAAATTTGTAATGTTGAGATGGTGAAATAAAAAAAAACAGTCTGTCATGAGTGATTTGGGAAGTGATAGTCATATATTTTATGACCAATTAAGTTCAGAAGATGAATACAATTTTAATATGAGAAGAAACTCCGAAGGCTGTGAAAGAACAGTTCAAGAAACGTTCCAACAATGTAAAATCCCGAACTAGTTCTGAGACTGTACATAAGTGGTGATCGTAATTTCAAAAGCTTCAGTGAGATTAGTTTGATACAAAGTATTCATTTGCTGGAACTAAACCTATTCAATTTTTCGGACTGATGTATCTGAAAAGCAAAATTTTTGCAAGCATGTTCTAAAATACATTAATTAGATTAGAATTGTCTAAATGACATGGAATTTGAAAAGTAATAAAACTTAAAAACATTAGTCATTTCTACAAGCTTCACTTTTCTGATGAAAAACTTATACGCATTCAAGCAATGTATCTACTCTGAATAAACACATGCAATTGTGCATGATTTTTTTCTACCAAAAATGAGAGTGCATGTGGCAATTGAAAGCTACCCATCACTGGTGTTATTTCGTTCAACAACAGCATGTAGTGAGCAGCTGATTGTTCTAGGTGGCCGTGAATAAACTGAAAATTCTTTTGTTTGATGATAGTGGACCTTTTATGCAGAAAATGGCAGCAAGTACGATTAGTTTTATTAAATGAGGGTTGGAAAGCAATGGTGGATCATTAACCAGGTCAGGGTTTGGACTTTTCCATTGCTGGTTGTCACAATCAAAAAATTAAGACAAATCATTTCAGATAGGGTGGTTCTCCCTTCATCTTCAGAATAGAGAATTTAAAAAAATTTCCTTAAAAATGTTACAACAACTTTTTGTCTGACTGATCTAAATTTATTCCTAGTTTAGTTAAATTCTAATTAAGAAAAACCTGAAAAGTCATTGAGTATTGTTTCACTAGTTTAAACGGAATAAAAAGATGGAAAGTGGCTAAAACTTGATGCAGACACAAATCAGAATCGGATTTAAAAATGAGACACAGTCCATTCATGAATACCTCGATGAATCCAATAAAGTTCTTTAAAAAGGAAAAAAAAATACTTTTTTAGTAAAACAAAGGACATGATAAAAAATTAAAAGAAAATGCCACCTAGCATTCTTTTGTTTAAAAGCAGACATTACTACTAACTACTAAGCTGCAACACTAGGTTGCGTTGTCTAATGGTGAGATGACCCCAGATGGTCTACATAATGTTGGTGACAGCATTCTTTTGTATTGAATATTTCTGATGTCTTGTTCAACAATTTTGGGTAACCAAATATCCAGAAGAATTCAGAATCGTTGACAAATGGCACTGTCCGAAAAACTCATAACTGAACGCAACCTAGTGTTGCAAGCTTAGAATTCATTTGGAATCAAATGTTCTCGATTAAGAGTGGAACTGATAGTTTTTATCTGTCCTTTGTTACTGGTTTTTTAGAAGTTTTTTTTTTTACCTTCTTTTAAACTATCAGGTAAATAAACTTGTTCAAACAGTCTGTCTTTTGAGTGTCTTTCATCAAATTTTTAATCATTCATATTTTTTATTCCGTTTAAGAAAGTGCCAACAATTGTGTGAGAATGACTTAAAGCTGTGAAAGGTTTTTCTTAATTAAAAAAAAGGAATCAATCGATCAGTCATATTACAGAATAGCAATGCGTAACTATCCCAACAGTAGGTTTTTTCCTGTTCTCCTTCCTTCAACAGCAGCTGAAGAGAAGGGAGAAGACCCTTCGAAATGTTGTTCTTTTTTTGATTGATAACCAGCTATGGAAAAGCAAAACTAAACATTAGTTTTATTAAAGATTACCGAAAATACGAGTGTCTATGGAGTATTTGATCACAATTTTGAGAATCAAGTAGGCCTAAGTACCGGATTGATATTTAATATTCATTAATTAATATACACAGTAGGGAAGATGACGTTCAACACGGAGCGCAGTGTAGTCACAATCAGCAATCATCTTAACTGAATGTTCGTTTTCAACTTCATTCTTTCAATATTCTCCCCAGATTAAACGCATGGAAAATTAAACTGTGTAGATGCACCTTTTCTTTTCTAACATAATAATAACTGCAATAAAATAATCTAGATTTCATTCATTACTAAGCATATTTTTTTACAAATCAGCACTATAAAATTCAGTTGAGTTTTATCCTGCAGCGTTTCAGTGAAGTGAATCTTTCAAATATTCAAGCCTCACAATTTTAAAAATCAAGACAAAATCGATGTTGGCCTTGTAAAGAATAATGAAAATCGCAATAATTACTACCATGCAGATATCCTTTTCACTACCAGAGTTACTTTGACCTTGACTTTATCAAACTTTGGTAAAGATTATCCATAACTGGGCACGTGATATGACATGGTATAGACAGAAAAAGAGGAATAAATCTACATTACTTTTATAACATTATACAATTTTAAGATACTGTAATAATTCGAGTCAACATAACCTCAAACCACTAAAACAAAATTAGTATACTTGTTTTTTTTAATGATGAGACATTTCAGGAAGTGAATCGGAAAAACAAACTGTCATGGCGTGGTAGGCCTTTAAAAGTAACAAAACGATGTTGATTTACCAAACTAATCAAATGGCGAATATTTAACAGCTCTCTTGGCGACATTTATTGTGCACACAATGTTAGCATTGGTACGTTTCGTCTTTGATTCTCTGTCGATATTTGTATTGTTTTCTTGCCTTCGCGTCAATTGTCAATGAATGTTTTAACGTCAGCCATCTTAACATCAAATGCTAGCTTCCATCAGCTGGCAGCAGGGAATAAAGTTCATTACTTTTGGCAACATAGCACTTTTAAGATTGTGATAATGTCATGTCCCATCTCAAACCACTAAAAAAAATTATAGTTTCAAAATGTTGATGCAACCAAAAAAATATTGATACTATGTAAAACACTCAAATGTTTTTCGTTGTTAAAACATGAAATCATAAATGGTAATGATATCCCCTCAAAGAGAATATAAATTTAATTTATAGCATTATAATACTGTAATGTACAAAAACAAAGTAAAAATGCAATAACATTAATAACAATTGCTTACATACTTTAACAAGTTTATATAATCTGAGGTTAATTTAAAATCGTAAAGAAAAGGTCATTTTCATATTTGCAAATAGAAATTACGTCATGTATTCTCAGAACCAGAATATGTCGAAGAATACAAAAGGTAAAGGTATCTCGTAACATGCCATGAATGCACTTGGGGGGCATGGAGGTAGAGCCCCATGCTTTCCATGACCTCGGCACTAGAATGAGGTGGTGTGGTCGGCACCACGCTCTGACCGCCTTTTACCCCCAGGAAAGACCCGGTACTCCATTTTATAAGAGTCTGAGTGAACCTCGGGGCCGTTCTGAAAGTCTGGCAACGAGAAAATATTCTGTCACCACCTGGGATCGAACCCCGGACCTTCCAGTCTGTAGCCAGCTGCTCTACCAACTGAGCTACCCGGCCGTCCATCGAAGAATACATCTTCAACAAATGATATACTGAGCAGAGCACACGAGTTGAGAGATATGCGCAGATATTGTTGGAGTTTGGCTACTGATAATCATTCAGCCCATATTAGCATCAACAAAAACGTTCGGTAGTTTGAACACGAAGTGTGTTGTATCATGTTTATTTTGGCAGTTAAAACTATTATGTAAGATGACACATCAGTTGGTGGTTCAACTAAGAAGATTATTATTGTAAATTTTGTATTGTTTTATGCTGCATATTGAGAATGATGAGTGGCTGTGAACATAGTAAGTCTATATTATTTCAATGTACCGAAGTACATATGATATTTCCATGCAGATATTCTGCTTCATCATACGATGAAAGAGTAATGGAACGGAGAAAAATTCTCTCCGGCGCCGGGATTTGAACCCGGGTTTTCAGCTCTACGTGCTGATGCTTTATCCACTAAGCCACACCCGATACAACCCCGATGCCGGAGAGAATTTTTCTCCGTTCCATTACTCTTTCATCATATGATGAAGCAGAATATCTGCATGGAAATATCATATGTACTTCGGTACATTGAAATAATATATGATATGCGTAAATCACGAAGTGATTTAAGACAGCGCTTATTCCGTCGGATCCCGGCCAACTAGTCACTCATAACGAGTGCACCTCAGCACATGTGTGGACTTCGGTCCTATGTTCATAGACATCTATGACGTAGTGCAGAGGGCGGCCGCTAGAGGGAACCCAAGAGTTGGAACTCAATCAGAGACAATTCTGTCCAGCGTTGGGGTTGTATCCGGTGTGGCTTAGTGGATAAAGCATCAGCACGTAGAGCTGAAAACGCGGGTTCAAATCCTGGCACCGGAGAGAATTTTTCTCCGTTCCATTACTCTTTCATCATATGATGACGCAGAATATCTGCATGGAAATATCATATATACTTCGGTACATTGAAATAATATATGATATGCGTAAATCACAAAGTGATTTAAGACGGCACTTATTCCGTCGGATCCCGGCCAACTAGTCACTCATAACAAGTGCACCTCAGCACATGTGTGGACTTCGGTCCTATGTTCATAGACATCTATGACGTAGTGCAGAGGGCGGCCGCTAGAGGGAACCCAAGAGTTGGAACTCAATCAGAGACAATTCTGTCCGGCGTTGGGGTGGTATCCGGTGTGGCTTAGTGGATAAAGCATCAGCACGTAGAGCTGAAAACCCGGGTTCAAATCCCGGCGCCAGAGAGAATTTTTCTCCGTTCCATTACTCTTTCATCGTATAGTAAGACTATTCACAGTGAAGTTCAAGGGATTACAGCCTCCATAACAAAAGTGTGAGGTGAGGAAGCAGTTAGCAAACAGCTGTTACCTGCACTGCTTCTTAGTTTCATCTTATAAGTATTTCACTTGTTCTCAATTTCGTTACATATTTTGATGACACTCAGATTAATATAGGTATTATTATTTATCATTTGGTTCATTTCTATATACGGAGTGAACTGTAAGTCATGTCATTAATTTCAGGGGGTTAATCTTTGAGATATCTCAAACAGAAAAGTTTAATATAATTTTGCTTATTCTTGCTTATATTCCGAGAAAAATTTTTTTTTAATTAAATGTTTGGTAGAGTATTTTAGGAAAACTAGTGACTAAATTCCCAATATCCTCATTCAATTCAAGACAGCAGTGAAATCTGATAATAAATTATAGAACGAATTTTAGTTTTGTCCTTTAAATTTGCAGAAATCTGAACTGAATAAATATAAATTTTCGTTCCTCAGAGCAATTTTAAATTATGCGGAACTGTGACATTGACATAAATGGTTATAATAATAATAATCCGTGGTGCTACAGCCCATGAAGGGCCTAGACCAACCAGCCGGCTGCTGGCCTCACGCCCACATGCCGAAGCAGAGGTGGACAATCATCCAACCAGAATGGAGGTATTGTGTGGTTAGCAAGATGATCCTCCCAGCCTTTATAGGTGGCTTTCAAACCAGATTTCGCTACCTATCGTAGCTCCCCAAGTGCATCACAATTCTGGGTGGGCACAAGTCCCATACACTGGCCGAAATTTCATGATAAAATTTCTTCCCCTGTGAGGATTCAAACCAGCGCGCATCCATAATGCAAGTCCTAGGTAGGATGCCTTAGACCACGACGCCATGACATAAATGGTTATTGCCTGGAATAAACACACACATACATACGTACAGTTAGCACGTACTTTTGTTAGAGCAATGAAGGCGAGAATAAGAAAAGTAAACATAAACAACTGCATACAAAGTCAGCTCTAGACATTTACTTTCTTTTATATAAATTTACCAGTTAACTATTTTAAAAAATGAAGTGGGAGGTAACTCAAAACACGTCTGATGAAGGTATTGTTTGCCGGAACAGAACGCTGTGCATTTGGCCACTGCTTACGACGTTGCATGATAGCACAATTCACATATTTCAAATTGAACATTTCTTTGGAGATATCCAAAACACAGCAAAATGGTAAGTGACTTTTTTGTTGTTCTTTACTAAAAGAAATCTGTCAAAACTAATGACACGACTTACAGTCCACCCAGTATATTTGAGAGCCCAAGTATCTTCAGAAGGAAAGTTTAAATTTCCGGTCCCATTTGACAAAGAGTTTATCAACGATTTTTTTTTTTCAGGCCAGGCATTAGCTATACCTTCCTCATTTGTGCTCCTCCTATTCCATACTTGGGTCACAGATCATCTCGTCAGCTCTGATCAGTACATGTTATCAGATTTTTAACCAACCTCGTGTTGTATAAATACTGTATATAACACTAAGCAAGGCTTTCTTTAGAAGTCATGGACAAAGAGCAGCAATCAGGAACTTATCCAGCCTTTGTACAAGGTCTTTCTGGTAATACTCACAGTAAATCAGCCTCTATTCTCCTTGTTCTCTATTTCAGGCTCTACTTTCTGTAATTCAAGCAAAATAATTAACTAATTACATCATTAAACATAAAAAAATGAATGTCACGAAGATGACACATACTTTCTTATTATACATTTTACAATGACCATGCTCTGACCCCAACGGGTAAATTTAAAAAAATCAAGTGTGCAGTTCATAGCTCAATGGATAATTCAGGAACTGGGTAAATGTTAATGTAAAAAAATTGTTTTATAGGAAAATCAGATAAAAAATGTAAAAGTGTTAGAAACAGGATCTTTACATGTGGTAATAACTAAGCTTATGTTAAGGGGTTATAGATTAACAAAATTCACGATTTTGTAATGTTCTGATATTGTAATACCAATATAAACAAAGGTATTATATATTACTTTTAAATTCTCACGAACACTGTGTGTCTGCATGTGTGTTCATGTGTATCCAATGCCTATCCCTTTCACTTGCATGATTCGGTTTCCGCATATTGCGGATAGATGGCAGGACTGTAACCAATTTTCAAGTTGCACACCACTTCAGCAGGCCACGTTATGCATGATGTTTATCTGCGGAGAGTTATGTCATATAAGGATCAGAGTATGTTTAAGTGTTCGTGTAAGTGTAGCATAGGGAATGGGTGAGGATGATGATGAAGATGAGAAAGGGAGAAGGGGAAACCCAGTGCCGCCTATTCCTGTCAAATAGCACCAAGAGGTCTACTAGGCTTAATGTTCCTGTCCGACGGATGAATCACTATCAACAGTGACATATGCCTTCTCTTCATATGCACTGTGGAGAGATTTGGGATTTAACTCAGGCATATTGGTGCACAATTAGTGATTAAAAGTTGTGTACCGCTACCTCTACAGGATTATGTCACGCAGAGGGAAAGGTGATTTACCTATTACAACCCATAGGAATTATATGAAGTACTGCGGAAAAAAAAGTGACATTTTAAATTAATTGTGTGATTATGTACAGAGAAAAATCAGATTACAGGACTGCAGTGTTGCTACTTTTAAATTATAAAAAAAGACAAAAAACTAAATCCGATTTTCGGAAGTTATGAAAACAGTTGAGTAGGAATTAGCATACGGTTTTATTAAAACATCAGGTTTGGTTAAATTGTGAAGTGCAATTCCCTATTAGAATCACAAAATTATATGAACCACTTTATGCCACTGAGTCTACTACACATTCTTCAAAAGTAGGAAGACTGCATAAATCTTTTCATGGAAGTAGAGTCAATAATAAAGCACAGACTGATAAAAATCCCTTCTCAGAGAAACTTAGGAAGAATTGTGTTCCGCAAGTCAGTTGGCTTTGAGAAAAAAATTTATGCTACCTTTAACTCCTGTATGAAGTTTCATAAAAATTTGTTATGAAGTTATTAATTTTCTCTAAATACACACCTTATATACAAACGTAATCAAGAGTTTGTATACGAAAAATACATAAACTTCTAAACAAAATTTCATAAAAATCTGTTAGATAGGAGAGAATTTATTAATTTTGTTTAAATTCACTCCCTATACAGAGGTAGTTCCTCGTACACAGTTGTAATCGGAGTTTGTACATAAATAGATATGCTACCTATAACTTCTGTACAAAGTTTTATAAAAGTCTGTTAGATAGGGAAGAAATTATTAATTTTATCCAAATGCACCCCTTGTAAAGGGATAGTTTCCCTAATACATTTGTAATCAGAATTACAACACAATAAATATATGCTACCTGTAACTACTGTACAAAGTTTCATAAAAAATCTCTTAGATAGGAGAGAATTAATTAATTCTGTTCTGCTAGATTTGCGTTTTGACCAACTGTGCACTGCATTCCCATCAGGTTACCAGCATGGAAAGCCTACATTCTAGCTGTTCAGCTAATGGTATGTCCTTACCTAGCACAGTATGACAAAGTTTACCTTATGTGTTTTATATGACAAATAACAGTTCCATGCAAGAGCCACGACTTGTACAACCAATACTTGAAAGTTGACAGGCACCAGAGCAAAGTTCAGGAACTGCACTGCTGGCCAAAGCTGTGTGAAGAAAATATCATGTTACAATAACGCAAATATCATTACATTTTGATTTTAATAAACATCGTTCATTATACAAAGTGGGTCAAAAGTCACTTTCCCCAATAATCATTCTTAGGTTTCATATTTGTATACATATTTAATGTCATAACGTGAACAAATGAATAGCTGGTGTAATAAGTGGTGGGTTGGCAACCATGTTCGTGCATCAACTGTCTTTTCATCGTCATGTCCTGAAAATAGTCCTCGTTTTGCTGATATGCAGTTGATGTGACAACAGGATGGAGTACCATCTCATTTTGGTGTAGGAGTGAGGGACTTCTTGAACCAGTAATTCCATGAATGGATTGTCCATTGCGGCAAAACAAAATGGCCACTCAATTCATGCGACCTCACAAAATGTGATTTTTTGCTGAAGGGTTCCTGAAAAATGATGTTTTTGCTCAGAAACAGCAGAATCCGCATCAGTTGCAACAGATGATCGAACAATCATTCGTGAAAATCGATGAAAATCGTGAGTTATGTTCTGTCATCTGTAAATCAGTGTCTAAACATTGTGAATTGTGTATCGAGAAACAGGGCATCCATTAGTAAAATGTAAATTGAATGTAATTAAATGTAAGGAAGTGTTTGGGGAAAGTGATTTTTAACCCACCCTGTATATTATAATTAACAATGTTATAGTCCCGTCACTCTAATTTCCGGCAGCCAATCGCGTTACAGGTCGGCTACATTTAAACGTGTGTGTCTTGTGATTCGCTGATTCATTTCTTAAGGCTCGATAAATACTTAATATAATCGCTCGCCATTTTAGCTCTTTTGTTGGCGTTCGCAGAAAGCACACAAAGACGTTATTTGCCGCTCAATTATTTGCTGAATTACATTGCGTTTGATTTATTATCATAGGAGCTACGACATGATAATGTTTAACGGAGTGGCAAATAGATTCCTCGTATGGTAGCTCGGCAACGTAAGAACAAAAATGGCGAACGATACTACCTACCTAGACTTTATAGAGCCTTCACTTTCTAAGATGTAAGCAAAGAGGCGGAGTCACGCCGGGAATAACAGCGTCGGGACTATAACAATGAAATTTGTTGCAATATTTATTAACCTTGTTTACTCAACTTTCTTTTTAACTCTGAGACTGTTGAAAACTAGTTAAAGAAAAGATTTTACGAAGTTGGACAGAATTAAGTTTGGAAAAGGTTTCAAATCTTATGCCTGTGTACCTAATACTCGTATTATTCAAATCAGCTTTTTAACTGCATAAGTGTACTAACCACATATAGTAAAATCTCATTTTAATATTCCCGTTTATAAGGAATGTTTTCAAAAGTCCCAGCAGAACTATCATAAAAACAAAGTAATTGATTCTCACTTTTAAGGGGACACATGTTATTTTTAAAACTTCTACAATTTTTATCCAAAATGTATGAATTTTAAACTACATGAACATACCGACAATACTATCTTCTGTCATTTTTCATTTCATTTCATTTATTATATTCCATAGATCTTACATTAGCAATGAAGCTTTAAGATGTGGAACAAGTCAAAATTTTACAAGATTACAATTTATTAAAATTACAATTTTTACAAATTTTTTTACAATTTTTACAATATTGCAATTTTCTACAATTTTTTACAATTTTCTACAATATTTTGGCGAGATGTAGTGAGATGAGGCGAGGCCCGAGGATTCGACAAAATTTGGAGCCATTAATTGACGTCACTAAAAAAGCTCCTTGCAACAAAGTTTCCAAAATTTTTAGTTCACATGGCTCAAAAGCTTGGCAATAGTCATGGGAATATAAATTAATTAGCTTTTTGCGCTCAGTCTAAATAGAAAGTCATAATAAATTTTTAAGTCGATTTTCTTAATTTTTCACTATTATTTCACCACAGTGTCCTCTTACAGGACATCGCCCTGAGGGAAATCCCATTTTTAAAGAAAACCATTGAATAGATCTGTAACACAACCCGTTTTAACAAAATTCTGATCTATTTCTAATGTTTGTGATTGATTTTTGTACTACATATGGTGTGGCACTAGCAGCACATTGATATCTCAATTGAAAATAAGCTTGTAGAAAAGTTACCAGATAGCGAATTTTTAGGCACTAAAAGCTAATTCAGTTAGATATAAACGAGTAAGCAATAACCCCATTGTAGCATAAATAATGCTGTTAGCAAGTCAAGTACAATACAAGGAACAGCAATATGTTCCAATATTTTTCCCATTCATTTCTCTCCAAAAGTTAAACCTCGGACATAGATATGTAGGACTGAATCGATGTAGTTCAACCCAAACTACATTATCCTGAAGTTTTTTAAATCCCTCCTGGTACATCCTGCAAGTTCCATGCAATGCTCTACCTTGTAATTGTTTATAAGGACATCTAAATAATCCTGTCGTAGTTTCAGTTTTGTTTCTTCGAGGGTGTGTCCATCCAACAAGTGCACGCTTGACATTACAGTGCAAAGTAATGTTGGTGCAGCAATTAATTGATCCAAACCAACTTTCTTCAAAGTCTTGATGTATAAGGATTTCCCTCCTACCAGAGCCAGCTTTGTGTACCACACCTGCAGAACAGGACCCTAAGACAAGAAATAAACAAGACATATTAGCAATTCTTATAGTTTATTTAACGACCCTCACAACTGCAGAAGTTATATCAGTGTTGCCGGAATTTTGATCCACAGGAGTTCTTTTACATGCCAGTAAATCTGACATGAGCCTGTCGCATTTAAACACACTTAAATGCCATCGACCTCGGCCAGGATCGAACCCACAACCTCGAGCATAAAAGGTCAGCACTATACAAACTACGCTACTGAGAGCGACGACATATTAGCAATAAACTTATCACTCAAGAATACGACTTATAGCAAAAATAGTTTAAATAGCTATTTAGAAGGAATGAAAATACTACTCTGTTCAAAAAGTTTCCGGAATATATATTTTTTTTCCAAAAATGAATAATATTATGTGGTATATTTCGGTTTCTGGTGTTGGGAACATTCATGACGTCACTTCCGTAGAAGTTTCATGATCATAGTGATTGTTGTTGTGTGGCAACTGACTGTTGTTGTTTGTGTGATATTCGTTCGTAGCATTTCAGAATGTGGGATACAGAACACAAATCTCCTTCAGAGACATTAAGAATGCTTAAAGAAGCTTATGGTAAGCAGCAATGAAAAAAACGCAGATCTACGCCAGGCATAAACGTTTTTCTGAAGGTCGACTGGAGTGCTGGTCGTCTTTGATACTCATATGGCCTTCATTCTGAAATGTGATGAATGAATCTCCCACAAACAACAGCCAGTTGCCACACAACAACAATGGCTATGATCATGAAACTTTTGTGGGTGGCTAACAAAAAACCGTGCGTTTTTTTTTAAAGCAAGACGTAAAGTGCTGCAGCAGACCGTTCTTTTATTACATTTGCTTCACCGTCGCCTCAGCAGCGCTGTAAGCGAGCGTGCAGCAAATCAAAACTTCGCTTTACGAGTTTGCTGCACAATCCATCATGGCAGAATGCGTGTTTTGGTGTTTTGCAACGTTTATTATTGTCAAAATCGTCTAGTAATAATAATTCCATGTCATTATCATGGAAGTCGAGACTATTTAACATGTTCGGTTCTTTTAGGGTTAAATTTATTACGGCAGAAATAGAAGCCAATATTAACTGTCCACCATTTTGCAGTCAGTTGACCTACTTACGTTTTTTTTTCGATCCTCATTTTGTTGCAGCAAAGGCATGAAGCGCTCCACTGAAGCGCTTTTAAAAAAAAAAGGACGGAATGACAGGCTATGGCGTGACGTCACATTCTTAGTCATAGCATGGCCAACATTGAACAACATTAAGTCACACGGAGTTAGTGTGCACTCGAAGTTGGTTGCTTGACGGTTGTCAGCCCACTTTGAGGTCTGTGGATATAGAGGGAAAAAAATTGGATCGGTGTCGGTTAGAGTTCCCGGGTAGCTCAGTGGTAGAGCGTTGGTACGTTAAACCAAAGGTCCCGGGTTCGATACCCGGCTCCAGAAAAATTTTTCCTCGAAATTATTCAAATCAACTTTACAGGGAGTTATACCTGAAATCTTGATTTGCATAATACACGTCACTGTTCGTTAACAGAAAACCACAATTTAAGTCACACGGAGTTAGTGTGCACTCGAAGTTGGTTGCTTGACGGTTGTCAGCCCACTTTGAGGTCTGTGGATATAGAGGGAAAAATTGGATCGGTGTCGGTTAGAGTTCCCGGGTAGCTCAGTGGTAGAGCGTTGGTACGTTAAACCAAAGGTCCCGGGTTCGATACCCGGCTCCAGAACAATTTTTCCTCGAAATTATTCAAATCAACTTCACAAGGAGTTATACCTGAAATCTTGATTTGCATAATACACGTCACTGTTCGTTAACAGAAAACCACAATTTAAGTCACACGGAGTTAGTGTGCACTTTGGGTTGGTTGCTTGACGGTTGTCAGCCCACTTTGAGGTCTGTGGATATAGAGGAAAAATTGGATCGGTGTCGGTTAGAGTTCCCGGGTAGCTCAGTGGTAGAGCGTTGGTACATTAAACCAAAGGTCCCGGGTTCGATACCCAGCTCCGGAACAATTTTTCCTCGAAATTATTCAACATTGAACAAGTTTATATATAAATGCAAATTTAACATGAGTTTAATATAGCAATTCCTTTGTTTTTTAGAACTCTGAACATGTATTTATATTGAGCGATTGTCAAGATGACCACAACTAAACATCTATCTCATTAGCCATGCTTCTACATGTGGCTAATGAAAAGACAGGCTATGGCATGATGTCACAGTTTTAGTCATAACATGGTCAACACTGAATATGTTTATATATAAATGCACATTTAACATGAGTTTAATATAGTAATTCCTTTGCTTTTTTAGAACTTTTAACATGTATTTATATTAGGCGATTGTCACGATGGCCATGACTAAACCAGGAGACTTCGATTCGCGCTGTAGCCTGCCTTTTTCGTAACCCACGGCTTCTATGAAAGTGACGTTATGAATGATGTCAACACCAGAAACAGAAATATATCACGTAACATTATTCATTTCGACGAAAAAAATATATTCTGGAAACTTTTTGAACCGAGTGTGTACAATAACGTGTATGTGTATGCGTGCACGCTCATGTGCATGTGTGTGCTATATACACTCTAAATTCTATTTTTCGTGCAGAAAAATATTAGAAAAAAACAGAAACTTCATATACATCAAACCACAGTTCAAAGCAATTTTAATGTCCAGCGCAAAATTCCTACATAGAGAACAATATTAGAATCTTAGCTACAAAAAAATGGATAAGCTGACATTCGCCTTACAGTTGGGGAAAACCTCGGAAAAAACCCAACCAGGTAATTAGCCAAAGTGGGAATAGAACCCACGCCTAAGCGCAGCCCCTAATCAGCATACGATGAAAGAGTAATGGAACGGAGAAAATTCTCTCCGGCGCCGGGATTTGAACCCGGGTTTTCAGCTCTACGTGCTGATGCTTTATCCACTAAGCCACACCGGATACAACCCCGACGCCGGTTAGAATCGTCTCAGATTAAGCTCCAACTCTTGGGTTCCCTCTAGTGGCCGCCCTCTGCACTACGTCATAGATGTCTATGAACGCAGGACCGAAGTCCACACATGTGCTGAGGTGCACTCGATATGAGTGACTAGTTGTCCGGGATCCGACGGAATAAGCGCCGTCTTAAAACACGAAGTGATTTACGCATATCATATATATTATTTTAATGTACCGAAGTACATATGATATTTCCATGAAGATATTCTGCGTCATCATACGATGAAAGAGTAATGGAACGGAGAAAATTCTCTCCGGCGCCGGGATTTGAACCTGGGTTTTCAGCTCTACGTGCTGATGCTTTATCCACTAAGCCACACCTAATCAGCAGGCAAATCTGCCACCATATGGAATATACCAGTGGCCTGGTAAGATGATGATATGTGATATAAGATCAAATAAAAGAAAATTTACTAGACTTCGGACTATGTTACATGCCCAAGTGCAATCTCGGATTACAAGTCATGCTTCATGCTTGCTATCCCAAGACTAGCACAAGGATGATGATAATTTTAATGATTATGATGATTGTGTCAGTGTGGTAATGGTGATGGCGACGGTGATGATGATGATGATGATTATAATGAAAAGAAGAAATTATTCTATCTACTCAATTTCACATAGTTAAATGTATCAGTGTCAGATTCAAGTACATAAAATTAAATTACAATTTAGTACTCACAATAAAAAAGAATCCTATTCCTGTAAATTTGAGAAGTCGCTCATAATTCAATGTTTTAAGATTCTTCTCCTCAAGTGCAACTTGACATATTACGTCTCCTGTTCCCATCAAGAAACTACATTGCAGTGATTGTGTGAGTATAGGGTACGAATGCAGAAATGAATGATACCCGTTATACAGGTGCCTCAGCCGTGACATACTCATGACAGCATTACCTGGAAAACAAAATTTACACAAGAATGACATAGGTACATAAAGATCGCCAGTCCCATCAGACTAAATTAGTTATAATATCGCAAAATTAAAGTTTTATGTATGGTAACAAAGATTTTGTAAGTATATGGATTTTAACATAAATTTTACAGTTGTTGAAGTCTCTTTTAATCACTCTTCATAATAATTGTCCATGCAATGCTCTAAGGTTAACTTGCTTGGCTTTGCACAACATTCTACTTTGAATGGATCCGGTGCAAAAGTTTTTAAGAGGGACATACACCTTTGAATAATGAAAAACTATTGAAATTCAACTTTTTTCTCTCAGCAATGAATAAATCTGTAACCTTGAAATGTTGTATGTTCAATATGCTTAGGCTATATGAGCTATTTCCACAATTGTGTACTATTTTCAGATTTAGTAGCCTATAACTATTACCGTTACAGGTGATTAGCAATTCAAAATGGCAGCTGCATTTTGTGCATTGAAATGCCATATCCCTGATAATTTCCACAAATGTATTTCTGAGTGATTCTTTTTCTCTTTATTGCTGAATATCTTATAAACAACATGACATAGAATCTTTGAAATATCTTGAGTATAAATATTTCTTTTATTTTAATTTATATTTTTAAGTTTTTTTAATTTACTCTAAGTGTTAAATCAATAATTCTAGGTAGATTTGTTCACACAATTGCACGCAAAATTTCACTGCAATACTTTAAAAATTGTTTGAGTTATCAGGAACTCAAAATGGCAGCTACATTTTATGCACTGAAATGCTGTTTCCATGATAATTTCCACAAATATATTTATGAGTGATTCTTTTTCTCTTTAATATTCCTGAATGTCTTATGAAGAACATGACGTACAATCTTTGAAATATCTTGAGTAGAAATATTTTTTATTTCTATTTATATATTGACGTCAATTTCTTTTTTAATTTTATTATATCAAAAATATTTTTTTATAAATTATAAGTGTTAAATCAACAGTTCTAAGTGGGTTTGTTCACAAGTATGAAACACAAGTTCACGCAAAATTTCACTGCAATACCTTAAAAGCTGTTTGAATTATCAGGGAAACCGCTTAAATCAGGCATTCTCAACCTGGTGGTCTTTTAATGACATTTGGTGCTCTCTTCGAGTAAATATGTCTAAATAATTTTTTCGTCTTCAACTTATCCTTCAAGTATGATCCGGACCTAGCCATCATTATAATATCTTACAGACCTGGTAGAGGCTTCTCGCATTTCAATTTAGTAGTAGTAGTAGGTTTATTTTGCCTGGCAGAATTAAGGCCATGAGGCCTTCTCTTCCACTCAACCAGGTTTCAATAATATAAATGAGATACAAAATTTGATTACAAAACAACACAAAAGAAAATAACTTAGAAATTACATAAAATATAGTAGGAAATTACAATAGACAAGATCAGTTACATAATATAAAATTACAAATAGTCAAGATCAGTTACATAATATATAAAATAAAGTAGAAAATTACACATAATCAAAATCAATTACATAACATAAGGGGAATACACACACAATTTATAAGACCTAAAATGCCGAGACAAATTGGACGATTAATTTACTTGAGATATATTATTCAGTTAATATACTAATTGGAGAATACATATGGGTGACAAGACATAAAATGTTGATTAGCAAAGTCCTACTAAATGGCATACAAACACAAATGATTAAGTAATATATGAAGATAATAAAAAAGAGAAGAGAAAAAAATAACTTGGTCATTTAAGACTATTTAGAAACTTCCGCAAGAGTCTAGTTCTGTTCATTAAAGACATTTCTAAGTAGAGTGTACTTAAAAGATTTTAGACTCCGACTGCTCCTGATTTCCTGTGACAAGGAATTCCAGGAACGGGCTGTGTGTATAGTGAAGGAAGCAGAGTAGAGAGATGTTTGATGGAATGGAATTGATAGAACATGGTTATGCTGTGAACGTGTATCACGGTTGTGGTGGGATGCTAAAAGTGTGAAGCGAGGAACTAGGTAAATAGGTGTGGAATTATTTAAAATCTGATACAGCAAACAGAGTGAATGAACTGAACGTCTCTCCCGTAAACGAAGCCAAGATAATTGAAAGAAATACTCGGAGACATGATCATAGCGACGGCTGTTAAAAATGAAACGAACACAAGCATTATGAACACGCTGAAGCCTCAATGACAATTCAACACTAAGATCACTACAAAACGTCGCAATAGTCAAAGTAAGGCATCACCAGGGTCTGTATCAAGATCTGTTTCAGTTTAGAAGGAAAGAAATTTTTCAGTCTTTTCAGAGAATGCAAGATTGAGAAAGTTTTCTTACAGACATATTTTACCTGTGCATTCCAGCTGAGATTCGAGTCAACCTAAGTTTTTAACCGTAGTACTGAATGGTATTATAGTATTATTTAAAGTCACTGGCAAAAGTGTATTAATGTTGATGGAAGATAGTAATCTTTGAAGTCCTAGTAGAATTACTTGCGTTTTCCGGGATTAAGGTTCAGCCCGCATTTTCTAGCCCAGCTGCTAATTAACGTAAGATCATGATTTAATTTTGATAGGCTATCATTAAGTGAGTTTGGTTGTTAGTATGGAGTTAAACTTATTCAACTGAGAAAAATCAAGGTTATTCAAGAGAACAATATGGCTGCACATGAGGAACTTGAATTGATAGATCTCCAGTCCTGAAATATTTGTTTTAAAAGGAGAAATCATAGTCTTTGGGAAGCAGAAGAAGATACAAAATGCTCCACATACTGCGTATGTCTAACTATGCTCGAGACAACCTACCTATGCGGGAGAGAAAAAAAAAAAAAGAGAAAAAACTTTCTCACTTATGAAATACCTCAAGAACAAACCACAATCATGATTAACTGATTTACATCTGCAGGACTATTTAGTGAGGCTACAAGAGATTTCTTGGAATCACTAAAATTCTGAGTAACATTCGATTTCAAGGATATCGTTGTCCTGGTGAATCTTTAAAAAATTTGTTTCTTTATTTTATTTATGTATTCACATAGGCCTATTGAACCTATTCCATTCCATGGTGCTCGCTCACTTGATATTACATGTAGCAATGCTCACAATCATGAAAAGGTTGAGAATTTTTGGTTTAAATGAACAAAAATGACAGGTGCCATTTTGTATTTCTAATAACTCGTAACTTTAACAGTTTTACTAAATCTGGAAATAGTAGAAAATTGCGAAAGTAGTGTATACTGAGCGTATAAAATTTCAAGGTTACAAAATTATTAATTGCTGAGAAAAAAATACTGAATTTCACCAATTCCAGTTTTTGAAGTTGTATGTCCCCTCCCTTAAGAACTAAAAAATGTAGACTGAAGCCATAAACTTTAAAACATATATTGATCACAAAGTGTAATCAGAATTACAACTGTGTTGAATTCTATGACTTCCTAATTGCAGTTGTTGAAAGCAATACATTCAAATCAGAAATATGTAGTTGCTCAGTAAATACATAATAGCCTATCAATTTACACCTCCTCATAACAAAATTTATTATATTGTTGACTATGATGCATTATTTCCTTTGTTGCAGTTGCAGCTATTAGTCTACATATTTTAACATTTGTATTGTATTAAAACATATTACTGCTTTGGTATGAAGTTTAGATATTGTAGTCCACACCTGCAGAGTAACGGTCAACACATCTGGCATGAAACCAGATGGCCCGGGTTCGAATCCCGGTCAGGGCAAGTTACCTAGTTGAGGTTTTTTCGGGGTTTTCCTCAACCCAATACGAGCAAATGCTGGGTAACTTTCGGTGCTGGACTCCGGACTGATTTCACCGACATTATCACCTTCATTTCATTCCGACGCTAAATAATCTAGATGTTGATACAGCGTCGTAAAATAACCCAATAAAATAAATAAAATATATATTGTATGATATGTAAGGCAAATAGCAAAACCCAAGGCCACACTTTAAAGGGCTACTTTTAGGAATAGATTCTGCTTTTTGTGTCTGAAATTGAAAATCTGGTCACCCTAATTATTTTGAGACCCGCCAAAACTGCAGCGTGCCAGTGAAATACCGACTAGTACGCAACCCTGATCTACACAGAATATCTTTGGCTGTCTATTCAACTATGGTACGAATTTTATTTCAATTGTAACTGATTTTAAACAAATGTTATGTTTAACACTTGAAATAGGCCTCAATTTTTGTAAGAATAACCTTCTAATTCATTTAGTGTTAATAATCTTAACGACGTGGCTACAAATAAAATGTATGTACAGTCTATACAAGGTGGAAGTCAAATAATCCTGCAGATTTTCAGAGTGAATAGCTCCTGTTGTATGTAACAAAAAAGTGTAATACCTTATTAGTAGAAAGTCCATAGTTTTCTGAGAAAATAATTTTTCTTTTTCCAAATATTTAACACTCTCATATTCAGTAACTACTGGGAATAGGAGCGTGATTTTTGTCCATATTTGTCTGTTTATGAATTTGGTACTTGTTACATTATAATACTCAGGATCTTGTACATTGGTAATTAATTATGTATTGTACTGCTGATAGTGTGTTTTCTCTAACGTATTAGTTCAGAACATCCTATTTTTGCCTGGGGTGTATATCAGGCCTATAGAAGTTGTTAAAATAATTCGTAATTAATTACTTTAGCAATCATTCATATCCGCTATTTCTCCACTTCTTCCCGTATGACTTTGATCCAGCTATGTTTTAGACTACTCCTTACTCTCAGGAAGTTAGGTTAGTTTGGGTTGAGTTGAGTTAGGTAAGTTACTTATATGTTAAACGAAGCCATGTCACAAACACAATGCACTTTGTGAATGATCCAACATTTATCTCACTATCATGTAGCTATCTCAAGTTTCTCTCCACCCGAAACCCACTAAGTCCCAGTCCCTTCTTTTAGTTTCTCTCGTGGCACATTTGATCTGTTAATAACTAGGGTACCATTAAAGTAAATAATTACCAAAGAATTTAATCTTCGATCTCGCAATGCACCACATATATCTCATTTCCGTGCGGTTTTTAATTGATCATATTAAATTGAAAGATGGAATAACTTGAAAAAATTACACGAGGCACAAATTAAGTAAATATATCATATTTCATACTTTGGATATCTATATTACACTGAATAAACATTTAAAAACATATATTTTTTATTTCTCAGTCAGTCTGTCACTTATAAGTTGAGAGTATATCTGGTAGATGTACTGCCAAGATGGCATTTGACAGAGTCCGTGGATATCCAGAGTATTTGCAATCATTTGCTAAATCAGAGTAAAATATTTTTAATTTTTAAGAAAATGCTGACAAATCAGCCATTGTTATTCCAGCAATCAGTTGCAGGTTATTTGTTGTATACAGTTGTATAGAGCAGAAAGAAAATGAATGTTATTTCAGAGTAAAATATTTTTAATTTTTAAGACCCATGGACACTGGACTAAATTGAGTTTTACTTTAAATGTTCCTATTCCAAGCATGTTGAAATGGAATAATAATGGAGGCCGTCACAGTGCTGCCAATATTTGCAAACAAAAATAAGCAATCAGTTACAGGTTAGGTTTGGTTTGTTAGGTTTGCTGTGTGATGCATAGTGGGATGGAAGATTCACCCTAAAATAGAGCAGAAAGAGATAATTTTTAGAGTACTGGTGTAATAAAATTTATACAACTACTCACCTACTAAGCATGCCAAGGAGGATACAATATTCCAGCAGCTTTGAAGAAATGATGAAGGCGGTGATTATTGTCGGGATATGCACTTTTAAACAAGAACTCTGCTAAATAGCCACTAAACTGATTCTTTTTCCTTCCATACTTTGGAACCTTTACCTGTACCTCCCTCCAAGCATGTGCGATGTTTTGAGTGTGTTCAACAGTGTCAGGGTCAATCAAATTGTGATTCACTTGGAAATGAATGAAACCTTCCTCTTTTAAGCAATCATATGCCTTCCAACAGTCACTCACTACTGTAGTACCTGGTAAAACATATTCTTGCATAACATTTAACAATGTATCTGAATCACGTTTCTCGACTGGAGCAATAAAAATATTCTCAGGACGTTCTCTTTCTAGTCCTCCAAAAACCCACTGTCCCTCCATAACACGACCGTATTTGTACCTTCTTTTACCAACTTTAGCTTCATAAATTTCTACGATCACACCTGGTCCACCCAACTGCTTCCTCTTTTGAAAACACCAATTTACAATCACCTCTCGACAAAATGATGACCAATCAACTATACTTCTTGTAGATAAATTAAGTTCTCGCTCCAGCAAAGCATGACGAGGGGGATCTCGTGATAACCAGAACGTAACAAATAAACATATTTTCTCTAAACTTAAGTGTGCTTTACCAAAGAAGGTTCTGTCATACACAGATACAGTAAAAGAGCATTCTTTCTTCTTTTTCTTATTTACACTAACCATTTTTCGGCATCTAAATAACCCACTGTTCCAGTTGGCATTAACAACTGAACCACAAATATTACATGTGCACTGATTAGATAATACACCATGAACAAATAAAAATTCTCTTAACTTCTGAAGATCATTAACTAAAGAAATAAATTCGACCACGCCAAAAGTACAATTGTTACAAGAATTAAACCCCCGTTCATCTGATGTACTATTTGACATGCTGACTAAATGACGGACACATCAGCGAATAGGGATTATAAAGAATGAACACTTCGCGTCGGTACCTTTGATGTAGCTGGACTGATTTCAATTACCTTCAAGCCAGCTAAAGCGTGAGATTCTGGTTTCTCCCTAGAGTTGGCGCTGACATCACACCAGCTAGCAGTTGACACAGCGGAAATATAACACACATAATTAATACTTATAGGTACATTATGTACTCAAATAAAATAAATTGGACCAATGAAATAATAAATCCGTCATTACCTGTAATGTCTAGACTCTAAGAGTTCCTTTATAATGAGAATTGAGACGTTGACCCCAACAACAATTAAAATATGTAATGATTTGATAGCGCTGAAAATGGAAAAACAAAACTCTTACGAGAAGTAAAACCATATACCTATATTATATTATATACAAATATTAAACGAATTTGATACTTAATTTTATAATGTATTAGGCCTATATTATTTTATAATGTAATTTATTATATGTGAAATATAAATAAGTATTATTACAACTAGTTCGTCACTGAGAAATAAGGAAAAACTGTTCACTTGAATTTATTTGAAGCAAAGCGTTACTGGATTATGCAATAAGGTAGGCGATGTTTGAATCCTGTGTCTCAACTCTATTCTCAATTATTATCTTAGCCTATGCTCGATTACACTAACCTCTAGCGCTTGGAAGTAGAACTAAACGCTGGCGCACAGAGGAACAAAACACAGGAAAATTCGCTCAGTGTCCATTCTTTATAATCCCTATTCGCTGGACACATCTACCAAATAAACAACATGTAAAAAATAACACAGATAATAATGTCAATTATTGTTGCGTTGGATTAGGATGGCTAATTTAATTGATACTTCAATATTATTTCGATTGTTTTTCAATTAGATAAAATGAAAATTATTGCTCTCTGCTCAATTTTAGTAGTTTGTACGTATTCCCCCAAGTCAATTCAAGGAGTTCTGAATATATTTTGTCGACAAAACGCACTGCCAGCTAAGGTAAATAATATAGCTTTACGTTCTCCGATTTACTACACTGTTTCTGACTGCATGAAATATCATGTTTGATAGCTATGCCATTTTCGCCCAGATTTTCCATCTGCGAATTCATTTATCATCTTGCTAAATTATAAGACTTCTGGTTTTTTCACCAAATTGCCATGAGGACACATTTCAATTTTGAAGTCGAATAAATGGGTACCTATTTTATGTGTATTTTATTTAAGCCCTAATCTAAAAAAATTATTATATTACGTTTTTAAATTTGTCACAATATGACAGAATTAACTTTAATGAAATTTTTAATAATCTGTAAACTTTCTACTGTCAGTTCATCTTAATTCTTACATGATGAAAGAAGAAACGCTTTTGTTTACGCCTACATACTTTTGACTTATTATATAACAAATTAAATCTAAAATTTATAGGTAGTCTTACCAAGGAAAGTAAATTTACTTTGGTAACTGTTAAATCTCTTAACGTTTGCAGCGTTCTTCCTACTGTACAAAAATAAAACTCAACAATTCCTTCAAAAAGTGCATCTTATTAAGAGGGAGGAGTCTGCAGGGCAAGTAGCTTGTTGCAAGTAGGTATGGTGGGGGTAGAGGGGAATGGTGCAATCCGTGTTTTGGAGTTTATCCTAGGTTACATTTAGTTCCCTCGAAACGCAACCTTCTGAAATAGCCTACAATAAATAGAAGAAACTTCGAGCTTCAGCGCGGAGCTGTAGCACCAAGATATATTGAACAATAAACCTAAAATACAATTGTTTATGTTACTGTCTACAATATTTTGCTTATTGTAAACTCAAGCTATTTTCAACCTAACCTAAAAATTGTATCATTTTTCCAACACATTTACCACCTAATAATAAAACGTAACAATCAACATCACATCATAAGGTTCTCAGATTATGTGATTTCACATGTTCACAAAGTATGTGCTTTAATATTTTAATATATTTGTGCTTTCTAAAGATCTCAGATTAACAATTTGGAACCTAACCTATAATTGTAAAATTCTCAACTTGATATTTGCTACTTTATTAATAAAGCTTAATATTCAATGACGTATAATAAAATGATCCCCAGTTTTGCAGATTAATTTCGGGAAGCCTTAATTTCTGAATTATGACATATTTTAACACATCCATCAATCCTATACATCACCTTATGAACACACACAACACACACGCGATCGGCCTCGGATGCGATCCAGCGGGCGGTGGCCAGAACACAGAGGATTGTGGCCAGAACCACCTACAGAGTTTCCTCTATAGATGGCACTGAATACATCTATAAAACAGAGTCCGTGATCCACGGACTCTGCTGACCACGGACTTCGCTACACAAATAGACAGAAATTTACTCACAGAATAACATAATAAAATACCATAAAAACATACTTTCCTATATCAAGATATACACTTCTTTTTGGTACAGGAGAGGCCCGGGTGATGGTACACCAAGAGGAGGGAATAAATATTGTGCTTACTAGCATCCTGCAATGTTCGAACGTGAGAGAAACAACCAAGACATTACAAACTTCGTCTTATTTCATATGAAAACTAATCGCAAGATCTGCACTAAAATCCTTAAGCAATTAAATCATGAAAGGGTGGGAGTGGAGGACAACGAATATTGTTATGACAAGGTGGAACAAACACGACAGGACTTCTTCTGCAGAGCGAATATTGGCGAACTTCGCCACACTCAACAAACTTGAACCCACAGTCCTCGAACCGAACATAGCGCATGTACTGTATGACGCTACGCACTCCTATTCTATGAACGAAGGGTGATATTTTTGCCGAACTGTCGCGCTCCTGTACGCTGCACCGTGCACTTGACCAGGATTATGATCATGATTATACTTCATATATGAATAACTTAAATGATGAAAAATGAGTCCGAGGTCCAACGCCGAAAGCTACCCAGAAATTCTGCTTCAATTGGTTGATGGAAAACTTAAAAAAAAAAACCCTACTAGGTAACTCGTCCCAACTAAGATTTGAAGCCGGGGCCGCTCGTTTCATGGTCAGACATGCTAACCGTTATTTCAAAGCTGTGGACTAATCATTGACTCTGGTATTGTATTAAAATTCCAGTGTTTCCGGACACAGTTTACGTATACAGAGTGGAAGAAATACATTATTAGCTGTGCAGATTTTAACAGCTTATTCCTTGGATGTTGAATGGAGTGCTATGGAGCAGGACAATAACAAAGAATTCTTGAGGCTATAGTGGAAAGTATATTGACATATGGGGCTGAAGGCTGGAGTCTATCGGAAGGCCAAAAAAGTAAGATACAGGCAGTTGAAATGGACGGCATAAGGAGAGGTGCTAGAATATCCAGGCTGGAAAAGAGAAGAAACGAGGATGTTAGAAGGATAATGAACATGGAAGAATCGGTGATTGCAAGGATAGAGAGTAGACAACTTCAGTGGTATGGTCATGTAAAATGGAAGGGGAGGTGGCCAAACGTGCTACTTCAGTGGTCTCCAGCTGGTAGAAAGAAACGAGGAAGGCCTAGAAATTCATGGAGGGCTGGAATATTGAGGATGATGAATGATAAGGGACTAAATGAGCAGGATTGGAATGACAGACGCAGATGGAAAATGGGAATAAAGGGTAACCACTGAAAAGTGGAGAGGCCCTCAAAAGTAAAAAGTAAAGTATTCCTTGGATGTACAAAACAAAATAAATCTAATACCATATCAGTTCCAAGTGAATAATTTCTTCGGAAAAAATAATTATCCCCTAAATATTAACACTGCTTTACTCATAAGTACGATCCGTATGATTCTGATTTTTATTTTTATAATACAAAAACTGATAAGGAATGATTAATTATTCCTTTGCAGTTTTCAATAAAACTGACAGTTCTCTTGCAAATTAAATAAAAATATTAACTCGTAACGTTATTTCCTGCCATTAGGAAGTCTGGCAACTATGTTGCTGTGACTAAAGGACGGAATGCTGCTATACATATATGCGTATGCGTGTGTGTTCGTAAGTGAGCTGGCGATATGGTGTTGTTAAACTACGCACACTTTCAGCCTTTTCTAAATCTGTGACTTCAAGGCAAAATGTGATACATATGTCATTTCTTTCTGTTTTTTAGGAGCGAGCGTTTAAAGTTTTATTGACCCTATATAGCAATCATGTTTCATAACAACGGGTTAGAGAAGAAAATAAGAGATATGCATGACATCTTTTGCCCAATAAAGATAGCATTAGGATTTAGGATGCACAACATATCGCAAAATTGCATTTTGACAAAACTTGACATATCACCTTTGGAACCACAGAATTATCCTTACATTTAATTACAAAACGCATGCTAGGTATTTTTATTTATTTTAATGTATTCTATTGCCCCCTTCAACCTGCACAGTTACATCACTTCACTCTTATATTTCTGCTTAAATCAAAGTCCCCCCCCCCCTTGGTCTTCAACATACCAATGCCTGTAGGGGAAGGTAACTTCACAGATGGTCACTTCTATAATATACATCTACACATTTGTGGACCTCCCGAAGGCCTGGGGTGAGCAGAGCGTAGGGATCTCTACTGAGACGCTGACAGGACAGAACATTAACAAGAGACGTTCATCCAAGCTCGAAGCGGGATTCGAACCCACGAACCTTTGGATCGCACCGCCTAGGGAGGAACGCACCTATCGCGTACCACCAGGCCCGGCTAAATCTATGTTTTATGCACAAATATTTCCAACGAGACGTGCTCATCAAATGCGAATAGCGTTAACAGTACAATTACACTGAATATTATGAGCATAAAGAGGATTTAAAATAACTGAAACATTTACTTATTGGCATTATTAAAATTCTAGTGATTCCAGACAAAATTTACATAATTATTATTCCTGTATTGGCCAAAGTCGTAAGTCTTGCGTACAAATAATGTTCCAACCAAACATGAGGTGCTCAACAAATGCGTACAACGCTCATGCGGAATAAATAGCGAAATAGCGAATGGGAGGGAACTTCACAGCAAAGTGAGAAATATTCTTTCACACGTTTGGTTACACTGTTCCCACGCTAATTTTATCATGAAGATGTCTATGGTGTGTTTGAAATGCCCTGTTGAGAGTATAGAAATGTATTAGATATGCTCTATTAAATATAAGAGAACCTGTTACTAAAGTATAATTGAAACATAGAACTTAATTTAGAGAGGTCAGTTCGGCTTAATGTAATTTAATATTTGTAACAATGGCTAAATTTCCATTCTTCACTTTCATGCATAATGAAATCACACTTTTCTTGTCAGTTTTAATGCTTTAAAAAACATAACATGAAATAATTATGAAAGTAACAAAACCCTTGTAGCCACACAGTAATCTTCTTGACATTATTTACTCTGGGTTTTGAAAAGTTATGCTTTGAACATTGTCTTTATTAGCTACATCAGAATTTCTCCTGAGATAGGTTAGAGTCTTGAAGTTAGTAACCGGATAAAAGAACCTCTTCACTTAACAGGTATAATTTTGTTTTTGTGAGTTTGTTTACAATATAGTTGTACTGCAAAAATATCTTATGTATTGACTGCTATCTTCATAATAGCCTCATTATGATGTGTTTAGTTACTGAATGTTAATATAGGCCTACATCGGAATTAAACACATTCCAGTACAATATTATTATAGAAGTATTTGCTTGTTAGATGCACCGTTTATTAACTACTTAAGTTAATGAGTACATGCTTCACTGTGATTTGAAATATGATTTTTAACTTTCAGACACAATGACTTCTATAATCAAGCTTCATGCCATCTCGGGTGCTATGGATGAATCTCCACCATGCTACATTCTGCAGGTGGATGATTTTCGCATCCTTTTAGACTGTGGATGGGATGAGAACTTCGACCAAGAATTTATGAAAGAATTAAAGAGGTAAGGAATGTTCGCTAAAACTCAATATCTGTTGCTGGTATCAATTCTCCTCTAAGTAATGCGCAGTAAACAAAATAACTCGCAGAAGCAGTAAGTTAGATATTGAGATTTTCCCTGTTTTTTTTTCCATTACCGCTCATGCTTTTTTATGTAATGTGGTATGTAGGCCTACAGAAAATTAAAGATACAGTTTTGTCTTTGAAGTGTTTCATTAACATCAGGTTTTTTTGTACATATTTTGTTACAGATATGTCCATCAGATTGATGCCGTGTTACTGTCATATCCAGATCCATTACATCTTGGAGCTTTACCTTATCTTGTTGGTAAATGTGGATTAAATTGCCCCATTTATGCAACCATTCCAGTATACAAAATGGGACAGATGTTTATGTACGATCTCTACCAGGTCAGTACCCGACACTTTTAATTTTTTAGATGTCATTGATATAAAAGTAGTGTTTCAGAATTAAATACCATATCGGTTTCGTCGATAGAGAAAGCAAGGAAAAGGAAACTTATCTGGTGAATCCATTACCAAGAGCTTTTTGAATTCAGCTCTTTGTAATGAATTAAAAAAATTGATTCCTCTCTTCTTGCTTTTCATGGTGATGAAGCTGATACTAGCTCTGACATGTTGTGACATGAAGTAAAATCTCAAAAAAAAAATTTCTCAAAATTTAATAGGTAGGCCTACTATTAAAATTTTAAATCTCACATAGAATCAGTATTCTTACAGCCTACTTCTTCAGACAAGAATTGGATAATTTTTCTATTATAATATTATAACAACTGGTCTTAAAAGAATATATGTATTTATCTCTAACTTACAGACCTCTAAGTTATGAAAATATCTTTGAACTACTGAATTGACTTTATAATGTGCTTTCTTTACTGTATGATTTTGCATATAGCCCACTAAAAGTTTGAACTCGAATTTGTCCTTCCAACCACTGGCGTAGCTCAGATGGTAGCGCATTTGGGTGCTGATTCGGAGTTATGCTCAAGCGTGGGTTCGATTCCCGCTTGGGCTGATTACCTAGTTGAGGTTTTTCCGAGGTTTTCCCCAACTGTAAGGCGAATGTCAGGTAATCTATGGCGAATCCTCGGCCTCATTTCGCCAAATATCATCTCGCTATCACTAATTCCATCAATGCTAAATAATAGTTGATACAGTGTCATTAAATAACCAAGTAAAAAAATTTGTCCTTTCAAAAACTTCCAAGTTTCCTGCATGAAATTTATTTTACAGCTAAGTTTTATTTAATTAATTTTAAGAACCACTTATTTCATTAACAGCAGAGTTCACGTAGGTATTATATGAAGAGATAGTGTGTGTTAAAGATGCCTTCATTTTATTTTGTTCCTTCCAGTCTCGACACAATATGGAAGAATTTGATTTGTTTACTTTGGATGATGTTGATGCGGCATTTGACAAGATCGTCCAATTGAAGTACAATCAGAGTGTGCCAATGAAGGGTAAGAATTTATATCAGTGGCAAGTTGTTATTATTATCATTATTATTATATCATCACCATCGTTACCAGCTTGAATCCTTGTTTTGATTTCTGGTTTAACAGCATTGTTAAATGTGAATATACTTCCCAAATATTTAAAATTATTTATCCATGACTGGTATCTAAACTGGTCTTTATTTAATCGTTCTTAGCAACTCAACAATGGTTTTATTCATAGCAGTGAATTAAAATTTTTTTTGACATGTTCCATATTCTAGCTGTGAAGCGATGTATGAATACCATGGAATGTAAATAAATACATATGGAAGTATGTAATTTGGTTGAAATAAATGCTTCATAAGAAATGGAAACATGAATAGTGACACTAACACATCAACATTACATTCTAGTACTGTATGGAGAAATTGCCTTAATTCCCTGTGGTTGAAATAATTGTTCTTAGAATGTCAAGTATCCGTTTTGCTTTCCAGGAAAGGGTTATGGCCTGACAATCACCCCACTCCCAGCGGGTCACATGATTGGTGGGACTATTTGGAAGATAGTGAAAGTTGGCGAAGAGGACATAGTCTACGCCGTTGATTTCAACCACAAGAAAGAACGTCATTTGAACGGCTGTGAACTGGAGCGGTTACAAAGGCCGTCACTGCTCATCACTGATGCTTTCAATGCTACTTACCAGCAAGCAAGGAGAAGAACCCGAGATGAGAAGCTCATGAGTGTGTATCCAGCTTAGACTAGAATAGAACTAGAGACTGGTTAGGTTAGCTTCAACAGTTCATTGCCATTAAGTTTATTGTCCCTAGTTCTGAATGTTAAGGGGGGGATGTCATGAATTTGGTGTCAAAAATCGATTTTTTGGAAATATGTTTTACGTAATCTACATAGTGTAATTTACATTGTGTATAACATTCATACAGTCCTCTCTGTAGATTGAAAACTCAAAAAAGTTTCATATCCATTGTTCAAGATAAAACAGAAAATCAATATGAATTTAAAAGAAAACTTACAAATTAAACCAAGGCCTTTAACTCTATTAAATATAGAATATAATCTAAATTTAACAGAAGAAATACTGAAATCAGAAGTAAACAATGAAATACTGAAACAATTGTCTTTAGAGACAATTAATATTTTACCCTCCACAAAACTGGCTTCATTTATACACTGACAGATCCTTGATCTCCAGAGAACAAAATGCAAAAACTTATGCTGTCTCTTCTCACTTTATAGATCTCTTGGATATGGAACCAAGTTTTGATGGTGAAATCATTGCAAAATGAAAGTCTCAAACATCAATAAATTTAGGAATGCAGTTATATTGTCAAACTCCAAACAGCTATTCTATCAATAGTCTCTAAAACACACCTTCATCTCAAACAGCAGAAATAACTAAAATGCTTTCAATTAATATCACTCAATAAAAGAATTGTATTCCAATGGATACCATCCCATTGTGGAATCCTGGGAAACGAGAATGCAGATGCTTTAGCAAAGAAGGGCAGCACTGCTACTTACAGACCTGTTACTAAATCTACGTATTCCTCTGTGAAAAGATTTATTAAATCTACATACTTAGACTTCAACAAACAAAATTTGATAACACAATCCCAAGGGAAAAAAATGGAACTCTCTGCATCAAAATAAAGTTAAAGATTTAGAAAATCGTCTGGCTGCATTTAGATTGGCAACAGGCCATTTGTTTGGCCAAACACCTGCATGGAATTGGAAAATCAGTAACTGCCCAAAACTCAAACCAAGAAATGGATTTCAAGTGAACACCTCAAAATCTGTGCTTCATTGGCTGGTCATGATAATATCTTTGAAAAATATTGGAGTGCAAGAGGTCAAATGACTTTATTGTTAAATGCCTGGCATTAGAAAACAACAATAACATTGTGTATGAATTTTGTATTTGTAGAAGGCCTGTAAGTATATTAAAAACGTTTAAATGTTCAACTTTGCACTTGCCACCATGCCCCTTTTGTTGACGTTTCAGTGCATTTCTTTCGAATATACATTTTTTGCAGGATCTAAAGCCTTTTCTCAAAAACTATCAATTCCAGTGCTATGATTTTTTTAGGAGTTGTTCATTACATATTGCTGAACATTTGGAATTACAGTGATGATAATAGTTCATTACTTACATTTTCATTTATAGGGTATTATATGAAGAAAAAATTATTATTTTTGCAACACTAAGTTCAAAATTTTACAAATAAAAAAAGTGATATGCATATGGTATTTATTATACTAGTTGAGTAATCTTATAGCAGTATTTCCAATTTTTGTATTTCCGTTTCACATTATGTTCTGGTCACGAGGCATAATCATATACTTTGTCTTTTCGTGATTTACTTCCAAACCTATCTCCTTACTTGCTTCAAATAAAATTCCCGTGTTGTGGATTTCCTCCTAACATATTCACGTCATCTGCATAAACAAACCGTCTCTGTTCTTCTGGACTTTCCTAAAGGTACGGTCACACGTCGCTACTTTTGCTGTGCAATTAAAAATATGTTCTAAACTTTGTACTGCAGCTGCAAAAGTTATGTGTAAATTTTGTATTTGTGCGCTGGCCTACTTTTTTCGCGCAGTATATGCAGCAAAAGTTTAAACTGGAGGTTGAGTCTGTTCACACACAAGGCGCTACTTTTGCAGCCCAGTCATGCTCAGGTTTCCATCTCTGTGTTGACTTCTCAATATACATTTTTGGTTATGTTCGCATTATTAAGAAACTTTTGCTTCCTTATCTATTATTAGCTTTTCTGTCCTAAAAAGTATTCAGAAATTGGCATTATTGTTACTATAAAGCTTTTAAAAACGTCTATATACTTAAATGATAACCAACACCATATTCACGTAATCAATGTTGGCAACCATTTGTTTGAAAACTACAGAAAATTAAAAAATGAATTACATTCAAATATGCTCAGACTGTGTTGTGCATTTAATAACTGTTACAAATAATTTATTTTCATCACATCTAACATTAAAATACATCCAAACAATAAAAATATCATTGGCACATATGGGTTCACTGGTCGCAACAAAGCAAAAAAACAAAACCGATATAAAAATGCTATGGCTCCAATTTGAGAACCCTGTTATACTCGTTTAAGTAATCTTATTCGGCAGCAATAGGGTTGCACCGTTGTTCACATGTCGCATTTCGAGAGTTGCACAGTTTTTGTACTGCATCGCTGCAAAAGTAGCGACGTGTGACCATACCTTAATGGCATGTTCTAGAGTAAAGTTGCTCTTGCTTTAGCCCGCTGTGAATTGGAAAAGTGTCAAACAGAAAGTCTCTTCTTCTACTCGATATAATTAATTATACGAGGCCTGTCTAAAATGTATCCGACCTTTACTTACTTACTTACTTACAAATGGCTTTTAAGGAACCCGAGGGTTCATTGCCGCCTTCACATAAGCCCGCCAGCGGTCCCTATCCTGTGCAAGATTAATCGTCTCTATCATCATGCCCCACCTCCCTCAGATCCATTTTAATATTATCCTCCCATCTACGTCTTTTTCTGCCTCCCTAAAGGTTTTTCCCTCCGGTCTCCCAACTAACACTCTATATGCATTTCTGGATTCGCCCATACGTGCTACATGCCCTGCCCATCTCAAACGTCTGGATTTAATGTTCCTAATTACGTCAGGTGAAGAATACAATGCGTGCAGTTCTGTGTTGTGTAACTTTCTCCATTCTCCTGTAACTTCATCCCGCTTAGTCCCCAAATATTTTCCTTAGCACCTTATTTCAAACACCCTGAACCTATGTTCCTCTCTCAGAGTGAGAGTCCAAATTTCACAACCATACAGAAGAACATTAAATATAACTGTTTTATAAATTCTAACTTTCAGATTTTTCGACAGCAGACTGGATGATAAGAGCTTCTCAACCGAATAATAACACGCATTTCCCATATTTTTTACTGCTGATTTTATTCTTTTATGAACAAAGAACCTGTTCCTAATTGGTGATTATTGTTTGACTTCCCCATAATACAACAAGTAATCTTTTTGTGATATGCCATTCTCATCTAACCTAACCTCTTGTACTGCTACGAAGTCTATTCTATATCTAGCTAGTTCTTTTGCTACTAATGTTACCCTCCTGTTCTATAAAGACTAGTTACGTTCCAAGTGAAATCTGGCAAATCCTTATTCCTTTGCTGTGGTGGTGACGTCAGAGAATCAGTCCTATTCCGAGGCTTATTATAGGGATACGTAAAAGCTGTTTTTTTACGGTGATGGGTTGTTAGCCCTTAAAGCTGGAGGACCACCCCATTTATCGGCTGTCCACGACTGCTTATTCAATATATTCGCAGCTACCCTCCATATCTGGAGGCCGTCTCCTCTATCCGCAACCTGAGGACGCGCCATGCCGTGGTGATAGGGACCCACAATACATCCGACCTTTAGCCAGAAAAAATATTTCAAATACCTGACGGGGTTGGTACCCTAATCCCCTTCAAAGTAGGCCCCTTGTGCTTGCACACACTTAGCCCACCGATCCTTCCACTGCCGGAAACACCTCTGGAAGTCTTCTTTTGGAATGGTGTTCAGCTCCGTCGTCGCGTTCCGCATTATCTCTTCTCTACTCTCAAAACGGGATCCTTTCAGTGGTGTCTTCAATTTTGGAAACAACCAGAAGTCGCAAGGAGCCAGGTCTGGAGAGTAGGGAGGTTGGCAAACGGTTGTAATTCCATGTTTGGCCAAGAAAGTGTGGAACAATTGGGATGAATGTGCTGGGGCGTTGTCGTGATGCAAGTGCCAGTTGTTCGCCGTCCACATGTCTGGTCTTTTGCGCTGAACTGCATCACGGAGTCGCCGGAGAACATCGTGATAATACTCCTTTGTCACCGTTTGTCCTTCCGGTGCGTATTCGTGATGCACAATTCCACGGACATCAAAGAAAACAGTCAGCATCACCTTGATTTTGCTTCGCACCTGCCGCTCTTTCTTCGGCCTTGGAGACTCGGGATGCTTCCATTGCGACGACTGTCTTTTTGTTTCTGGGTCGTACCCGTACACCCATGACTCATCTCCAGTTATTATGGTGTTCAGAAACCCAGGATCAGTGTTGACGGTGTCCAGAAGGTCCTGTGCAACATCACGACAGAGGTCTTTTTGTTCTGGGGACAACAACTTGGGCACGAATTTCGCAGCCACTCGGTTCATGTTCAAATCATCACGCAAAATTGCATGTGCAGAATCTTTACTCACGCCAACCTCTTCGGCAATCTCCACACGGTCAAACGACGATCTGCCATCACCAAATTTCGCACCCTCTCAACAACAGCTGCACTCCGAGCAGTTTGGGGCCTGCCACAACGCTGCTCACTCTCCACTGATGTGCGGCCATCTTTGAATCGGTTGAACCACTCCTTAATTTGTGTTACACCCATCGCATCTTCCCCAAACACCTGCTGAATCTTACGAATTGTTTGACTTTGAGAATCACCAAGCTTTTGACAAAATTTGATGCAGTATCTTTGCTCAATTCGTTCAGTCATCTTGCGAGAAAACTAAATCCGACAAACACTTAGAACAGCACCTTACTTGGCGACCACCAGCCAGTGACTGGCACAAGCGAATGCGGTGAAAAAATTCAAGCATGCGCATTACGGTTCCTCCTTCCACTGTGCACAGTGGCGCCACCTTAGAATCACTACTTTGCGCGGGAAAATTTAAGGTCGGATACATTTTAGACAGGCCTCGTATAGTCCTGAAATTTGACTCAGTTTCTGAGCTTACACACGTTTATATCTGCCTAAGTTTATATCAAACAAGTGATACTGGGGTCTGTAGAACCAGATTCATCTATCACTCACTATTTACCACGCTTAACAAAGATATGTTTTCAGAGGCAATTGATGTTGCGAGCCAATATTACCTTATTTGCTCGCGTAATTTGCGCACCCTAATTTTTAAGGGATTATTTTGAACTTTATTTTTGCTCCATGTATTTTGTGCACACATTGTACGTACATATTTTTTTCAGTGTAGTAGGGATTTTCCTTCCCTACAGTCCATCGTAGGTCATTCACAGCAACTGAAGTACCTGCTTCAGAAAGAAACCCCAAAGTCCCGCTACTTTAACAATGCTTGTCCTTGGTAGAGACAAGTTACCGGTATAGAAAATTAGCCCTACCATAAATACTTACCTATACATATACTAATAATTAGTATTATTATTGAGATAAACTCAGAACAGGACCTCTTATTTGAAAAATCCGCATATTTTACTCACCCCAGTTTTTCAGTGGCCAAAGTTAATTAAAAAGTGCGCAAATTACGCGAGCAAATACGGTAAGTCTAATTCTGAATAAATTAGGCTGATGCTATAGGCGAGATATTTTTGTTGGGAGAGGTGATAGTCGAATAGAGTTAAAATGTATTTCTGGAATCTTGAACCAAAGTAGTAACATGAAAATGTTATCACGAGCATACTACTTATCATTTGAAATCTGTTGTGGTTGCAGCCAATATTCTGCAGACTCTGAGGAACAATGGGAATGTCCTCGTCACTGTGGACACTGCAGGACGAGTTCTGGAACTGGCCCACATGCTGGATCAGCTTTGGCGGAACAAGGAATCTGGCCTCCTTGCATATTCACTGGCACTGCTCAACAATGTGAGCTACAATGTCGTAGAATTCGCCAAATCTCAGGTACTCAACTCCTGTGACTAATTGTTTTCTTTCTAAGTTTTTGTCTTCCACATTTCGTGCTTCTTCTCAACTACTTTACTCCCTCTTCATTCCACTCTACTCCATTGCTTTGGTGTTTCACGTGTGTCGCATTTCAGTCGTTAGATCTATCCTAAATTATTGATCGGATTTTATTCATATTTGGCATCTAAAAGTCAGTTTATCCAGGAATGTTGCACATGACTTATTATAATTTAAAATCAAAAACACACAAAGGCATTGAATTTCAAGAAATATCAGCCAATTTTCTTTATAATTTCTGAGCATAATGAGACAGATGAGTTAGTATTGTTAAAGAAAGGTTTTTTAAGAGAACTTAATTTATGTACAGAATTGAAGGTTTTCTCTATTTCTCTTCCCAGATTGAATGGATGAGTGACAAGTTGATGAGGACGTTTGAAGGAGCGAGGAACAACCCATTTCAGTTCAAACATTTGCAGCTATGTCACAGTATTGCAGAGCTTAGCAGGGTGCCCAGTCCAAAGGTAAGAGCAGTCTGCGCATACACTTATTTTTAGGTCATATTACCAAAACATTCCATTAATGGTTTGTTTATGTAGTTGGGAAGCCTATGAAATAGCTAATTTCATTGTTACACACTGTTAATAGGAAGTATGAAAAGATTAAGAGATTTCCGGTAAACAGACATTTTTTTCATAAAGTAATGACATGAAGCAAGAATTGATGAATTTTCTAAATTGTACAATAATAATAATAATATTCAACCCGGCCCCGGAACAATTTTTCCCTCGAAATTATTCGAATTAACTTTACAGGGAGTTATTCCTGAAAGCTTGATTTGCATAATACACGTCACTGTACGTAACAGAAAAACCACAATTTAAATCACAAGAGTTAGTGTGTACTCAATGTTGGTTGCTTGACGGTTGTCAGCACACTTTGAGTTCTGTGGATATAGAGGAAAAATTGGATCGGTGTCTGGTAGAGTTCCCGGGTAGCTCAGTGGGAGAGTGTTGGTATGTTTAACCAAAGGTCCCGGGTTCGATACCCGGCCCCGGAACAATTTTTCCCTCGAAATTATTCAATAATAATATTATTATTATTATTTAATTCTTTCTTCTTCTTAAATTCGATATTCTTAAATATCAAAAACTATAGTCACTACACTGTTATTCCCAGCATGACTCCTCCTCTTTGCTTACATCTTAGGAAGTGAAGGCTCTATAAAGTCTAGGTAGGTGGTATGTTCGCCATTTTTGTTCTTTCGTTGCCGAGCTACCATACGAGGAATCTATTTGTCACACCGTTAAACATTATCATGTCGTAGCTCCTATGATAATAAATCAAATGCACTGTAATTGAGCAGCAAATAACGTCTTTGTGTGCTTCCTGCAAACGCCAACGAAAGAGCCAAAATGGCGGGCGATTATATTAAGTATTTATCGAGCCTTAAGAAATGAATAACGTCTTCCTCAGCGAATCACAAGATGCACACGTTTAAATGTACCCGACCTGTAACGCGATTGGCTGCCAGAAATTAGAGCGACAGGACTATAGTTTCAAAATTAATTTTGTATTTTCTAAAGTTTGGTTTTATTTTGAAAAATGATGCGACATTTTAAAAGATTTAAGATTTGTATCAGGTGTCTGCTGGTTAGGTTGACCAGAAAGAGCCAAAATTGATCGAACTGTATTCCTGACATAATCAATGTCAGCCAATGCAAGTCATAACCAGTTTCGTATGTAGTTGAGTTGTGAGTGTGGTGCTAGTTTGACATGCTTATTTCTCTGTGCGTGGTTCATTGTATATTATGGTGAGAATGCAAGTCATAACCAGTTTAGTATGTAGTTGAGTTGTGAGTGTGATGCTAGTTTGACATGCTTATTGCTCTGTGCGTGGTTCATTGTATATTATGGTGAGAATGCAAGTCATAACCAGTTTCGTATGTAGTTGAGTTGTGAGTGTGATGCTAGTTTGACATGCTTAACGTGGTTCATTGTATATTATGGTGAGAATGCAAGTCATAACCAGTTTAGTATGTAGTTGAGTTGTGAGTGTGGTGCTAGTTTGACATGCTTATTTCTCTGTGCGTGGTTCATTGTATATTATGGTGAGAATGCAAGTCATAACCAGTTTAGTATGTAGTTGAGTTGTGAGTGTGATGCTAGTTTGACATGCTTATTGCTCTGTGCGTGGTTCATTGTATATTATGGTGAGAATGCAAGTCATAACCAGTTTAGTATGTAGTTGAGTTGTGAGTGTGGTGCTAGTTTGACATGCTTATTGCTCTGTGCGTGGTTCATTGTATATTATGGTGAGAATGCAAGTCATAACCAGTTTCGTATGTAGTTGAGTTGTGAGTGTGATGCTAGTTTGACATGCTTATTGCTCTGTGCGTGGTTCATTGTATATTATGGTGAGAATGCAAGTCATAACCAGTTTAGTATGTAGTTGAGTTGTGAGTGTGGTGCTAGTTTGACATGCTTATTGCTCTGTGCGTGATCCATTGTATATTATGGTGAGAATGCAATATAATTTAGAACAAGAAATATTCATTTACGACTGTTATGTGAGAAAACATCCTTATAAATCCTGGAAGTGGAAATTTCGTCCTATTTATCCCAAGATGTGTGTTCCATTATCACAAACAAATACTTCTCAGTTAGTGAAAAAATGTTAATTTTATTTTGGGCTACTCTTAAACAAAGAGTGTACAGTACACAAACAATCCATGTAATCTAGAGGACTTTAACGAAAATATTCGTCAAACAGTATTTACAGTGCAGAAAAACGAACTTAAGCAGTTTCCCACAATATTTTGAACAGGATTGACGCATGTTTAGGAACAGAGGGTGAATACTTCAATCATCTGCTGTAATAATGAATACCATTTCATTATTTTTAATAATTTTATTACTGTAAGTACACCATTTAGATAAGTTATTAAAACGATAACAAACATCTGAGCAGCAGAGTGCTTTACTATTGGCAGATGCTAGATCAACCTAATTGATGGACACCCATTATTTTCTGCTCGTAGGACTTGTGTTATAATTGAGGAAGTTTGTTAGAGATTGACAAGTACTATCTAAATTTGAAGCTCAGAGGTACTATTCACAAATGATTATGTAAATTATCTGACTGTTCTGTTTCTTTTCAGGTGGTGCTGGCAAGCACCCCAGACATGGAATGTGGGTTTTCTAGGGAATTGTTCCTCCAGTGGAGTTCAAATGCACACAACAGCATCATCATTACAAACAGGTCTAGACTTATGTCTTCAGAAAAATAAATTCCGGAAATCAGAACACACAAACATGATAAATATTGAATATTACATGTCACATTTATGAAATTTATTTTTAATTTGACTTTTACAGGACGTCTCCTGGGACACTAGCCCGTTTATTAGTTGAAAATGGAGGGAAAACTCCCATGACTCTGGAAGTGCGACGACGTGTAAGATTAGAGGGAGCAGAACTGGAGGAATACCAAAGGAAAGAGCGAGAAAACAAAGAGAAAGGTCAAGAAAAAAAGTAAGTATGTGAAGATTGCTGTATGCAGCCGCCGGCATGGTCCGAAGTTAGCATCACTTGATATCTGCGGTTGTGCTGAAGCGTGGGTTCAGATTTTGCTTGGGCTGATTCCAGTGTTAAACAGAATTTAACTTCAGAAACATTTTTTGCATGAAATATATTTCTTATTTTTCTCCGTGTTCTGATTTCAATGGATACCTAGTCATTGTGGTATACCTGGAAATGGGGAAGTCGATAATATTGCAAAACAGGCAACATATTTGCAACCAAGACCTCTTCAAGTGATATCTCTATCCAGTGCTTTTGCTTCAGTAAGTCTCATTTTACAAACCTATGGATCAACAATTGGCTCTCTTCTGACAAAGGAAAAAATTTACAATCTGTACAAAAGAAACCAAATGACCTGGACATGTACAAAAATTTGCCCAGACATGTTCAAACATTTTTAACAAGAGCCAGAACAGGTCACAGTGTCACTCAATTGTACCTACACCGATTTCACATTTCTGATAATCCTACTTGTCTGTGGTGTAATAATCATGATGAAGATCTGGAACATATTCTTCAATACTGTCCATCCATATAACACAAAAGAAGTAAATTAAAATCATCAGTACCAGTTGCAGAAGACACAGCCCTGCAGTATATATTGACTACACCCCAACTCTGGCTACTAGCAACAGGCATCTATAATGAACACCGATCAAAATATCCCTCATTTCTCGTGAAAAACAAAAAACTGAATAGATACAGTGGACTATAGTGGACTTCATTTTGTCAGCAAACAGCTGGAGACATTAAGAAGATTGATTGATCTGTGTTCTGAAATCAGAACTTGAATTGCACCCACAGATTTTTCAAGAATTGAGTTAGAATTTTTAAAGATCAGATACCAATTTTTACGAGGGCTAGTCATAAAGTAACTTCCATTTTAATATAACAAAAATGGCATTGTGATTACAGGATTTGTTTGCAACAGTTTGAAACTACAAACTTTGTTTTATTTTTCTACATGGTTTCCAGCTAAATTGAGATATTTATCATAGGGTTTAACGAGAGTTTGAATATGGCAGTGATAAAAGTCTCCCACCTGTGACTGAAGCCAACCAATGACACTGGACTATAACTCTTCGTCATCGTCAAAGTCCTGCGATGCAAGCCACTTCTTCATATGCATGAGAAGTCGGTAATCACTAGGTGCCAAATCAGTGCTGTATGGAGGATGACGAAACACTTCCTAGTTGAAATTTTATAGTTTGGACACAGTATGTGGGTGAGCGTTGCCATGCACAAAAATCACTCTGGAGTGCAACATGATGGATTTCAGCCGCTTTACAGTTTTCATCATAAGAAATCATATCACCAAGTGTATATTACAGCTGGTGGGATTCTCAATTAGAGTACATATTTTGAACATTCGTAGCACTGCAGGTAACAACTGCATATCCTCTCTGTACCATTGCTCAAATCCAACTGAATCACGCAATATTTACTGCAAAGATGCTGTTGCTATACGAATTACAGCTCACTCTTTGAAAATAGAAGTAACTTTATGAATAGCCCTCGAAATATTATAGTGACTATTACACTTTTACTACGTCACACTACTTTTGACCAATAAAAGGGTACGAAAGGACGTCTTTCAATCATGGCTGTCTATCGCACAATTTTATCGCGTCCCTAGCATTTGTTTAATTTTATCGCGTCCCTAGCATTTGTTTAATTTTATCGCGTCCCTAGCATTTGTTTATTTTTATCACTACCCTAGCATTTGTTTCTTTGTTTGCCAACATTTCAAGCTGCACTGGTCTGGACGTCAAAAAAAAAAAAAACAGAAAATTACAAACCACTCCAGTCGATGCACAGCACTTTCAAATATGACTCGCATTGGCATTCAAGAACAAGAATTAATAAAGATCACTGGTCATATATGAAGAGCACCATTCGGAAATCCTGAATAAGTTGAGGGATACACCATGTACATCAACGAGTTTACTTCTTTTACGCACACGTCCAATATAACATCAACTGAACCACCAACCACTAAAACATTCAAATATGAAAATTGTACTTTCAATAATTGTTTCTTTTAAAATTATTCATGTTTATTTTTTATTTCATCATCGTTAATTAAAACGTTTGTTTATTTCATCATCCCTAATTAAAACTTTTCTAACACTTGTTTATATCATTTAGGTTATGTTTGTTATAGTTTCTATATGATATTATGGATATTATGGATAGTCATTGAAAATCATCTGTCAAGTGACGTTGATAGTTTAATACCAAGATTTATTGAAAATCATCTGTCAAGTGACGTTGATAGTTTAATCAAGATTTATTGAAAAGTGACGTTGATTACTGGGATCCGGATGATTGAAGTGGAATGCAAATGTTTTAATAAAAATGAAACTGAATCAACAAAGCCTTCTTGACTAGTAACCGTCCACAGAGTTCAGTGAAGATTCCGTAGTTGGCACAGCTGATAACAAGAGAACATAATCATAAAACACTACTGCCATCTAGCGTAATGTTGAGATGATACAATAATACATTTGAAGAAAGTTCTATTTTCGTAAGCCAATATTTTATTGTATTGGAGTACTTTGTTACTCCTAATCTTTATATACTTTCTTCTAATCGTGTAATAGTCAATTAAATCCCACTCGAGTTTTGATTTTCTCTAGATAAATCAAAACCTCTAGTGAGATTACTGTTGAAAATATCCTAAAGAAATGCAATTTGTATGTAATTTATCACTAATAATACTTTTAAATATTATGAAAAACAAGGAAACAGCATATTGGGATCTGAACTTGTGTATGTGTTGGTTTAGTACTGTCATGAGCATTTTAAAAAATGCTATACACATACAAATTATACATAATAATAAATATAATACAAAATATTAAAATAAAATATCCAGAGGTATTTGAAGAAACTCATTGGTATACTGTAAAAAGGATGAGGCCAATTCTTAGATGGATTCACTTTCTTTTATGCTTTTTAGATGTGTTTCTTTGATGTTTCCTGCATAAGTGTGGAAAATTAAATTATGTTTTATTTAACAACGCTCACAACTGCCAAGGTTATATCAACATTACTGGTGTGCTGGAATTTTGTCCCTCAGGAACACTTAGCACACTTAAATGCTATCGACCTGGGCTAGGATCAAACCTGCAACTTCAGACACAGAAGGCCAGCACTACCGACTGCGCCACCTGGGCCAACCATAAGTGTGGAGCAATAATTCACGAGCACATTGGATTTCCACCTCTATTGTGTTACAATTTTTTTTTTTAATTTTTTATTCACTACTAAAACTATCTCAGTTTTATTTTGCATCATTCTGTGCTACTCGCGAATGTTGTTTTTCATAACTTGAGATACAGAGCGTTCGCCTACGGGTGGGGCCAGGAAAGTGGCCTGCCTGCAGTGTTGCTTATGGGAATCGTCTATCCGTAAGCTTCCGCTTTCTATACTAATAGCATGCACATAAGAATTTTTCTACGTTATAGGCGATGTTGGAAGTGAATTATTAAATGAGAATTCACAATACCGTCCACAATACTTTGTAAAATCCAATCACAAAACAGAACTCGTTTTTCATCGTCTCTAGGCCGTAATTCATGCACGATACTCTCTCTGTAGAGTTTTAATATTAAAAGTTTAGAAGCAGTAAAGACTGATGTTTTTGAAACACTAACTTCCTGTGAAACACGTCTTACAGATTTTTTTAGGAGAGAGTGTAAATGATGCACTGATTTCACCAGTTTTTTCTTCCTTCAATACTCTTGGATTTCGCATAGGAATTGCAGGATTTAGTGACCCTGTTGTCCTTAGTTTGTTAACAGGACGTCTAACGGTTTCTCTACCCGAAATTGAAGTACCCGGATATTTCACTCCAAATTGCCTACGCACCTCTCTACATGACTTTCTTTTCACATATGCATCATGGCTGCAAAAGGGTATCTGTCGGATATAGAGGGGAGAGCCATTAATCCTTCCCATTGAAGGCTTTAAGGAAGCAACGTGGACAAATACCTAACGTCCCATCCCTACCTTCCCGTGGTGCAGCTGTTAGTAAGCATAATTTTACAAGCTGAACTAAAGGGAGGGGCTACTCATCAATTAGCACTGGTCAGCTTGATGAGTTAATGACTGAATTTGGTATAATTTTCCTCTATTCAATACCTAATTCCCTCTTTACCCTTTCCTATCCAGTCCTCTGACTGAACTCTTATTTTCTTTGACCCCGACGGCATTAGAGCATTCAAGGCCTAGGGGTTCATTTCCCTTTCCTTCCTCCTCTTTCTACTTTTCTGTTCCTAGTGCTGACCTGCTGTGGCACTAAAATCGTCCTCCAGTGGCTTAAGGAGGGAAAGCTGGTGATCAACAAGATCTCCCAGCTAGGTCCAATGGACCCGTCGACCAACAGCAGGTGTGATCCTCCAGACATTCTGGGGGTTGTGTGTGAATGAAGTAGCCACCAAAACGTTAAAATATGGTGTTCACTTAAATCGGCTACAACTTGCCATTTAACCACCTGCATAGAATTGGAATATATCAGTCCCCTAACTGCCCATTGTGCAACTCAAACCAAGAAATGGATTCGGAACATCTCAAAATCTGTGCTTCAGTCACTGGCCATGATAATATCTTTGAAAAATATTGGAGTGCAAGAGGTCAAATGACTTTATTGTCAAACGCCTGGCATTAGAAAACAACAACATATGCATCATACATCATAAACACTCTGTGTTCAAGCGTGAATTTTGCGTTTTGCATTGTTAGCAAATTTTACACACACTCTGAATATTTAAGCAACTGTGAAAAGAAACTGCACTGTATTTGTTAACATTGCAAAGCTGGCTCACAACTGATAACTTGTCGACCTTGATTGTCGAGCATTTCTCAACAACTACGCGCACAAAGCGGCGTACCAGCACATGCCGCTTTCCTGGCCCCACCCATAGGCGAACGCTCTGTATATTAATGCACAGTGTGATAATGTATTGTTGACTTTTATTTTGTCTCCAGTGAAGATGCTGATCTGAGTGACGAATCTGAAGATGAGATGGATTCTCTTAGTGCAGTAGCAAAAGGCAAACATGACCTTTTAGTGAAGACAGAAACCAAAGTGCAGACTGGCTTTTTCAAAAGCAACAAGAAACAATATCCCATGTTTCCATTCTTTGAAGAGAAAGTCAAGTTTGACGAGTATGGAGAAATCATTAGGTGAGATTGTTAAGGGTAAAATGTATAGGTAATTTGTTATATGCTTTTTGAAGATTTTTAAATAAAATTTTATATGTGCATAAATAAAAGTGTTGTTGTCTTCTTGCCGAGTGGATTAAATTGAGGGAGAAAGGTCACAGCCTTTAGCACTACATCATTTCTGAACAAATACACTGACCTCTACTCTTCAAACAGTGGTGTGTTCTCAGTGAAGAGAACCAGTTGTCTAATTGGAATTTCATGGGAGCCACATGGAATAACGACTGTATCTCAATAATATTTTATTCAGGCTTTAAGTTCGCAAATTTACAGTTAGTATGAGCAGATAATTTTTTTTTTTTTTAATTTAGGTCTATCTATCTGTTGTGAAGATCTAACAATGTAAGCAGTTTGGGGGAGCTTTCGACATGAGCTCATTAATAGTCGTCGTAATTTGAACTGGTAATGGAAATTATGGGGAAACGGCTGAACGGATTTTAATAAATGACCCCTCATTTTGAAGCTTGAAACCCAAAGTTTTTCAGAAAAATAGTAGCGTTAGTTTTCCTACATAATTTTCCTATTTTCCAAAATCCATCTTTCGTCAGTTTAGAGAACTAATTGCATTACAGGATAAAACAAAACACACACTACAATAAACAACAGGTTATTACAGTAAGGCCATGCCTTCAAATTCAATTGATTATTAAAAATTTCAACTCTTACTAAAAATAATTTACAGGTCTGATTTTGCAGTGTGTAATTTTCTGAGTACAACTGTGTATTGGATATTAAAATCTACAAAATTTGAGGTGGTTTGATGACATTATTACCATTAGAAATGAAATATTATTATAGTTAATGCCATGATGTGATTATTTTTATTAATTATACATATTAATGCTATGTTCATGAATATGAAAGTGGGGTTATGTAAGTAGATGTAGAGAATATCTTAAATTAGATCTTCATTTCTATAATTTACTGAGTGGCAGCTATATAGTGTCGGCTATATAACTACAAAACTGACGTAAGATAATAATATTGTTATTAAAAATCAAATATTTTTATAGTTATTAATCAAATGGGCTTGGGTCTTTTTCATATATTTAATGGCGGTGTGGTGTAGATATTTATATGCGTCATTCTCTTCAGTATTGGCTCGAGAGAGCACAAAAATTACAGTTCGTAAGGAAAGACCAAAATGTATTATTTACTGATAAAATAAGAGGCTTGCAAAATGTTGTAGTCTCCCGATCATTTCAGCAAGATCTCTTAGCAGGATAAAATGATTTTACTCTCTACATTTCAAGCCCTACATGCAGCAACTATACCAAGATGCTATATCTATTGTTCGAAAGCATAGCAAACCTGACTTTTTTTAAACTTTCACCTACAATCCACAATGACTTCAAACAGCTATTGCTTTACTCCCACATAAAAAGGCCACTGATCGTCCTGACATTATTACTTGGGTTTTCGCGTTGAAACTCAAAAACTGAAGGTGATAGGTTCAAGAAAATGTATTTGGCAAAAGAAAAAAACACAGAGGGAGTACGTTTCATTATTATGGAAGCAAATAACTTTCAAAATGTCTGGTATTCTTCATTGAAAATAAATCTGAACAATTTTTATTTGAACGTCTAATGAACATAGTTTGCAGCGTTTGCTGCACAAGCCACTAGTATAATTATATTACTAATGAGTTCAATTGTTTAAATATTTCTAGGCCAGAAGATTACAAAATGGTGGACGCAAATCCAGAGACAGAGGATAATAAAGAAAATGTTGACTTAAAAGAAGAAGAAGTGACTGGTAAGTCAGTGAAAAATTACATGATAATGGGTGCAGACAGACTATTCAAATGGTTATGATTTTTTCCCTGGAGACTGGTGCTGTATGGTGCTAAGATCTCTTTATCTTATGATTCTTTAACAAACAACTCTTCTCGGGATTTTGTGAGATTTATAATACAGTGGAGTTTCGTTTATTGTCATTGATTTGTTCTGTAAAAGTGTGACAGTTATTGAAATGATGATAATCAAATCGTTTAAACCCATGTTATAGCAATAATTTTTTCCAAAAATAATAATCCATTGCCCTCATTGCTGACTGAATGGACAAACTTTAGCTCTATTGAAAATAGAAGTAATATTAACTCATTTCTGTTATGTACATTGATTAATTTTACAGACAATACGTCTCTGCTTAATTCATTTCAACAGGAATTAAATTTTTAAAATTAATTGATAAAAATGACCTTATCCAGAAATTAAAGACATTTTCAGTAAAAGTTGATATTGGTAGCGTAGTCGGTATAGCATTGGCCTTCTGTGCTCGAGGTTGTGGATTCGATTCCCCAGGTCAGTGGCATTTAAGTTGTTGTTGTTGTTTTCTAATGCCAGGCGTTTGACAATAAAGTCATTTGACCTCTTGCACTCCAATATTTTTCAAAGATATTATCATGACCAGCCACTGAAGCAGATTTTGAGTGGCATTTAGTGTGCTTAAATGCGACAGGCTCATGTCAGTAGATTTACTGGCATGTAAAAGAACTCCTGCGGAGCAAAATTCCAGCACACTGGCGATGCTGATATAACCTCGGCAGTTGTGAACATTGTTAAATAAAACATAATTTAAATTTTTCAGTAAAAAATTAACTTACACAAAATACTGGAAAGGAAATACAAGAAGAATGATTTGTACTGCTTAAGAGAACAGTTACTAGGTATGTCTAACTGAAAATTTCTTGGGTAGATTTACTTAACACTCTTGAGTTAGACAAATGTTTTAGTTAGTAAAATAATACTACAGTAAACCCCCATTTTAACGTTCCTGTAGGATTTGTGGGTCTAATTAAATAATTATAATGTTTGTTATATAACACACATGTTAGTATTAGTAATTTTAACCCTTCCTTCCCATTTTATGTAAACCTCCTTTTAAGGAAAACCTCTACTTAAGGAAAAAAAAAAAATCTCTCAGAGATTCGTTAAAAAGAGGTTCTACTGTGATTACTATAATATGCATTATTTATAATATTTACATATATTCAGTTCTTAGTTGCAGTACTTTCATAAATATATGAGAGAAATATTTTATGTACTGTATGTATTACACAAATTCATATGTTTATTCGTTAACACACAAATAAAAGCTTGCCCATTGTGCAACTCAAACCAAGAAATGGATTCGGAACAACTCAAAATCTATGCTTCAGTGGCTTACCATGATAATATCTTTGAAAAATATTGGAGTGCAAGAGGTCAAATGACTTTATTGTCAAACGCCTGGCATTAGAAAACAACAACAAACAAAAGCTTGGAGAAAATTGTCGCTCACAATAAATAGATACGAAGTTCTGTAATTCTCTAGTTTATTGCACATACGCCTACTTTACTTTATAGAAAAATATCATTTCCCTGCAAGATAGAATGAAAACACTTATTAAAGATGATGGAAACAAACTTTAACACAATAAACAATATACTATATTTGGCGTTTGGATAAGATTCAGGGCTTCTACCGCGTTGTCTTGGTGTTGGTGGCTGACGTTTCGACCGCTGTGTTGTGGTCATCTTCAGAGCAGTTGTTGGATAAGGAAATAGTCTGCGAGCTCGTATATATATAGTAATCGCGATGGGGGGAGTACTTGCGGTGATAGGTCGTAGGTTCTCCTTCTGGCATCTGATTGGTCCTATGTTGTCCAATTCGGTTGAGGTCTGTATGAAGGGGAGTATCCATATTAACTGGGTTATTTTACGACGCTGTATCAACATCTAGGTTATTTAGCGTCTGAATGATATGAAGGTGATAATGCCGGTGAAATGAGTCCGGGGTCCAGCACCGAAAGTTACCCAGCATTTGCTCGAATTGGGTTGAGGGAAAACCCCGGAAAAAACCTCAACCAAGTAACTTGCCCCGACTGGGATTCGAACCCGGACCACCTGGTTTCGCAGTCAGACGCGCTGACCATTACTCCACAGGTGTGAACGTATTCATATTAAATACTGGCCCCACATTTAATATGAAACTCCCCTTCATACAGTCGACCTGGTTGGCACGTTGGTATAGCGCTGGCCTTCTATGCCCAAGGTTGCGGGTTCGATCCCGGGCCAGGTCGATGGCATTTAAGTGTGCTTAAATGCGACAGGCTCATGTCAGTAGATTTACTGGCATGTAAAAGAACTCCTGCGGGACAAAATTCCGGCACATCCGGCGACGCTGATATAACCTCTGCAGTTGCGAGCGTCGTTAAATAAAACATAACATTAACATTAACCCTTCATACAGACCTCAACCGGATTGGACAACGTAGGACCAATCAGATGCCAGAAGGAGAACCTACGACCTATCACCGCAAGTACTCCCCCCCATCGAGACTACTATATGTATACGAGCTGGCAGACTATTTCCTTATCCAACAACTGCTCTGAAGATGACCACAACACAGCGGTCGAAACGTCAGCCACCAACACCAAGACAACGCGGTAGAAGCCCTGAAGCTTATCCACACACCATGTACACCAGCCGCGGAAGCCTACGCGAACACTTAATATACACATGAACTGCAAGTGATTTTAACCTAACATAACATGTATATCATAGATCAACTTAAGTTAAGTCTAAGCAGTCACACTAGTATGACCCGAAAATCATCATATTAAGTTCCATCTAATAGGCAAGGTTTTCATTATAAATGTTAATTTAACACTTCGCATCTGAAGATGATACACATGTATCGAAAACGTTAATGCAAATCATTTACTTTTAAGATAAGCAAAGGCGGCATAGCAAACAAATAATTATAGTCAAATATTAATAGCTTATCGGCAAATCACAACATGAAATTGATATACTATATTTGTTTATAATTGATTTTTTTAATTTTTCTTGAATTTTCTGTTTTGCGACCTAAGCCAAACCAAAATTGTATAGTAATGACCTTTTTGTTTTCATACATGTCTTTATGTAGAAGGCCTCTTCCTTTTTACCTTCAGTCTGCGAACTTTGGAACTTGTCCATGTTGTAGCAGCTGACATCACCGAAGTACCAACCAAGTGTATCTCTGTCATGAAGACGATCCGTGTGTTGGCCCAAGTCCAGTACATCGACTTCGAGGGTCGTTCTGATGGAGAATCTTTGCAGAAGATCCTGGGGCAACTTCGTCCCCGCAGGTTGATTCTTGTGCGTGGCACCCCAGACAGCACTCATGCAATGCTGAACTTATGTCGTCAGTGGGCTGGTGCACGCGTGTTCGCCCCTTCTCGTGGAGAAGTAGTAGATGCCACCACGGAGACACATATATATCAGGTGATGAGACAACTACTGGGATTTTTGTAGAGTGCAGGATGCCCCAGAGGCAGAAAGCCCCATTTTATTAAGGTAGTTAATGCTAGGTTGTAAAGACTTTTATTACACGTGGATGAATCACCTAAAGGCTCACAATGATAAGAAGAAATATGTTAAGTAGCCTATCTTGTTAGAAAACACTAATACAGTTGTGTGTTTCAGTGTAAGAACCCTGTAACCCTAAAAAAAAAAATTGATAATGTTATTAATATGGATCTAAACCTTTTATTTATCAACCCTCTTATTACGACTTTGTGTAGTTCTAGAAAGTTACACAACACAGAACTGCACGCATTGTATTCTTCACCTGACATAATTAGGAACATTAAATCCAGACGTTTGAGATGGGCAGGGCATGTACTGTCGATGACACAGCTCATCTGCCCTGAACCTTGGGGAAGTTAGGGGTGTTGTTTAGAGGGGTTTGAGGCTAACTTTGGAGCAAGCGGCTGGCTAACGGTACTTTTGATGTGAATACCCTCTGCTTAATCCCCTTTCTATTTTCTCCAAAAAAAAAACATTTCTCTCTCTTCGTTTGTACTTGGAAGACAAAGATGAACGTTTGCTTAATATAATTGCTAGTGTAAATATATATTCAAAATTAAGACATAGCAATATAACTCTCATGTGTGGTGTACTCCATAGTAACATGGTGCGGAATTGGTACATCAATGTTTTTATAATGCATGCTACATTGTATTTCTAACTTTCTCTCCTTCCACCACTAGTGCGAAACTACTACCCCAACCCTGCATTCCTTCCAGGGCAGATGAACTGTGTCACTGACAGTAGCACGTATGGACGAATCCAGAAATGCATATAGAGTGTTAGTTGGGAGGCCGGAGGGAAAAAGACCTTTGGGAAGGCCGAGACGTAGATGGGAAGATAATATTAAAATGGATTTGAGGGAGGTGGGATATGATGGTAGAGACTGGATTAATCTTGGATAGGGATCAATGGTGGGCTTATGTGAGAGCGGCAATGAATGTCCGGGTTCCTTAAAAGCCAGTAAGTAAGTAAGTAAGCCTAATTATCCACATCAGAGAGTAGAGAGATGACAACATGCTACATTAACATTATACAGGGTGATTCAGTGACTATGTTACAAATTTTTAGGGATGATAGAGGAGATATTTATAAACAACTTTCATATGAGAACCTAGAATCGAACTCAAGGCCATCCTTTTGAAGTTTGGTTGCAGACCACCTGTTTCTGCAAAAGTTGGTGATTTCTCATAAACATAGTATAAGCTATTTGGCATCGTAAATTATATTTTGACTGATTAAACCTTGTAACTTCCTTCCAACTTTTCATATGCATTTCATTTATGGAAGAGCAAAAGAAAATGGAAGAAAAGTTGCAAGGTTCCATAAAAATATAATTTATGATGCCAACTAGCTTATACCATGTTTATGAGAAATCACCAACGTTTACAGGAACAGGTTAGTGCAACCAAACTTCAAAAGGATGACCTTGAGTTTGATTGTAGCCGGTTACACTGACTAACATAATATCAAGGCTTGTAACAACCAAAAGAAACGTTTCCGGTCAAAGGTTCCTATATGAAAGTTATTTGTAATTGCCTCCTCTATCATCCCTAAAAGATTGTAACATAGTCACTGAATCATCCTGTATACAATGCTTACAGTTTTCTTTAACTTCGATTTTCTCAAAACAAGCTATGTGAGAGTTACAGAATTTTAACATTTATTTCAATTTTCGTAAATATTTTTTAATCCAATGCCACCAGGCTGTCTTTTCGACATTTCTGGTCTTCTCTCCTGGCCGTGGCTTAGTTGTAACCCACGTCTGAGGTTGGGGCGCCTGGAAGGCGGAGTTACATTACCCCGTTGATGTGATAGGATGATTATGATAATGTGGTGCCATGAGAGGTCTTAAATCTAAACTTAACCTAAATTCCAGACCATGGACGAACACAGGAATAATATAAACAGTGGTATCAAAGTTACAAAGATGCTGGTGTTTGTGAGAAAAATTTTGATGGATCTTCAAATGCCATGGAGATGAAAGCTGCAGAAATTCTCTGGACCCGGTCCATTAGGTTGTGTAATATGAGGTACACAACCTTATTGTCTGACGGGGATGCAAAAACACACCATCACCTTCAGCAGCTTCAAGTTTATGGTGAAGGCATTGACATTAAAAAAGAAGAATATGTGAACCACGTTGCTAAGAGAGTAGGTAAAGGTCTACAGAATATTGTTAGGGAATGGAGAGGGACAGATTCCTCAATTGGAGGCAAAAAAAGGGAAGAAATATAAAAATTATATTAGAAGTATTATCGGGTAGCTGAGTTTGTAGAGCAATGGCTACAGATGGAGGGAAGATTCCAGGTGGTGGCAGGATTTTTCTCTTTGCCAAAACTTCCAGAACAGCTCCGAGGTTCACTCAGCCTACTATCAAATTGAGAAAATATGTCGTCTTTGTGACATTCATATTTGTGTCTTTTCCCAACAGGTGAGATTGACAGATGCGCTGGTTTCTTCCCTGGAGTTGAAGAAAGGAAAAGAGGCTGAGCTGGCATGGCTTGACGCTCAGATTGTGGTGCGAGATATGACCAAAGATGCGAAACCTATTACGATGATGGAAAAGGACGAAGATAAAGAAGAAGAACAAGAAGAAGATGAGAAAGGTGCAAAATATTCCTGTAAACCATTCATATCAGTAATTCCCAATTCTATAGAAACATTCTGGCCAGAACACGTTGGAAGTGCATTTTTAGGACATTTTCTCTATAATACCATAGCTCTGTAATTTTATGATCAGTGATGTAATTGCCTTAAAAGCGTATCTTTGGTAGTGATTCCTACTGGGAGGCATAGGTATCAGGAAGCATTGTATTAAGATATACTGGGTGTTCATTTCAAAGTGTGTCATGACGTCACTGTTGTTGGGTCACCGATTTGAAGCGAGTTTCAGTTTATATGTTAGAGAAGTTGCCTATTATTTAAGGCGTTCTTCAATCTGAACTTGAGAACGTGTACGGTATAACTTGAACGTCGTAGCAACAGATGGCGGTCTGTACGGTCTGTGTGCTACCATAACCTCTTTCGAATTGTGTTTTGCGCCGGGAAGTCGTACGCAGGGTATTTGTTATCATCGGTTGCGTACGGTAACATTCCACAACACAAATCAAGTGCTCCGTGTCCATGTTGACCGTCGAAGTTAATGTCAACAAATACGTAAGTAATCATCTTAACCCTCTCCCCATATCCCGACAGTACGTATTTCCAAACAGTTCACATTCCTGCCACTACCGGCGTTACCGTACGTATCGGCACGTACTCTTCAGAATGAACGCCGTACTTGCTAGGCAACTTCTCTGCCTCTTAGATTATACACCTGAGCTGCGGAAGTGTAGGAAGATTGAATTCTCTAGGCTCATCAGCTAGCCACATGACGGCATACAGCGAGCCAAGACACATTTTGAACTGAACACCCAGTATAGTAGTGTATAGATCAGTGTAACTACTAGAGTCGTGCATTTCAAGCTCTATACTGAGGATCACGTAAGAGTAATTCCTAAAAGACTAATTTGGCCGTCTCTTCAGTGTTGCCAATTAATGCTAGATATCACTAAAAGAGGATAAAATCACACAATGCCATGTACTATAATAATAATATAATAATAATAATAATAATAATAATAATAATAATAATAATAATATAGTATTAATAATAACGATGTCTTGCTTATTTACCACATCTCATCTTCATGTTGGGGAGGTGTTTTCTAAAAGATACAATAATTTATGAAAGAGTATATTTTTCTTCTCGACCTCTTGCACATTATGTTAGTAGTTAGTAGATTAGTGTATGATCTAATATTAAAATATACCTATTTTGTCTAACAACATGAAATTCATTGCTTTGATTAAACAGTTTACAATTCACGAGACCTAACCTAAAAATGTATTTTGTTTGATCACGTGAAATGATTAAAAGTCTAAACACGAAAGAAATTAATTAAAATATGAAATGGTATTTCTGGTGATTACCCAAGGGCATGTATCACACGAAATATGTTATATTTATTTACACTTAGCCTACCTGACTCTAATCTTGAAATTATAACCACAACATAAAGCAACACATACAGTAATTATTATGTATTAATATTAATACTGATATTAATTAATTATTAGTATGTTCAGATTTCACTAGCTTCCAGTAATGGGTTCAGAAATCTAGAACAATTTGAATTTTCAGAATTTAAACTACCGAAAACAGCTGTCCCTGCTGCCAACATAACAGTTATAAAATCACTACCAGTTGTAGTATTTCTCAGTATCGAAATTTGAAATGAAGTTGGCAAAAGAAAATTCAACCTGCAAACTAGAAAATCACTATAATTCACTAGTATATGTAGTAATGGGGGAAAGTGGTTAGGTTTCATCCTTAGGGTATTAAGTAAGCTGACCTGGATTATATGTTCGGTTCAAGTTTGTCAAGTGTGACAAGAACCGAAGTCTCCTTTGAAGAAGCGGATCTCTCACAGCTCGCTCGAACTTGCGTCTTGTATGATCTGTGACCTTGAAGTTCGCCATCTTCTCCTATCCTCCCTTCACATTATGGTAGGAATGCAGTATCATCGCCTGTCCCGGATTCCTGATGAGAGAATCTGGCAACCTTGCCTGGTGTGAAGGATAGGTATCGAAAAATTTGTGCAAGAGGGAAATATTTCACATAATTTTTACTTTCAAATAGCAGAGAGCATTACCCAGCTTAGTTGTTACGACACTAGATCACCGAGACGACATTTATGTCCATATAAATATTTCTATTAACTTATGTGAATTTTCCTTCTTTTCTAGATAAAATGGAAATTGACCAGATATATACATTAGAACCTCTTCCTCTGAGCCGGGTAAGATGTTGCAATTGATATTTTGTACTGAACTTTTTTTTTTAACTATAAACGCTTCTCAGATATGATAAAATGGCTATAACGGTGATTAGTAAAATGAGAATTGCAAGGTATGTTACCTTATTCTGTGAAAACTTGTCTCACAGTCACTCTCTTTGAAATAATTAAACCAGAAACAATGTGCTTTTGCCTACAATTGAGATTCTGTTGCCACATAATGGCACTATAAGTTTGTCACCAATATAATTTAAAGTACCATTATTCCAAAAGATTTGAATATAATTTAACAGAAATAGCAGAAAATATGTATTTAACTCTTAAAATAAGTTTCTTACACTGTCTCTTAAAACATATCACCCTTATTTCTAGCAGATAATAATTTGCACGAGAAAACCCAATGAATTGTCCCATTCTTTTTCAGTAGGTCAACAATGTACTTGCTAACTCTCTAGCCTACAGTTTCCACTCCCCCATAGAACTACGTCCTGTTTCGTCAGTTAAAAAAACTTGAAACTAGTATAGCTTTCAGCCACCGATATACAAGAAGTGCCTCTATTTCATAAGTAAGAAAACAATTAAGGGAAGAAGATAAAAAATATGCAATTAAGAATGGAACAGAAAGTATTAACGAATCAAATGCAAGAGAATTATCTTTCTTATAGTTTCTGGTCGAATAAACAAGATTATTTTGTTCAGATTATATACAGTGTGTCGTAGAAACAGATAATTTACAATTTCAAAGAGAATACTTCAATTGCAAAAGTATTTAGTACTAACTTGAAAAAACTACAAATTAAAGCATTGTGTTATATGGCACACTTGCACCATCTGATGAAATGTTAACTATCTGTTTGTTGGGACAGGTGGCCGGCCATCAGACGGCATTTATAAACGAGCTGAAGCTGTCAGATTTCAAGAAAGTGCTCAACAAGCACAACATACCATCAGAATTTTCAGGTGGTGCTCTGTGGTGCTGCAATGGTACAATTGCTGTTCGGAGGGTAAGTGATTAAAGCATATAAATATGGGAGTATCTCGAGAAACTCTATTCTATTCTTTGTCTACTAAAAATTTCACTGAAATTTGAAATCATGTCTTTGCGTGAAAACTGATATTGTAGTTATTTGACTAACAGCATACTTGTTATAAGCTCTTAAGTTGGAATAGAAACATTTCAAATACTTTTCTGTACTTATAGCTTTCAGAGAACCCGGAGGTTCATTGCAGCCCTTACATAAGCCCGCCATCGATTTCTATCCTGAACAAGATTAATCCAGTCCCTACCATCATATTCCACCTCCCTCAAATCTATTTTAATATTACCTCCCTCTACTTCTCGGGTTTTAATTGCAATTGGAGGTGAATTTAGACGAAAACAGTTGTCTAAAAATACTTTATTTTACACAAAGATACATTCTGAGAATACATACGAGAATGCGGATGCTTTAGCAAAGAAGGGCAGCACTGCTACTTACAGACCTGTTACTAAATCTACATATTACTCTGTGAAGAGATTTATTAAATCTACATACTTAGACTTCAACAAACAAAATTTGATAACTCAATCCCAAGGGAAAAAATGGAACTCTCTGCATCATAATCCACAGTTAATTCCCGATTTACCGCGAAAATCGTCTGTAGCTGCATTTAGATTGGCAACAGGCCATGATTGTTTGGCCAAACACCTGTATAGAATTGGAATATATCAGTCCCCTAACTGTCCATTGTGCAACTCAAACCAAGAAATGGATTCGGAACACCTCAAAATCTGTGCTTCAGTGGCTGGTCATGATAATATCTTTGAAAAATATTGGAGTGCAAGAGGTCAAATGACTTTATTGTCAAACGCCTGGCAGTAGAAAACAACAACAACATTCTGAGATAGTATCCCGTGATACAGGCATTGACAGGAGATAAAGTGATTACTACGTACACATACATACTGTTCTTTCACTGCAAACCCAGCATTCTCCAGTCTTTCATATTTTCTGCCTCTGCAACTCATATTACTGCTTATAGTACACCCCAAGTATTTGAAGCTGTCCACTTGCTCTACTGTCTCATTTAGTATTCGCACATTTATCTCTGTATTTTTCTTTCGACGACCATAGTCTTCTCTTGATTGCATTTATCTTCATCCCATACTGTTCACAGCTGTCATTTACCTTCAGTAGCATATTCCTTAGTATCATCTCCTCTTCTGCTAATAATGCCATATCATCAGCAAATCTTATACACTTTATTCTTCTCCTCCTGCTATAGATATCCTACAAGCAAAACTCAGCTCAGACTCCTCGCACCACGCATAATTGTACCTATTTTTAAGAAGGGGGATAAGACTAGTAACTTTCGAGGAATATCACTTTTGTTGAAGTACAAAATTTTATCCAATTCCTTTTGAGAAGATTAACTCCATATGTAGATGAAATTATTGGGGATCATCAGTGTGGTTTTAGGCGTAGTAGATCGACTATTGATCAGATTTTTTGTATTCGACAGATATTGGAGAAAAAATGGGAGTATAAGGGTACAGTACATCAGTTATTCATAGATTTCAAAAAGGCGTATGACTCGGTTAAAAGAGAAGTTTTATATAATGCAATGCTATGCCCCTCTTACCCCCCTGCAATAGGCAGGTTCTTTAATAAGCGGCTACTGGTATAGCTATAACGGCTACGGTTGCGGACATGTGCACTCAAAGAGCAGCTGTAACAATAACCAATTAAGTGAATATAACATTACAAAAAGTCAACATCGACTCTTTCTAAGTCACAATCAGTGTCTTCATCACTGGAACTGACCTCATATTTAAATTTTAAATATTTTAATTAAATTAAATTTGTATTTAATATAAAACACTATGTGACTTCCTAATTCTGACGTGTTCAGTTCAGCACAAGAAGATATTATCATGTACTATACGTGCACATGGACATAGTGTCGGTGGTGTGATTGGAGATGGAGAGCATGCTGGGAAAGGGAGCATACGTCATCTGTGCGAGACAGTCACACCTACTGGTTTCTGAGCACTGAGTTTTCCTTGTTGGATGCCTATATCACCCCTCCCATGTTCTGAAAACAGTTCTTCACTAAATCCTCCAAGTATAGTTGCGTCGCTGTTATTTCCGGCATGACTCCTCCTCTTTGCTTACGTCTTAAGAAGTGAAGGCTCTATAAAGTCTAGGTACATAGTATCGTTCGCCATTTTTGTTCTTTCGTTCCCGAGCTACCATACAAGGAATCTATTTGCCACACTGTTAAACATTATCAGTCGTAGCTCCTATGATAATAAATCAAACGCACTGTAATTCAGCAAATAATTGAGCGGCAAATAACATCTTCGTGTGCTTTCTGCGAACGCCAACGAAAGAGCCGATTATATTAAGTATTTATCGAGCCTTAAGAAATGAACAACGTCTTCATAAGCAAATCACAAGATGCACACGTTTAAATGTAGCCGACCTGCAACACAATTGGCTGCCGGAAATTAGAGCGACGGGACTATAGATGTTGAACAGGGTAGGTGATAAAGGGCATCCTTGTCGTTCTTCTCTTCCTATTTCATTTCCTTCAGACATTTCTTCTATCTGACTTTGACTTCTTGTTCCATATAAAGATTACTGAACAGCCTTCTCTCTTTCCAATCCACACTTATTTCCTTCAGGATTCCTATCACTTTATTCCGATCCACTCTGTCAAACGCCTTTTCTTACTACATAATTATCTGGATGTACTAATTTTGAGAGAAAAAACAGGTTCAAAATCATTGTGTCTTTTTTTTCTTTTCTTTCAGCATGAAGCTGGGAGAGTCATCCTGGAAGGTTGTTTATCTGAGGAATATTACCTCGTTCGGGAACTGTTGTACGAGCAGTATGCAATTGTGTGAAGTTTGTTTGTGAATGTGATCCGCATAAAATAATTTGTAAGCACTGTGATAAAACAGAGAATTTCAATAACTGTGAGTGCTACAAGACGTGACAATTACATCGTCAGATATTTTAAGTAGGAATGTTTATTTTGAATTGTCAGTTTTCTAACCTCAACTGCAGCAACTGAAGTATATTCACGAAAATGGTTCAAGTGTCAAGGAATTTGAAATAACAGTTCGATTTTGGATATGTATATAAATGCAATCCATAAGTCTGGCACAGTGATACCTAATTTTGTTTTCAGATTTACAGAGACACAACTTTTTCTTAAGTGAAAATATTTCTTTCTGTGAAAGAAGGATGCATTCCACTGCATAAGGATATTGTAATATATATATAGTCTATATATGATTATAAAACTTATATTTTTGTTTATTTAACCATATTGAGACTGTAATTTTTGTTATGAAGATGACATAATATTTTGACAAAGAGAATTTTAATTTCTGCAGTTCTTTTGTCCATAAATATTTCAGTTTAAGTTGCAAGATGTTATTAGATCAATAGTAAAACTGAGATTTGGAATTTTCTCTTCACAGTTGTCTACGTTTTTCTATGTTTACATTCCTGCAACTTAATGTACAGAAAGACCTGTTTATGCACATGACGTGAATATGTTTGGAGAAAATCCACAAACGATTAGAGAAAGCACGGGAATTTTACGTGAAGCAAGTAAGGAAGCAAGATTTCGACGAAAACCCCGAAAAAAAAAGTATATGATTATGTCTCGTGACCAGAACATGGTACGAAATGGAAATACAAAAATTGGAAATTTATCCTTTAAAAATGTGGAAACATTCAAGTACCTTGGAACAACAGTAAATGACCCTCGAGAGGAAATTAAATGCAGAAAAAATATGGGAAATGCCTGTTATTATTCGGTTGAGAAGTTTTTGTCATCCAGCTGAAAGTTAGAGTTACATTACCGGTTCTGTATTGTTTTGAAACTTGAACTTTCACTTTGAGAGAGGAACAGAGGTTAAGGGTATTTGAGAATAAGGTGCTTAGGAAAATATTTAGGGCTAAGAGGGGTGAAGTCACAGGAGAATGGAGAAAGTTACACAATGCAGAACTGCACGCATTGTATTCTTCACCTGACATAATTAGGAACATTAAATCCAGACGTTTGAGATGGGCAGGGCATGTAGCATGTATGGGTGAATCTAAAAATGAATATAGAGTGTTAGTTGGGAGGCCGGAGGGAAAAAGACCTTAGTTTTCGCCTTCTATGCATTTATGTTAATTTCTTGGTGAGAAAATTGATTGTCGTCCTCAAAACTTGGTTAGTTCAATAAGAAAATGGAAATTACGACTTTCCCTGTCAGCTCCTTACATGACCCTTCTGGGGGTCGCGACTCCCACTTTGGGAACCACTGTACTTCATTATACCAATAGGCCTGCATAAAAAATTAAGAGCAAAAGTGAATTTTCGTAGATCGTTCTTTATGTTGAAGGTGCAAAATGTTTTTATTGGCCTGCACTGGCAAAAATTTTAAAATAATACGATTCTGACTGATGGTGTGTACCAGTATTTAGATATTACTGGAAGAACTGAGAGAGTCATTCATTTACAACCTTGAAAACAACAGGTAACAAAATTGGTCAATATTTGACTATAATTATTTATTTACTGTGCCACCGTTCCTTATCTTAAAAGTTAATAATTTACATTAACGTTTTCGATACATTTGTATCATCTTCAGATGTAGTGTTAAAGGTGACACAGTAAATAAATAATTATAGTCAAATATTAATAGCTTATCGGCATACCACAATATGAAAAATTGGTCAAGTTCAAGAATTAATGACGCAAGAACTAAATATATGATTGTAAGTAGCACAAAACAGAAAAAAATCTGACTCATGCAACATACACAAGCATAAATTAATATAGATTTGAAAAGGTCTCCAGTTACATACAGTACTCTTGGCTCCCTTATTAATTATACAAAATATATTAGTGGAGAAAGGAGAAAGGTACACAATGCAGAACTGCACGCATTGTATTCTTCACCTGACATAATTAGGAACATAAAATCCAGACGTTTGAGATGGGCAGAGCATGTAGCACTTATCGGCGAATCCAGAAATGCACATAGTGTGTTAGTTGGGAGGCCGGAGGGAAAAAGACCTTTGGGGAGGCCGAGAGGTAGGTGGGAATATAATATTAAAATGGATATAAGGGAGGTGGGATATGATGGTAGAGAATGGATTAATCTTGCTCAGGATAGGAACCGATGGCAGGCTTATGTTAGGGCGGCAATGAACCTCCTGGTTCCTTAAATGCCAGTAAGTAAGTATTAGTGAAGAAATGAATAGAAGAATATAAAATGTCAATAAAACCTATTTTGGACTCTGAAGATATTTTAAATCAAGGCTTCTCACTCGGGATAAAAAAAGCAGGCTTTGTGAAGCCCTTATGAAACCAATATTAATGTAGGGTAATGAAACATGAACATTGTCAAAAAGTAATATATCAAGACTGAAGACATTTGAGACTAAGAACTTTGGAAAAGGTATGGCCCAGTATGTGACAAGGGAGAATGGCATAATACAGAGCTATTCATAAATCCGTGAAACATTTTATAAATTCATAACTACTAAACTACACAATGGATAACAAATTATTTTACAGTAAAATAAAGAAAAACTCTCCAAGTTTTGTTACATACCTCACAGATGCTCAATGTGTCCACCTTTGCTAATATGTCATACATCCATGTGGTAATCCATCTCACCCCATACACACTCCAGCATGTCACGGTTGACCAGAGCCAGAGCAGCTGTAATCCGGTGGCGAAACTACTGGAGATCAGCAGTGAACGGAGGCACATAGACAATATCCTTTACAAACCCCCACAAGAAGAAGTCACATGGAGTTAAATCCGGTGATCGTGGTGGCCACTTCATTAACGTTATCTTCTCGTCCTGTGCATCTGATCCATCTCTGTGGAAAATTTTGATTAAAATACTCTCACACGTTGTTGTGATAGTGACAGGAGGGAAATCCATCTTCCTGAGAGATGTAATCATTGCTGTCTTCATTCAGCTGAGGCGTCAGCCAGTTTTGTAACATGTCCAAGTAAATCATCCCAGTGACGGTGAGCTCTACCAAAAAAAAAAAAAAAAATGGACCATACACCTTCTATTTCGGAATCACACAGAAGACATTCACCTTAGTTGAGTCTCATACATGCACAACGACTGCGCGAGAAATTTCAGTTCCCCATATGCGGCACATTGTGCCGATTTACTTTTCTGGAGAGATGAAAAGTTGCTTCGTCACGATGAGTAAGTCAGCAAAACCGTCTACTTCAAATCTTTGAAGAGATCCTTGCATATTCCAACATACAAAACAATTGCTCACAATTAGTAAACATCATTTTGTCATTATTGATAACTACTGCCACCTAGCGATAAATCATGGCAATTAAGAGCGGGCTTTTCTTATTAAAAAAATCTTGGAGAGTTTCTCTCTCTATTGGCATGTCAATTACCATGACATGTTGCATACTTTATTTGTTACTAAACTTAAAAATGTTTCACGGACTTATGAATAATCTTGTATAAGGTAGAATCATGAGTTGTATCAGTTTTCTGACGTTACTGCATCAATAAAAGTCTTAGGACTATGATGGGCAAGGCATATGTAAAGAATGATTAAACACGAAATTCCTCCCCCCTCTCCGCCAAAAAAAAGACATGATAGAGTAAACCTGAGGGGAAAAGGAATGTGGGACAGCTAAGGCTGTGATGGGTGGACGGAATCTCTGAAGACCTGAGAAAGTTTGGAATTAAAGTATGGTGGATTGTTGCCAAACATAGTAAAGCCTGGAGGAAGTTTCTGAGGGAAGCTGAGACTCAACTTGGGTAGTAGAGCTTATGATGATGGGACTGGATCTTAATATACCAGGTAAAGGGAATGGAAGTAATTAGTACTATCCTAGATCATATATGTAACAGATAACTCCTCGCTACTTTAAAATCGGCAGCACTTTGAAGAGAACAACAGCCAGGATCGCCATACTGTGGACAGATGACAGGACGTGACCCAAACGAACACTTTGGCAGGAGATGGCAGCACCAGTGAGGAGTTAATGCAATTCAAATGGGTATTATGATGTGACTCTTATCTAACAACTCAGATGGCAGCGTAGTAAACCTGACAAAAGTTGTTAACCTGTACTCTTAAAGTTTTATAACCCCGACATATCTTACATATATGATCTAGGGTACTATAAAAATACTTTAATGACCTCACTTAAACCAAGTAGTTTATACTTTTTGCAAGTACAGTAAATGAAAACACTTTTGTATATTAAACCTTTCAATACATTCGAACCTAAGAAACAAAAACATCGTCAACCCCTCCTCCTCCTCATCATCATCATCATCATTATCATCATCAGTTTATTGTGTCTTTGCCGGATTGTCCATACTGTCGTTACTTCGTGAACTTGGTTCACGCATACTGTGATAGATGGCAGGACTGTGACCGTTCATTTTCAAATTTTACTAAGAACATTACTTTGATGGCCATGATTGTGATGTGTATCTGTAACCGACTGATTGTTATGTCGTGTTACTAGGGTGAGATTTGTATACCGCTATTGCCTATTCATGTAGATACAGTGTAGGAAATGGGTGAGAATGATGATGGTGAGAAAGGGAGAAGGAGAAACCCTGTGCCGGTACATAGCCTACTCCTGTTGAATAGCACCAAGGGGGCCACCAGGCTTAACGTCCCCATCCGACGGACGAATCACTATCAACAATGACATATGCCTTCTCTTCAGATGCACTGCGGAGAGATTTGGGACTTATCCGAGGAATATTGGTGCATAATTTAGTGATTAAAAGTTGTGCACCTCCATCTCTCCTAGTCCTGAAGTAGAAATTTTACATGAAAATTTCTGACTCCGCCGGAAATCGAACCCAGGCCGGCTCGTCACCATCAGACAAGTTAGGATTATATTAGCGATTTTTCTCTCAATTTATATTCGAAAGCTTCAAAATCTGTTATCAGTTTTGATAATTCTTTGAAAAATATTTCAGTCATCCATTTCAACAGATGAAAACAACAACAACCTATTGAAATTTTATTTTTAGACATATTCAAATTCCATTGATTTTATTTCCTATATTCTTATTTTTGTTCTTTTATATTCTTTTCATAATGTATTACAACGTATTTTTGGGAATTCTAAAAAAAGGGCATCTCTGCTGTCTTTATTGCACTTCTCTCCTTTGATGGACTGTACTGGGACAGTCATTATCTGTAATTTTATTTAATTATTTTCTTTATGTTTCTTGACCTAAAAGCCTTTTAATGGTTTATAAAAAATACTTAATCTTGTATAAAATTGTTTTCGTTACCGGCATAGCTCAGTTGGCTAAGGCCCTTGCCTGCTGATCCGGAGTTGCACTTGGGCGCGGGGTTGATTCTCGCTTGGCTGATTATCTGGTTGAATTTTTTCCGAAGTCTTCCCCAACCGTAAGACGAATGTCAGGTAATCTATGACGAAGCCTCGGGCTTCATCTTGCCAAGTACCATTCACTATCACCAATTTCATAAATGGTAAATAATGTAGTAGTTGATATAGTATTGTTAAATAACCAACTAAAAAAAAAGTTGTTTTCCATGCAGAATTTCTTTTTGAAATGGAATGCCAGTACAACTTCTGAAACTTGTCTTCTGAAATTGCTTCAACTAGAACAATATTTCATCATGTGCCTTCCCTCCAAAATTTCATTATCCCAAACGTGACAAAGAGAATTTCCAATACTGCTCCACGAGAACTGTTTCACTTTATTCAAAGGCTTACAAATAAAAAAAATCTCAAAGTCATGATCTTATACCCAACATTGTATTAAAGAAGTCTACCAAAAAAACTCTTGTATATTTGGCAGTGTTTTTGAATAAAGGAATTGTAAAATAAACAAAAATTGTAACAAAATATACAGACATTTTACTTTTATTTTCCTCTTGTAAAGAATAGGGACTCGAATGCTTGCACTGCAGCCTGAGGCTTATTGTGCTTATAATAATAATAATAATAATAATAATAATAATAATAATAATAATAATAATAATAATACATGGCGCTACAGCCCGTGAAGGGCCTAGACTGACCAGCCAGCTGCTGGCCTCACGCCCACATGTCGAAGCAGAGGTGGACGATCATCCAACCAGAATGGAGGTATCGTGTGGTTAGCATGATGATCCCCCAGCTGTTATAGCTGGCATTCACAACTGGATTTCGCTACCTATCGTAGCTCCCCAAGTGAATCACGATGCTGGGTGGGCACCGGTCCCATACACTGGCTGAAATTTCATGAGAAAATTTCTTCCCCATGAGGACTCGAATAAAAATTAGACGGCTGGAGTGGCTGGGCCACATTATCAGAATGCATTCCTAAAAGATTACTAGAACTAAGTGGTAAAAGAAGAGCAGGAAGACCCTACGATGGTTGGATGATGCAGATGATGGCAGGAATTAAGAGATTAGAGAGGGAAGATTGGGCGGCAATTCTTACAAGGCTAAACTAAAAGGGCCTATGACCACAGATCTGATGAATGATTGAGGACTCGAAAGCGCGCATTCCGTAACGCGAGTCCTAAGCAAGATGGTACCACTCCTAGAATGATAGCAAACGGCTGCGCTCTTGTACAAGTATAGCACGCCACACCGTGAACTTAACCCGGGCTGTTGTATGGATGATGATGTGTGAATTAATGATGACGAAATATGTCCAAGGTCAAACATAAAAAATTACCCAGCAATTCTGCTTCAATTGGCTGAGGAAAAACCCCAACCAAATAACTTGTCCAAACTGCTCATTCCATGGCCAGAAGCGCTAACCATTATTCCACAGCGGTGGACCAATTTACATTTACTTTATCTGTTTATTTAAAAGAGCAAGATGTCATATAATATGTGATTTCTAATTGTTTTATTTAATCTCGTCTTTAAGTTTAACCGGGATTCTTTTTTCTGCATTGTTGTGCAGTATGTTATTCATATTTCTTCAAGTGGCTGCTTGAACACCTGCAGAGTTCTAACCATCAGTACAGGCTGTTACAAAAAAACATAGTGCTTCCATTTCTCTGATGAGGTATAGAAATTCTTATACATTCAGAAATTTAAAATAAATATTATAGTCCAGACACACGGTCTGAAGACAATAATTTGTCAATTTAAGCACAGAAACTTAATCATAAACAAAAACAAGAACAATCTTTTGAATTCAGTATTTTCTAATGTTAATAGAAAAAAAAAAAAAAAGAGTTCGGCCAAGTTCGGGTGGGCAGTGCCCCCCCATGTCCCACCATAACTCCGCCTATGACCAGTTCTCTCATGTGTACCTATGTTAAACATATACGGTATATGTCCATGGTAATTGCAAATATTACCTACAAATAATTTAACATCCGGTTCGTCCGAACTAGTGCGAACGACTGAATATCACCACAGGATGCTCACTACCTTAAAAAGGTTGAGAACCCTGTACTAGACTGTGCTTATAGGCTGCAGCGCACATTGATGCATTTTCCATGGTCCATTACCACAAGCAATCAGAACAGTGGGCATTATTTTTCACTACAAGACATTACTATACTTTTAATTATACTGTATAAACATTTACATAGAGATAAAAAAAATTACAGGAGAAAAAGTTCGTCCAAAGGGCTGGACTCTGGAAGAGTACCCAAAACGCTCATTGCATTTCTGTTTATTTCATTTCATTTATACTGTTGAATGTTGTTATCCTTCGGAATTTCTTATGCTATTTGTCCATCTACAATAAAAAAATAATAGGCCTAGACTATATACAGGTACTACATTACAACAGAACTGATTAATTATGAACTGAATGTTACATTTTAGAAACTAATATTAATTTGAAGAGTTATGTGGTTATACTGTTTACTAATACCACAGTCTAGTATATACAGTCGTGAAGCTTGAGTTTATGAGGGTACTAGAAACAATAGAGTGTGCAGGTACTATTTCGCATTATTTGTGATGAGGCGATAGTAGCGATCCTAATGGTTAGCAACTATCTACGGATGCATATTTACTACGTATTGAGCTTCGTGACTGCATATACTAGTCTGGGTAAGATGAACTAATTTTATACGTTTACTGTAGTACGGTATACGTAAACTTAGGCATATACAGTTATTTGATTATCCCATTCCTCACAATTAGGCCTAATAATGTTGTTACTGAATTAAAAAGACATTTTCGTTTGTTGAATCTGAACGTTTTATACATGTTTGTATTTTGGTGCCATATTTTGTATTTAGCGGGCGTCAGTTTGAATGTAAATGAAGAATGAGTTTTTTCTTGCTAGAACGGGGAAATTTGATCGCCAGTAGGGAAAATGGAAAGTTAATATTGACGTCACGAAGGAGGAAGTTTATTACTCCATGCTAATGCGTCATATTTGTTAGATTATTAAGCATGACCGTGAATAGAGTGGAGTTACAAAGTATGAATATGAAAATCGATGAAATTGTTTCACAAACAATAAATCAGATCCATTAACGTCCTCATGAATAATATGTTTGTAATGCTGTTAATTCGTATGTTGTTGACCAGTAACATTTAGATACAGTGTAATTAATACTAATAAATATATATTTTTTTTATTTATATTCGGGTTTCCAACTAGCTACTTGGGCAATGGCCCTTGACAATAATAAGTCCCTTGTTGTGTCCCATGAAATTGATGACTTAATCTGCAATAAAAGAGATGATCTTGAAGAAGGGGAAATTGAAGACGATGATACTTCAAATGATGGCATAAACGTAGGGAAACCTGATGGATATGACAGAAACACAATAAATAATCACAATACACTTAGTGCGCTAGTTCCTTCCGTAGAAGTGCATGATAAAGAGATCCTAACCTCACATACACCTCGGTTTAAATCAAATTATACTACTTCCATCGGTGACAGTAGTTGCCTGGATAGGTTAACAGAAGGTGACGAGAAAACATCAGTGACACATGTAGGAGAGGTTGAAAAATACATGAATTTTCCCAAGACACGCAAAAGAAAAAGACACAATAAGCATGTTGAGGGAATTGAAAGTGTTTTAATATCGAAATTGAAACGAAACACTGATAAAATCGAATCTGAAAAAACAGAAAGAGATGCCAGTCATTCCAGTGAAAATGAGGCAGTTAATAATGATGAACTATTGTTTGTTCGAGGTGCATCTCCCATTATATGCAATGATTATAATCATTTGTCCCATTATGAAAGAAAAATATCTGATCGTGCAAATTGCCCACTAGTTGACAATCCTCATTATCAGCTTCATACTGACGGAGACAATATTGAATCCAGTACCAGTAGTTGTGATTCTCCAGCTTCTATTATACGGAGTCACTCTAAAAAAGGTCACAAACTAGGGCACAAAGAATTGAGTAAGAAAAAGAGACGATTGAAAAAGAAGCATCATAATGACTATCGAAATAACAGCAAGAGACGTAATCGAAAGATGAAATTATGTAAATATTATGTGGCAGGCAGTTGCTCGAAGAAGGAAAAGTGTTTATACATGCATTCAAAATTCCCATGTAAGTTTTATCACACTGGACTTTTGTGTTTTGCAGGAGATCGTTGTAAATTCAGTCATAAGGCCCGTAATAAAAATATGCAATCCTTATTGGATACACATCAGAAAATAGCTTCAAAAGAAATGAAATATGGTCACAATAATATCTGCACTTCTATTGGAAAGAAAAAAATACCATCGCTCCTTGAAATAGAAGTACCAATTCCTCCACAACTTCTAACGCGCAACACAATGTTCAGGGAAGACTTACGTTCTTCAAATAAGTATGACTTGCCAGTCTCTGAAGAAGGAGGTTCTCATACACCAATGCCTTCTTCACCAAAATATGATTCACAAAATCAATATGGAAACTTCGCCGTCACTCAGCCAGAGGACATGAATGATCTTAGAGACTCTAATAACGAGAAGATTCATCAGTTAGAAGATATTGAAGTGAAACATATAGAAAATAGGGGAATAGAAGTAGAGACAAAAAGTAATAAACAAATTACATGTTTCTCTGCATGGCCCACAATAGCCTCACAAGAGTGTTACGAAAATGAACAATTAGAAAATAATAACTTTTTACCCCTGAACCTGCCTAAGAAACAAAGAGAACTTTTCCTAAGGGTTCAACAACAACAGAAAGAAGCTACAACCTCAAATATCCTGACTCATCAGAAGGAGAGTGAATTAAAAAGAATCAATGATACAGAGGGAAAGAAAATTATTGAAGAAGCGTATTGGTATTCAAGTGATGAAGAGGATGCAAGTTTGACAAATGTTCTCAAGAACCTTTCCAGTCAAACGTCATTAAATTCATCTAAGGAACTTTCGCATAAAGAAATCAGTGAGTCTGTAAGCAGAATTTTTTCTAGTATTAAACTCCAGACGAAAAATATTACTTTTGACTTGAAAGGAACTTCTGCATCGACCTCACAGTTAGCAGAACATACTGATGCCCTGATACAAGTGCCAACAATGCAAGCCAGAGATCCCAGACTTGCTTCACGAGATCTTCGTAGTAGGAGTAACATCACAGCCTCAGCAGGAGTACCTTCTATTTGGTGCTGCACTCAGTTTGAAACAAGTCCATCGAAAAAGAATACTACGAATTGTTACAACAGTCCTGGAAAGATTAGTATTTACAACAGTATTGCTGCCGCCTCATCTTCTGGATCTTCTAATGAAATACAAATAGACCAAAGTGGTGCTTTTCCTTTTTCTGGAATTGAGACAATCAATTTTGGAGATGGAGGTGATGTTGGTTGTAGAAAAATGTTCAGTTCCCAAGATTTACAAACTGGTAAGAGGAATGATGTGGATTTACGTCAGACGATCAGACCTCTGACATCATCCTTTTCACTCATTTGTGGTGACACTGACCTTAGAAGAGCTGGTCTCAGTGGTGATGTAGACCTGAGAGAAATCATGGGATTTCCATTCAATCCTGTACACATTCATAAACCTGCAACCGAAATAGATGCTTCATTACATTCTCATCTACCCATCCGTTACAAATTAGTGCCCATCAAAATACCACGACCGAACTTTTCAGGATTAAAAGTGAATAAAGCAGATCCACACGTTCTTAATGACCCAAGGTTACGCAAACTTTTCCATTTACCATCAAATAATTTGAATAACATAGTACCGGTACCACTGCAATCTACATAATTCTGTTCTACTAGACTACTGGTAACTACCGACAACAGAATAATGGAACAACAGAAACACGTAAAAGGATTATAGTTTCAGAGAACTCCATTTCTCCAGTTAAGAAAAATATGAACCTGCCATGATGCCTATTCCAGATATAATTCTACTGCTGAATTGGTATCTTCTAGAGTTACAGCAGATTTGAGCTGCAGCAAACCAGCAAAGATGTCTCAGCAGTTCCAACTTAATTTATGCTGAACACCAAGTCATGATATTACAGGATTGGTAAGTAAAGTGAGTGCTGACACAGACCAGAGGGTAATGTTACCGTCTACCAATATGGACACACAAAACCAAAGAGTGCGTAATGTGAAGACCTGAGAAAACATGCAACATGACTAGAGAACTTTCACTCCTTCTCTTACTGGTGATAAATGTAGATATTACATCATATAAGTAGGTGAAAGATTTGTTCGAACGTTTATTTGTGATTAATTTCTGCAATTAAGTTTCTCTTAGTATATATAAATAAAGTGTTTAACTTTCAATGAAAAGTTATGTAACTTTTTCTTTGTCACAAAATATGTAATCATTATTGAAAATTATTAGTTTTACTGAAGATTTCTTTCTATTGTAAAATCGGTTTTTGTTCACTTCTTTACCAATTAAAGTTCAGTACTATACTGTATAAAAGTCATTTTTGACATAGAATTTTGGTACATTAATTTGAGATGATCGTGACTATACATAACATAGCTTATGGTTCTATAATATTTGAAGAGTCCACTGCAAGAATGATGAATGTCACTTTCTTGTCGAAAATGAACCAAGACTGTTAATGCATAGCTTAAGACATATAGAATATACCGTACATAGAGAGTTATATGGCATTAACACTGATAGTCATTGTCCAGTAATGATCAGAAAATCACAGTTAAGCTTTGAGCGCTACGCATTTCAAACTTTCAATTGCTTCTCCTGAAAAATGTATTCCAAATGACATCCATCATTCTCGCAGTGGACTCTTCATTTTTTAATGTCTTAAGCAGTATTTATGTATTGTGTTATTATAGACAATGTAATTTTTCATGATTAGTGAACTCAGAACCAACAGTAAATCTGAAGTATAAAGGCGTGAAATAATAGCCTAATATGTGAACTTAGCTTCAATTTTCAAATTGTTCTATATTTTGATAAGTTTAGTTGCCTGATTTAATTGTTTTCCTTAATCAGAAGTTAACATTTATTAAAATTTTCAAATAATTTTTTAAGATTCCCTTTCTCTTCAACTATGTACAGTAAATATAGGCCTAACATTAAACACAGGGACTTTATACGGTATTTATTTTGAACTATTATGGAATAATATGTGCTTTTATTGTAATTTTGTGAACAGTTGCTTTGTCCTCAAAAATTTAAAATGCCCAAAAATGAAGTTTATTTTTCTAAAGAGTTTCGGAAATTATTTTCTGGGTTTGAAATATATAAATCAAATTATTTAAAATGTTCCATAAAGAGCGAAATGAAACTGTTACCTAGGGAAAAACTTAAAGTGTAACACATTATGTCAAAAATAAAAGACTATAAAAATAATGAGTAAATCATCTAAATAGAATGCCTAACACCAGAATTCCTAAACAAACATTTCAATCAACCAACTGGAAAACGCAACATAGGAACACCGAAAAAGAGATGAAAATATCAACTTCAGCTTGAGAATTAAGGAACAGGCAAGAACCCTGACCCTTCACAATTCATAATAATGGTGATGGTGGTGGTGGTAACATTAGAGTTTTGTTACCGTATCAATTTTGTTCAACTTCCCCCCCCCCCCAGAATCAAAATAAATACTGAATTTAAGATTAGATTTTTATTTTTATTTTATTGGGTTATTTTACGACGCTGTATCAACATCTAGGTTATTTAGCATCTGAATGAAATGAAGGTGATAATGCCGGTGAAATGAGTCCGGGGTCCAGCATCAAAAGTTACACAGCATTTGCTCGTATTGGGTTGAGGGAAAACCCCGGAAAAAACCTCAACCAGGTAACTTGCCCAACTGGGATTCGAACCCGGGCCACCTGGTTTCGCGGCCAGATGCACTGACTGTTACTCCACAGGTGTGGACAATTTGAGATTAGATATAGTAGTGTTATTGATTCTGTATTTTTACATCCCTTTGAAACTACATGTTAGAAAACGTGGAGTGATTTTATTAGAATTATGGATAATGACATAACAAAAATATCAGAGAAACTGAAGTACTCCTGTAAAAAATCAAACCCATAGCCACTCCGTGCACCATACAACTCACAGGTCGAACTATGACCCCTTCGGTAAGAAACAGTCAGGTTCATTCCGAACTGCAACACTTCTACAATACCATCTCCTTTTAGGAAGTGAAACCTTACCATGTTCTACCTTATATTGATTCAGCTATGCACCAACACCAGACATTCACAGCAACTGGATCACCTGGTTATGTGGTTAGCAAAGTGCAATGCTACCATTTGAGACAACATAGATAACACAACACATTCCCAGTCCCTACTTTAGGGAAACTAGTGCCCATAATTTCATTACTACTGTTACACAACCTTTGAGCACACATTAGAAATTGTGTTAGGGTAAAGGACACTTGGATATTAATGTTGAAGGTTAGGATATAAAAAATCTTGTTTAGGACATAATACTAGGAACACTACAAGGTACCAATTAAGAATCTCAACCCATTGAACTATTTCCATTGTCATATTTGCCAACAGAAAGTTCTTTGAAGTATGATGTCTAGTTTTAGTCATTCAGACATTGTCCTTCATCATTACATAACTAATATTCTTGTACAGATAATGTATTAAGCATGTCAGTTCTTATTTGCAAAGGATCTAAAGGGGGGGGGGGATGTGAAATATAGTGAAATTATTCTAGTGAAAGGTGTACCGATATTATCGCCGCGGTCTCATGCTTAACATTCGGCAGGTCTTTGAAATTTAATTGTATTATTGTTTTCAATTTCTTATGTCGCTGCTCCAATCACTCGCCTCAATTTCAATGTTGCAACCAATAAGCTGCTTCCATTATAAAATGATATCTACTTGTCTAATCCATGTGGACTAAAACCGAGGTTGCAATGTCTTGTGCTAAGGACGAACATTAAGGTATGTGATGAAAAATGAAAATTATTATTAAAGAGTTATTATTAAGAGTTAAGAATGTCAACGTACTCATATATGAAACAATAATAATAATAATAATAATAATAATAAATAATAATAATAATAATAATAATAATAATCATCATAATAATCATCTTGTCTATGCGAATGACGTGAATATGTTAAGAGAAAATTCACAAACAATTAGGGAAAACACGGGAATTTTACTGGAAGCAAGTAAAGAGATAGGTTTGGAAGAAATCCCGAAAAGACTAAGTATATGATTATGTCTCGTGACGAGAATATTGTACAAAATGGAAATATAAAAATTGGATATTTATCTTTTGAAGAGGTGGAGAAGTTCAAATATCTGGGAGCAACAGTAACAAATATAAATGATACTCGGGAGGAAATTAAATGCAGAATAAATATGGAAAATGCCTGTTATTATTCGGTTGAGAAGCTTTTGTCATCTAACTTGCTGTCAAAAAATCTGAAAGTTAGAATTTATAAAACAGTTATATTACCGGTTGTTCTGTATGATTGTGAGATTTGGACTCTCACTTTGAGAGAGGAACAGAGATTAAGGGTGTTTGAGAATAAGGTGCTTAGGAAAATATTTGGGGCTAAGTCGGATGAAGTTACAGGAGAATGAAGAAGTTACACAACACAGAACTGCACGCATTGTATTCTTCACCTGACATAATTAGGAACATTAAATCCAGACGTTTGAGATGGGCAGGGCATGTAGCACGTATGGGCGAATCCAGAAATGCATATAGAATGTTAGTTGGGAGACCAGAGGGAAAAAGACCTTTGGGGAGACCGAGACGTAGGTGGGAAGATAATATTAAAATGGATTTGAGGGAGGTGGGATATGATGGTAGAGACTGGATTAATCTTGCTCAGGATAGGGACCAATGGCGGGCTTATGTGAGGGCGGCAATGAACCTCCGGGTTCCTTAAAAGCAAGTAAGTAAATAAGTAATAATAATAATCATCATCAATTAACAATATAACAAACTAATGCTTATTCTTATCGAGGAATTAGACATGACAACGTGATGCTTAAGAGTGAAACCTACAGAGCAACAATCGGTCGGCAAAATTACGTTTTAAAAGCACACCGCACGTTATTGTATGATGCCGGCATGTTAAGCATGAGGCCGCGGCGATAATACATCCTCCTTAAGATTATTTCACAACAATTTAAAATCATTTAAAGATTAATTTTTTTTTTTGAACGACTTCAGAATATTGCATAAGTAGGCTTACATGTGTGATTATTGCTTTATTGAATTATTTATTTTTGGTCCAGGGGGAAATATCTTTTTTTATGTACTGGTACTTATTTATTTATCTACCCTTGTGCCATCAATAAAAAAACGTATGTTTTAATTATTTTTAATTTGCACAGTACGCGGTATTCTGAAGTACAGCGATTTTTTGTAGCTACTTATATTAACATACTTATTGAAATTTCGTTTTAAGGAATTCATGAAGAATAGCCTTGTAAATAGAAATCAGTGCAACCTAATGTTTGACATTTAATGTTACCAGTACCATACTTATGCAAATCTAGTCTTTCAGGTGAAGCTTCCTGTAAAGCAGATTTGAATAATTTCAAGGGAAAAATTGTTCCGGGGCTGGATATCGATCCCAGGACCTCTGGTTGAACGTACCAGCGCTCTCCCAACTGAGCTACCTGGGAACTCCAACCGACACTGTCTCAACTTTTCCCTTTATATCCACACAACTCGCGTGGGCTGACGAAACGCCAGAGTTCCCGGGTAGCTCAGTTGGGAGAGCGCTGGTACGTTCAACCAGAGGTCCCAGGATCGATACCCGGCCCTGGAACAATTTTTCCCTTGAAATTATTCAAATCTGCTTTACAGGAAGCTTCACCTGAAAGACTAGATTTGCATAATATATACGTCACTGTGTACGTTAACAGAAAACCACAATTCCAAGTCACACAGAGTTTGTGTGCACTCGATGTGGGTCTCTGGCGTTTCGTCAGCCCACGCGAGTTGTGTGGATATAAAGGGAAAAGTTGAGACGGTGTTGGGTGGAGTTCCCGGGTAGCTCAGTTGGGAGAGCGCTGGTACGTTCAACCAGAGGTCCCGGGATCGATACCCGGCCCCGGAACAATTTTTCCCTTGAAATTATTCAAATCTGCTTTACAGGAAGCTTCACCTGAAAGACTAGATTTGCATAATATATACGTCACCGTGTACGTTAACAGAAAACCACAATTCCAAGTCACACAGAGTTTGTGTGCACTCGATGTGGGTCTCTGGCGTTTCGTCAGCCCATGCGAGTTGTGTGGATATAAAGGGAAAAGTTGAGACGGTGTGGGTGGAGTTCCCGGGTAGCTCAGTTGGGAGAGCGCTGGTACGTTCAACCAGAGGTCCCAGGATCGATACCCGGAACAATTTTTCCCTTGAAATTATTCAAATCTGCTTTACAGGGAGCTTCACCTGAAAGACTAGATTTGCATAATATATACGTCACTGTGTACGTTAACAGAAAACCACAATTCCAAGTCACACAGAATTTGTGTGCACTCGATGTGGGTCTCTGGCGTTTCGTCAGCCCATGCGAGTTGTGTGGATATAAAGGGAAAAGTTGAGACGGGATCGATACCCGGCCCCGGAACAATTTCTCCCTTGAAATTATTCAGTACCATACTTCTTTTCAATAAATACAGAACAATAAATGACACAGAAAACAATTTAATAACAAGGTACAATGTCTGAGTACAAAAAATACTAGACAAAATAATTCAATTAAACCTTCCATAGCAATGGAGACATTCTAAAGGAAACCTGTTGTTCCTAGTGATACCTTAACCATTATTACTTCCTACTGTCATATCTTTATTTCAGCATCTCAGTGCAGGACATACAAACACAAGGAGCGTTGTCAGTGTCATTGTCACATCATGAGCTTTTTCCTGTTTATTCTCCATACATCACCTGACATCCAGTAATACAGATAATCGAGTCTATTGCATATGAAACATAGTTCTTGTACATAAAAAGATTAGTGGGATTGTTGAGGATAAACAAAATGGCAGAAACACATACATCTATACGTGTCTATATAAGAAGAATTTTCATGAATGTATTCTTTTGTTTCTCACATTAAATTCTTCAGAAGAAATAAGCATTTTTTTTTTTTGTATTACATATCACTTTTATAAATGAAAATGTAAAATTCTCTTTTAAAAAATGTTTCATTATCTTGCAATAATAAAGATGAATATTTTATCACCTGTGGAATATTAAACAGCACACACTTTGAAAATGTGATCACTGTGACACACAGAACCCTGTCAATATTTTTAAACGTATTTCTATAAATTTGACAGTGAGAAGGTCCTTACTGTTAACGAACATGTGATCTTCTAACATTAGTTCATGTCTGCCACCACATGCTGGACAAATATCTCTGTTTACTGGTACATTGGAAACCTATAAAACAGTAGAATGCTTAATATTATTGTAGTCTATTGAATAACATGTAATCATAACATTTTAGTAATACTGAGGTTCAATTAGGGTTGCCACATCTCCACGAAACTTGGACGGGACACGATAAGAAGTGTAGAAAAGGAGTTAGTTAGTCCTAAAATGTGCATACAGACAAGTTAATCACGCATGAACGATATAGTCATAAATTCAGTTAGTGTACACTAGCAGTACTTTCAAACAAATTATAGAATAAGATGACAAGTAGGCAAGCTTCAAATAATTTGACAATGACAATTCCACGGCAGAAACTTAACTTATTTTATTACTGAAAATACTTATGATTTCCGTCAGTTAGGTCATCAGAAATAGTCAAAACTGGTCGAATTGTGTTCCCAGCATCATCAAGGTTGGCCACCGAGACTCTTGCTAGCTGATGACTGATTTTGTATGCAGCTGCGTTTTTGTGTGGTGCTAGTTTGACACATTTATTGCTGTATGCGTGATTCATTGTTTAATGTTGTGTAATATAGTGAGAATCCGAGAACAAGGAATATCTATTTATGACAGTTATGTGCAAAAATATTTTTATGTTACAAATCCTGCAAGAGGAAATTTTGTGCATTACAGTATGTGAAATGTTTGACGACAAAATAATTAACATAGGTTAGTGCCCTTCTAGATCTCCAGAGCTAAATCCCTGTTACATTTGAGGGTTACCCTTAAACAAAAAGTGTACATAAACGATTCACATAATCTGAATGTTTTAAAGAAAAATATTCGCCAAGGAATTTTTTATGCAAATCTAGCTTTCAGGTAAAGCTCCCTGTGAAGCAGAATTGAATAATTTCCAGGAAAAAATTGTTCCCGAGCCAGGTATCGATCCCGGGACCTTTGGTTGAATGTATAATGCTCTACCGACTGAGCTACCCAGGAATTTCACCTGACACCATCTCAATTTTTTCTTTCTTTTTTTTTTTTGAAAAACATAACTTTATAACAAAACAGAACTTTATAATTTTCATTTTGCGTAAGTACTGTATTAACTTATAAAGTATTCACTACATAAATTTATTGCAAGGTTACGTTTACGATTCTGAAATATTGTTGTGAGTATTATACTTAAATTTTTTTTCTTATTATTAACTTTATGGATGTTCAATCTCACAGACTACTCCAAAAACTATTTAATTATAGTTCTTTGGAAAGAGTGATCTTGCAAAGAATCAATGGAGGGACTAATTTTCAATCTGTAGCAAAACAGGCCAAGAGGCCTAGTGCATGATTGCTAATAATATTTAAAGGTGTTGATTTAACAGCTACAAGGTCTGGTATATGCTATAGAAAAATTACTCAATAAATATCTTTCTAAATACATAGACAGCTTGTCCAGTGGGGAGAGGAAAAAGGTAGCTGTATTTGTTTAGTCCATGTGTACTTTCACCAAAGGATGGCGGTATTTTCGATTATTCTGAAACTCATTTCAGAGGAACAAAATAGCATTCCAAGGTGAATAGGGCTCGAAACGGACAGAACCAGGCATTTATAAGATACCGTAATCAGTCGAATTTGGTATTTGTGGCAACCCTAGATGCATTTAATACTATATATTAAGACGAGTGATTTCATTAGTGCCATATTTTTAACTAAATGTAGAAAATGTTATTTAGCTCTCAAAATATTAAATTTCGGCTCCCTTATTTTCGAAGATACTGCTTGTAACTTAATGTTTAAAATGGATACTTAAGTTCGGTGGTCTAATGGGTATTGATTTGTATCGTGAGTTTAAATCAGCAAAATGCAATTAATTTTTCCGGCAAAAAGAACATGTAAATATGACTTTCTTCGTAAAGTTAAACGTCCTACGTCACAATAAGTTTGTGTTATATATAAGATTAAGGAATCTCAGAACATTACACAAATTAATGAACATTACAAGCAAAATTCTGAAACAGAAACTTTATACTGTCCACCAATAGTTCCTAATTTCAAGTGTAGACAGCTCTGCCGGGTCAATTTCTAATAGCACCCTCTAATATTTAAAAATAAAAACAATACGAAAATTGAGCTGATAATCCAGAGTACGAATTCCACCTCAGAAGTGATACCTATTTGACTTCAATCAATTAACAGAATTTTATTTCAGAAGTGCTTTAGTTGACAATATCTGCAGAACCAAGAGGGCTGCCCTCTTGTGCAGAACACGGAAAACAACGAAATAAAACTCTTCTCAGATATCTTTTCACAATGAACTAACTTGGAGGGGAAGGGGGGAAATAAAATAAAATAATTTTAATAAAATTGATCTCTCAGGATTTGTTCATTACTTTTACAAAATGAAGCAACTGTATTAGATGCAAGTTGTTCGTGACCTAGTAGATCATACAATAAAACCTGGATTTTACATTTTCCTTGTTTCTACGTCAGATTTTAAAAATCCCACCGAAACTAACATAAGAAAAATGTTAAATTTTTCCTTGATGTTAAGTTGTCAATTTGTGTAATTTCTTGATTTTATGTTCAGACTACGTTTTAATGGTCAATAATAATTATTGATTATTCTACATTGATCAAGGTATAATCAGGTTATTTGAACATTATTAATCTTGTGAGAAAAACAATATGCGCAATTGATAAGTTGATTCATGATGCAACTCTGATTAAGGTGAATGTTCAGGATGCTCTGCATTTCATTGGGAAGCAATCACGAACTCAACAATATCTGTTTTCATGTGGATTAACTATGAATGGAAATAGGTCTCTCAGGATAAAGTGCAACAGAATTAAACATGACAGAAGACAAATGGTATCAATTAGAAGATGGTATGTCATATGAAAAAAAAAAAGGTTTTGTAGGCTGTGGTGATGAAATTGTAACATGTGAAGTTCTGAACACAGAACAAATTGTTAAAAGGAAAGCTAGCATTTGATCCATCTGAAGAAGAAGAGTAAGAGGAAGCTGAAGGAAACAGTAAATTCCCAACAAGTTTCCTGTCACACTGGAAGGCATCAGCAATGCTAGGAAATACCTGAAGAGGTTTGATTGTGATAACCTGATGATAATGTAATGACTAGGATTGCCAACTTTTTCGAAGACAAATTATTCCGTTCAATTACTGAAAAACAACTTTATTCTACACTTCGCCAGCTAGGATTAAATTAAGAGTATTTTGAGAAAGATTTTGTCTCGCATAATAGTTGAAGTCAAGTGCAATTTGCAGGTCTGGTTTGCAGTGGCGTAGCATGAAATTTTGAGCAGGGGAAGCTAACTCAAGTTGTCTTTCATGCAATATGAGAAAACGTATTACAAAAATATAGTCTTAAAATAAATAGTAGGTAGTCAATGTCAAGTCAGCAGTCGAAGATTGGTTGGAACCTCGTAACACCAATAAGGCATGACCTCAAATGGTACTGGTACGTAGTAAAATATGATTTCATGGTTTACACATTTCTCTAACAAATAGACACGGTCATTTGTTTTTTAAATCGCACTTTTGTTCGTAAGTCAGTCTTGATAATAGAATTGTCCTAAAAAATTCAAGTAAATTGGTGTCAGGAACTGTTATTTCACTCATTATTTATTATATCAGCCACAATGCACACTAACACTTCAAGTGAACACAACTCACGAACAGGATAACTCGGAAACTAAATTATTTTTAATGTAGAAGCTAGCTTCTTGCGAGCCTTGTGACCAGGGTAGTTTAGTTAGAAAGGGATGGAAAGTCTGCGGGGTAGGTTACAGAGAAGAATGAGTGAAGGAAACCAGTCTGCTTGGAAGCTGGTGTGTGCAGGCTTCTTGTTTACTGCTGCATCACGAATCATCCTGAGCTGCCGCATCACAATATTTAACGCATAAATATAAACTATATTAAAATTAAGAAATAATTTTGTCCATAAACTGCAGGTTTATTATGAAATTATTATTAAATGGGGAAGCTGAGCTTTTTAGCTTACATTGACACTACGCCACTGCTGGTTTGATTAGTTGTGTCATACTCCTGTTTCAAACATGTGCCCAATTTTATTGTTCATGAGATAGAACATTCTCTTTGTATAGGCATTACTACTTGGTATGTTTAGAACAAAACTAGCCCGTTTTTCTAAATTTATAATATTAATATTATTTGATATTAAACGGGTGAGCACTAAAGCCCATTTCTGGCAAGCATTACTTTCTAAGAAGACTGTACATTTCAATACATTTCTTGAACTACAACAAAATACATTTTATAAACAATTATCATTTACGGTAAAATCATATTTTTAGAATACCGGTACTGGTAATGATTTTTACATTATGCAAAAATAAGGGAGAAAAAATGCTCGAAGAGAAGAAAAATATTGGAGTCAGGAGACTGTAAAAAATTAGAGGGAAATACGGGACAGTTGGCAACTCTAATAATGACTGCCCCCAGGAGTGTTGAAAATGAAGTATACAGGATTTATCAAAAAGCAAAGAACAACAACCTACTTTAATGGACATGTCGAAGAAGTAAATTAGGTTGTAGATAACATTATTTACCATAATGATTTTATAACCTTAAGTAAATATATATATACAGAGCGTTCGCCTACGGGTGGGGCCAGGAAAGCGGCCTGCCTGCGGTGTCGCTTGCGGGAATCGTCTATCCGTAAGCTTCCGCTTTCTATACTATACTCTGTAGAGTTTTAATTTTAAAAGTTTAGCAGCAGTAAAGACTGATGTTTTTGAAACACTAACTTCCTGTGAAACACGTCTTAAAGATTTATTAGGAGAGCATGTAAATGATGCACTGATTTCATCAATTTTTTTCTTCCATCAATAATCTCTGTTTTCGCGTAGGAATTGTAGCATTTATTGGTCCTGTTGTCCTTAATTTGTTAACAAGACGTCTAACAGTTTCTCTACCCTGAATTGGAGCACCCGGATATTTCACTTCAAATTGCATAAGCACCTCTCTACATGACTCTGTTTTCACATATGCATCATACATAAAAACTCTCTGTTCAAGCGTGAATTTTGCGTTTTGCATTGTTAACAAATTTTACACAACGCTGAATATTTAAGCAACTGTGTCAAGAAACTGCACTGTACGTGTTAAATACTGCAACATCTGGCTCACAACTGATAACTTGTCGACCTTGACGTCCTTGATTGTCGAGCGTATCTCAACAACTGCGTGCACAAAGCGGCGTATCAGTACATGCCGCTTTCCTGGCCTCACCCGTAGGCAAATGCTCTGTGTATATATATATATATATTTCCTTTTTACCTACCTACAGTTAATTAATAAACCAGTGTTTTTGTGAAGTTAAAATTTTTATATTTTTATTTTGTATTAATGTGATATGACTTGAATGTGCGTAGCATCAAAACCTATGTAAGTTTAAATTTCCCTGATTTGAAATTTTCTTCCCTTTAAAAAACGTGAAACCCAGGTTTCACTGTATTTGCCATTGTCTCTGAGGTTCACAGATTAAAAACATGTTGAGAAGAAAGTATTTTTTTAAAGAGCGGCAATTTTCCTACAACGATTTCTTTCAAAAGAGAAGAAAATCCAGGAGTAAAGTGTCATAAATTTACGTCACATAAAACAACTCTGAATCAGGCAAAATTCTACACCACCAAATTTCCTTGCTTTATTGGTAGATATCTGAGACAGAACTCAATTGACAATGCAGATGATTCTAAATGATAATCTTAAGACATCTTAAGACATATGGACTGAACATACATGTTAGGAAATAAATACAAAAAGTGGAGTAGAAAGCAATAGGCCATCAAAAAAGACAGAGTTTAAGAGACCGAAAGAGGAGGTCACCATTAAACAAAATTTGGATTCAGATACCAGACACAATTACTGAGCAAATAATTATGTATTGCAGAGGATTTGGCACATAATGAAATTACTTACTAACAAAGGGTAAGATCTTTTCAATACTTCCGCTAGGTGGCAGGCACGTAAACTAGTTGTTATACAGCAAATCATTCTCACTCTACAAGACTTTTAAGAAAAGAAGCTGCTGTTAATACTGATTTAGCTTGTGTTTAACCCAAATAATAATAATAAAATTCTTATTTAAAATAAGAGAATCTTGTACCATAGCAGTTCAATATTGCAACATCCCAGCTGGAGATCACTCGCCATGATCACGATCACCTCATCTCAGCTTGACTGGAAACACACAGGCACTATATGAACGTCTCAGTCAAGCGTCTGTCACTATCTTACAAGTGGAATACAAAACACTGCACTACAAAGTTCTTGTTAAATTACGTTTGTGACTACAGAGTCACACAGAGCTCAGAATTCAGCATCCTTCAGCTCTAAACAAACATCAAGATCCTTAAATATGTCACTCACAACCTACCAGACACTTTCCTAATATGTTTTAACTCATAGTATGGGGCATTTTAACAAGAAACATACTTCTTCATGAAGCAAAAACTCCTGTTAAAATGCAATACTGGTATTAATCAATCTCATAAATACAACATAAAGGCTAGATAATCTTAACATATATTATCCTGAATAAAATTAGTATAGACAGTCGTAAATTTGTGCTGTTAGTAAAATTGAAAATATATCTGGGATTTTGGAAATTCGAATAGACTTCTGTATTGTGATATCAATGTTTTTAGTGTTCTGTATCGACTACCGGTATTTATGTTTCTATATGATAAGTTTATAATTCAGCAAATGTAGGGCTTCAATTTATTTATTTATTTCATGTTTTAGTAGTTCTTATTTTATGAGAGAAACTTCCTTTTCTGTTTCATTAGCTTTTAATATTGGTCCACTGGATTTTATTTTATTTGTTAATATTTCTTTTTTTAATATCGGAAAATTTGATCCACAAAAGACAAATTATTCTTCTGTCTAGTTTTAAACAATTAATGCTCAATGTAAAAATCAGTTCTAAATTTTTATACTGTGAACTTTATGACATCTACACATCTTGATTACATACTTTTAACACTTTAGCCTATATTACTTAGAAATATGTTATAGTTATAATAGCCATTTTCATGTGTTAACTTCATAAAGGACGAGACAAATCTCTTTTTAAAGAATTAAGAACTATTTAAAATCCCAATATGAAATTAATAAATGTTATCATACCAGACCTTCTGGACTCTAGCACTAGTGATGTTACTCTCTTATATATGCTAGCATATTGTCATATTTTCAGTTTTTTTTGTATAGTACAGTAAAATCCCTCGTAACCGGCATCCAAATAACCGGCAATACCAAAACAACGCCACTTTTGGCTGGACAAAAAAAAATCTAATCTAATCTGCCACATTGCCAGTCTGGACCATCAGTTTTGCCACATTAGGAATTTTCGTTTTCAGTGAATATTCGAACCTAAAATTAGTATATTATTTGTGTTGTGTGATGTGTTTTAATAAAGAAAATCCACACAGTTTTTATGTTTATTTAATTATATCTGGGCCGTCAGTGTTGCCACATTAGGAAGTTCGCACGAACTTTAATTTTCAGTGAATATTCGAACCTAAAATTAGAATATTATTTGTGTTGTGTGATGTGTTTTAATAAAGAAAATCCACACAGTTTTTATGTTTATTTAATTATATTCGGGCCGTCAGTGTTGCCACATTAGGAAGTTCGCACGAACTTTAATTTTCAGTGAATATTCGAACTTAAAATTAGTATATTATTTGTGTTGTGTGATGTGTTTTAATAAAGAAAATCCACACAGTTTTTATGTTTATTTAATTATATTCGGGCCGTCAGTGTTGCCACATTAGGAAGTTCGCACGAACTTTAATTTTCAGTGAATATTCGAACTTAAAATTAGTGAATTATTTGTGTTGTGGTGTGTTTTAATAAAGAAAATCCACACAGTTTTTATGCTTATTTAGTTATGTTCGGGCCGCCAGTGTTGCCACATTAGGAAGTTCGCACGAACTTTAATTTTCAGTGAATATTCGAACCTAAAATTAGTGTATTATTTGTGTTGTGTGATGTCTTTTAATAAAGAAAATCCACACAGTTTTTATGTTTATTCAGTTATGAGCAAGTGATAGAGAAATAAGCTTCACATGGTTGCAGTTTCGACATTTGGCACCAGGAAAGACGAACTTTTTTTGTTTATATACCAGTATTTATTCAATTATCTGGCAAAATCTCGTATCTGGAACTAGGCTGGTCCCTTTGATGCTGGATAAGTGAGATTCTACTGTACTTCAAAATCATCTAGGATAGCGTATCTCAGAATGAGACAAATGGTCTGCTGCCTTGGAGTTCACAAAGATACCGATAGGTATTTTATTATTTCTAAGACCCCTAATTTAACCTCTGTGGTGGCTGAATGGTCAGACCTTCAGACTGTCGTGCAGGCGGCGCAGGTTCGATTCCCGGTCAGGTCTGGGACAAGGACAAGGCGGAAAAAGTTGCAGTTGGGGTTTTTCCCAGGGTTCTCCCGTTTTTCCCAAATTAGGCATTTACATCATTCCATCACCATTTCTCCATTTCGTTATCATCCCGTAGTATTCCCCGAATGCCGGCCAGCGACACATGGAAAGGGTTGGCCTAGGGACGAATGGGGTTGCCTGCTCGAAACCTGGACCAGAGAACCTTAGCGTGGTCGACCGGTGTGGGTTTGGGAATGCGTCACCAAAGGGCTAGCACAATAGATCTGAACAAGGTCGCAGTGCTGGACCATAGTGCCCCCTACTGTTAAATTCAATTCAAGACCTCTAACAAAAATTTCCCATGGAATACATTTATTTTCCGTCAAGTGCCTCTCTTGGCATAGCTACCGGTTTGTGACCACGGTGATAATTAAAAACAAAAACCTACACTACTGAGAAGCAATAAGGAAAATATTTTCTTTTTCTTATTGCTGATACTTGACTGTTCGCCATTCACCCATATGAAGATAGTTTTGTAGACCAATTTACTGATATAGTCTTTGCCCAAGTGCGCCATAGGAGGCTAGTCTACACTACACCTGCGATGAGATGAGATGATGAAGATTTGTTGGGATGCCACAGGAGATTTTTTTTATTTTATTGGGTTATTTTACGACGCTGTATCAACATCTCAGGATATTTGGCGTCTGAATGAAATGAAGGTGATAATGCCGGTGAAATCAGTCCGGAGTCCAGCACTGAAAGTTACCCAGCATTTGCTTGTATTGGGTTGAGGAAAAACTCCGGAAAAACCTCAACCAGGTAACTTGCCCTGACCGGGATTCGAACCCGAGCCACCTGGTTTTGCGGCCAGACCCGCTGACCATTACTCCACAGGTGTGGATGGCACAGGAGAACTGGAGCTCCTGGAGAAACTCCTGTGTTGCCTAGGCCATAGGCTTTTCCAACACAAGTTATAAATTGGAGGTACACTGGGGATTGAAACCAGGTCCATAAGATTATAAGTCCAGTACTCCAGCCACTAGACCACCGTGGCGGCACTAGTGAAAATATAAAATTGAAAATCGAAATATATTATAAATTGTTGACATTTAGCCAGTGGCGTATAGTGGTTAAAGGGTTTGGGCTACCGCTGACCCTATTATTACACAAAATATATCTAACAATTACTTTAATTTTAATTACTATGGTAAAACTAATAATACAAAATTATTACATTATGTTATATTATAAACTTTTTCTTTTGTAATTTCCTTGGGCTACCGCCGGTAGCCCCGGTAGCCCGCAAAATACGCCCCTGCATTTAGCATATATACACAGCATGTCAAGTATTAATAAAATGGATCAAATATTATTCATTAACTTACTGAACATCACAGATTTGGTAATATGAGACGTACTTATATTCGAGAAAATTAATTTTCATGCCTGTCTGGTTTCCATATTCCGGTGAAAAATGAGTGGAATATTTCATTTTGAATATATCTTTTCTTCAAAACAAGTGAATAAAGCTCATTCTCTTACTTTTATGAAGAAATGAATTTCATTTAAACTAAAAGTGAACCAACATATTTATTATGGTGCATCTCAAGCTGAATTCTGTTTCATCTCTGTGTAACTCTCTAGTCACTCAATATTTATAATATATATACCAATTCTGTCTATTTTACAGAGCGAGTCAATGCACAGGCTGGACACAGGTTGGCTTGGCTCTAGCATAGTGTTGTAAGGTTGTCAGTACTGTTTGACAGCTGTGTCTATAGACAGGACCACACATCAAAAGATAATAGGGGTATAACATGGAATACAGGCTCTGTTTGCATACACACGAACACGTTCAGGTCCAAATCAATCTCAATGACGAAACAATTGAAAGGGTCAATTAAAAATAAACAATGTCTGCAAATGATACTTTCTTGGTGTAAGTTATACTTTATGTAGTCCGGTAACTAAAGAAGTCTTCATTTTTAACAATTTTATTAACTTTACTTCATTAGGCTTTGGACAAGGAAGGATAACACTTCGAAACTAGTCAACCAGCTCATTTCTTAAATAGTTAACATAGTAAAGAAGTTGTAGAGTTAATCAGTGGTAAAAAAAAGTCTGCTATTTCATGTACTGTACCAGTACTTGTTAAATATACTATCAGCCATCATTTTATACCCAATCAATTTAATTAATTGATTAAATGGCGATCTTATTCGTGTTAATTATGTAAGCTGTTTCGGTGTTACTTGACACCATCCTCAGAGCCGATCTTGGCGCTATCTCAACTTTGCTGCCTGTTGTGTGGGTGTGTTCATGTAATGAAGAGTTGTGTCAAATAGTGTGTGTGTTCTGAAATTGATCTGTGTGTTGAGAATTTGATTAGGGTGTGTCTTATACTTGTTTTTTTTTAAGATGGGACATGACAGGAGCGTTGTGATCGGAAAAACAACTGAATGTCACATAGTGTGGTAGGCCTGTTGCTATGGTAACAACGGTCGAGTTGCCAAACTTACCGTTCCCATGTGACGAGTGCTTAATAGCTCTCTTGGCGACATTTATTGTGCACACAATGTTAGCATTGGTACGTTTCGTCTTTGATTCTTTGTCGATTTTTGTATTGTTTTCTTACCTTCGCGTCAATTGTCAATGAATGTTTTAATGTCAGCATCTTAACGTCAATTGCAAGCTTCCATCAGCTGGCAGCGTGGTAGTCCATGTTGGCAACATAGCATTGTAGTTCCAAGGTCGGCCGCTTAACTGTCATGTCCCATCTTTCAAAAAAACAAGTATAGTGTGTCTCTGTATTTCATATTGTTCTAGTGTGTTGATTTTTTTGGTTTTTGTATAGTAGTATAGTATTTATTAGCTGTCGTTATAGCAAAAGCTAATGACATTGTCAAATTACATGTGTGAAATTATCGTGCAAAAATGAAAATTATTCTATTAACTTACAACACTAAGCATAAAACAAAATGATCATAAATACTCCTTAGAGTTTACAATTGAGAGTCAAGATTATCAAAAATAGGCTAATATCTAGATGAAAATTGTAACACACTGATCACAAATATTATTTGATTTGCTCCGTTTATATACAATAAAACAAGAATTAACTTTTTTTTTTTTTTTGTGAACACTGAAACGGAAAGTCATGGAATTTCTAAATAAACACGAACATTAGTGTAATACTCGTATTACACAAGTTGTTTCTTATGAGAATTTCCTAATATATTACAAAATAATAATACAATTCAGAGAAAGAAACCTAAAAAATATCTACAGCTTGATTTTCTGATTCAAAATATTCTTGTACAGAATAGAATGGGTTTCTAAGAAGCCAAGTTTTCCCTTTGACTTTGAATATGTCAAGTGGGTTGTATGTGTAGGATTTCCATGTCTGTATTTATGTTATTGTATGTGTGGTTAGCATTAGTTATGTGTTCGGCATATGTAGATGTATTGTGGCCTCTGGTTATTGCTTTAATGTGTTCTTTATATCGAGTTTGGAATGATCTGCCTGTCTGTCCAATGTAGAAACTGTCGCAACTATTGCATGTGAGTATTTATATTCAAAAGTAGTGTACGAAAGATTCAACATGGATTACCAAATTAATTGTAATTTCCACCATTAACATCTTCATCATCCAAATAATTTCTGCAGATATCAATGAAAAGATATTGTCCGTATAACATAAGTCACAAAGAGGAATTTTTATAGTAAATACATCCCGTAAAACATTAGGTCATTGTGAGTTTGTAAATTTGTTGGTAATGTAACTTGAATCTGATAGAATAACAGCTGAGATTAGAAAATCTAAAGTATTTACCGATACTTTTGAGTTAACTAATCTCATCTCGTAAACAGTTCTCAAAATGTTTTACGTTATTTTTTAAATTCTGTAATGAAATATTATGTAGTATACAATTTGTGAAGCTAAACTCACAAATTGTTAATAAACATTGCTCGACAAATATGATTCAGACCTGAACAAAGTTTATGTGACATAAACAAGGCCTTGCAGGTGGGGATCAGGGAAAAGGCAAACGAGGTCTTATTTCAAAATGGAACATGTTTACGTTTCTGAAACACGAGATACGATAGGCGAAATGTAGATAAAAAATCTATTTTTACATGGATATAAGAAATACTGTATCCATAATTATAATTAAGTAATAATAATAATATATATTTTAATAAAGTTTTATGTAAAACTAGCTTCTATATATATATATTTATCTAACATTTAAAGTTTCTTTTAGCGAGTCTTTGACTCTCAACAACTTTAAATCGGATGTAAATAAAATAGACTGCTGATCTATGCAGAGCCATGTTACATTTTGAAACAAAGCCCCCTGGTGAGAGAAGCATGTGAGAGGGCAGGGGGATTTGAACTCTGACAGACTCCCCAATCGGTCCGGTTGCTTTCCGGCCAACAGCACACAGCAGTAGCAGCAGCAACAACAGCAACAACAAACGAACAACAATCAACAACACGAATATCACAGTAAACTTTTGCACTTTTGCTGGAGGTAGTGTGAAGGCTACCGGAGTCCAGTTGCACTACACAAAACTGCGGTGGCTCTTGTTGTCCCTTCATACCACCTCCGGGAAGGACCTGGACCTCATCTACGTATTTCTTCATTTTCTTCTTCTGCGTAAGGACGGCCCTCGTATCAGACTTGTGTTGGTTCCAGTATCTAAACCTAGAAAAAAAGAAAGACATGTTTACTGTTACTATGGTTACAGGGTAATGCTATGTGAGAGGCCGGCAGAACATCAACATAGGTGACGTCATATAAAACGCAGCGCGAATTGCAAAACGAGTGGTGGTAGAAAGCAGTAGGCTGGGGGAAGGAGAGGACTGAACCTCGCCCTCCCGTATAGTCTGGAAATAAGTAACCGAACTATATGATATCTTAGCATCCTTCTCGTGGATTTGAAATTACTCATCAGCCTATCCCGATGTTTTAATTAGTGAAGTGAAATCTGGTTCTCCATCATAAGTTGCAATTTGTAATTGAGGAGTTGGGTGCAAGAAAGGCACTTCTCTCAAATGCAAGTTCTGAGAAAATTGATGTTGAAAATTCAAACCGTAATAATGTTACCTATGCACGCCTTTACATTTTGGGTACTCCTGACCTCTATGAGCACAGTATTGAACTGCAACTTGGTGATCATATGCTTAACAGATCAGAGAACCCAATAAAGCATTTTACTCAAAAAGGGCACATCCTCTAAAATGTCCTTCTTGCACCCAGCCCCTCAATTGCTTAAATGAATGCTGGTCTGTCACTCGGGTGAGCACTTTACATTTAACGTGTTTCATTTTTTAAAGAAATTGCTCACATATATATGTCGAGCCGAACATTGAAATAAACCTAGCACAAAATGACCTAAAGAATTTTGAATTGTGGTGAATTTTCGGGATATTTTTAAATCTGAGAAATTTTACCTTATTTAGACTTCCTTGCAAAGTTTCAAAATTTTATAATGTCAGAAAATGATATTCGGCAACGCTTTTTTCTTAATCAGTATTAATATTACGGCAAAGTACATGTTTCATGACTTGCATAAGTTGGCAGAAAATGCTGGTTTGGAAATAAGTAAACACAAAATAAAAGAAATGAGGATCTATAATAGAGTAGATTCTGTTCTCATATTAGAAGGAGAAGTAACTGAAGCTACAAATGAATTTACATATCTGGGAAGTATAATTTTTATGAATGGTAGTTCAGATGAAGATGTAAATACCAGAATAAAGAAAGTAAGACATGCCTTTATTCAATTGAAATCGATTAGGAGGTCGAAGAAAATCTCCTTAAAACTTAAATTAAGATTATTTAACTCAAATGTAAAGTCGTTGAAGAAAATCTCCTTAAATTAAGATTATTTAACTCAAATGTAAAGTCGATTTCACTATACGGTTTCGAAACTTGGAAGGCAACGAAACAAATTGGAAAGAAATTGCAAGTCTTTATAAATCTTTGCTTGAGGAACATCATGGGTATTTGGTGGCCAGAGATTATAACTAATAAGGAACTGTGGAGAAGGGCAGATCAGCACGAAATCAGCAAAGAAATCAAATTCAGAAAATGGAAGTGGATTGGGCATGTACTAAGAAGAGAAAATGATAACATCACTAAAATGGCTCTGGATTTGAGGGTGGGTTGGTTATTATGGCCCCACGTTGGGCGCCATTTGAGGGTGGGTGCGTCTCGGTGTTGCGTGAGATTCACTCAGGGTAGCCGAGGTACGGTTGTGGTGTAGGATGATGTCAGGAATATAACCAAGCCGGCTACTTATATAAAAGGCAGTGTAAACTCCAAAACTATAAGTTTATTGTCGTATTCACTTGGTAAACCCTAGTGTATGTATTTCCGGCTGACTTATAATTCAATCGTTGATCGCACTTCTGTATCGACTCTATGGCAGCTCTGAATAAGCTCTATCCGATACTATAAATTCAATACTCTGCCCAGTACACTATGATCGAAGCTCCTAAACGTTGACAAGTAGTCTCACCGATGACAACTTCTATCTATCGAGTCTTCGCCGGAAGAAAGACTATTAAGTTGGGCCGCCGACACCAAAAAAAACTCAGTGTGTCGTGCCATCGACACGAAAAGAAGTCGTAGTCCTGTCGACACAAAACGAAGTAGTTATTGTGCCCTGTATGTAGGGCCGCCGACACGATAAGAAGTTGTGTTCGTGTCGACACGAAGCGGAATAGTCGTCGTCTCTTCTCCGCGCCCCGTCACCCTTATTTATAAAAACCTATCCTACGCTAAAACTAACTATCCTATTGGCTAACAACTACGTCACTTAACCGGCCTAAAATCTATTCCCTATTGGTCCAAAGTGACCTCATAAGCTGAACCAAGATCTCTTCTCATTGGGCGCGAAATACGTCATCTCTAAATTTAGACTTTGGATTTCCCATGACATCAAATTAGCTTGTAGATCTCTCAAGAATACCCGTTCTTTGGAAAACCCAAGCTTGGCAGTATCTTTCCCACGGGTCCAGTCCAACTTTAGGCTTTTACGCTTGAAAGAGTGTCTATGCAAAACCCTGCCCAAGGTGGCCATAAATCTGTCCGATTCTGACAAGTGACGAGAGGAAGCGAACCATCTGCGTGGGAAACTAATTCTAACCAAGTCTCCAGAACATCCCCGCGAATACATGTAACAAAAATATGGAGATATCATTTCGCTAATAAATCGGTCTCTCCCTCTCCTAATTACTGCTTCAGATTGGAACCCCCAAGGACTGAACAGACGAAGAGGAAGACCTAAAATAACATGGAGCAACACAGTTAGAGATGAGGCTGAACAGGCAGGGAAAAGCTGGAAAGAAATTAAAGTGTTGGCGAACAACAGAGTACGATTGCGTGCTTTCATCAAGGCCCTATGCTTCCCTGCGGAGTGACCAGGACTACTACTACTACAAGTACATGTGACAATGGAGTTTTGTATAATATCTCTTTATGGTGGTAATATGAAACCCTTTAATTAGTTTAGAACATAACAAACATGTTACATTTTCTTCCTGTGCACAACAAAAGACTTTCTCTTCTCATTCTTCTACAAATATTCGTTTTACTCCGCTCTTTACGTTTAATGGTTTGGAAACAGACATGCTGATTGCCAGTTACGTATGTACTGGTACTGTGCCTGTCCTACGTGGAGTGAGTATGCATGGAGGGATGCATTAGTGAATTGCCCCTGCATAAGTATGACGTAAGATGCGGCTTGCTGCATGGAATGCCGACCGCTGTGCCATGTATATCAGAGAGATACACTGATCTCCAGCTATATTCGTTGCCAACATACACCAGCTGACTGCGCTAAAGCTTGCTAAGTATCCAGATTCCAAAGCAGGAAACTCCACTCATCCCTAGACCAGTCTCCTCAATGCATCACCAGCTGGTGATCAGAGATGGTAAGAAAGAATGATGGAATGAAGATAAGAAAGAATGCTGTTGATGCCTAACATGGGGAAAAGGGAGATTTCCAAGAAAAATTCCAACTACGACCTTGTCCACCACAAGTATCACTATGGCTTTTACAATGAAAAACCCTAGACCCGACTGAGACTCGAACCTGGACCACCTATGTGACAAGCTGATGATTTAGACAAGTGATTTTTCAATTAGTTTTCTTTAAGGAATTCTTCTTCTTCTTCTTCTTCTTCTTCTTCTTCCCTTCAAGTATTAGGCCAAATAGCCTGTTACGATCTCACAGTTGAATTTTCAATCCAGTGCTTCTTTGGACGACCGAGAGATCTCTTCCCGTTTGGACGATAGTGGAGCATGACTTTTGGGATTCTATCTCTATGCATGCGGTGCAGATGATTTATCCAGTTGTTCTGATAATGTTTTACGTGATTAATTACAGGTTCTAGTTGTAATTCTTCCATTACATCTTCATTGCGTTTGTGATCCCATTTCGTATATCCTGCTGTATATCTCATAAATTTCATTTCATTAGCCGTTATTCTGCTTTCGTCTTTGTTCCTCAATGTCCATGCCTCACTGCCGTAACAAAGATCTCGCCAAGGTCTTGTAAAGGCGAATTCGAGTATGCCTTTGTACTAGGGAAGGTTTCATAATGGTGTTAATTATTCCCATTGTTTTGGCGTATTTAGAAAATTTCTGTGAAATGTCTACTTCATCGAAAAAAGATAATGTGTATCCGAGATATGTAAAATAATTTATCCTTTCCAATATTTTTTAATCTAAATATATTTTGCTAGGCACAGAGTATTTTCCGCAGAAGGCCATAATTTTAGTTTTTTCTTTATTGATTTTCATATCATATTTAATTCCAAAATTAAAAATTGAACATTGTAATTCATCTTCTGAGGATGCCACTAGAGCTAAATCGTCTGCAAAAAGTAGTGAATCTAGTTGTAAATGTCTATTGAGTTGTACAGTAGCATGCAAATTTATCCGAACACAACATATTTTTACATTTTCTGTCATTGATGGCCTCACAGCTGCTCATACCGCTTTAATTGACATCTGTAGTACGTGTAATTCCATTGTTGAAGGTCTGTCGTTATTATTTTTTTATAATATGTGACATTTTGCCTGTCGTTTTGTACTTATAAGCATTTCAGTTGTGTTGAAGACTTAATACTGCAATCCTGTGTACATTCTGTTGTCTTCACAAATGGATACAACTCCACGAAAACGGTCTAAAATTATAACAATAGCAGAGCATTCTTCTATGACACAGAGGCAAATTGCTGCAGAATGTCACATCGGTTTGGCTACTGTTAATCCGATCATAAAACGATACAGGGAGACTGGATCCATCACACCCCAGAAAAAAGGAAACTGTGGTTGGAAAAGGAAGACTTCACCTGCAGATGATCGTTTAATTGTCAGGAAAAGTAAATTAAATCCTAGACTAACTGCTGTCGACTTAACCCGCGAGTTAATGGCTACCACTGGGGCGAATATTCACGTCACAACAGTGCGGCGTAGGCTTTTGGAAGCTGGACGAAGGGCTCGTAAGCCTATTAAGAAGCAACTGCTAACCCCTGTTATGTGCAAAAAACGCTTAATGTGGGCAAAATTACATCAACACTGGACAGTGAATGACTGGAAGAATGTACTTTTTCCGATGAGTCTCATTTCGAGGTCCACGGCCACCGTGTTTCTTACGTACGGAAAGGATCCGAAAAAGTAACAGCAGCTCATCTCCAACAAGCACCCAAATACCCCCCTAAAGTAATGGGGTTGTTTTACACATGAAGGGCCTGGAGCATTAATACCTATCAAGGGAATGATGAATTCTGACAAATATATTCAGAATCGTACCCCAGCTGCAAAAATCATTTCCAGATGGCAGAGGAGTGTTCCAACAAGACCTGGCACCATGCCATACGTCTCGAAAAACTACAGAATTCTTCAACAAGAAGAATATTCAGGTACTCCCCTGGCCAGGCAACTCACCCGACATCAACCCCATTGAGAACTTGTGGTCAATTTGCAAAAGAAGAATGCAAAAAATGGATTGTTCTACAAAGGAGAAGATGATTTCTGCCCTCATTGGTGTATGGTTTCGCGATGAAGAAATGAAGAATATTTGTGGGAAATTAGTGGAATCCATACCAAATCGTCTCAGAGCTGTTATTAGGAACAAGGGAGGCCACATAGATTACTGAGGTATGTCTTAGATCCTTTTTATATCCCGTTTGAGTGTTTTTGCATAAGTAATTACGTTGTTCGGATTAATTTGCACGCTACTGTATATATCCATGAGTTAAGGAATGCAAGTCTGCTAAGAATATGAGGATGAGTGGCAGAAGGAGCATGGGAAAAGGAAAGAAGACTGGTGAGGGGAAAAAAACTAATCCAGCAGTCGGGAAGAAGTGATAGTATTAAGGGTGCAAGAGAAAGAAGTAACTTAAAAGACTCTAATCATTATCTGTTGGGAATTTCTCGATTAATCCCTGAAATTAATGACAATGCTTATGGTTCACTCTGTATTGGCATAACTTACAATGCAAGTTTCTTGGAATTTGGAAAATTTTTCACATATTTTTTAAAAAAATAGTAACATCATCAAACGACTTGTAAATTCTTTTGAGCCATAAATATCATATAATTCAAATTATAAACTATAGAATTAATGTTTGCAACTTAATTACTACGTACTGAATGAATACAGGAATTCATACGTTTCGATTTTGACGTGCACAATCATACCTCCACTTTGACGGCATTTGGTGGCTCACTCTGGCTTGGCCAGTCCTGTGGTGGGAGATGGTGACGTAGCAGGTGACAGGGGCTCCTGTTTCAGAAGCATCACAGGAGTAGACGATCCCTTTTCGTTCCCACTTCCAGCATCTGATAAGACAGGCGTGGGAGGTGCAATCGCTGGCGACATGGAGAGGGCAGGATTGGCCACTGCGATGATGTTGCCACCGCTAGACGCTATCACCTGCGTCATAGCAAGGAATGATCATGTGTTACTACATAGTAAACTGTCCATTATTCGTGCAGAGATTACCCAGTCCATGCTCTTGTTCATCTAACCCAGGCCTGCAGAACTCGCAAAGTAGGGGAACTATGACGTCAGCCTCACTCCACTTCTATTGAGGATGATCGACTTCCGCCCCGAGAATGAATGTTGATGCAGCCAAGTGTAACTAGAACACCGTGACCGCACAGGTAGAAAAGGTGGGTGAGATAGAAAGGGAACGAGAAGAGAAGACGAGTAAGAGGTGGGAGAAAAAAGATAAATAAGGAAAAGAAAAACGACGAAAAATGTAGAAGATGAGAAAGAGCAAGAATGGTGAAATAAAAAAAATAAGAGTGAAAGGAAAAGTACAGTAGGAATGAAGAGAAATAAGTACGAGTGATAGAGAAAGAGGTAAGAGCAATAGAGGAAGAAGTAAGGTCCAAAGAGGAAGAGGTAGAAGCGAAAAAGGAGAAATAGGAGCAAAGAGAAAGAACCAATAGTGGAAAAGGAAGAGGTAGGAGCAAAAAAGTTAGAAGTATGGACAAATGAGAAAGGGATAAGAGCGAAAAAAGTAGAAGTAAGGGTAAAAAAGAAAGATGTAGGACCGAGAAATGAAGAGGTAGGAGTAAGAAAGGAAGAGAAGAGGCGATAAAGGAAGAAGTATTAGCGAAAAAGGAAAAAGTAGCAGTGAAAAAGAAAGAAGTAGGAACAAAAAGGAACGAGGTAGGAGCGAAAAAGGAAGAGGTAGGGGCGAAAAAGGAAGAGGTAGGGGCGAAAAAGTATGAGGTAGGAGAGAAAAAGAGGTAGGAACAAATAAGGAAGAGGTAAGAGCGAAAAAGAAATAGAAGAAGCGATAATGGAAGAAGTATGAGCGGAAAAGGAGGAGGTAAGAACAAAATAAACAGAGCTAGGAGCAGATATAGAAGACGTAAGGGGGAAAAAAGGAAGAGGTAAGAGCAAAAAGAAAATAGGAGCAAAGGAGAAAGAGATAGGAGAGAAAAAGAATGAGGTAGAAACAAAAAGAAGAGGTAGGAGCAAAAGAGGAAAAGATAGCAGTGAAAAGGGAAGAGGTAGAAGCGAAAAAGAGAAAGGGGCAAAAAAGGAAGCAGTAACAGGGATAAAAGAAGAGGTAGAAGCAAAAGAGGGAGAAGTAAAAGCGAAAAAGGAAGAGATAATATGGAGAAATAAAGACAGGAGTGACTAAGTAAGAGGTAGAAGGGAAAAAGGAAGAGAGAGCAGAGAAAAGGAAGGAGCGAAAAAGGAAGAGGTAGGAGCAAAAGAGAAAGAGGTAGAAGTGAAAAAGGAAAAGGTAGAGTTGAAAAAGGAAAAAGTGAGATAAAAAGAGAAAGAGGTAGGAACGAAAAAAAGGTAGGAGTAAAGAAGGAAAAGGTAGGAGTGAAAAAGGAAAAGGTGAGAGAAAAAGAGAAAGAGGTAGGAGCGAAAGAGAAAGAGGTAGGAGAGAAAAATGAAGAGGTATGAGCGAAAAAAGAAGAGTTAGGAGCGAAAAAGAAGTGCGGAAGTGGAAAAGTGAGAGTGAAAAAGGAAAAATAAAGTTGAGAAAGAAAGTAGAGGAAGATTTAGGAGTGAAAGAGAAAAGCAGGGGTGAGAGAGGAAGAAGTAGAGATGAAAGAGAAAGCAATATGAGTGCAGGAGGAAGAGGCAGGAGTGTAAAAGCAGCAACGAAAAAGGAAGTAAGAGTAAAAAAAGGAAGTGAAGGTGAAGCAAGAAAAGGAAATAAATGGGAAGTATAGATAGAACAGGAATAATAATGATTGAAACTCGTTTCTTGTTGTTACTCAATGTTACATACTGTTATTGCAAGTTATCTTGAACCTTCTGAGCGGGGACAGAGGGGTAGAGGGAAGGAAGGGCTTAACGCGGGTAGAGCCAACTGAGTTGTTTGCGCATGCTCCACATCATAATCTCTTGTCAAAAAACATAGAACTATTTCCTTCACTGCGTACCAGTAGTGTTACCATGGAGCAGCAACCACAGGGTAGTTATTATGGTGAAATCACACCACCGCGGAGAAAAAGTAACGCTGTTATCCATAGCGGAGAAAGAGAAATTATCGCAAATATAATAAAATTAAGCGTTGCGAGGAGGAAAAATTAAACGTATATTTGCTGGAACCTCTTGCTAAGGAATATGAGAGAGCGGCTAAATACTCTGGCAAAAGTATTAGTTCCGTGAAGAGAATTAAAAATAATATTGAATTACAACCGAATGAACCTCACACTACTCCGGGAAGGAATAAGTATGTAATGTTTAGAAATTATTGCTATAATAGTTATGTACAATAGTGTGTGCATTGAGAGCGACATAATGAATTATTGTTGCAAGTTATTATTTTCTTATAGTTCTACTTAACATATTATTTCATTCCAGAATTAGACTTGTGTAAAGTTGAAGTGGACGACTTCGATCAATATGTTATTCGGGATACAATCGAAGAATTCTATCGTGTTCAGAAAGTAGTACCTACGATTAAGAAGATAATTCCGAATGGATGATGCCATTGGCGAAATAATTAATTTTGAAACAAGCGATGATGGCAGCAATGATAGGGATATGGATTGTGTATAATTGTAAATTAATGTAAATTCAAATAATAAGCCTGTAAAATATTGTTATAAGAATATGTACATATTAGCTGAAGGTGTAAGTCATGCAGGCCTATATAATGTATAGCTAGAAGTAGCTGTAGTAACTCCTCCATTGCCGGTCCCCAGCCCGGATGAGAGAGGAGTGTACACAAGATTATATTTAAATACTTACTCATTACAGGTTAATTAAAGCTTGCTACAAAACTAAGTTCTCCTCTCAAAACCGGAGTATCGAGAGAAGATGATGTCTGTATTGAACCAAGTTCTATTATAGTAGATAGGTGTAAAGTGTAAGAACCAACGTTTTCTGAAAAGAGTCACGTTACCCAAGGGAGGGGCATCCTTGCCGTGTCGTTACGTTGATGAGTACATGCCGTACCGAGCAGTTCCAAAGACAGACTTAGGGGATGTAAGGTTCAAGATAACTTACAATGACAGTACGTCTATTAAAGGACTGACAGCCACTGACCTGAACTTTGTTCTCGTTGTGATACGAGTCGCAATATGAATTATCACTGCCGGTGCTAGAGTCCTTGTTTTGACTTGCCACCAACTCTTTCACCACTCGCAACCCCTCGTCTAGCAGCGTGTCCTGCACCAACTGAAACATGAGGCCTTTGAGGAATCCGCATAGATTGAAACCACACGCCTGCCAGTAGTACACGAGCCAGTGGCTTCAGATATACAATAGTAACTACATGTCACGCCTACTAATATTCTAAATTCAATTGTATATTTGCGTTCCACTGATTTTGAGTTACTAACTTACAATAGTGTGAAAGTAACTCACAAAATATTAAGGAAGGTGCCAAAATTATTCAAATTGTTTGCGAAGGTGCCATAAATATTGGCTATACATAAATAGAATTGCTAAAATTGGTTTTGACTTTCTTGAGAAATTGATAATTTTACCTCTTTGCATTTATTTCTTAACAATTTGTAAAAAAAATCTACTGGTTATAACAAAATATTAGTAATAAAAACAATTCTTGAAGTTCTTTTTTTATTATTTTATTAAAGAAATGCTTGAACGGATTTATATAAGCACATTGCTAACTCAAGGCGGAAAATAATACTGTCTGATTGTACATTTTATCTTGGTTCCTCAAATAAAGTGAACGTAGTTTCTTGTTTACAATTTAATTTGAGAATTTATAAACTGTAATTAAATAATAAATATCGGTAATTTTATTACATTCAATGAACTAACAATATTAATGAGGTTAATGCTATTTTTTCCTTTGATATTGAGTTTGAATGTTTAATCATAAGTAAGCTTATAACTGTAATCATAAATAACTTAACTGAAAGTGTGACAGAAACTAACATCAGAGTTAGGTTCTCGCCCTCCTAATATACTGATCTCACATTCAAAACAGAGGAAAAAATTTTTAAATTGGATTTAATTTTGTTTGGATTTTTATATTAAATCATGTTTCTTACAACACAATTGAGCAGATTAGACAATATAATACGACACAATGAAAATCATGAGTTCTCAAATCAATTCCTTTAAATTACATATGTGAATGTAAGGTACTTATCTAAAGTTCATGATTTAACAATAAAGTCATTATCCTTCTTTCTTTCAGTATTTCACTATTAAGAACAATATCTCAAAGCTAAATTAAAATATAAAACATTTCTTACCTTCTTATGTAAGTATCTTGGTTATGTCTTGTCAAGTAAACCACTTTATAAACTACTTTACTTCGAAAAGAGACTGAGGGTAATAAAGAGACAGAAAGTACTGTACCGTATATTATTTACAGATTTTTTTTTTTTTGTGGGAAGTGGAAACGGCGAATGTCATTATGTATAATAGTCAACAAAAGATGTTATTATGAGTGGAACTGCAGTCTTCAGATATTTTACTCTTTCAGCAAGTTACTTATTATTTAAGTTAGCTTTCTTTGTAATGCAGTTACACGTTATTTTTTATTTATTATTTATCTAATTATAACTATTAAATTTAAACCAATTTAAATTTAAATTAAATTAATTAAAATTTTAATTTTCGGACAATATAAGATATTTGAATTTTAAGAAAGAAGACTAAACTATCGGTACCTATTAATTTCAAATAAAATTAATTACTGCTTAATTAATTGTTAATAATAATTTATAAACAAAATATACAACTTATAATTTTAATCATATACTTATAAAAGGATAAGGATAAGGTTTTTAATTTTGGATTACAACTACCTTGCTTCGCTTAAGTTACATCTTTCAATTTTTATTTGTGGGGAAAACTGAAGGACAAAGTTAACCAATCAGTTCCCGCACGTTGATGAAGCTAAAAGACAATATTCAGAGGAAGATATCAATTTCGAAAGAGAAACTTTGCTGTATAAGCAACAATTCTTTTATGAAAGTATAAAAAATTTGTACGTGTAAATGTACATATCACTATTTTATCCTGTGTTTGATCTATTTGCTGGGCCTAAGCGCCCAACACTCTTTGCAATGGTCTCTTGCCTAACAGCTGCATGAGAGTCATTTGTAATAGGACGTCAAGAAAAGAATCACACTGTGTATCTTACGACAGAATTTAAAATCCTCAAACAGAAATACTTTTATGTACCGTGAAGCACAAACATATATTATATGCCTCTACTTCTATCTACAAGATTAATAGCAAATAAATTAACCTACTAGCAATACTTTAAAAATTGCCTTTGTTAAATACGGTAAATTTAAATTCTGTTGCCACTAACTCAGCCCACTACTGCCTGAGTATGGCTCGTGATAAGAAATACCTAGGTACAGTTACCAACATTCTACAAGAAGAAAATTCTTACACAATACATGCTCAGAAAAGTATAAAATTATGTAAACCTTGTACAACCACCATCTTTCATTTCTACTAAGAAAATATATTTGAGGAGGAGAAAATGTGGTATTACTATATATTCTTGTAATGAGAGACTGAACTACCTAACAATATTTTACTCGAATTTATTTTGCATATATTATAAATCATCTCCAAATATTACAAATTTTACAATAACTGACACCTGCCTTATATGTAATAGAAATTAAGATTCTAGGCAACATAAGGCTCACAAAATATAAAAATATTTATATACATTACATCTATACATACACATCAGAAATAGATTAAACTATTACAACAAGCCTAAATAGTTCAAAAATAGATATCAATTCTACAAGGAATGGTAAACTCTTAGGATTGCCAACTATACAGTGAAATTAATTATTTTAATTTTGGTATACAGAAAGCTAACTGGCTAATATATAGAGAGGATTCATCCCAAGTATAATCCAAAATCTATAGCCATTATTCATTAAAGCAAGCGAAATTGAAAACTTTGTATTGTAAGTGTAATACATTCACGAATCTGATGATAAACAGTAAACAGTGAAATTTTCTTGGCTGGCTTTAATTAGAAAATCAGTACTGTACTAATAATACTGCAAAAATTATACTCTGGTATGCATTTCGTAAAGTTTGAAGAGTGCATATAGGTTAGTAATGAATATGACTTCATTTATTTTTGTAAAGTGGAGAAATGGTGATAACACAGTCTACTATATACAGTCGCGAAGCTTGAGGTGATTTTTTGCAAATCTCGTGATAAAGCACTCCAAGCGGTTAGCATCTAGAAACAATAGACTGTCCACGGTCGACTTTGGACTGTGTCGTATTTCCATCGAGTGCTAGCTCATTGCGTCTTTCACATTGATGCTTGTGAAATGTTCGTTATTGGTTGCAATGAAAATGTTAATGGCTAAAATACAATAATTGGAATAATAATATTTTACTAGAGACGTAGAAAAATTAAGTTTGTTGTAATGAAATTTATTGATCACGTTTTATTTTCAATTCTGGTGGGATTATTATTGCTTAGGCCTACTTTTTTTTTGCAAAGGATATGTTTTTAATTATAGCTGTTAATTTTGTTGTTATTTTTATTTGTTACTTTACTAGAGACGTAGAAAAGTCTGTTACAATAAAATTTATTGATCACGTTTTATTTCCAATTCTGGTGTGATTATTATTGCTTAACCTCATCCCACTTTGTTAACTAGGTAAGCCTACACTACAAATACCGGTACACGTAAGTTACTCCATTAATTCATATTTCCATTATTATTGCTGTAAAGGGAAATACAAATTAATATTTATTGGTTTCATAGTTAATTTTCGCTGTAATCTTGAATGAGTGAAGCGATTATAGTAAATTTCAGTTCGTTTTGCACAAACAAAAATAATATTAACCTATTTCTTGCAGGTATCTTCGAGTTTATGGTGGAATTTAATATACTTCATTAAAATAATAAATTAACTTTATGCATTAAATATTTCAATAATGGAAGGAAGGTGTTAATTTTTCCAAAAGAACACAACGAAAGTGTAACATATTTTTTCGTCTGCTAGGAGAGAGATCTGCGATGATGAGGCGATAGTAGTAGCGATCCTAGTGGTGGGCAACTACCCATGTTTGCATTTTTACTACATATTGAGCTTCGTGACTGTATATAGTAGACTGTGGTGATAATAAGCAAATCTACATAAAACGAGAGGTTAAGTGGTAACTATATAACATCATTTTTTTAAACTATATAAGCTAGTCAGAGGAGATGAGACCAAGATACGGCTCAAGAAAACAATAATATAATGAGAACAGCAGGAAAAAATTAATTTCTTAGAGAAAATCTGCTTCAAATCACTCACAGAATTTGATCGGTTTCGAACACTAGTCATCTCTGGAGAGAAGCTATTAGGTGATTGAAGGACAGGGGTATAAAAAATGTGAATTCACTTCTAAACTCACAAAACTACTACCGTAATATTACAAATCTTAAGCCGAAATACCTACAAAACAATTTTTTTCAGTATTGGTACTAAATGCCAAATTATTACAGTAAGCTTTAAATGCCAATTAAGTATATCAGGCCTCTCATTTTTCATCTATTTTCCATCATCTGTTTTTCTGAAAATTTGTAATATATTTTTCGCATAAAGTTATAAAACAATAGAAGAAGTAGTAATATAATTTCTTTAACTATTTTGTAGAGTTGGAAATCCTAAGCAGTCCAGTTACACAAATATTTTACACCTGAAAAAAATAGATATTTCGAAAAATTAATTACATTAGACTCCAGTGAAGACCTGATTTAAATATGAAAGAAAGAGATCTAAATTATCTAGAAGAAAAATCAATGTATACTCAAAAAGTCTGGATGTTAAAACAGTATTTCTACAGCCCAAACCAATAAGCATACATGCATAAAATACAACTAAATCTGTTGCAGGTCCCACAACCAACTAGCACAGTCAAATAGTGCTGAACACTAAAATGGAAACATCAATATAAAATGTGTAACACGAAGTAAAAACAGCACAAGTAAGACATATCTGTGATAAAATGGTATGCCACATTCTGATTATATTTCGACGAAGAAAAGTGATAGATACAATATCTCAAAGTCACTATTCCTGTAAACATAATATTAAAAAATATATATATTTTCAACAAATGAAATGCTGTATCGATATGTGATGCATAAAATACAAACACATAACTTACTTTTAGAAGATTTTCACCATTGTACATTTTCTTTCTGCCCGACATTCTTAAATGAAAATATACTTTATACAAGACAAAAATTGGTTCAACTATGTATTTGTCAATATGTACAAATAAGTTTAGAATCGAAAATATATCTATAGGCTATAAGATGAGAAATTTTGTTTCAATATTAATATAAATTAAACATATGATACAGTATTTATATTACGTAAGTATTAAATAGAAAAATTATGTTATATTCTTTGCTAATAATGAGAGAATATTTTTCAAAGCACGTATGAAGGTGACGACAGTATTTTTAAGGGAAATATTCTAGTACAGTGTAAACGGGATAACAGATCATTATTGATCATGGGCAGGACATAACATATTATAAAAAAAAATATGTAAATTTCCTATAAAATCTAACATGGCACTCAATCTACTTTTTCATACTATATTTTAACGATTCATGGAATTATGTTTAAAATAAAGACAATTTACATAATCAATGATCTTTTATAGATCTGCAAGAGAAGAATAGCTACCTACCCAAAGGATCTAAAAAAGATAATTATAGGCTATTATTTTTAAAATTACAACTTTTTTTTATTAAAAGTCTTATTTAGATGGCAATTATCAATATTTTCAGGAATTCTCATCGGGTTCAACATTGTGATAAAAGAATAGCCAGGCACGTTTTCAATATTTTTACAGATTTTTGTAAGAAATATTAAGTATGTACCGATAGCTAAATATTTTCCATGTTATCGGTAATAAATATTATAGTAGGCCTACATAGTCTTCGGGTTGTTTCACTATTTGTAATTTTTATTTTAAAATTTGTATTAAAGGGACGTTCAGGAAAGTACTATACCTATTGCTAAAGTGCTTTTCGTAAATTGCAGAGCGTACGAAAGCAAGAAGCTAAATCAAAACCTATAGGTTACATTTGACAACGAAACTGAAGCTGCGTATTTCAACTAAAAACATCCGAATTAAAAGAAAATGGACGTTTCATTCTGGAAACTGTTGACCTCACATTGGCCATCGTGCTGTATGCTCCTTATATGAAACAAGACTCATCTCTCTGCACAAACCTGAAACTCCAACAAATCAAGATACATTAGTCATATTCATTTGAGGTTATGACTGCTGTCAACTCGAATCTGACAATATCTATTTATATGCTTAATCCTTCAAGTACCAGCAATAATTCTGACCCAAATAGCAAAACTTTTGTTATATGGTAGCACCGGTATATCATTTTGAAAGTTATTAACCATGGAAAATAGTCTCTTTTATTTTTACTGTACATACCTACTAATAACATAGACCTACCCTACACTCTCTCCAAACTCTACTAATATATACTGTAAGAAATTTAAATCTAAAAGGTCCTCCATATATGAACGACTCTTTTAGCGTCAATGGAATTGATGATAGCAAGATGGTATTTAGCGATATGAAGCCGAGGTTGGCGAAAACCTCTGAAAAAACCAACCAGGTAGTCTAGTCAGCCCAAGCTGGAATCGAACTCACGCCCAGCGCAGCTCCGGAAGTAAAAGGTAAACGCGCTATTATCTGAGTTGCGTCGGTAACTGAAAATGGTTTCAAATACTTTCCTTATGGGAGGGGCCTACCGAACTTTTAGGCCTAAAATAGTCCCGAAACCAAAATTGGGGTTTTGGCATAAAATCATATCCCAACCTTTGCGTCACACGGGGATGTTTATTTATCGCGCGCACGCGCCATTTTTAAAGGTACTACTACAGCAGCGTTTAAATGACACGTGCGCTGCCCTTTACGTTTTTCTCATAAGTTTGAATGACTTTTCTCAAAATAACATTTTTTTTACAATGCAAAATGTTCCAAGTGCTTCAGTTTTGCTTCGACCTTCTTGAAAATTTACATACGGTATATACACATATAAGTTGTGCATAAACTATATTATGGATATTAAAAAAAGTACATTACGGCACTTTTAAAAAATATTGTGTTTAATATTCTGAAAAAGCGGAAAATAATTAAAGCATCTTATCAGATACCTATATTTTTTATACATTAAAACTATGCAAAAAAACCTATAGCACACCTTATATCTGTATGTGTATCATAAAAAAATGTTTCAGAGTGATAACTGAAAAATTAGGACGACTGATACGTTTTCAAAATTATTCAAACAAAATTTTAATTTTCAATAAATCCAAAACTATTTATCCAAATCACTTCAAATTTGGTGGGTTATGTTTCTTTTAACCATCCTAATTGACACTAAAATATGGTAAAAATTGGTTAAAGAATAAGAAACCCCTTTTAACCCAATAGGAACCTCTTTAATGTGGAATGGGCTCTAAGTAGTGGACTTAATTAATTTTTTAACCGACATCACTTACTAGCAGGTAAAGAAATTAAAGTCCACACCTGTGGAGTAGCGGTTAGCGCGTCTGGCCGCGAAATCAGGTGTCCCGGGCTCGATTCCCGGTCGGGGCAAGTTACCTGGTTGAGGTTTTTTCCGGGGTTTTCCCTCAACCCAATATGAGCAAATGCTGGGTAACTATCGGTGCTGGACCCGACTCATTTCACCGGCATTATCACCTTCATCTCATTCAGACGCTAAATAACCTAAGATGTTGATAAAGCATCGTGCCACTTTCTGAGTTACATTACATAAGCCTAAATATCTTACATGAAAAATAACCTACGTAAATGGGAGTAAACAGAGAAAAAAATTAAAAATTAAATATAATCGTAATATCAATACTCTACAAAGGAACGGATTCCAGTCAGTTATTGATTTAAGGATTATTTTTTTAAAATAACATTTATGCTGCCACTTTTGCAAAATTGAAGATTTTTATTATATATTTTTACAAATATCTTAATGAAGGGCAGTTGTGTATTTATTATTAGACATGGTATAAAAAAAACGTCAATGGACTACATTTGGCATATTTACAGGAAATTCGTAAATGGGAGTAAACAGAGAAGAAAATTAAATAGAAATTGACCAGATCACCACACAAGTAATATAATTGAATTAGTTAATATATAGGGTCCGGCAAAGGAACGGATTATTATAAACAGTTATTGATTTAAGAATTTATTTTTTTAAAATAACATTTATGAAATCATGAAGTACTACATAGTCTGCCATTTATTTCTTGAAAAAGAACGTCCTTTAAATGATTACCATTTAGATGAAAATTTGTGATTTAAAATCTTCGGTTGAGAATATCGCAATGTTTTAATTGACGTACCACCTGAATTGTTTATAGATGGAAATGTGAGCCGCATAAGGAGATGGAAAGAGATCATAGCGCCATAAATTAAAAATATGAAATTCACGCTACTAGACTCAAAACTGTGATTGTTCTTGTGAAGGCTTTTAATAGGGATATCTTATGCAAAGTTTTACCGTTAGATGGGAGGAGCGTTCCATGCGGTACAACATGTTGTAGGGCTATATTATGTCATATGCTACAGTTCATTACGTTCCCCCGCTTGTTGGTTTTCTGTGCGTGTCAAAATTATATTTATAATTACTTTGTATAACCTAGTTTAATTTAACATAATTCAGTATTTTCTTACGTCATGATTTAATTTAATTTACAATAAATAATAGCGTAAACTTGTATAATACTGAGCGATAGGTGGGAGTGAATTGAATATCCATGAATCTAGACGAGAACTTTGAGAATGAGGTGCACGAATAAAAAAATAAATAAATAAAATAGGAACTTTGTCGAAGGTGAATAGGCTATTACCTCTTTAATCATTAGTATTGTAAGTACCGTACGATAAAAGCAGGATATGCAGCCACCAATGTGTGTTTTTTTTATAGGGAAGGGACTATCGAGATTGAATTCCTCGTATTTTTTTTCTCAAATGCAACGTTTGATAAGATGATATAATATTATCGCAGTACTATCACAGTCTACTATATACAGTCACGAAGCTTGAGTTTTGAGGGTGCTAGAAACAATAGACTGTGACGGTACTATTTTGCATTGCCTGTAATGAGGCGATATTAGCGATCCTAGTGGTGAGCAACTATTTAATGTTTGCATATTTACTTCGCGACTGTATATACTAGACTGTGGTAGTATCACGATTATTCCTGTGTTTTCTAGGTTAAGGGCATGCAGTTTTGAATATTATGCAGGATGATTTTGAAAATTTGAAGTAAAAACATGGTTTTAATAATTAGTCTACAGCACATTAAAACATTATTCACGAAATGGATTTCACTATGGATCGTCCTGGATAATAAACATCCCAGTTAATCGAGAGTTTACTACAGGCGTAAACTTCGGAGACTCCTATAAATACTGAATATAATCTAAGCTAACATAGCTCGCTGTCGAGGTTGCATATGTTTTTATTAATTTTTCTTTTCCCTCTTTCAAAATGAAATTGTAGCTAACAATTCCTTACTTGAAGTAGTCATTTTTCTTTAATAGCTAGCACTTTCGAGGCGAAATTTAATTACTTGAATTTTTATGGTTTAAAGCATATATTCAGAATATTTTGGGACCTGAATGAAGACAAAAGTGTTTCCCTGGTTTTTACATATAGGAACACAACAAAAATTTGGCATTTTGGGTTGTTTTTAAGAGTATTTAATGTACTAATACACTACGTAAATCCTCAATGTTTATATACTGGAAAACAAATGCACACGCAAAGCGCATCCCTCTGTAGGGCTCTGAGTTCTGCAGTCACAACTGGCCTACGTCCATGTTCATGTTACAACGGAGTGGGCTATGGAAATTCAGCTCTCCTTGGCAAAGGTTTTGTTGTGAATTGTTTTGTATCTTTCTGACGAGAAATAAAAACTGTTCTTGAGTTTCACTTAATCAGTATATTGTCATGGATAAATATATAATAGGATGCGAAACTGCTGTCAGCACCATCTGGATTTGGTTCTCTGAAATAAGGTGATTAGCGCCCGGCGTCGTAGGTGGTGAACATTAGAACTACGTGTTGGGTACATTACTGAGAGTTCTCTATTTATCCGTTCGAGATATTGTATGGGAGAGTCGAGGAGAGAAGATGGGGGACTGAAACTTACTAATAAGTGAACATAAAGTAATACGTGTGTGTATAAGCAGTGTATGTTAAACAGTGATGTTTATGGACGTTGTAAAAATAGTGTTGAATGTATTGTAAAGTAATAGTAATATAATAAATTGAACTATCTACGTAGTTCTTGCAGACTTTCCATTGTGCTGTACAATAAATACCCAAAGAATACAATCCCAATTATCTACCTTTTGCTTTATTTTTTGTTTCTGTCTGGTTATATTTTAATCGGGTAATGTAAAACACATCGTCTCTTTTATCTTCCTGTTGGCTCCGGTAAGAATTTTCAGTAGAATATGCTGTGAGGAGTAAAACTGTAAATGTTGTATTTTAAATTAGGTTAGTTTTGAATATCTATGAGGGTGGGAGGGAATACTTTCTGGACAGTTTAACATTTTCGTCACCAGGTGCGCTGCTAAATGCATGGAGTAATTACTCTTTTCGCTACTTGGTGCGCTGCTATTTGTAATAACGCCTCTCCCAAAAATAGATGGCAGCAAGATCAATTTCTACAACAGCGCCTCTAGTATGTGTTACGGGAAACTCTTTAAGTTTCGCATCCTATTATATATTTATCCATGATATTGTATTTTAGCTACAATATTGGTGACCCCGACGTGATATGAACACGCACAAAGATACAAAACAATTCACAACAAAACCGTTGCCAAGGAGAGCTGAATTTCCATAGCCCACTCCGTTGTATCATGAACATAGACGTAGGCCAGTTGTGACTGCAGAACTCAGACCCCTACACCTCAAAGTACACGCGCGCTATCTGTTGGTGCTAGTTTAGGATATCCATATTGTAAAAGCACGCTTTGCACAGCTCCACCTTTCCATGATGATTAAACAGCACTGTATTGGCAACAGAATGTGCGAATAGTTTATCGCCCCTCTACTCTGCTGTGGGGATAAATGCTCCTTAAAATCGCCCTCTACCGGACCCTATGTTACAATCAATACATTTTTTTCTACGCATTGGGGTGCCGGTACATTGATGTTACCGGTATTAACTGTACTGGTAAGTCTATGTAGTATGTAGAATGCAATGTTAATCGTCCTTCAACGTAAAATTTACTCCATGAACTGGTACTAAATTGCTGTTTATCTGCTAGAGTTGAGTACTGTATATCCTGTATCTTTACGGTATATTCTAATTAATTTTTTTGAAGCCATACTGTACATACCATGACATAAAACGGCACTGATTGTAAAAATTGCGTCCTGTAATACGCAATTTAACAGACGTTTGTGAAACAGGAATTATGCCTTAGGCCCGTAACACACTTGAAGAGTTTTCGCTATCACAGATCACACCTCGCTATGATCATCTATGCACTGCCTTCATGCAGAAAGTATTTTTCTGATTATAGTAATGACTCGTTGGGCGAAATATTATAGGTTATGTATTTACGTATATCGTCGAACTTAAATATATAACCTGTAAGTACGACGTCGTACTTTACAAATTACGTACGAACGCTATGTTTAATCTGAGTATTCAGATGATGAGGAAATGGAGTTACATGAACATATTTTGTTAATGAAAAGAAAAAGTAGGCCTAAAATTAAAGCCAGAAATATCTGAAAAGCGAGTTTTGGACACTTTTCGATTTGAATGATGATACGTTTAGGCGTTATTTCAGATTGAATGGACTACAGTTTTTTGCCATTCATGATATGATAGAGGATTCTTTGCTATGTTCTGATTAAAATTATGTAAACTGTTAAGACATATAGGTACATCATTTCAAATGTTTAATTAATACTATTAAATCTCATCAAAATAAAATATAGCCCTATTTATTTTCAGATAATCTTATATTTGTCTCCAGATTTCTTCTTTAAGTTTCGTGTTTTTATAGTTTTTATCCCGTGTATCATATAAATAGGTCTACGGGTGACATCGTACAAGTTCGATAAGTTTCTGACTGCAATTATCAGCCACCTTTCCTCATTTTCAAATAGAAACAATACAATTTATCGCCACCTGTGACATCTTTTTCTACATTCAATCGTTATAAAGAGTATAAATGTCAAACATCTTTGATAAATGTGTCAAGAAAATTCGCTGAGCTACCGATTCCAGCGAGAAACTCGCACGAGGCTTTTGCCTCGAACGAGAATCTCTTCCAGTGTGTGGACATCCATTTGAATCCATGTTCTCAATCTTTGAATTTTCTTGCAACACATTTCTCTCTAGCGAAAACTCTTCAAGTGTGTTACGGGCCTTAGGTTATTATCTCGCCTACAAATTCATAGGGACTTCTTGTGGTGCGAACACTATCGTTTCAGCGTACGAACATGCTTGGGTTGGTAGATAAAAATACAGGAGTGACTACGTGTAAATTACTCAATTATGTCCAGATTCGCAGCAGTCCACAGCAGTGATACAATCCCATCTGAAAATCACTCAAAATAATGAAACGCAGAATAAATATCTAAGAAATCAGCAGTGGTTAGCATTTTCTGTTGTACACAAATTCCATTAGTTCTTGTAGGTTAGGTTTTCATGAGACATCTCGTTCCTTTCAGAATCGTGTACTTCCTCGACCAAAAGACACAGCATCAGCAATATTACTGCTCAAGAAAGAAAAAACATGTTATAATAAATTAAAGGAAATTATAATGGCCCAATTTTCAGTTAAGCCTTTCAGCAATAAATCATAGAGTACCCCAACAAGCTATGAAATATGGATAAGCTATAATACAGAAAATGTAAGCTGCCCAAGAAAGATATGAATAGATGATCTACGATCCGAACAGTTTGAGTCCACCTTAAAAATGATGGCAATAGCAGTGGTTCTGAAGAATAAAATTATGCGGAAAGTTTAAAAAGATTGAGAATGGTGTGGATAATGAAGATGAAGCAGAAGAAAAATACGAAGAAAATGAAGAATATGAGATGACAATATTATGACACTGAATATTATGATTATGAAGAATATGATTATCATCAGGGAACGGATTTATATGGACTAAAAATATATGAAATATGTAAATATATATGTAGTTATTTTTATCAAAATATGGAATTAAATATGGATTTTTACCAAAATATGGAATTAAATATGGACTTAAAATTATAAAAAAAATGACTATGTACGTTAAATATTGGTACATTTTAATCAAACTAAACAAAAATATAATGGACGTACCTTATCTTCCAATGTAGTTTCAACAAAACACAATTTTTATTGTCTGTTACCATAACAATAGGTTACAAACATTTCTTTCAAGTGCTGAAAAGTGAATCTTCTTCTATTGTCTCTGAGGATAGATTTATACTGACTAAAAGAGCGTTCGACGTCACAAGAAGTAACTGGTACATAATTCAATTTCACAATGTCTGCTGGGGATAAGTCCAAGTTAATCTTCACTGTTGATTCACCACTCATCACAGCAACAACCTTTTGTAGTTCTTCATATCCAGGGTTTTGAAAGTACAGTGTCCACCTTAGCTCTTTGCATCTGCAACTTTACCTCTACCACGATTCAGTTGTTCCACAGTACTATTTATAATTTCAAAACTTTCAGATAGTGAAAGGTGCCTATTTTGGAGACTTTTGAGCGTTTTTATGATGCATGAAAATGTATGCTGAATGTGAGCTAAGTCATTCTTCACACTTATGTCACAGGTAACTGTTTTCGCAGTATCAATTGAGACTGCATCTTCAGAGTCCAATGCAAGGAGAACATTGTTAATAGAGTCTATATGTTCGGCATAATATTCAACTGCTTCTAGCCATGTACCCCATCTAGTTAAAATTGGCTTTGGTGGCAATGGAATTTCAGGGTACATTTCTTTCAAACGTTAACTCACTGGGAGCACTTTTTCACTGATGAAATCAACAAATCTACTTTAGGAAACTGACCACTTCTCACGATGAAAAGCCACACAAAAAAAGTCAATTTAGGATATACAACAGATAATGCTTGTCCAGCTTTGACCATATAAGCATTAAAGAATAACACATTATACATAATACCCTTTGGCCACAGGATACCCATAGCTTCGTTGAACAGTTTAACTATAGTTTTGTTATTGCACTTTTCTAGAACATCACAATGTAAAAGAATTCGTTCAGAATATTGTTCACTTAACAAACCGATAACTACATTACCAACAAGTCTACCTTCTTTGTCGGGAGTCTCATCAATGGAAACCCAAATTGAACTATCTTTAATTTCATCTCTTATCTTCTGTATTGTCTCATCGTAGATGGATGGAGCATACGTCTTCCTAAGTGTTGACTCATCCGGGATTGTAAATATTTTTCAAGGAATTCCCTGAAGACCTTATTCTTTAGTTTGTAGAAAGAATATCAGCAGAGATGAGAGAAGAGGTCGATGTTAAACTCAGATCTTACATTCGATGTTGTTGGTTGTGTTAAAAACAATTGTCTCTGCTTGGAATTTAGTTGTTTGTTGGCCTGATGTTTACTAGTTGTAATGTGTTGTTGCACCAGGAACTTTTGTGTAGATGATACTGCACACTGACACAAATTACAAAATAATATTTTATTGTCAGTTGATAAACCATCTTCTTTAAATTCTGAAATGTAACTTGTTAGTTTTGATTTTAAATTGACTGAATGTAGCCTACTTTTGGCATATTTGTCTTTATAGTATGATTTACAAAACTGAACCTAAGACTGGCATTTAAAGCTGCACAACTGAAGTCTGTTAAAAATTTTAAATTAAATTAATACAGTTTTGTAAACTTTCCCATTGTTGATAGGACTGCTAATTTTCAAATAACTCTGATGTTAAAAGGATTACTGAATATGTGTTTAAATCTCTATTGTTGAAATGTATTTTTAAAAGTTAATGGAATTTTGTTTTGTTTTATTGTTAAACCTAATATAATATGGACTGTTTTATATGAAATATGGAAAATATATGGAAATTAACGAAAATATGTACTAAACTCTAAAATATGGAAAAATATGGAAAATAAAAGTAGGATTTTCAACCCTACACATTGTGAAACATAAAGATAATGCAAAATATAAATTATATTAGCTTTATAAGTAAATATGTATTTACATATAAATCCTTTCCCTGATTATCATCAATAGGTTTCAGTTTTGATTAAGATGGATATTATGATTATAATGATGGTTATGATTATGATTATATTTTTTACTTGTGCCAATTTTCCCGAGCACAAGTGGCACAAGTAAAAAATATTAATTTTACAGGAGAAGGAAAAAACTGTCTTCACACTGGTTTATGTCGATTTGATTTTCTTTTGTATGAATTATTCTAATGGAGAAATACTTATGTCTCTTTTCCCAAACGAGCAGATGTTCCGTAAGTTGTCAATAAATTAATAAAACATTTTTGTGGAAATTGACTTATGCCACTTTTCCCAAGCATTGCAGAATTATTATGAAGGTTGTAGTTATGTTGAAGATTATGATTACGGAATGAATTATGATTGTGATGAAGATAATGACTACTGGTATGATGTTTATGACATAATTACAGTGAATATTATGATTATATGACGAAGATAATTGATTATTATTATGAAGGTTATGGTTATCCTGAAGTTTACGATTATAAGCTAGTAAAGATTATTATTATTATTATTATTATTATTATTATTATTATTATTATTATTATTATTATTATAAGCCTCATAAATAATTTGATTGAGATAAAGATGATAATGTTCACGATGATGATCTTGATGATTATGATAAGTTACGTATATTTATAAAGATTGTGATTATGGAAATTAACTTAGGATGAAGATAGTTATGATGATGAAAATAATGATTGTATGATTGTGAGATTCGTTTAATATGTAAAAAAAAAAAAACTAGAGGAATGTTTTAAAAAAGGGGAGGATTAGTAGAAAATGTAAATATTAATTACAAAAAGAAAATATTATTATTATTACTATTATTATTATTATTATTATTATTATTATTATTATTATTATTATTATTATTATTATTATTATTATTATTGTGACCAGAGTATTGTACGAAATGGAAATATAAAAATTGGAGATTTATCCTTCGAAGAGGTGGAAAAATTCAAATATCTTGGAGCAACAGTAACAAATATAAATGACACTCGGGAGGAAATTAAACGCAGAATAAATATGGGAAATGCGTGTTATTATTCGGCTGAGAAGCTCTTATCATCCAGTCTGCTGTCCAAAAATCTGAAAGTTAGAATTTATAAAACAGTTATATTACCGGTTGTTCTGTATGGTTGTGAAACTTGGACTCTCACTCTGAGAGAGGAACATAGGTTAAGGGTGTTTGAGAATAAGGTTCTTAGGAAAATATTTGGGGCTAAGCGGGATGAAGTTACAGGAGAATGGAGAAAGTTACACAACACAGAACTGCACGCATTGTATTCTTCACCTGACATAATTAGGAACATTAAATCCAGACGTTTGAGATGGGCAGGGCATGTAGCACGTATGGGCGAATCCAGAAATGCATATAGAGTGTTAGTTGGGAGACCGGAGGGAAAAAGACCTTTAGGGAGGCCGAGACGTAGATGGGAGGATAATATTAAAATGGATTTGAGGGAGGTGGGGTATGATGATAGAGACTGGATTAATCTTGCACAGGATAGGGACCGATGGCGGGCTTATGTGAGGGCGGCAATGAACCTTCGGGTTCCTTAAAAGCCATTTGTAAGTTGTATTATTATTATTATTATTATTATTATTATTATTATTATTATTATTATTATTATTATTATTATTATTATTATTATTATTATTATTATTATTATTATTTTCAGAACTATACCGGAGGACCCAAACACTGCTCGGAGCATAGAGACAAAACCTTGCTCATTCCCACAACCTCATTAATTAGATACTGAGATATTTGGTTAGTAAAAATTAATTTCTGTCTTTTGTAATAGGTGTTAGATCAAAGTAATCCCGAACACTGCACCACGACGCCTCCCTGCAGATGCCTTCATACCTGTTTTGAGATCTTGCAGGGACTGCGGCCACCCTTAACGTCTACTGTGCCATTGCCTTCTGTCACACCATCGCGAGTTGCCGTCGAGTCTCTGGAGTCGCCCACTTCCTGCAGTTCACACGAGAAAACATATCTTCAGTGAACGACATGAATGAGAAAGTCTGAGGAGAAGACATCTGGTAAGGCACACCTTTTCCCGATATCCTTGCAAAGGATAATGGAACCGACATTAGTTTTATAGAGTTTGATGCTTATAGGCCCCTTGTCTCACACTAGGAAGCACCGACCCACGAAAGAAACTTAATTTGAAAAGAAAAATAAAAAAAGGCACCTAGCAACAACTGGAGAATGGATGTGGTAGAGCAGCGCCAACTATGCTCGCTAATAGTGACCGGGCCGTACCGAGTCATGTGAAATGAAAGAGAAGCAATATGTTGCTAGTAAAATTTGTGGTTACATTCTTTACTCAGACGCTGAAGAAATCGGAGAGGGGAACTTTTGATTACTGACGTAATGGCAATGCCGTTGTCACTCTAGCAAATGCAGTGAATATGGCTGTTGTAGGAATTGGGAACTTCATCGGGAGCTTCATGGGAAAACTTCGAAAGAACACCGAGAGTTCCGGAAAGAAGTGACTCTTGCCTTGCTTGGTTATTTTACAACGCTTATTCATAGAACGTAAATTATAATATTCGAAACAGGAGAGTCTTTTGTAGGAGCCCTGTATTGATACCATCGTAACGTCTCTAGCACCACACCAATCCTCCAGTTCAAAGCTATATTTAATTCATATCAACTTGTTGGCAGCCTATTACCTGTGACGGAGAGCTGGCGTTGCTGAAGGAGAACTGGGAGTCCGTGTCGTCCGTGTCCGGCCGCTCCGAGTCAAAGCACGACGACATCCTCCCTCTCCTGTAATACCTGCCACAACAATGAACAGTGTCTCAGATTTTATCCTCTTATAGGACAGACATTTCGTGGTTATTTTTGATATGTAACGTATTTTACTTACACTCATACGAGAAGTATTCAAAAAGTTCTTACCCTCACCATGATCTAGATGTGCTAGGGATCTGAAATTTTGCAGGTTTATAGGTGGATATCTTAATAATATGAATGCCAATTTTTTTGTTGTACGTCGAAGTGAATTTTATAGTTAGAGGCAAGAGAATTAGAGCAGGCGTCGTGCTGGTCAAAGTTGAGTACCAAGGAAAATTTGTCCAAATACAGAGGGTTGTTTCCGATCTCTGGATGTTATGTTATGTTTTATTTAACGACGCTCGCAACTGCAGAGGTTATATCAGCGTCGCCGGATGTACCGGAATTTTGTCCCGTAGGAGTTCTTTTACATGCCAGTAAATCTACTGACATGAGCCTGTCGCATTTTAAGCACACTTAAATGCCATCGACCTAGCCCGGGATCGAACCCGCAACCTTGGGCATAGAAGGCCAGCGCTATACCAACTCGCAACCAGCCGATCTCTGGAAACGACTTTTTAATGACGTCATGTGCGTCAGGAGTCACACGACAGCTGAACTGTGGCGAGAGGTGACAGACCAATAGTGGGTGATTTCATAGTCAGAGTGCATGGTATCTCACAGCAGCAATGCCTAAGAAAATAGAGTCTTTTTGGGATGGATGCATTGCAACTCTTTCCGATGCCAAGTACATTTAAGTGAATATAATAGAAGCCTGCAAAAGACTTGGTTTCGTTACTTCCAAGGCATAGGGGAATGCAAACATTTTGGAAATTATGGTGTGTAATCTCAACTTTACTTCTTTTCTCATATTTTCTAAGTATATATTAGTACATCCATTTATTACCTTGTATTTTTATACATTATTTTATAGATCCATATTCATTTGTATAGCGATGTCACATCCGAGGTACTTAAAATTATTTGTTTGTTCAATAATTTCGTCAATTACCAATTTCCCCGTCCTATAAAATTGAATCATTCTTTTTGTGATTATATACTAAGCATGAATATATCAATAGTTTCATTCACCTGGACGTAAAGTGGTAGTACTGCTGCTGCTACTTCATGAAGTTCTTTTTATCCAAAATAGCATCTTAAACGAATTTACTTTTATATGAAATCTCACGAAAGAGTCCCGTTATAAGAGGAGTGGGGCTGCTGCTGTTTCATGAAGTCGCTCTGCTCCATGAGCAGCTGTGTCTGCAGCAGCTCCAACTAATCTCACGACAGAGTCTCGTTATAAGAGGAATCACATATTAACAGTGAGTGTGTCAATAGGGGTGTTCACCTGGGCGTGGAGTGGGGCTGCTGCTGTTTCATGAGGTCGCCCTGCTCCATGAGCAGCTGTGTCGCAGCAGCTCCAATTAATCTCACGACAGAGTCTCGTTATAAGAGGAATCACATATTAACAGTGAGTGTGTCAATAGGGTTATTCACCTGGGCGTGGAGTGGGGCTGCTGCTGTTTCATGAGGTCGCTCTGCTCCATGAGCAGCTATGTCTGCAGCAGCTCCAACTAATCTCACGACAGAGTCTCGTTATAAGCGGAATCACATATTAACAGTGAGTGTGTCAATAGGGGTGTTCACCTGGGCGTGGAGTGGGGCTGCTGCTGTTTCATGAGGTCGCTCTGCTCCATGAGCAGCTATGTCTGCAGCAGCTCCAATTAATCTCACGACAGAGTCTCGTTATAAGAGGAATCACATATTAACAGTGAGTGTGTCAATAGGGTTTTTCACCTGGGCGTGGAGTGGGGCTGCTGCTGCTTCATGAGGTCGCTCTGCTCAATGAGCAGCTGTGTCTGCAGCAGCTCCAATTAATCTCACGACAGAGTCTCGTTATAAGAGGAATCACATATTAACAGTGAGTGTGTCAATAGGGTTGTTCACCTGGGCGTGGAGTGGGGCTGCTGCTGCTTCATGAGGTCGCTCTGCTCCATGAGCAGCTGTGTCTGCAGCAGCTCCAACTAATCTCACGACAGAGTCTCGTTATAAGAGGAATCACATATTAACAGTGAGTGTGTCAATAGGGTTGTTCACCTGGGCGTGGAGTGGGGCTGCTGCTGCTTCATGAGGTCGCTCTGCTCAATGAGCAGCTGTGTCTGCAGCAGCTCCAATTAATCTCACGACAGAGTCTCGTTATAAGAGGAATCACATATTAACAGTGAGTGTGTCAATAGGGTTGTTCACCTGGGCGTGGGTGGGGCTGCTGTCCGCTTCATGAAGTCGTCTGCTCAATGAGCAGCTGCTCTGCAGCAGCTCCAATTAATCTCACGACAGAGTCTCGTTATAAGAGGAATCACAGTTATTAACAGTGAGTGTGTCAATAGGGTTGTTCACCTGGGCGTGGATGTTGGGGCTTTTGCTGTTTCATGAAGTCGCTCTGCTCAATGAGCAGCTGTGTCTGCAGCAGCTCCAATTAATCTCACGACAGAGTCTCGTTATAAGAGGAATCACATATTAACAGTGAGTGTGTCAATAGGGTTGTTCACCTGGGCGTGGAGTGGGGCTGCTGCTGCTTCATGAGGTCGCTCTGCTCCATGAGCAGCTGTGTCTGTTTTGCAGCAGCTCCAACTGCTGCTGTAGCATTGTGCAGCGCCTGGTAGTCGTTGAGGTCTCGTACTTGCTGCGCCGCCAGCACCAGCTCCTCCGTCCGCTCTCCCAGCGTCCTCAACTCGTCAGCGATCTGCTCTAGCCGCTCCTGTATATACAAATATTTTCCCCACTGTCTTAGGCTGGTATCAAAGTTCTTTGACACAGAATATAATAAAATATTTTATCAGATATCTGTGATAAGAAGTAGAATTTGGAGTATATTACACCTTATAAAGTCTTTTTGTAAAAAATAAGCTAAAATTAAGGAAAAAGAAGCATCAGTCTCAATTTTTATAGTAGAAATGAAACAAAATATTTTTGACCACAGTTATGCAAAAATGAAAGAACAGTACTATGCTTGTTTAGTTTAAATTAACTAAAATATTACAATATGCATAGGTTATTGCTGAAAAAGAACCAGAAAAGGAAACGCCTATGGGTTAAACCAGCGGTGACCAAACTGGGTATCGTGATTACATCTTGTAATCAAAGACATTCATACTGGTAAGGGGAGTTTCCTGTACATTGCTATCTGTCTCTCACGTACTGAAGGTAAGCACTGTCGGTCCGGTACCATGATCGCTCACAAAATCTGTTCTAGCAGGAACAGAATTTTGATACAGAATGGGATGAGGAATTTATTCGCTTTTCTGTCGGATAAAATCTTTTATGTTGCTTTGCTCAACAGTTCAAAAGTAATATAGAAAGAATTACAGGGGATCAATTTATGAATACAAAGGAAAAAGATATTATTATTATTTTATTATTATTATTATTATTATTATTATTAAAATTAAATTATTATTATTATTTATCAGCAAGTGTTACCTTCAATTAACTCAAAATACGTGCCTGAAATATAGCATCTTCCTTGAAGAATAAAATAAACGAAACTACGATATATCTCCATTTTATTTTTTTAATCTTTTGATGACTATTAACAGTTATTTACTGCTTATTTAATAATAATAATAATAATAATAATAATAATAATAATAATGATAATAATAATAATAATGGTAATATTATTATAATATATTTTAATCTTATTATTATATTGCTATTATTATTTTATTATTAATATTATGACTGTATTTTATTATTATTGTAATTATTGAGTGTAATTATAGTGCTGCTCACCGGGATTAGGTTACCCATTTGCAGTGTGAATAAATACATACATACATATACATACAATAACGATCCGGTTGATACCATTACCAGTAGCAGCAATAATAATAATAATAATAATAATAATAATAATGAGCATTCCTTTAATAATAATAATAATTAATAATATAGAGAAACTGATTGAATATTAGTTGTAGTATAGTAATAAAACGAGCTATTAAACTCCAAGAACTGAAATCAGCCTTCAATCATCTTTCATGAAGAGAAAGATGACATAAATAAATGTAAGGAAGTCTTGCCTGCGATCTAGTGACGAACGAAATAGCTCGATTCCCCTTAAACCTTCAAACTGAGGAGAGTTTTTAAAAGCGTAATTTGGCTGAAATAATTTGTCCAATGAAAGTTGTTAATTAATTTTGAAAAAACTGCCTCTTTCTCGACTAAATATTCAGAAGAGAATCAGAAGATTTCATCGATTGTGTTCATGAGGAACATTGAAAAAGCAAGAACATTTATATTTATGAATATATAATTATTATTATTAAATTATTATTATTATTATTATTATTTTTATTATTGGCTCTTGATGACAGTAGTGACTTTACTGATACAGCAAAGCTTGACGATTTTTATTAGCGGTTGATGAAGAACTCAATGTTATGTGCATGAACCACCACTGGTTGTAGTTTTATGTCATTGTCTCTCACTTCATAGACTGTCTCTCGCGTGTAATCACTGCCGTTCGAGTTTTGGTCAAAGCTGGGCTAAACCATGGATGTATTTTGTACAGCATTATTATTCTAATACAGTTTAGAAAAAGTTTAACGTAAAGATATATTGTAAGTCCCAGAAAGGAAGCACGTATGATCAGACATACAACAACAAAACTAATTTTATTACCTCAACTAGTCCTTTCTTGTGAACCAGGTATCTTGTCTTTGATCAGCACTGCCTGCTTTCTGTTTTGGAACTTATAACGTATCTTCGACAAAACATTTTTTAATACTGTACCATGGATAAAATATAATGGATATCGAAACTTAAGCAGTCAGCACCATCTGGCGGCGGGGGTGAAATAAGATGATCAGCGCCCAACGTCGTAGGTTGAACATTTAGTTTCATTACCCAGAGTTTTTATATCCATTCAGATACGAAGAGACAAGATGACTCAGAAACTTCTAATAAGTGAACATAAATGATACTACTTGTGTATAACCTTTTAAAAGTGATGTAAAATAATTTTTGTTGAATGTATTGTAAAGTAATAGTAATTAATAAATTGAACTATCTAAGTAGTTCTTGCAGATTTTTCCATTGCGCTATACAAAAATATTTAAAAAGAATACAATATCTAACCGTTTGCTTTATTTTTTTGTCTCTGTCTGGTTATATTTTAATCGGGTAGTGTAAAATACATCGTCTCTTTTATCTTCCTGGTGGCTCCGGTAAGAATTTTCAGTAGAAGATGCTGTGAGGAATAAAAATTAAATGTTTCATTTTAAATTGAGTTAGTTTTGGATATCGATGAGTGTGGGAGAGCATACTTTCTGCACAGTTTAACATTTTCGTCACCAGGTCAGCTGCTAAATGCATGGAGTAATTAGTTACTCTTTTCGCTAACTGTGCGCTTAGATGTAAACCCCCCTCCCAACAGGTGGCAGCAAGTTCAATCTCTACAACAGCGCCTCTAGTATGTGTTACGAGATATCAGTAAGTTTCGCATCCTATGCTACATAATTGAAGAGGAAGGGTTGATATCAACTGAAACTCTAACCAATCAACAAGATAGACGACTTGTGATATATTCATCCATGACTGTACGTTCTACCCAACTCTTTCAAATAACAGTGACATCTTAGTTGTCGATCAGAAGCTTGTGCAGTTCATCACACACACACTCACCTGTCTCCGGAGCCGCTGTTGAGGATCCATGTCGAGGAAGTCGCTGGAGGACGGTGACAAGGAAGGCGGGACGCCCTCCAATCTTGGCCTCTTGCTGACGACGTCATCGCCGTTGTTGTAGCCGCCGCGGCCCATACCAGAGTGCGTCCTGAAACAGGTCGACAGGCTGCCGACAAGGGACGGTTCGTCAAAAACGGAATAATGACATGATCTTACATTATCATCATGTAATAACATAAAGTAGATGTTAGGAGATTGTTCTAACATTTTTTTTTTTTTTTATGGGGATTTAGTGAAGTGAATTTTAATGTTCTCATGCCCCCATGTTTTAGATTGCTACCAGTGCACTTCATTAGAACCAGCAGTTTAGCCCTGTGAACATTGTTCTAACACTTCAGGCACTAGGCGTTTATGTAAATTCTAGTCCTTCATATCAGTTCAAGCTCTGTATCCTTAACCCTGCGTTACTGTGGTAAGAAAACTCCAAGTTCATATGTTGCACCAATTTCTGACTAGGAGGTTTGCTATGGCATATTGAGCCTCTCTGTACCTTCACATTATTTCTTCTAGTTTGCTTTGTCATATGAGCCGTTAGTTGAAGTTCAACCGTTGAACAGTGCAAACGCCTTTCTTTCTGGGGTTTCATACACCCCACCACAGTATCGGTGCAAGTTTATTTCTTTCAATAATTTAAGTTATTTCTAAATTTTTATTATTCTAATGATTACGATACCACGTACAAGACATACGGAGTGTTCGCTTACATCATTTAGGTCGACTGAGCGGCGAGCGACCGGCACGAAGGCCATGCAACACGCGGCAACCACCTCCCTCACTCTCGAAATTCCAGTTGTCTCTCTAACACAATCAGAAGAATAACACGCAGTCTAACGTCAACACAACCATGTGGCGCCAACCAACGAATTCGGATTAAATGCATTACATACCTAATTGTATGTAAACATGTAAGAAATACTTAAAAGCACAATTTCTCACTTAAACTCAATTGATTAATGCGAACTGATGATACTAAATGTTTAAATAAAACATATTCTTGTTGTAGCCTTAATAGATTAGAGAAACTTTAGTCATGAATAAAAACACGTAAGTATTTAGGTTTCCAAATACATATATTGCTATAAACAAATAGATTTAATACCTTATCCTTTTATTGGCATTTAGGCTTATATAATACGATTGCATGTAGAAATTGCATTCATAAGATTTTTAGAAGTATAAAAGTATATTAACACTGTAATCTGCAGCTAGGCTTAAGGACTTTACTAATAGACGGTAGTACATTATGCACACTACTTAAAGGGTGTAATTGATGTTTTGTTATTTGAAGTGTTGTATCAGTGAAGAAGTGTGTTGTGTCAGTGAAGTGTGATGTGTGATGTAAGTGAAGTGTGTTTGTGTGTGAAGTTTTATAGTTTATAGGTTTATAGTGGTAGTGCAAAGTATTTGAACAGCAAAATGTTTTTGAAGTGTTAGTGAAATCAGGATAGTATCAGTGAAATGTGTCGCAGTTCTAGTGCAGTGAGTGAGTTGACAGCGAAATGAGTGTAGTGCTGAAAGGTACTTGTGCATGGATGAACATATCTTACTCGTGGGGTTTAGTTCGAACTTTGGGTTAAGATACAAATTAGATTTACTTTAAATCGTGCTTCATTTAATTTGAGATGCTCATTATTATTATTATTATTATTATTATTATTATTATTATTATTATTATTATTATTATTATTATTATTACTCAGTTGGTAGAGCAGCTGGTTACGGACTGGAAGATCCGGGGTTCGATTCCAGATGGTGATAGGATTTTTTCTCGTTGCCAAACTTTCAGAATGGCCCCGAGGTTCACTCAGCCTCTTATAAAATTGAGTACCGGATCTTTCCGGGGCGTGGTGCCGACCACACCACCTCATTCTAGTGCCGAGGTCATGGAAAGCATGGGGCTCTACCTCCATGCCCCCAAGTGCCTTCATGGCATGTTACGGGGATACCTTTTACCTTTAACTTTTATTATTATTATTATTATTACTATTATTATTATTTATTTATTATTTATTATTATTATTATTATTATTATTATTATTATTTATTATTATTAGTATTATTATTAAATGTAATACACAGAGCTGCACCCATTGTATACTTCATCTGACATAATTAGGAACATTAAATCCAGACGTTTGAGATGGGCAGGACATGTCGCACGTATGGGCGAATCCAGAAATGGATATAGAGTGTTAGTTGGGAGACCGGAGGGCAAAAGACCTTTGGGGAGGCCGAGACGTAGATGGGAAGATAATATTAAAATGGATTTGAGGGAGGTAGGATATTATGGTAGAGACTGGATTAATCTTGCTCAGGATAGGGACCAATGGCGGGCTTATGTGAGGGCTGCAATGAACCTCCGGGTTCCTTAAAAGCCAGTAAGTAAGTAAGTAAGTAAGTAAGTAAGTAAGTAAGTAAGTAAGTAAGTAAGTAAGTAAGTAAGTAAGTATTAAATGTAATTTTTAAAAACTGTGTTTATTATTAATTGTCGTTATTGAGTGTAATTAGTTACCACTGCCACCAAGTATGTACCCATTTGCAGTGTGAATAAATACATATTATTACATATTACAGGAACGTAAATGTGTACATTTGTAATTCGTAGGCCTACTTTCGTGAAATAGGCCCCTGGTATTCGTCACAGGATGGTGCGGTGAAAGAACTTTTGCAAAGTTATCATTGTAGGCATTTAGTAAGTGCAGATCTGCAATCCTAGCGAGGCCTGTAAGGACTTACTTGGAGTGGCCCTTGGAGTAGTGGTACCCAGAGTCGCGCACCACCTGTCGAGCGAGCGGGAACAGCTCGTCGCGCCTGGTGAGGAGGGCCGGCATGAAGCGGCAGATCTGCGCAGCGGCCTCGTTCACGGACACCTGCAACACATGCAGGAATCATTTGGTCGTGCATCAGTTCGTAATGTTTTGTACTAAATTCAAAATCGGATAACAGATTCTCATGACGAAAGATCAAGGAAACAGCTGGAAGTGTCTGAGCTCAGAAGCACAGACAAGACAAACGTATGAAATGAAGTAGAAGACATGGTAAGAACGGACAAAGGAACGAAGCAACTACTAGAAATAGAGAATATTAGGGATTATGAGGACAATAGATGGGGATTTTGAGGGGGTAAATCCCAATTTTTATTTTGGTTAAAAAATGTACAAAACGTGCTCTTTCAAACAATATCTATATTCAACAACGCAACAGATAAAGTTAAAAAATAAATTCATATATACCTACATTTTTTCTCTTAGTACATTTTTCAGTAGGAATTTATTACTTGCAGCTATCATCAACATCATTAATCTGCATGTATGAAGTGACAGGTAGGTAAACACGAGCTCTGTTACTACAACTGAGGAGCATAATGAACATAGAAAGAGAAACTAAGGGAGAGAGAGACAGGGAAGAGAGAAAGGAGGGAAGAGAAATGGAAGGAGGAAGAGAAAGTGAGGGAGAGAGAAAGGAAAGTAGAGAGAGATGGACATAGAGGTACACTGCTCCCCCGATCTAGTAGAATGCGTTTGAGTCTAAAGAAAGCAGAAAACAGTACAACGTGGTCTGTTGTGACGAGAATCCAAGCCTAAGGCGCCGTGTCACAAACACGTTCACGTCTGAGTATTTCTGACAAAGTAAATAAGATTCAACGCCTTGAAAACGACGCAAATATTAAGGATATTACTGAAGAGTTAAAGGTAACATTTATTTATTTATTAACTTATTCATTCATTCATTAACTTATTTAATTATTAATTTACGTACTTATTTACTTATTTATTTAGTTATTTATTTATTTACCTACTTATTTACATACTTATTTACTTACCTACTTATTTATTTACTTATTTACTCATTTATTTACTTATTTATTTACTCGTTTATTTACTTATTCATTTACTCGTTTACTTACTTATTTATTTACACGTTTATTTACTCGCTTATTTATTTATTTACTCGTTTACTTACTTATTCATTTACTCTTTTACTTATTTATTTACTCGGTTATTTACTTATTTAATTATTCGTTTATTTACTTCTTTATTTACTCGTTTATTTACTTATTCATTTACTCGTTTATTTACTTATTTATTTACACGTTTATTTACTCGCATATTTATTTACTCGTTTACTTACTTATTCATTTACTCTTTTACTTATTTATTTACTCGGTTAATTACTTATTTAATTATTAGTTTATTTACTTATTTATTTACTCGTTTATTTACTTATTCATTTACTCGTTTATTTACTTATTTATTTACACGTTTATTTACTCGCTTATTTATTCATTTACTCGTTTATTTACTTATTTATTTACTCGTTTACTTACTTATTCATTTACTCTTTTACTTATTTATTTACTCGGTTAATTACTTATTTAATTATTCGTTTATTTACTTATTTATTTACTCGCTTATTTATTCATTTACTCGTTTATTTACTCGTTTATTTATTTACTCATTTAATTGTTTATTTACTTATTTATTTTTTCTTTTTATTTATTTACTCGTTTATTTATTTATTTACTCGTTTAATTACTTATTTATTTATTCGTTTACTTATTTATCTACTCGCTTACTTATTTATTCGTTTACTTTTTTATTTACTTCCTTATGTATATACTTAATTATTTACTTGTTTATTTACTTATTTACTCACTTATTAACTCATTTATTTACTTATTTATTAACTCATTTAATTATTTATTTATTTCATTATTTATTTACTTATTTAATTATTAATTTACGTACTTATTTATTTATTTATTTATTTATTTATTTATCTACTTATTATTTACATACTTATTTACTTGCCTTATTTATTTATTTACATTTATTTACTCATTTATTTACTTATTTATTTACTCTTTTACTTATTATTTACTCGTTTACTTATTTATCTGCTCGTTTACCTATCAACTCGTTTACATATCTTATTTACTCGTTTACTCGTTTACTTCTTTATTTACTTCCTTCTTTATATAGTTCATTCTTTATTTACTTATTTATTTACTTACTTATTTACTCACTTATTAACTAATTTATTTACTTATTTATTTACTTATTTATTAACTCATTTAATTATTTATTTTTTCATTATTTATTTGTTTAATTATTAATTTACGTATTTATTTACTTATTTATTTACCTACTTATTATTTATATACTTATTTACTTGCCTACTTATTTATTTACTTATTTACTCATTTATTTACTTATTCATTTACTCGTTTACTTATTCATTTACTCTTTTACTTATTTATTTACTCGTTTACTTACTTATCTACTCGTTTACTTACTTATCTACTCGTTTACTTACCTATCTACTCGTTTACATACTTATTTACTCGTTTACTTCTTTATTTACTTCCTTCTTTATATAGTTCTTTCTTTATTTACTTATTTATTTACTTACTCACTTATTTACTCACTTATTAACTCATTTATTTACTTATTTATTTACTTATTTATTAACCCATTTAATTATTTATTTTTTTCGTTATTTATTTATTTACTTATTTAATTACCCATTTCATTATTTATTTACTTATTTATTTACTTACTTGTTTATTTCTTATTTATTTTATAAATATATTCTAGGAAATAAAATTAATTTGTATTAACGTTGTAACAGATTCACTTTTTATAATGAATTAAAAACCCTTAAATACTCATTCCCGTTTGATCGACTTTTTGATGTCCATAATATTCCTTGACTTTCATGCTCTACTGCTGTAAACATGATGCAGAAGACTTGCTCCGCATATTACATTATCTAAGTAGGTAAATATTGGCTTTCTCCTACAAGCAATGTATGTGGAGAAGGAGAATGAGTAGCAAAGGAAGGTTGGGCGAAAAAGAGAGAATTCTGATGTTTCTTGAGTTCCCGCCTCCACCTGAAACTGAACCCTTGATCTTCCAGTTCGTGATCAGTTCATCAACAGCTGAAACTGAACGCAGTACGGAATAAATGAAACGACAATAATTTATTGTAGCTGGAAACCTGCCCTTTTATCTTTCTTCTATAGTTATTTTTGCCGTCAATGTGATATTCCTTTAAATCCAGAACCTTTCACATTAGTAAGTCGTTTATTATCTGCCCGCTAGCTTTTCATCTGATAAAATGCGACGCCGCTAACGTCCGAGTTCAACGAAACTTATTCTCCAGAGATCCGACATTGTAAAACATTTCAGTATTCACTCCTGGCATTTATCCCATCATAGCTTCAAAGGTTTGTGTGAACAACATTAATGTTGTTTTTAAATTAAAGGACAGACGCCCCTGGGTTCCATCAGAATATTTATTTTATGAATAAGTTAGCCAGGAAAAAATAACAAGTCGGATATTGTATTTATTTTAATTACTATCTATGTATTTACCTTTTGCACATGAAATTTATCAGTTTTTCCCGTTAAAAGGTAATATTTAAACAAGTTATTTTTAAATGTTTCGTTTCACTACAACAGAAATATTTTATTTCCCAGTCACCAATCCTTTCCAGTTTTCAGAAAAGCAGTACTGTGTTCAAGTACCTTGTTAGAAAGATTAATTTTTTTGCCTCTTTAGCCCTTCTTTATGGCCTAGTAGTCAGTGTGCTAAATACTAGGCTAATCTGAAGTCCATGAATTCTTGAGTTCAAAGCTTAAAAGCAAACGTTCTGATAGGGGCAGATAAAAATTTAAACTTTTTTCTTCCATCATATTAATAATATCAAAAGAAGTGCTTATACAAATTTTGGCCACTCGACCGCAATTACGAGGCCGTCCAGAAAGTGACTTTCCCTGGGTCTGTTTATAGAAAAAAGCACAATAGCATGGAAATATTTATTGAAACAGATACAGCAATTGTTGCGCTATTTGTCAACATATCCCCCACTGGAATTGAGCCATTTGTCATACCATGGGGTCAATTTTTGTGTCGTAGAAGTCAGCAGCTTTAGATCGGAACCAGCGTTTGACTGCGTCTGCACCTCTCTCTGTCGATCCCATGATATGAGAAATGTCTCATTTCCGATGGAAAATATGTTAAAAAATAACTCAACAATTGCTGTGTCTGTTTCAATAAATTTGTCCAATGAAATTGTGTTTTTTTTCTGTTAACGGCCCCTGGCGAACTTATTTTTTACGGCCCTCATAATTGCGGTCGAGTGGCCAAAATTTCATAAGCACTTCTTTTGACATTATTAACACGATGGAAGAAAAAAAATTAACTTTTTTATCTGCCCCCATCAGAAAGTTTACCTGTAAGCGATAAAAGGGGATTCCTAAACGCGATAAAATCTTCAGCAATACTTCCATTGAAAGGGAAGTGAAATCGAGAATCCAATGTTTTAGATTTGTGTCACATAGAATAAACTTATCACTGAGTGAAAAAAACTCTAACCAAAATTACGAACTGTTTCTCGTCCCACAAAATTCCTTGTTTTGACTGCAATTACATGTATATCCGCAGAATTACTTCTCAAAACTTATTTACCTCCCACGACTGAAGCAGAAAATGAAAAGGATATGAGGGCGGAAACATTATTTATCCTCCGAAAATTGTTAATAGCACTGTTTTACAAAGAATAAGCTGGGATTAGAATATAAATTATAAATTAACTTAAAATATCTTAAAATGCAACACGCAATTTGTTAGGCCGTATTCACAATTGTCTCGATCCTATTGGAAGAATAGTAAAAGAGAGGGCAAACGAAATTTCAAGACAAGATATTTTTAGTAATATTAAAGACCTAGGATCACTAAAATACTATAGGGAGGTGAAGCAGTTTTGGGAACAGGAAGAATATGTTAGATTAAATTCAAGGGAAGAGAGAACAGGAATGGCATGGTGGAGATTAGGTATCTGGAGACTCAAGAATAGGAGAGGGAATGTAGAGAAGGATAAATGTCCTTTGTGTGGACTAGCTGAAGACGCAATGCATATTGCGTTAAAGTGTCAGGCAACGAATGATTTGAGAAACAGTTGGGTGGATAAAAATTTTCCACAAATAAACGCTATAGTAGCTTATAAAAATGAATAGTCACACCTAAACGCAAGCAATCTCCATAAATTAGGAAAATTTCTGTTTAGAGTTAAAATTAGATGGGAAGAGAAAGTCAAAGCTCTAACGGAGATGGAATTATAAATGTTGAGTAGTTACACAATAAGAAGCTACGAAGAGTAGTCAATGAAGTAATAGAATAATTCTTAAGAGAGTAGGAGTTTTAAATAAGAGAGGTATACTTATTAGTTGATTATTATTATTATTATTTTTATCATTATTATTATTACTATTTTTATTATTAGTAGTATTATTATTGTAAACAGATAAGTTCAAATGTATTAATTTTTAGTTATATTTGTATAGAGAGTGATGGCGGATTAAGAACTGGAATACATCTAATCCGTCATGACGTGAACAAAGATTGATGAAATAGATAGATAGATAGATAGATAGATAGATAGATAGAGATAGATAGATAGATAGATAGATAGATAGATAGATAGATAGATAGATAGATAGATAGATAGATAGACAGATAGACAGATAGACAGATAGACAGATAGACAGATAGACAGATAGACAGATAGACAGATAGATAGATAGATAGATAGATAGATAGATAGATAGATAGATAGATAGATAGATAGATAGATAGATAGATAGATAGACAGATAGACAGACAGACAGACAGACAGATAGACAGATAGATAGATAGATATAGATAGATATAGATAGATAGACAGACAGACAGACAGACAGACAGACAGACAGATAGACAGACAGACAGACAGATAAATAAATAGACAGACAGACAAATAAATAAATAAATAAATAAATAAATAAATAAATAAATAAATAAATAAATAAATAAATTGTCTCGATGCAATTTCTATAAAATTAAAAAAAGAATTGCTTATAATAACAGTTCTTATTTAAAACCTGACATAGCGGAAAGATTAAATTTCACTCTACAGAATGTGTATCTAAATCATACACAAGTGAATCAGTAAGTTACAAATGTAAGTAACGAACGCCATTTTTTAATGAGGCGCTTGAAGCTATCACCGCAATATTATCCAGGCAGCAGAAGTTGCAAGATGGCGGCACCTCTGCACTGGTATCCCATTGTCGAGCAGCGCTCCCTCATTGACAATTTCTTCATCAGTTTTTCCTTGCCGTCTGAATTAACAACACTCTTGCCTTCTTTCACTAATTCTCCCCCCTCCAAACTTCCTCCTTATTGTTTCCGAGCCCTCTTCCATATAAATTCTATAATTTCGTGAAGTTATCTTCATCTTCCTTCCTTTTAGGTTCCTCATTATTTACTTCCTATCCTAGCCCTACAATTTATCTCGACTCCTTAGCTTCTATCCCCTCTCTATCTACTCATTCGTCTATTAACTATTCCCTATTTACCAAATACTTTATGCGGATCTCCCTTGTGTAAGTTATATGAATGGACTCGTCCACATTGTTGAGTTACCGCATATGACACGGCAAACGAAGTCGAATGACATCACTGTCATTTCCGTTCCATCAAATCCTTTCATTTTTTTATTAATGTAGGTCGAATATGGGCGTTAAACGTTAAAACGGAATTTAATTGTTTAAGACTAACACATTTCTACGAGGGTGGATCGAAAAGTAACGCACAACAATTTTTTGTGGCAACGTATTTCATAGGTAAGGAAAATTAAATAATGCACAAGAAAGCTACAGGTTTTACCTATTCTTTTTCATTGGAACCAAGTCTCTCGACATATTTCTCCCATCGTGACATCATATTCAGTATACCTCGTTCATAAAACTTCGTTTTCTGGGCGTATAACCACCTGATTTCACTTCTTCATCCGAACCGAAGCGTTGGCCTCCTAGGAATTTCTTCAGTGATCCGAGGGGGTAAAAGTCAGTCGGTGCGAGGCCTGGACTGTAGAGTGGGTGATTTCCGCCTTAAGGTATATGTACACCTTTACATACAAAAAATTTTGTTTTGTATAATTTTGCTCTGTAAAATTTTTATACAATTGAGAATGGTACCAGAAAGAGAATGAAGTGAACAGATCCCTTGAAATTATGTCTAAATTGTTTTAAAAAATTATTTTGTTTATAATTTTGACATGCAACTTAAAACATGATAGCTCGTGCAGTTTTTAAGATAGAGCCACAGTTTTTTCACTGTTTTATAGCTAAAACTATTCTTTAGTGCCTGACATAGAGCTATTTTTTTATTTTCATGTACATTAATTAAATATTACCATATATGTAACTTACAATAATATTTTATGTTGCATAAATCATGTAAAAAATCCATAGATAATTATTAATTATATTAATGTTATTTTACTCATTGTCAGGCACTGGGGGACATTTCAAGCTTCAAAATGACACCAATATCTCCTTGGTATCAGCATATTTGGCTGAGATATCATGTTTGAAAGAATTAAATATTCTAAAATTACTATTTACAGGAAATGAGCCACAAACTTTCAGAGCCTAGAAGACTGCATCATCATATGTCACCCCTTAAGCAGCTTCATGTCGGTCCAGTTTCAGCTTCTTTCTGCCTCTCAAATACCTCCGCCTTGTTTTAACTTCAGGTGTTGAATGTTTTTTTGGCATTTTTGTCCCTATTTCCATTGATGCAACAAATCCTGCGATGGTGTTTGTCCCAGGGTTTATGCCCATCCTCCTCAGAATTGTAATTTCTACATTTGGACTCTTATTAAAATGACGTACAACATCATTGACACGCAAATTTACAGCTTTATGACTAACAGTAAAAGATTATAAATTACTTCATTATGTAAAAACGTTTTTTCAATCTAATGATCATGCCCAGATATCTATGCATCTATTTCGGGACTAAAAAGTTTATTTTACAAGCAATGCTGGACGAGGGGATTGACTACTACGAAGATCACTCCAAAAGTAAGTGACCGTGGCTGATGACACAGCATTTTGGAATATGGGACTTATCTGAAAAACCATAAGGCATAAATCGAAAATTCTTATATCAAATTAAAGAGGAGAAAATTCTCTATTAAAATAGTTATATTTTGAAAATTCTAATTTTTCATCATTTTTTGCGTTTTGTGGGTATACATATACCTTAATGTTGCCTCTGACATTGGATAGTGTTACAGCGGTCACTGGTCGACCGGAACGTGCTTCGTCGGCAGACTTCTTCGAAGAACCTGCACCACCTGGAGATGTTGCTATGGTCCAGACAATCAAGCGCCACACACTTCGGTGCCCTTCACAAGTCAACACCATTTTTACTCAGTAGTTACAACTCGTTCCCGCTAGTATGACATCCGATCGAATTATTGCTGTCTGTAGCGTAAGATTCAAACTAACTGTCAACTTTGAACGTCCTAACCAAAATAGTATTCCGTAAAATAATTGTTGTGTGATACTTTCTGATCTACCCTGATACCAAACTCTTAGTTGAGCATATTTGGAGAAAATGGAAACCAACAAACACCTCATCCATGGAAAGACAATAAAATTGCCTTCCGTTTGTAACTAAAACTGAAGGATATTGAAATCAGAAATGTGCTGACATCACCTCAATCAGACACCACAGCCGGACATTAGCCTATTTCTATCGTAGTTTACAGCAATGTATGATAATACATTACGGTAGTAATTTGAGAGTGCGAAATTCAGTGTATTTCCGATGAAACGTACGAATTCACTTTTATGAAAATATGTTTACACTAGAAAAATTCTCTGCCCGATACTGTACCGAACCATTGCTTTAGAATGGGACACACTAATGTGAGGACGCGCGCTTCTTCAGCATGAAGATGACTCTGGTTATGCGGGAGAAGGTGGTGTAAAGTACCGATAACTTTTTGCATTGGCGTGCCCTGTAACCGCTCTCGAATTATAAATGGATCTTTGTGTACAATACAGTTTTTGTACATTATCACCGAATAGTGAATTCGCTCTTACAGTAAAAATTTTATGGAAAAATAGGCTAATTAAACGAAATAAGAGAATTTAACATGTATTAAAGTTGTGTAAAAACCATTCAGTTACGAGTATTAACTAAAATGGCTTACAGTATTAGAAAAAAGTGTACAATTTCTTTTTAATACCAAACGTATTTGTAGCCTACTTTTTGCAAAGCATATTACAGCTTTCAATTTAATGCACTGCATTTTAAAATTCCTTCCGTTTGAATTCTAGAAAAAAAAAATGTTATTTGACTTTACGTAAATGCTTGCATTTATGCATGCCTTTTGAGTAATAGCAAAAAAAGGGGGTTGGAGATTCACAGAATTCCGAAAATTTCGTGAATACGTCTTTGACTTATTGTTTTTCTTTAATGTTATATTTTATGATTATGGAAATATTTTCCTAAGAATAAGGTTCTTAAGCAAATATTTGAGGCTAAGAGGGATGACATTACAGTAGAATGGAGAAAGTTACACAATGCAGAACTGCACGCATTATATTCTTCACCTGACATAATTAGGAACATTAAATCCAGACGTTTGAGATGGGCAGGGCATGTAGCACTTATGGGGGAATCCAGAAATGCATATAGAGTGTTAGTTGGGACACTGGATGGAAAAAGACCTTTAGGGAGGCCGAGACATAGATGGAAGGATAATATTAAAATGGATTTGAAGGAGGTGGGATATGATGATAGAGACTGTATTAATCTTGCTCAGGATAGGGACCAATGGCGGGCTTATGTGAGGGCGGCAATGAACCTCCGGGTTCCTCAAAAGCCATTTGTAAGTAAGTAAGTATATGATTTTTATTCTTTAATATTATATGGACTGCTCCAGTGAAGTCATAACTTTCTTGAGAGTATCCAATTATATGCAGATAACTCTATTTGCTTATTAGATAACGTTTGCAAATAGATTACGCAAAAATCGACGAATTACAGCACGGGTAAGCTATGATCTGTGCAACATCAAGCGGAGACTTATTGAACTCCGTATTACATTAAAATATACGATTTTTTATTAAATTGTACCTCGAAGAAAGATATATTCACGCCATAAATTATTATACGAGAAGTAGAGATGAGACTATCGAATACTCCAATCCTCGAATCCCACGAATCTTGAAAAAAATAATAAAGTTAAATGAAATAAATGGCGATTGTTGCAATTTCTGATCACCAATATCGCCTTGTGGCGGTCTTCAGCGCCACACTGTTTTGATTATCCCATCTAGCGGAAGCTTCCGTAACTTTCTTGTAATCAGAAAATCGAAAATTCTCGAAATTATACTCCGTTTCTGGAATCAGTGGAGTAAATCGACGTATTTGGGTGGAGCTTATGGCAAGCGAATGAGCGGAGCCTATCAGTGCAGGAGTGTATTGCGAGCTGCATCGGCTCAAGGCCGCTAAGGGGTAAGATGCGCGTGACAAGGTGATAGCGTAGATCATATACAGAGTGTTAAGAAAAAAGTATCCAATATTTTAGGAGGTGCTAGTATGCATCAAAACAAGTAAAATATGTCTAATAAACATGGGTCCTACAACACATACTTTCTGAGATCTGAACACTTGTTCATAGGATGTGCTCAATGTGACGTACATTCGGCGTAAGGAATCACGCACTTTTTGAAATTGACCTGATTATTCTTGATAACCAAAAGTCTAGTGGATTTAGATCTGAGGAACGAACAGACCAAGGTGTGGGGCCTCCACAATCAATCCAACGGTCCTGAAATGTTAGCTTCAGATGTTCACCTCATTGCGGAAAAAATGTGCTGGTGTGCCATCATGCATGAATCACATCTGTAGTCTTTGCTGACATGGCACATACTCCAGCAATGTAGGCAATATATTAATTAGACAATCCTGATAACGAGCCCCAGTTAATCTCTATGGTAGCAAGTATGGCCCTATTGATCTATCGCCAAGAACGCCTGCCCATACGTTGATTGAGAATCGGTGCTGAAATTTTGAAAGAATTGAACATCCAATCTATATTAAATTTTCTTCAAATCTATACAGTTAATTGGAAACAGCATGTCGAGAGAATGCCAACAGAAAGATAAAAAATGCCAAAAGCAGTGCTACATTACCGCCCTTCTGGACAACGGTCTGTTGGAAGACCATTAAAAAGATGGCATGAGACCATTGAGACCGCAACAGAACACTAGGTCTAGTGCTTGAATTGGATGATGATGATGATGATGATGATGATGATGATGATGATGATGATGAAAAAACTTAGATATGAAGAGTTCGCGGGAAAAAGGATGAATTTCACATTTCTGTTAAGGATTAGATAATGATTTAATTGAGTCTATAACTGCAAGATGTAGTGCTGTTTCTACAGAAAATAAAGGAAAGGGTTACTGTATTCGTGGTGATAATTCTCCTTTTTACCATTTTTCATAAGAACAACATTAATTTTCGCAGTGATCCATTGAATTAGATAATGAATTCAACCTTAAGAAAACTGTGACATTCGTTTTTCCCGCGAACTCTTCATATGTTTTCAATGTCGACGTTAAAGAAGGCACCAAATACAATCTACCGCGAACTATTTACGCTGCACTGGCTAAACTTGCATAAAATTGTGTGATATACCGGATATTGTATTGTGTATTGCAGCCGTGGCGAAAATGTGACTCATGAGCACATTGTGGCTCGCAATGATAGCTATGCATTTCTCTTGCTTCCTACCTCCTCCAACCCCCACCCTCTCACTCACTGGAGTCAAACTCCGTTCCATTTGTATTTGTCTCTGACCTGCGAGTGGCGTATCGTCGCAATGTCTCTCTCGAAACCATGTACCTTTACGAAAATGAAAGTTTCAAGTAGGATGGGAGGACGCATTTTTTTGCTGCCAATATGATGAGAATATTAAATGTATGATTTGTTCACAAGTATTACGAGGAAAACGGTTGTATAACATAAAACGGCATTATCCTAGATGTTGCTCATGAAACATTAAAAGGTTAAGTATTATTATTATAATTATTATTACCTCTGTACGTCGATCTGTTTTCAGCAGATGTACGAATAATGCTGTTAGATCTTCAATTTAAACTCACAGATTTACAACGTGATGTTAAATGAAAGCTAGATGTAAGGACTTGATAAATGTTGAACTTTTCAAATCTTTGCCAAAAATAAATAAATAAATATTTGAAGCTTCGTTCTTTCGCTTGCTCTGTTGAAGCCATGTTCGCTGTAACTTACGTTTGTGAAAAATTTTCAACAATGAAAATAGTAAAAATCAAATTTAGATCACGACTGACAGACAAATACCTTCGTGATCAACTACGACTGGCAGTAAGTGACATAATTCCTAATTTTGAAACTCTGTCGCAGAGACATTCTGAAGACAGTTAATTTTAGGTTGTGATAATGTGTCCTATGTATTCTTATTTATTTCTTTCTTCGTTACATGTACTGAACATTAGTTTGTAGCCTTGTACTGTATAAAATTATATTTAAGTGCTTGACGTAAGGAAAATGAAAATCCGTTAATAAGTCAGACAGTTGCTTCACTTCCCCTTCCGGTATCCGCCTCCCTCCATAGGTGCTATGCATGTTGCAGGATACACAGTGACTCGGCGAACGATCACATTTTCGCCACGGCTGGTGTATTGTATCATTGTATTGTGTATTGTATTATTGTACAGGGACATCATTTTATTTTTACTAACATTTCTAATATTAACCTGGCTATACCTTTGGATCAAGATTGAGAACCGCAAATACCGTTTGCCTACCCCCTTCCACGATAGAGATCGATGATACTGGCGTAAAATACAAACATATCACTTTACTAGGTATAGGAGAGAAGAAAAGTAGTTCATCCATTTACGTAAACTAGGAAATATCACGCTTTTGACTTTGATAATTTTCATTAGGTTTTTGTTTAATCACAATACAGTACAGTATTAACAATGAGTGTTTTTACTCACGAACTGAGGTATCCATGTGGACGTATTCATTATGCAGTGCATATTATACTGTCTACAGCACATTAGCGTACACTATAGAGAATGAAGTTAAATGGAAAAATAATCATAATATGGATATTTAAACACATTTTTGAAATTGGTGGCCGTTCATTTCGATACAAGCATCAGTTCTAATGTACATATTATCGCACTATAGACTATTGTACGTAATTCCAATTACCAGTTTCGTCCTTCGTACTAGTAACTCATGTTGAAATAATTCTGTTCCTACTCTATAAGAGTACCTTACGTACTGTAAATTCAATCTTCATTTCTCGCCGATCCGAAAAGATAAAATTACTTAGACATGCTATCTACTGTCCGCCCAAGTGGTTATATCGCAGGGTCGTAGAAAAGGAGGAAATCACGTGACAGTTAATTACTTAACGAGGCCCTTATATTTAAGTTATTTTAAACAATTGTATGGTTATAATATTACGTAGATGTCCAATTCATAACAGAAATTAATGTTCTCAGAAAAGAGCTAAGACGCCCAGCCACTAGCCTTTACAGAAAGGCGAATAGAAGCAGGTGGGGGAAACCGGGATGCGACGTAGGAAAATGGACGAAAATGATTCAATATTGAAAGCTCTTTCGTCACTGGAAAACGCGAACATATTTTTGGAACGTACTGTTTACTCTGAACTTAAAGCTGCTATGCGGTCTTGGATCTGTGTGGAGGATGGTTGAACTTGATTAGTAGAAGGGGTGGGAGTGAAGTACATTAAAAAACTCAGGTACAATGAAAATTGAAGTAAAAATAAAATGGTGCCCCTGTATTATGTATTGTATAATTGTATTGTGTATTGTTTATATTGTGTATACCACTGCCACCGGGTGCTTGCCCACTTGCAGTGTAAATAAATACATACATACATATTTCCATAACAGAGATGTGGTATCGCGGACCACTAGCATCACACCACTTTGTTTTTGCTGCAGTTTTTTCGGTAGCATGCAGTAGTTGCACAGTAGTGGAGCGTATACTCTATATATGGCGGTATCAGGTCCTGTCTACTGACAGCCATTCATTAACGAGTCATCGGGCATATGCACCGCGTGAAACTGCGCTGCAACAGTGGCCTAAGTCAAGGAACTATGCGTTTGTCGACTTGCATAAGATATCTCAAAGATTCGGACAGGAAACCAGGCCACATCTCCTCCTGGATTAATCTCCTAACCTATTTGAAAAGAAACACATTTCAGAAAACGTTACATTTTTACTCATTTCCAGAAAGGAGCAAACTTATTCATAAATAAGAATTTCGACTTACTGTGCTTATTACGAAACCCTTACACAAGTCTCTGTTCGGAATTTTGTCCCGCAGGCTTCTTTTACATGCCACTAAATCAGCTGTGGCGAAAATGTAATCGTGCGCCGAGTCACTGTGTAACCTGCAACGTGCATAGCACCTATGGAGGGAGGCGGACTCCCGAAGGGGAAGTGAAGCAACTGTCTGACTTATTAACGGATTTTAATTTTCCTTACGCCAAGCACTTAAATATAATTTTATACAGTATAAGGTTACAAACTAATGTTTAGTACGCGTAACGAAGAAAGAAATGAATAAGAAAACATAGGCCACATTATTACGACCTAAAATTAACTCTCTTCAGAATGTCTCTGCGACAGAGTTTCAAAATCAGGAATTATGTCACTTACTACCAGTCGTAGTTGATCACGAAGGTATTTGTCTGTCAGTCGTGATCTAAATTTGGTTTTTACTATTTTCATTGTTGAAAATAATTTTTCACAAACGTACGTTTGCGAACATGGCTTCAACAGAACAAGCGAAAGAACGAAGTCTCGGATTTATTTATTTATTTTTGGCAAAGATTTGAAAAGTTCAACATTGTCAAGTCCTTACAAGTAGCTTTCATTTAACATTACATTGTAAATCTGGAGTTTACATTGAAGATCTAATCGCATTATTCGTACATCTGCTGAAAAAGGATCGACGTACAGAGATGATGATGATGATGATGATGATGATAATAATAATAATAATAATAATAATACTAATAATAATAATTACAACAACAACACTTAATCTTTTAATGTTTCATGAGTAACATATAGTGTAATGCCGTTTTATGTTATACAACCGTTTTCCTCGTAATACTTGTGAACAAGTCATGCATTTAATATTCTCATCATATTGGCAGCAAAAAATGCGTCCTTCCATCCTACTTGGAACTTTCGTTTTTGTAGAGGTACATGGTTTCGAGAGGGACAATGAGACGATAAGCCACTCGTAGGTCAGAGACAAATACAAATGGAACGGAGTTTGACTCCAGTGAGTGAAAGGGTGGGGGTTGCGGAAGGTAGGAAGCAAGAGAAATGCATAGCTACCATTGCGAGCCACAATGTGCTCGAGTCACATTTTCGCCACGGCTGCACTAAATCTAGTGACATGAGCCTGTCGCATTTAAGCACACTTAAATGCCATCGACCTGGGCCGGGATCGAATCCGCAACCTCGGGCACAGAAGGCTAGCGCTATACCAACTGCGCCACTCAGGACGATATTATAAATGTTAATTATTAATTTTATATAAACTCCTATAAGTCCTAAATTGGATTTTATGAAGTTCTAAATCTCTCCTTTTTAGCACCTAAAAATCCGTTCTATAATTATTATAACATTAGCCGTACCCGTGCGCTCCGCTGCACTTGTTAGAAATAAATATAAAGTAATTACATAATTAAAATAGGACAACTGGTCTAGGGAACATTCGTGTTTGATAGAAGGATAAATCGTTTAATATGTCATTTAATTTAAATTGTATTTAAATAATTAAAATGCGATCGTTTTGGTCCAGAGACCACTCATTTAGTGCAATGATAATTCATTTAACATGTTTCTTAATTGTTATTAGATGCAAATAATTCAAATATGATCTTTTGGTTCAGAGAACATCTATTTTTGGTGCAATTTGGTCCCATCAAAATTTTGCTTGGAATGAAACGTATCGGAAATAAGTTTTAAAGAAACTTTTGTTATGTAACATTTTTTCACAAATATCAATAATAAGCGGGATATTTCGGTTTATTTAATTCAGGCCCCCTTATAACCCCCATTTTAAATAAAGTATTTTGAATGACATATAGCCTAAAATCTAACTTACAACGAACTTAATTTATATGCCAATTTTCATCGAAATCCGATCAGCCATTATTGCGTGAAAAGGTTACAAACATCCAGACAGACAGACAGACATACATACAAACAAAAATTTCAGAAAAGCAATTTCCGGTTTCAGGGTGGTTAATTATACATGTTAACACCAATTATTGTTGGAAAAATTGAAAATTACTAGAAAAATTTTGGCTACAGATTTGTTATTACTATAGATTTCTACCATTCTGTAAATCTCGCACTGATGTAGAAACTTCAGCTTTGAGAAGCTGTTAGCTAAACTGACTGAATTGCGATTGGGTGTGCAATCCTCATTTTATTACAGCTACATTATTTGCATATCAACTTGGAAGGGCTTCTTCAATTCAAGTGGTTAAATACTCAAGTTTCCGTCCTTACTGTCACTCAAATATGGAGCATGACAATCTCGCAGCGGTAGTTACGCCGCTCTTGCGATCAAGTCGTCTGCGGTCGCTATGGGAATGCAAGTTGCCGGTGTACCTGCATACTTCCCCGATGTCGCTCCACCATGAATACCACCGCGCCCCCTCCACATACAACTGCAGCGCGCATGTTTTTGTGATATTTATCCTGAGACGTATGACAGTCAACAGCAGAGGGCTCCATCTCGCATCCCACCGACTACAGTTCAGATCCCACTCCACAATTCATTTCCGAGAAGAGTAAATAAAGTTGTTGTGGTGTATAAGGAGCATGGGGCTGTACTCTGATTTGTAACACACGAAACTGATCGCACTTATCTTTCCAACTTTATCTTCACTTCCTCCAATTTCCCCTTCATTTCCATCTATTTCAGTTATTATTCTTTATACTATCGCATCTCCTTGTTCGTTTCTTTTCCTTCTCTAACTTACCCTCCCGTTTCAGCATCCCGCATATCCCTCCTACCCCTGCTTTGTCCTTCGCCTTCCACATTCGCTCCATCCTTTCATGTTTTGCTTTCTCACTCAGTTCCTGTCTCCTCATTTCATTTCCTTATCCTCCTCCCTTCCTTCTTCTCTCCGCCTCGCTTTCTTATCCTCGCCTCCTTCGTTTCCTTGTCATCCCCTTCCTCATTCCCTCCCTTGATTCCTTGTCGCCCCTTTCTCGTTTCCTTGTCTCCTTTTCCGTTTCTTTGTCGTCCCATTCGTCTTTCTTTGTCGCCCCTTTTCTCCATTCCACGATTTCTTATCGTTTTGTCCTTTCTTTGTCGTCCCCTTGTCTCGTTTTCTTATGTTCATCTTCCTCATTACGTCATTTCGATTCATTGTCTGCCTCTTCCTAGTTTCCTTGTATCCATTCGTTTTCTTGTGGTCCCCTTTTTCGTTTCCTCGTCGTCTCCTTTCTGTTTCCTTGTCTCATTCCTCTATTCCTTGTCGTCCCATTCCTCTATTCCTTGTCGTCCCATTCCTCTATTCCTTGTCGTCCCATTCCTCTATTCCTTGTCGTCCCATTCCTCTATTCCTTGTCGTCCCATTCCTCTATTCCTTGTCGTCCCATTCCTCTATTCCTTGTCGTCCCATTCCTCTATTCTTTGTCCTCCCATTCCTCTATTCCTTGTCCTCCCATTCCTCTTTTCCTTGTCGTCCCATTCCTCTTTTTCTTGTCGTCCCATTCTCTTTTCCTTGTCGTCCCATTCCTCTTTCCTTGTCGTCCCATTCCTCGATTCCTTGTCGTCCCATTCCTCTATTCCTTGTCGTCCTATTCCTCTATTCCTTGTCGTCTCATTCCCCTATTCCTTGTCGTCTCTTTCCCCTATTCCTTGTCGTCCCATTCCCTATCCCTTGTCGTCCCATTCTCTATTCCTTGTCGTCCCATTCCTCTTTTCCTTGTCGTCCCATTTCTTTTCCTTGTCGTCCCATTCTCTTTTCCTTGTCGTCCCATTCCTCTATTCCTTGTCGTCCCATTCCTCTTTTCCTTGTCGTCCCATTCCTCTATTCCTTGTCCTCCCATTCCTCTTTTCCTTGTCCTCCCATTCCTCTTTTCCTTGTCGTCCCATTCCTCTTTTCCTTGTCGTCCCATTCCTCGATTCCTTGTCGTCCCATTCCTCTATTCCTTATCGTCCCATTCCTCTATTCCTTGTCGTCCCATTCCTCTATTCCTTGTCGTCCCATTCCTCTATTCCTTGTCGTCTCATTCCCTTTCCTTGTCGTCTCTTTCCCCTATTCCTTGTCCTCCCATTCCTCTTTTCCTTGTCGTCCCATTCTATCCCTTGTCGTCCCATTCCTCTATTCCTTGTCGTCCCATTCCTCTATTCCTTGTCGTCCCATTCCTCTATTCCTTGTCGTCCCATTCCTCTATTCCTTGTCGTCCCATTCCTCTATTCCTTGTCGTCCCATTCCTCTATTCCTTGTCGTCCCATTCCTCTATTCCTTGTCGTCCCATTCCTCTATTCCTTGTCCTCCCATTCCCCTATTCCTTGTCGTACCATTCCTCTATTCCTTGTCGTCCCATTCTTCTATTCCTTGTCGTCCCATTCCTCTTTTCCTTGTCATCCCATTCCTCGATTCCTTGTCGTCCCATTCTCTATTCCTTGTCCTCCCATTCCTCTATTCCTTGTCGTCCCATTCCTCTTTTCCTTGTCATCCCATTCCTCGATTCCTTGTCGTCCCATTCCTCGTTTCCTTGTCTTACCCTTCTTTGATTCTTTGTCGTCCCCTTCGTTTCCTTGCCCCTTTCTTCGATTCCTCATCTCCTTCCTCTATTCCTTGTCGCTCGCTTTCTCGTTTCCTGGTTCTCACTTTCTCGTTTCCTTGCCGTCCCCTTCTTAGATTCGTTTTTTCCTTCCTCGTTTCCTTGTCGCCTCCTTTCTCGTTTCCTTGGTGTTCTCTTTCTCGTTACCTTATCATACTCTTCCTCGATTTCTTGTCCCCTTCCTCGTTTCTCCTTTTTTCCTTTCCTTCTGTTGTTTTTCTTTCGTACTTCATCTCTTCCGTCTCTTCTCTTTCCTCCTTCCTTTCATTTATTCATAATTTTCCTCCTTTTACCTTTCCGTTTTCTTCATGTCTGACTTCCGTCCTCCTTACTTCTCTTATTCTTCCTAACCTTCTCCCCCGCTTTCTCCTTTTCTCCTTTTTCCCTTTTCTTCTATTATTCGTCCTTTATTCTCCACTTCTTTCTTAGTTATGTCTCTCTAATTCTTTCTCTATCTTCTCAATTGCGCCTCCTGGTTTTATTTCCCACTTTACATTATTATCCTGTTCCTTCCTTCTTGTCTCATCTATCTTTTTAGTTAACATTCTTACGTTCTTTTCTTCTCTATCTTTTTCATTTCTTTACTTTTCCATTTCCGCTTCTTGTGCAGCACCTGATGACTCCAAGTGTCAATATTGGCGCCTATTTCAGAATTCTCTTTGCTGATCTATTCTAAAAGAATTACTTCACTTTGGAATAGTTCTAGTTTTAGTTGTACCATAATGTATGACAGGTGAAGCAAACATTGCTGTCAGAAGAAGAGAGAAGTGTAATTGGTATTCAACTAATAGCAGAGGTCTCATTCCACGTTTGTCTTGAAGTTGGGCGGGAGTAGAACGCTTCAGACCGCCCAACTTCAATACAAGCGTGGAATGAGACCTCTGCCATTGGTTTAATAGCAATTATCCTTCTCTCTATCTCTGTCGGTAATGTTTACGTATCCTATCAATCATTATCAGAGGAACTACACGTATAATACTTAAAGTTACTATTACATTTATATTCAGTGATAGTTTTTCAAAGAGTACTTACAAATAACTTTTAGAGAACCCTGAGGTTCATTGCCGCCCTCACATAAGCACGCCATCGATCCAGTCTCTACCATATCCCACTTCCCTCAAATCCATTTTAATATTATCCTCCCACCTATGTCTCGGCCTCCCCAAAGGTCTTTTTCCCTCAGGTCTCCAACTAACACTCTATATGCATTTCTGGATTCGCCCATATGTGCTACATGTTCTGCCCTTTTCAAATGTCTAGATTTAATGTTTCTAATTATATTAGGTGAAGAATAAAATGCCTTTTGTTTTGCGTTGTGTAAATTTCTCCATCCTCCTGTAACTTCATTCCTCTTACAAGCAAATATTCTGATGGGGGCAAATAAAGTTATTTTTTTTTCTTTCGCCATGTTAATAATGTCAAAAGAAGTGCTTATACAAATTTTGGCCACTCGACCGCAATTACGAGGGCCGTAAAAAATAAGTTCGCCAGGAGCCGTTAACAGAAAGAAAACACAGTTTCATTAGAAAAATTTATTGGAACAGATATAGCAATTGTTGAGCTATTTTTCAACATATTCCCCACCGGAATTGAGCCAATTGTCATACCATGGGATCGACAGAGAGGTGCAGACGGCTTTGAAACACTGGTTCCGTTCCCGGACGACTGACTTCTAAGACACAAAAGTTGATCACATAGTATGACGAATATCTCAATTCCAATGGAAGATATGTTGACAAATAGTGCAACAATTGCTGAATCTGTTTTAATAAATCTTTCCATGCAATTGTGCTTTTTTTTATGTAAATGGCTCCAGGGAATATCACTTTCTGGCGGCCTCGTAATTGCGGTGGAGTGGCCAAAATTTGTATAAGCATTTATTTTGACATCATTAACATGGTGAAAGAAATAAATTTAATTTATTTTATCTGCCCCTACCAGAATGTTTGCTTGTTATCCCCAAATATTTTCCTAAGAAACTTTTTCTCGAATAACCTTAACTTCTGCTCCTCTCTCAAAGTGAGAGTCCAAGTTTCACAACCATACAGAACAACCGGTAATATAACTGTTCTATGAATTCAAACTTTACATTTGTTTGAAAGCAGACTAGATGACAAAAGCTCCACAACCGAATAACAGCAGGCATTTCTCATATTAGTTCTGTGTTTAATTTCCTCCCGAGTGTCATTTATATTAAGTTACTGTTGCTCGCAAGATATTTGAAATTTTCCACCGCTTCAAAGGATAAATTTCCTATTATTTTTACAAGTTCTGGTCACGAGACAGCGTCATAATACCCTGCTTTTTCGGGATTTACTTCCAAATCTATCTCATTACTTGCGCCAAGTAAACGAGTAAAGTTAATTGTACGAGAAATTATGGCACTCCAAGACATATTATTATCATCATCAACCACAAATCCAACTAATCATGGTGGGATCCGCAGTCGGCAATTGTAGGTACAATTCCGGTATAATAAGTATATTAAAAACGTAATATAAGAGGACCACAGAAGGACACCTGCCGCCAGCCAGAAGAGATAGAAAACCTGAAATTTAGTTTCATAGTTTAATCGTCCTTGTGGAATTGATCGTGAAGACAATCCCTTGCTTCCATCTGTCATCGAAATCTGCCCGCAGTCTTGCGAGATAATCGCCTGGGTGAAGTTACGCCACTGTTGCGCGCACTGCCCTCCAAGACTTGCAGTGCGTGCGTAAAGTCGCCATTGTCTGTCTGCGTGTGTTTTTACTCCAAGAGAAAAAAAGAACCTAGTATGGGATTTAGCTTCGAGGATCGCAGGTGTGTCCAGCAACGAAAAATTAACCATTTTTATTTTATTTTATTTTTTCTTTGCGTCCCGCGCCCGATGAGAAATGCATTCAGGCCATATTTGGACGGCTTGAGTTCTTGCTAGTCTGACGATGCACTCCCGTCTGCTGCGCCTGGATGACTGACAACCCCCACGCCGCCTGCACTCTTGCTGCCTTGTAGGCCAAGTTTTTCCTGTTACCTCGCGCTGCAACGACACGGATTATTTAACCCTTCTAGTGCCGAGTGACGATTTCTCGATCTTTGTGCAGTTAGATTTCACAAAGAACCGTCAACAAGTTCTTGGAACGTAATACGTTCTGAGGAAGAGTATTCAGTTATTTAACTGGCGTACGGTACGAGCTGCTGAAGTCTGAATTTTGCATAGGCTGTTATTACACTATCAAATATATTCATTCATAGTGTTCTGCCCAAGGGCAGGTCTTTCACTGCAAACTCAGCATTCTCCAGTCTTTTATATTTCCTGCCTTCCTCTTTGTCTCCATATATATACATTGTTGATTCACGAGGATTTACCCTAATAATAATAATAATAATAATAATAATAATAATAATAATAATAATAATAATAATAATAATAATAATAATAATAATAATCCGTGGTGCTACAGCCCGTGAAAGGCCTAGACCGACCAGCCGGCTGCTGGCCTCACGCTCACATGTCGAAGCAGAGGTGGACGATCATCCAACCAGAATGGAGGTATCGTGTGGTTAGCACGATGATCCTCCCAGCAGTTATAGCTGGCTTTCGCAACTGGATTTCGCTACCTATCCTAGCTCCCCATGTGCATCACGATGCTGGGTGGGCACCGGTCCCATACACTGACCGAAATTTCATGAGAACTCGAACCAGCGTGCATTCCGTAACGCGAGTCCTAGGCAGGATGCCTTAGACCACGACGCTACGGCGCGGGACTTACCCCACTTACGGAGCTTATTGTCGAAGACATTGAGCAAAAAATGTCATATGAACATGTGACCTAATCTCAATATTTTCAGAACTACACTAATTTGAAATTGTTAGTAAAATACTTTTTTTCTTTAGTTTTAAGGTTAAATAGAGAATGAACTATTCAGAAGCTATCATTTCTTTAATTGGCTAGTTTTCTTAAGCTAGAAATGTGTTGTTAATTGCTTTGTACAGATTTTGATGCTCAATTTTTAACTAAAAATAACATTATTCTTACGCACTTAACACAAAAATTATTATAAATCATACGACTTTAGGAACTTGATTCTTTACAGTTTAATTATTTATATTTATTTATTTTGCTAATAATTGTAACATAAAATATAATATAAACAGATAAAACTTTAGCTCACCCCTGAAAGAGCAGAACTCGTGTTCAGAGGGGATTCCTGAATTTAAATTAAGAAGTATATTATACAATTTGTCTTATGTCTACTACTCAATAAGAATATATAAATTTAAATTTACAATTTTTCATTATTTATAAAATTCATACATAACTTTTTAAATGTAACACTAGAACTATTAGAATTGACAAGATTAGGATATTTAAACATAAATTTGTTGTATTTTCTTGGGCCTAAATTACTACTATGATTAAATACTGTACCAGTGTTGCATTTTGGTTCAAACAATCTTAAAGAATTCATACCTTTTGTTTCATAACTATGAGAATACAATTCAGAATTATTTCAATTTTTATGTATGAAGTTTATTAATACAATATAATAAATTTGTCTTATTTTAAGAATATTAAAGTCTAAAAACAATTTTTGAGATGGGAAATCAATAGATTTATGAAGACATATTTTAATTATTTTCTTCTGTAATAAATAAAGTGGATTAAAATTGGTTTTAAATACGCTATCTCATCGTGTAATTCCATACATAATTACCGTTTGAAATAAAATTAAGTATATTGTGAGTAATAAACTTATTTACAAGTAATTCCTCAATAAAACAATTATGCATCCTAATGTACAATCTTAAAGAATTTACAAGTGTGGCGTGATTTGTAACAGTTGTGCTAAAAAATGTAATTTTGTAGTTAAGAACCGAAAAAAAAAATTCTGTACGAAGCAACTTTGGAATTCACAACACATTTTTAGCTTCAGAATATTAACTGATTAAAGAAATGACACTCCTGAATAATTCATTCTTTATCTGTAATATTATTTTACCTTTAAAACTAAAGACTAATAGTACTGTATTTTACAAACAACTTCAAATTAGTGTAATTCTGAAAATATTGAGAATAGAACAAATGTTTATATGACTTTTTTTGCTCAGAATGTCTTCGGAAATAAGCCCCGTAAGGGACGGTAAATTCTCCTGAATCACCCTGTATGTATATGTATGTATGTATGTATGTATGTATGTATGTATGTATGTATATATATGCCTATATATCAAAGTTCTGTTACAATGTATATGCCAGCGTAATGAGGTTTCTTTTGTAAAAAAGTTTCTTTGATAAAAGGTACTTTGTAAAATGTAAGTGCAGCTTGTTATTTTTATAAAAGATCTGACTGACTTGAAACCAATATGGCGGAACGTAAATACTGTTTCTTATTTATTTCTTATTCTGTTCTATTCACGAAAAGGTCTTATTCTCACGCAATTGGATAAATTCACGGGGTCTTCGTACTTGTGAATTTATTAACAAAAAATATCTCATTAAATAGGTCCTAACGAATCATAAATTGAAGAGAGTGATCCAAAAACGCGTTAAGTCAATTTTTATGAAAAGACTGGCCTATTTTTTTTTTATACAATGGTGTACGGACTGAGCGAGTTTTCAAGTGACGTGTACAATAACACAAACTTTTAGAGAAGGATTGGCGTTGTTTTGGAAGGAAAAAGCTTAAAATATGATATATATCTAAAAAAAATCATATATATATGTATAAAGCATAACAATAGCCAAATGGACTCAGCGGATTTTGGAATCACAGTCTCCAATTTATTGTTTCCAAGTTTATAAAGTGCAACGTGTCAGTAGAGATGTATTTTCTTTATTCTTATCTACACGTTTCCCCCAGGAACACGAGAGACGTTAGTGACGAATATGGTGAAAGATATTTGCATAATGGAAAAAAAAGATTTGTGGTAGATGGAATTGTGAAATACTTGCAGAATACCATTGGTCTACAGGGAAAGGGACTCAAGAAAATTATAAAAAAAAAATGACCATAAAATACATCACAAATATTTTACGCGTTGTTTGCCATAATTGTATGGAGATTTCGTATTGATCACAAATATAATTAAATCTCCCCTTCTTAGAAATGGTGTGTGACGAAGTATTTCGGTTATAGATCCTGATTTGTCTCCATAGCAACAACTACATTCACATATTTTAATTCAAAGAGAAGAAAATGATTAAATTTATTGTATTCAGTGTTTTAAGTTAATATTCAAGCAGAATTGCCTACCGGTGAATAGAAACAAAAACGTAACAATACACTGACAAGCACACTGCAAAATCCTGCGGGGTATCAGAATTATTACTCGAGCATTTAGCTAATGTGACAATACTAATTAAATCCAATTCAATTAGAATGAAATCTTGTATTTCAAACGCTTGTTTTAATTTTAGCTCCCCATGTCTGCTGCAGGCTTGCTTTTATTATTCCCTTCAGCAAGACAATAAAATTTATATTAAATACTGTATTGCTTTTGGATTCGAAACGCGGAATTGTTTTCTGTAATATTTCGAAAGAATTAATTAGTGAGACATTAATTTTTCATTTCCAGAGGTCAGGAGATTAAACCCAGAAGGTAGAAGAATGTTTTTACATTCCCAATTATGTTAAATGAAAAGAGTAATATTAAAAAATTCACCTCTATATTATTTTAATGGAAATTTACAGTTTATCTTTCACTAATTATTTTTTAATTGTTTTCGCTGCATGTGTGACTAGATGGAATTCGTGATCTAGTCTTGTAGTTAAAACAGCTTAACTTTCAAAAGAGGAGAAACTAATTCTATTCATTTTAATGACCTTCGAAATCCGTCATCTCAGCTGTATTTGAACCAGTGACCCTTTGGTGCAACGACCAGTCTGTTGTCTACTACATCACCTAGGACGACAGTACACTGTATTATTAGTCCTTTGTTTGTAAATGCAACTGTGTGTTAAATCTGGCCAGTAAGCGAAATGCCTTTATATTAATTCACCTCGCAATTTTAAATTTATGAACTATCTCCCACATTTATGAATCTTGTTATTATTGATAAGGGAAGTAGAACTAAGTAATTAAATGAATAATTGATTGAATGAATGAATAAATGAATAAATAAAAAATAAATAAATAAGTAAACAAACAAACAAACAAACAAATAAATAAATAAATAAATAAATAAATAAATAAATAAATAAATAAATAAATGAATAAATAAATAAATAAAGTAAAGAATTAAGAAAATAATTGGGGAATAAATAAGTAAACAAGTAAGTGGATAATAATAATAAAAGCCCATGAAGGGCCTAAACCAAACATGCCGAAGCAGAGGTGGACGATCATCCAACCAGAATGGAATCGTGTGGTTAGCACGATGATCCTCCCAATTGCTGGTAAACAAATCAGCTCCCCAAGTGCATCACGATGCTGGGTGGGCACCGGTCCCATACACTGGCCGAAATTTCATGAGAAAATTTCTTCCCCCATGAGGACTCGAACCAGCGCGCATTCCGTAACGCGAGTCCTAGGCGGGATGCCTTAGACCGCGACGCCACGGCGTGGGACAAGTAAGTGGATACATTAAATGAATTAATAAGTGAATATATAAATAAAATGAATAAATAGCTTAATATATAAATCAATATGTAAGTAATTAAATGAGTGAATAAATAATTTAATAAATTAGTGAAAGAGTAAGTAAATAAATTAGTGATTTAATAAATAAGCAAATGAATACATAATTAATTGAATATATAAGTAAGAAAATAAGTGACAGAATAAATAACTAAATAAATAAGTAGACGAAATAAACAAGTGAATAAATAAATAAATATGTCTAAATACGTAATTGAATAACTAAGTAAATGAATAAGTAATTAATTGACTAAATAAGTAAAACAATACGTAAATAAATAATTAAGTAAATAAGTGAATAAATAAACAAATAAATGACTGAATAAGTGAATAAATAACTTATTGGCTAAATAAGTAAAATGCTTGAATAAATAAATAAATCAACAAATGAATAAGTAAGTAAATAAGTGATTGAATAAATAAGTAAATTAATAAGTAAAGAATTATGTAAATAAATAAGTGAATGAATACATCATTATTTTTAAAATAAACAAGTGATTGAATATGTAAATGAATAAACAATATAATAAATAAGTACAAGTAAATCAGTAAGTGAATAAATAAGTAAATAAATGTAGTAAGTAATTAAGTATTTAATAAGTAAATGGGTAAATAAAGAAAAATAAATAAATAGGTAAGTAAATAATTAAGTAAATAAGGAAACAAGTAAATAAGAAAACATGCAAATAAATAAGCAAATAATTGAAAATTAGCAGATAAATAGGTAAATAATGAAATGAGTGAATAAATAAGTAAAGAAGTGACTGAATAATTAAGTGAACCAATTAGCTCATACTTAAGTAGATAAATAAATAAATATATAAATAAATAAATTAATTAATTAATAAACGAACAAAAAGTAGACTAAACAAAGCAGACAAATTAATAAAAGAATAAATATTTAATATAAACAAAATAAAGAAAATATATTATACTTTGTGATCAGGGAAACGAGATATATGAAAATTATTTTTATATTTAAGTATGACTATTAATATTACTATTTTTGTCATTGTTTCATTGTGTATTTCACTTCTGGTAGTGTGTCAGAGAAGGCCTTAACTCTATCAGAACGAACGAACGAATGAACGAACGAACGAACGAACGAACGAACGAACGAACGAACGAACGAACGAATGAATAAATGAATGAATGAGCGAGTAAATAAATAAATAAATAAATAAATAAAATAAAATAAATAAATAAATAAATAAATAAACAAAATAAATAAATAATAAATAAGTAAATAAATAAACAAAATAAATAAATAAATAAATAAATAAATAAATAAATAAATAAATAAATAAATAAATAAATAAATAAACAAAATAAATAAATAAATAAATAAATAAATAAATAAATAAATAATAAATAAATAAATAAGCAAAATAAATAAATAAATAAATAAATAAATAAATAAATAAATAAATAAATAAATATGCAATTAAGTAAATAAATAAATAAAAACAAAATAAATAAATAAATAAATACATATGTAATTTAAATAAATAAACAAAATAAATAAATAAATAAATAAATAAAAAAATAAATAAATAAACAAAATAAATAAATAAATAAATAAATAAATAAATAAATAAATAAAATAAATAAATAAATAAATAAATAAATAAATAAATATGTAATTAAGTAAATAAATAAATAAACAAAATAAATAAATAAATAATATGTAATTAAGTAAATAAATAAACAAAAAAATAAATAAATAAATAAATAAATAAATAAATAAATAAATAAATAAATAAATAAATAAAGCAAAATAAATAAATAAATAAATATGTAATTAAGTAAATAAATAAATAAATAAACAAAATAAATAAATAAATAAATAAATATATTTGGCTAACTGGGAATATACTCTTGTCTTGTTGGTAAAGACGCTGTATGTTCGGCTGCTGATCCCGCAATAAGCGAGACCTGTACGATTCCTGTCCTTCTCACGATTTAGCGCAATTATCGAAACAGCACGGCAGCGCAGAGCGTATTGCTCTTAGCGATTCATGTGTGGAATTCAACGCTTTCCGATCCGACCTGCATTCATCATCTCCATCTTTCTTAGACTATATTCTCACGTACACAACGATGAAGCATTCCTGCAGTTATTATTATCATCTCCGTCGTCGATGTCATATTTGTATCATCGTCAATTATAAACTTGCTTACTTACTTACTGGCTTTTAAGGAACCCGGAGGTTCATTGCCGCCCTCACATAAGCCCGCCATTGGTCCCTATCCCGAGCAAGATTAATCCAGTCTCTATCATCATATCCCACCTCCCTCAAATCCATTTTAATATTATCTTCCCATCTACGTATCGGCCTCCCCAAAGGTCTTTTTCCCGCCGGCCTCCCAACTAACACTCTATATGCATTTCTGGATTCGCCCATACGTGCTACATGTCCTGCCCATCTCAAACGTCTGGATTTAATGTTCCTAATTATGTCAGGTGAAGAATACAATGCGTGCAGCTCTGCGTTGTGTTACTTTCTCCATTCTCCTGTAACTTCATCCCTCTTAGCCCGAAATATTTTCCTAATCACCTTATTCTCAAACACTCTTAATCTCTGTTCCTCTCTCAAAGTGAGAGTCCAAGTTTCACAACAATACAGAAAAACCGGTAATATAAGTGTTTTATAAATTCTAACTTTCAGATAATAATAATAATAATAATAATAATAATAATAATAATAATAATAATAATAGTAATATTGATGACTATGATAATAATGATGATAATAATATTATTAATATTATTATTATCATCATCATCATCATCATTATTAGCAATGGAATTCTCATAAATAAACGGTAATTTAGACGAGTTGGTACAAATCCATTGCTGTGTAAAATGTCATATATTTTCTGCATTCCGAAAACAATTAGTTTGTCACGTTGTAAATTAAACTTCTCTGTACGACAAGTACTCACATTTTAACATTGTACCCATGCTTTGCATTCTCTGTAATGGCATATTGTTATTGATTACAACTTCAAACAACTCATTGGCGTCATATTGAATTGTGAATAGTTTCGACTATTAATTCTATCGCCTCTAGACTAGGCCTCATGGAGTGAAGAATCGATTATGAAGTAATTAAAAAGAAGACTGCGCCTTGTTAAATTTAAATGCAGGGTGTCTAAAGACAAACTGAAAGAAATATCGTCGGCTTACAAGCAAAATATATTAAGTGAAAAATATTACTTATAATAAAAATGCGCTTCAAAGTTCTTGACAAAACAGAATCCTCAAAATTTTGTTACTAGTAAGTTGTTTCTCTTTATGTGTATTTTATTTTCCAATTCTAAGTTCATACACATCAATTATGTACATTATACAGAGCGTCCATTTCAAAACTTCCCAGTCTATATATGGTTCGCCTCAGGATTCTGTGGAATAACTTCGCGCATATGGGGCGGAGTCTATCTGTGCCGGAGTGTATTGCGGACAGCATCAGCTCGAGTCCGCTAAGGGTTAAGGTGCTCGTGATAGAAGGTATGGTTTAGATAGAAATTATCCCCTCCTACAAGCGATTGCTCGCTTCGTTCAAGCAATGCCTCCCCCCAGAGTAGTCATTGGCCCTAGCCCTCCCACATACCACGTGCGCAGAGGTCTTGTTTCGTCTTTCTACTCCACAGATTCCTAGGACGGATCATAAATGACTAGCCCTATATAATTTAATAGGATTTAATTAAAAAAACACGTCAGTTTAGATATTGATGGGGAAGTTTAAAACGAGTCTTAATTGCTATTAGCTTCCACCCCTTTTCCTCCAGCCACCCAACTTTGTTTATACACCTCATTAGTTTTCGGATCTTTTGTTTTCTATTCAAATGATACCCCTATCTTGTGAAACCTTTGAAAGAGCATTCTTGTTTATACACCTCATTAGTTTTCGGATCAAATGGCAACCTGGATTGTTCTTATCGTTGATTAGAGCTCAAGAGAATAAATACAAAGACTATTGAGCATTTCATATATAACAATTTTTGTGTATTAAATTATTTTAAAATGGTGAAAGAATAGTATTACATTTAGGGCATTTATTTATACACGGAGGTTCTCATTAGATTTCGGGTCTTTTGTTTTCTATCGTCGCCTGGCAACCTGGATTGTTCTTATCGTTGATTAGAGCTGAAGAGAATAAAGCTATAAAGACTACTGAGCATTTCATATTATAATAGTTGTATTAAATTATTTGAAAATGGTATATACCCTTCAAGAGAGAACAGAAATCATTCTTATTGATTACATTTAGGACATTACACAAAATAAACTACGTTTTCATCCTACAATCAACTGATAATAACAATACAGGTTGCCAGGCGACGATAGAAAACAAAAGATGCGAAAACAAATGAATTACATGTGTAGACAATTGAATACACTTTCAAATTTAAGTATCACAATATAGGGGGACCATTTGAAATTTCGAAGTGGATGTGGCTGGGGGTGAGGGGGTGAAACTTAATAATCAGTTAAGACTGGTTTAAACTTCCTCCTAAATATCTAAATTGACGTGTTCTTTATTTAATTAAATTCAATTTAAATTGTATAGTTATTTAGACTGGGAAATTTCGAAATGAATGCTCTATATACGCCCTTTATCATCTACCCTGTTCAACATCTACTAGGAGGATTTGGTGAAGAAGTGTTTTCAGAACATGGGAGGGGTAAAAGTAGGAGGAAGAAGAATAAAGTGCGTAAGATTTGCTGATGATATGGCGTTGTTAGCAGAAGAGGAGACGATACTAAGGGATATGCTACTGGAACTAAATGACAGCTGTGAGCAGTATGAAATGAAAGATAAATGCAAATAAGAGGAAGAGCATGGTCATAGAAAGAAAAATACAGAAGATAAACTTGAGAATTCTAAATGAGGCAGTAGAGCATGTGAACAGCTTCAAATACTTAGGTGTACTATAAGCAGTAACATGAGCTGCAGCCAGGAAGTCAAAATGAGGATAGCAATGGTCAAGGAAGCTTTTAATACAAAAAGAAGCATCTTCTGCGGACCCCTGAAAAAATAACTAAGAAAGAGACTAGTGAAGTGCTTTGTGTGGAGTGTGGCATTGCATGGAGCATAAACATGGGCATTACGACGAAATGAAGAGAAACGAATTTTATATATGGATATGGAGAAGAATGGAACGTGTGAAGTGAATAGACAGAATAAGAAATTAAGTTGTGTTGAAAAGAGTGGGTGAGAAAGAATGGCCAGGAAGAGAAAAAGGAATTGGTTAGGTCACTAGCTGAGAAGAAACTGCCTACTGAAGGATGCACTGAAAGGAATGGTGAACGGGAGAAGAGTTCGGGACATATGGATCATATGAGGAGATAAAAGGGAAGGCAGAAAATAGGAAAGCTTGGAGAATGCTGGGTTTGCAGTGAAAGAACACTATGAATGAATGTATACAAACAAAATACATTAATTCAAAAACATTACTTCTAAGAAAAATGCGTTTTAAAATTCTTGACAAAACTGAATCCCCAAATTTTGTTTTTATATGTTGTTTCTCTGTATGACTTAATGTGTTTTGCTTATAAACCGACGATATCAAACTTTTATTTCTGCAGTGCTCGGGAATAGTGACACAATTCAGTTTCCACAAAACTTTTTTGATAATTTATTGACAACTTACGGAACATCTGTTCGCTTGGAAAGAAATACATAAGTATTTCTCCCATTAAAATAATTCATACAGAAAAAAAAAATCAAATCGACATAAACCACTGTAAGTTGTCAATAAATTATCAAAGAAGGTTTGTGGAAACTGACTTATGTCACTCTTCCCAAGCACTGCAGATTTCAAATCCTAAACAGCCGCACAATCTCATCCATGCCCATAACAATCAGGAGTAATACACGGACATCATTTTATTTTTACTAACATTTTTAATATTAACCTGGCTATACCTCTGGATCAACACCGTTTGCTATCCCCTTCCACGACTGGAGTTCGATGATACTGGCGTAATATACAAACAAATCACTTTACTAGGTATAGGAGGGAAGAAAAGTATTTCATTCATTTACGTATACTAGGAAATATCGCGATTTTGTGTTTGATCATTTTCATTAGATTTTTGTTTAATTCAAAATACAGTACAGTATTAAGAATTAATGTTTTTACTCACGAACTGAGCTGTCCATGTGGACGTATTCATTATGCAGTGTAGGCTATATTATACTTTCTACAGAAATTAGCGTACAATATAGAGAATGAAGTTAAATTTAAAAATAATCATAATATAGATATTTAAACACGTTTTTGAAAATGGTGGCCGTTCATTTCGGTACAGGCTTTAGTTTTAATGTGCATATTATCGCACTATAGACTATTGTACCTAATTCCAATTACCAGTTTCGTCCTTCGTACTAGTAACTCATGTTGAAATAATTCTGTGCCTACTCTATAAAAAGTACCTTACGTACTGTATATTCAATCTTCACTTCTGCCCGATCCGAAAGATAAAATTACTCAGACATATTGTCTACTGTCCGTCCAACTGGTTAACTCGTAGGGTCGTAGAAAGGGAGGAAATCACGTGATAGTTAATTACTTAACGAGGACCTTTTATTTAAGTTATTTTAAACAGTTGTATAATATTACGTAGACGTCCAATTCCTAACAGAAATTAATGTTCTCAGAAAAGAGCTAAGACAGCCCAGCCACTAGCTGGCGAATAAAAGCTGATGGGGAAAACTGGGATAAGACGTAGGTAAATGGACGAAGTACCTGTGCGAAAATGATTCAATATTGAAAGCTCTTTCGTCACTGGAAAACGTGAACATATTTTTGGAACGTACTGTACTATGACTATATCTGTGGTGTTTGGGTAAAGGGAGATAAGTCATAAAAATGAGTTCGGATATAAGTGAAAATTAAACTTGGAACCCTTATTACAAATAATTTTCTACACAAATAAAACACGTCAACTGCTAGTATTCTTTGATTTTTGCACACCCACTTGTATAATTTAACTTGTATGTTCATCTGGGGAACAAAATTCCATCTGCACAAAAAAATGACTTATACCCCTTTACCCGAACACCACAGATATATGCGGTCTTGGATCTGTGTGGAGGAAGGATGAACTTCATTAGTAGAAGGGGTGGGAGTGAAGTAAAGGTATCCCCGTAACATGCCATGAAGGCACTTGGGGGGCATGGAGGTAGAGCCCCATGCTTTCCATGACCTCGGCACTAGAATGAGGTGGTGTGGTCGGCACCACGCTCTGACCGCCTTTTACCCCCGGGAAAGACCCGGTACTCAATTTTACAGGAGGCTGAGTGAACCTCGGGGCCATTCTGAAAGTTTGGCAACGAGAAAAAATCCTGTCACCTAAGTTGTAAAAACATCTACTACAGCCCCACACTTTTTCACTAACAATGATGGTTGATCTCAATGTAAAATGTTCCGGAGATAAAATGGTGGGAGTGAAGTACATTCAAAAACTCAGGTACAATAAAAATTGAAGCAAAAATAAAATGATGTCCCTGTATAAACGTGTTACGTAATTTTTTTGAAATTTGATTAATCACCTGTCACGTTTTAGTTGGTTATTTAACGACGCTGTATCAACTACTATACTAGGTTATTTAGCGCCGATGAAATTGATGACAGCGAGATGGTATTTGACGAGATGAGGCCGAGGATTCGCCATAGATTACCTGAAATTCGCCGTAGATATGGAGAAAACCTCGTAAAATCCCAATCGGGTAATCAGCCAAGCGGGATTCCAACCCTAGAGTAGCCCCGGATCAGAAGATACACGGAAGCATAATTAAATAAGATAAAAGAAATAATGTAATGGAACTAGTGTGGGGTCGAACTAGCGCACAGCAGCAGACACCTGGAGTGTCAGCTGACCACGGCACGGTTTATCCCGCGGAAGCGTTTTCAGGACGATCCCCTCATTTACGTAATTACGGGGCGCGTATTCAGAATCGTGAGGCGGCGCACGCACGCCGACTGAGGAATCCGCCGCCCCCACAGCCCCGCGCCGTCCACAAGGCGGTGGGCAGCAGAGGATTCCTTGTCATTCTCTAAAGGCAACTACACATGCCAAAGTGTAGGTCCAATCTCCCACTCACTCGGCCATATGGCGGTGATTCATCTTTGTTATGCAATTAACTCGTCTATTTCCTCGTAACTAGAGTATTAACACTTCGTCTTTAAGACATCTATACTAATAATAAATCTGTAGCCGAAATTTTTCTGGTAGTTTTCGATTTTACAAGAACAATTGGTCCTAACATATAATAATTAACTGCCCTGAAACCGAAAATCGCTTTTTTGAAATTTTTGTTTATACGAGGCGTGTTCTTAAAGAAAGTTCCATTTTCAATTATAGCTGTCGCATCGCTGCAATCGTTATTTTCAGCGTATTCCGAATCTCACCGGTCCGGTGGCATCAATGACGTGACGTTGCAACGAAAATATGCAAAAAAACTGCTGGAAGAATCGATGCTGTCATGGCGACTGCGTAAGTGGTTATCTGTGCTACGCTAGCAAAATTTTGCGAAATTTCCGTACTGCCATCTCGTTCAAATAAAAGAGATCGTAAACAACTTATTTCTTGAACCGGTAGTAATAACTGGTCCGTTGACATGTTCGCTCATAAGCCATTAACATATTGCTTTTACGTTGTGCTCATTACAAACAATACAGCAGAACTAAAGCAGAACACACCGCCATGACACAACAGTGCACGATATCATTCGTCTGCTAATTCCCGCCCTATACAAGAACCATTCAGATTCACTGATGGCAGCTGATGGAGACTGCCTCTGCAAGTTGATGGCACCGGTGCGACACCGGTGGAGCATCAATGACGTCATCGGTGGAATTCGGAACACCGTGATTCCATCGGATTGCTCACCGGTGAGATTCGGAATACGCTCTTTGCGCATACGTGTTGTCTTCTTCAGTCCTCAGGCAAGCTGTGCGTGCAGTTTCAGAGCTTCAGTCCGTGTGTGTGGTTAGTTGTGATCAGTTGAAATGATTAAAGTGATCGAGCACCCCGCCGACTGTGAGATGCGGTCTGTTATCCGTTTCTTGAATGCGAGAAACATCAAACCAGCTGACATTCATCATCAACTTTGTGAGGTGTATGGTGATGATGCCATTAGTGATGGAATGGTCATGAGATGGGTTAGAAAGTTCAACGAGGGCCGCATCTCTGTGCATGACGAGCAGCATACCGGTCGGCCATCTTTGATCAATGACGATTTGGTGCGTGCTGTCGATGAAAAAATTCATGAGGACAGGAGGTTCACAATTTCTTCGCTTTCCTTGAATTTTCCACAAATGTTGCGGAGTGGTTCGCAGGCGGGTGAATTCTACAATGAGGGGATAGAAAGACTTGTGCCACGACTCGATAAATGCCTCAATAAAGGTGCAGATTATGGTGAGAAGTAATTGAAGTGTGGAGAATACAATGCTACAAAAATGGTTTGTAAATATTTTCCCGTTTACTTTCTACACCCTTTTGGAACTTACTTTAAGAACACGCCTCGTATGTCTGTCTGTCTGGATATTTGTTACCTTTTCACACGATAATGGCTAAACCGATTTATATGAAAATTGGAATATAAATTAAGTTCGTTGTAACTTAGAATTTAGGCTATATGGCATTCAAAATATTTTATTTAAAAGGGGGGTTATAAGGGGATTCAATTAAATAAATCGAAATATCTCCCTTATTATTAATTTTCATGAAAAATATTACATAACAAAAGTTTCTTTAAAAATAATTTCCGATAAGTTTTATTCCATGTAAAATTTTGATAGGACTGATATTTAATGAGATAAATGAGTTTCAAAATTAAAATAACAACACCATCTAAGGCGGTGTAATGAAATTAAAAACAAATGACTTCGTCTATAAGGAGCCTTGGACAGCAAACAATCGAAAGCCATGGAACATAGCCGACATAGAAAGTTTCTGTGTTTGTATGAAGTAATATCGGAAGCTAAATTAACAGATTTGTATAATTAATTATTAATTCATCATTGGAAAGTGTAGTTTCTCTAGATGGACATAATGTTATAATGTTATTACAGTAACTTCTGAGTGAATGGAGGACAGGTAAGATTAAAATAGCTTCTTATGCACAGAAAACTTGATAGGCTATTCTGTACATTCGTTTCCTGTATTTCCTAAAATAATTTTTATGACCAAATGAGTGGTCTCTGGATCAAAATGATCGAATTTAGTTTTTTTATATACAATTTAAATTAAGTAACATAATAAACGATTTATCCTTCTATCAAACATGAATGTTCCCTGGATCAAATGTCCTATTTTAATTATGTAATTACTTTATATTTATTTCTAACGGGTGCAGCGGAGCGCACGGGTACGGCTAGTTACCTTAATAATTTTATGTTATTTAATTCATTCAAAATGTAATACCTATGGAGACCAGATTCACATCGATAAAAAAGAGGACACAAAGCTTAAAAAATGAGGACATTGTCCGAAAAAAGAGGAGATAAAATATGTACTTAGATTTAGGCTTGGGCCTGTATTATTCTTAAAATTACGTCAATATCTATTTTATTACAAAATATTTACAGTACAGATTTAGGCTTATATCATACTTAAAAGTACGAGGCGCATCCAGAAAGTAAGTTTCCAGATTTTTTCCCTTTGAAAGTAAACGTAATTAGCCGTGTCAATTGCGCATGCGTAACAGATCTATGACGTATCAATCGTATGCCAGCCGGACAGGTCCCGCCTGGTGCCAGTAGCGTGGCAGCAGTGGTCCGAAATGAAAGCTCTTATTCCTTCTCCCGCCGCCTGTGAGGTTCGGTCGGTGATAAAGTTCTTCAATGCACAAAGCATTGCGCCAATTGAAATTCATCGGCAGCTCTGTCAGGTCTATGGGCCGAACATCTCTCTCTCACTCTCCCTCTCCCCCCCCCTCTCTCTCTCTCTCTCCTCCGGTGAGTGTTTTGGCAACGACGAAGAGCTGAAGACGTCTGTCTCACACGCTGGTTCCATTCATAGGCGGCAGTTCTACGACAGAGGGATACAAAAGTTGATCCCACGATACGACAAGTGTCTCAATTTTGATAGTGGCTATGTTGAAAAATAGCTGAAACATTGCTGTACCTGTTGCCAATAAATGTTTTCCTGAAAGTGTGTGTTCTTTTTTAAAAAAAAATAGGGAAAGTTACTTTCTGGATGCGCCTCGTAAGTTAATATCTATTTTATTACAAAATAATTACGATAAAAATAATAATGCTTTTACAGTTAACTACTCATTAATTTACACTCTCTTTATTCAACCGAAAATACATTAATTCACTAATTCAATTCTAATTAGATTTGTTGGTTGGTTATACTTTCTTTCTTTCTTTACCGTAGTTTAACCTCTCACTTTTAGGTTCATTTACACGACCCACGCCACCCGGGCCTTACAGGGCCGCGACCTGTCGGGAGAGGAACTAATCTATGGATCACATACATACTTTTTTGACCACACAAGGACATGGAGGGCCTCCCCCGGATGAGGGATCAGCTCAATGCCGGGGCCACCTCCGATACAACACAAACATTTAAGACATTACACAGCATTCACTCACACATATGAAAGGATTAAAGAAGGAAGGATCGCCGTCCCGGCATTTGCCTGGAAATAACTGAGGAAACCATGTAAAACCTCAGTTAGGATTGCCGGCCCCTGGGATCGATCCCCGGACCTTCCGAATGCAAGGCCGGCCCTCTACCACGCTGCCAGCCCGCTCGGTGGTTGGTTATACAATTTTATTAATGCATTTATTATTTCATTCTGTTTATTATAAATGCTTTCGTGAATTATAATTTCGAGGAGTAATTGCCCTAGCAATATCTATTGCAGTCCTCTTCATTATATCCATATACAATTCAAATTTTCGAGGCATACAATTTTACCCTATTAATCAAATTACATTTGATTAATAACAAATATTGTAATCTTTTACAGTAATTCAGTAATTAGTTAATTAATTCTTACACACTGTCATTTATTCAAATTCATTCATTCATTCTCATTAACTAATTAATTCGTTCAATTTCTAATTCGCTAAGCCTCATTTATTCATTCGCACGCACGCATATACGCGCACGAAAATGTACACGCACACACCAGAAAAAAACACACACACAAAAACATACACACAGAAAAAACACACAAAACACCAACAAAAACACACAAAAACACACACACAAAAAAACATACATGAAAAAACACAAAACAATACACAAAAACACAGAAAAAACACACACAGAACACACAAACACACACAAAACACACAAAAACACACAAAACACTAAAACACACACAAGACACAAAAACAAATACAAAACAGACATACACAAACAAACACAGGCACAAAACACACACACACACACACACACAAACAAAAACATATATATGTCATATATTCATTCTTTCTTTATTCTTCTTTAAGGGGAGAGGATAGTAATTTTTAAAACTTTTTTCCTATTTGGTGTCAAATATTAATTTTTGTATGTAGAAGGTCATGGCTATACAACTCAACCAAATATAAATATTTTGAAAAAAATATTTGGGAGCCAGATTTGAAAAAAATGTACCCAATGCAATTTTACTAAACTCGATATATCTAAGCCATTTTTAAAGATAAATTCAACCGTTTGTTACAATTTAAAACACGCTCTACAAACTGTCTGTAACAGAATTTTGATATTAGTTCCTAGATTTGTAAAATAAACAATTAAAATTTAATAACATTTTTTATTTTCTTTCTTGCAAAAAAGACTTATTTTTAAAATGAAATCAATTAGGGAAATTCCGTTACAGAGAAAAGTCTCCTAGTAGCCTAGAGAATGTGTATTCTAAATTTCATTCATATATCTTTAATAGTTAAAAAATTATATCGATTTTTGTCTGGCAATGTACAAAAAAATAAAGTTCCAGAAACGGCAATGAAAGGGGTGTGATTTAATAATCCAGAGCGCAGGAACTTGAAAAATGGCGTCTCAACATCCAATAAGGGCACAGATACCCACAAAATGTTATCAATGTATTCCACACACATCACAGAGTATTTTAAAGAAAAATGTGGTTTTGAAAAAAAAATGAACGGAAACAACAAACAAAGGGCGGTGTGATTTAAAAATCCAGAGCGCAGGAAGTTTAAACCTGGCGTCTCAACAACCGATAAGGGCACAAAACACAAAATATTATACAATGTATTCTACACATATCACAGAGTATTTTAAGGAAAAATATTTTTTTGAAAATTTTCATTTTTCACCAAAAAATACCATCCTCTTTTAATCTCCTTTCTGGGTCATAATAGCTAGTAGATGAGGAATAATTCTTTTGAATCACATACGAGACATGGACAATGGAGGAACTTCTTTAGTAAGGATCAGCTCGACGCAGAGACCACTTATGTAGACAACGGACGAACATTGGGAGTAGATGGAGGGTAAATTCCAATATAGCATTGGTCTTTGCGGGTGGAGAAAACCCAGAAGAAGGCTACAGTCAGATTGGCCTGCCTCCGGATTTGAAACCGGGCCTTCCGAATACGAGTCCAACAAAATTCCGTCTCGACCACCCACTCGATCATTTATGTATTCACACACTTATTTATACAATGTCTCATTCAAGTTATCATTTAAATTCTAATTAATTCGAAGTCTTATTCAAATACTCATACACATTGCCATTCACTCGATGTCCCATCCATTCAACCATCCATCCATCCATCCATCCATCCATCCACCCATCCATCCATCCATCCAATCGATGTCTCATTAATTAATTAATTCAATCATTCTCTCACTCATTCCCTCTTTAAATCATTCAACTCCTCACTAATTCGCTCACTCTCTATTTCACCCACACAGGCAATTGTAAACTTTAATTGATTGTTCGTTTTTCAGGCTATACCCCTGAGATTTGAGATGTGGTTTCCATGGCAGCCACAGTTCATACTGATTCTGTAGCTAAGGCCAGAGGAGGGCTGCATTTTAAACACCTCACAATATTACAATTTATTGTACGAGATGAAGAATATGTAAGGAAATGGAAATACAATTTGGAGCTCTCTGATTGTACATGTTATATATAGGTTGGATAAAAAGTAATGGCAACACTGCTGTCACGTGACGATGGTGCGTTCGAGAGTTTCCAGCTGTATGGACATGAACAAGGACTGTTAGATGAGTTAGTGTAGTCAGCGGCGACAGTATTCTGTCAATCTACTGCAGTGTGTAGAACGTTGACTTTCATAGGGATAGTGCGAGCGCCCTAAGATCATGTTTACAAAACTAGAGCAACGTTCCTGGATCAAAATTGAAGTGACACGAGGTTAGTGCACAAGAATGTTTTCAGGGACTGCATGAAGCATATGCCGATGCAGCGTTGCCATATCGCACAGTGGCACGATGGGTTAAAGCGTTTCGGGAAGGCCTTGTTGGAAGTGCTGTGAAGGTGATGTTCATTGTGGCGTATGACATTGATGGGGTAATACTGCACCACGCTGTACCTCCAAGGCAGACGGAAAACGCGGACTACTACTGCAGGTTCCTGCAGCACCACCTTCGTCCAGCCCTCAGGAGAAAACGACGTCCTTGGGGGTACAGAATCCCATCATTCTTCATGATAATGCAAGGAGTCACACCGCTGCTGCAATCAGGACCTCTTGCGCCGCTCGCAATGGGAGATTCTGGAACATTCTCCGTACTCACCCGATATGATCCATGCGATTACGAGGTTTTCACCAAAGTGAAAGAACCACTGCGAGGACCCGGTACAATGCCAGAGATGTACTTATCCGTGCTTTAGGGCGGTCAATACGGGACATCAACAAAGATGGACGCGCTGATGGTGTACGACGCCTTCCAAACATTTGGCAAAAGGTAATAAATAAGGGGGAGCGACTATATAGAAGGTACGTAAATGTTGTACCCGTGTGAATAAAGTCATGTCAGAAATATCGAATTGTTGCCATTACTTTTTATCCAACCCAAGTATCTCTGCATACTGTATATGATACTTGTGGACAGTCATGTGACACTGTTGCCTACATACAGGTGGACTCCCATCAAGACTCGCTCCAGATTTTAATTCCGTATCTATACGCTTTGTAATATCCAATTCTGACATCTTTAGCCATGTACAGAGGACTTACTTCCAGTCCACAGTTGTTTTGCTATGAAACCATCTTCGGCGACAAATTATATTTCATCATGTCTAACATCAGGTCTAACATTTTATTGACAAATATGAAGGATTAAAAAAAAACTGATTTGGAGATTTTGTCAAAACCTATACTTTTAAAAATACTTTTCGCATGCTGCCATAAAGCTTGTCTAGCGTAAAAATATCTACTTTAGGAATTACTATTAAAAACTTTCGTTTCAGAGATCTGAAGTATATTTATTTGTTTAACTGTTCATGATTTTGTGTCACATTCTTAACTTCAGAACAGTGATTACCTTGTGTATTTATAGAATATTGGTTATGTCTAATGTCTTCTTCTAACCTTCCAGCACTTGTAAAGAGGAAACATTTCTATCAATCCATAATTTAAAATCAGTACAGTAACAGATAAATACTTTATGGAAATATTCACGGATAAAACAAAAATAATGCGTTTCTGTCGCAATGACCCTCTTTCTAAGTAAAATTGGTAAAAATGACAAAAATTTCAGACAGGAAATGAATTGAAATCCCTTGATTTCAAACTGACATTTTTCTCGGAATAACTTATTTACTTACTTACAAATGGCTTTTAAGGAACCCGAAGGTTCATTGCCGCCCTCGCATAAGCCCGCCAGCGGTCCCTATCCTGTGCAAGATTAATCCAGTCTCTATCATCATACCCCACCTCCCTCAAATCCATTTTAATATTATCCTCCCATCTACGTCTCGGCCTCCCTAAAGGTCTTTTTCCCTCCGGTCTCCCAACTAACACTCTATATGCATTTCTGGATTCGCCCATACGTGCTACATGCCCTGCCCATCTCAAACGTCTGGATTTCATGTTCCTAATTATGTCAGGTGAAGAATACAATGCGTGCAGTTCTGTGTTGTGTAACTTTCTCCATTCTCCTGTAACTTCATCCCGCTTAGCCCCAAATATTTTCCTTAGCACCTTATTCTCAAACACCCTGAACCTATGTTCCTCTCTCAGAGTGAGAGTCCAAGTTTCACAACCATACATAACAACCGGTAATATAACTGTTTTATAAATTCTAACTTTCAGATTTTTCGACAGCAGACTGGATGATAAGAGCTTCTCAACCGAATAATAACACGCATTTCCCATATTTATTCTGCGTTTAATTTCCTCCCGATTGTCATTTATATTTGTTACTGTTGCTCCAAGATATTTTAATTTTTCCACCTCTTCGAAGGATAAATCTCCAATTTTTATATTTCCATTTCGTATAATATTCTGGTCACGAGACATTATCATATACTTTCTCTTTTCGGGATTTACTTCCAAACCGATCGCTCTACTTGCTTCAAGTAAAATTTCCGTGTTTTCCCTAATCGTTTGTGTATTTTCTCCTAACATATTCACGTCATCCGCATAGACAAGAAGCTGATGTAACCAGTTCAATTCCAAACCCTGCCTGTTATCCTGAACTTTCCTAATGACATATTCTAGAGCGAAGTTAAAAAGTAAAGGTGATAGTGCTTCTCCTGCTTTAGCCCGCAGTGAATTGGAAAAGCATCAGATAGAGACTGACCTATACGGACTCTGCTGTATGTTTCACTGAGACACATTTTAATTAATCGAACTAGTTTGTTGGGAATACCACGGAATAACTTACTTCAGGAAAATAAATAAATAAGTAAATAAATAAATAAATAAATAAATAAATAAATAAATAAATAAATAAATAAATAAATAAATAAATAAATAAATAAATAAATAAATAAATAAATAAATAAATAAATAAATAAATAAATAAATAAATAAATAAATAAATAAATAAATAAATGAGTAAATAAATAAATGAGTAAATAAATAAATAAATAGATAAACAAATAGATAGATAAATAAATAAATGTATAGATAAATAAATAAATGTATAGATAAATAGATAAATGCATAAGTAAATAAAGAAATAGGTAAATAAAAATAAGTAAATAAATAAATAAAATTTAATGAATATATGGGCAACAGACAATCCACGAGCACAGACTGAATTCCAGTCTTGGCATAGGCTATTCCACAGCCGTTTAGTTTTTCTTGATTTCTTTATTTGGTTGGCAGCTATCTTCGTTTCATCTATGCGAATTACTTTACAATAACTCTATACTTTCTATTTAGCGTGACGTGTTAAAAGATATACTTTGTATAAACAGAAAAGTCATTGTCTATATCGAGAAACAAGTGAATTGCGAAAAGCGCAAAAGGTATAAGGAAACATGTAATTATTTTTATCAGACCGAGCTTGTTTTACAAGTGTCCATAATTCTGGGTCATATGGTAAAACATGAAAAATCAATGCCATATACAATTGTAACGTAATTGTTTTCTTTTTAAGCTCTCTATTAAACGTTTTTATATTTCCCCATGCATTCGATAGTCACAATTCAGAAAATTTTCCTGTTATTTTTAATAATCTATATAAGCAAAAATTTCTGATTGTGAAAATACCTCCCAGTGGCAAAAACTTGAGCGTATAAATTGAATACATGCAAAATTATAAACCTGATTTTGATTTTTGTTCACGTACTCTAAATAATTCTCACAGCCGGTCTCGCGTGGTTACTCTAACTCCGCGTCTCTCCATGGACGATCCAGTTTGTTTTGTAATTGTATATTTTTCGAAACAATGTTTTATGTTCTGTTTAATTTCCTTTTGCATGCTGATTTTATGACCTTTAAATTCTATCATTCGTTCACGAGTTACAGGGAATACTGTTCTTCATAGATTGTTTGCCACGCATTAGAATACAATCACAAATAAACGGTAAGGACGAAAAAATATAAATAGCGACAAATGATGAGCGATTCACATGTTGCGAAACTGTAAACAGGGTGTTACGTGTAGGGATCTTGAGATTGAAGGACACCCTTGACGATCCATCCTCAAAGAAAAGTAAAGAACCTGATTGTGACGCGAAAACTGTTTACTTTATTGAAGAGGTATATCAAAACTCAAAAGGCTGAAGATATAAGGCCATGTAGCTTCAATTTGTAACCCACATCGAATCCAATCCAACGGGTTCTCATCTAACTTCTTGCAAATGTAATAGAATTCAATCTAATCCATTCGAATATAATCCAATCGGGTGAAATCCAAGCCAATCCAATGCAGTGTAATCCAAACCAACGGAATGTAACGTAATCTAATCAAATTTAATTAAAATGAATATTGTTGTTTAGTTAACTGTCCGAAGACAGGTCTGAACCTCGTAAGTGATACCAAGAAGGCACCACCTATGAGGCAACTAGGCAGGAGATAATGCGGTAGGATGTCCAGTTTCTTTCCCCCTCCATTGCATACATCGCCGACTAGCTACATAATATTACACTAAAATGAATGTAATGTAATCTAATTCCATGAAATATAATCCAATCAATCGAATTTAATGCAACCAAAGGAAAGCGAATGTAATGTAACAGAACCCAGCCGAATATAATATAATCAAATTCAATCAAATTTAATGTAACAGAACTCAATTGAATTTAACATAATCAAATACAATCGATAAACAAATGCAAGCGAATGTAATATAGCAGAATCCAATCGAATAATTGTAACTTAACCAAACGCAACTGAATTTAATGTAACCGAATTTAATATAATCAGATACAATCGATAACCAACTGCAATCGAATTTAACATAATCAGATACAATCGATAACCAAATGCAATCGAATGTAATATAACAGAATCGAATCGGATATAACATAACCAAACGCAACTGAATTTAATGTAAACGAATTTAATATAATCAGATACAATCGATAACCAACTGCAATCGAATTTAATGTAACAGAATCTAATCGAATTTAACATAATCAGATACAATCGATAACCAAATGCAATCGAATGTAATATAACAGAATCGAATCGAATTTAACATAATCAGATACAATCGATAACCAAATGCAAGCGAATGTAATATAGCAGAATCCAATCGAATAATTATAACTTAACCAAACGCAACTGATTTTAATGTAATCGAATTTAATATAATCAGATACAATCGATAACCAAATGCAATCGAATTTAATGTAACAGAATCTAATCGAATTTAACATAATCAGTTACAATCGATAACCAAATGCAATCGAATGTAATATAACAGAATCGAATCGAATTTAACATAATCAGAAGCAATCGATAACCAAATGCAAGCGAATGTAATATAACAGAATCGAATCGGATATAACATAACCAAACGCAACTGAATTTAATGTAGTCGAATTTAATATAATCAGATACAATCGATAACCAACTGCAATCGAATTTAATGTAACAGAATCTAATCGAATTTAACATAATCAGTTACAATCGATAACCAAACGCAATCGAATGTAATATAGCAGAATCGAATCGAATTTAACATAATCAGAAGCAATCGATAACCAAATGCAAGCGAATGTAATATAACAGAATCGAATCGGATATAACATAACCAAACGCAACTGAATTTAATGTAGTCGAATTTAATATAATCAGATACAATAGATAACCAACTGCAATCGAATTTAATGTAACAGAATCTAATCGAATTTAACATAATCAGTTACAATCGATAACCAACTGCAATCGAATTTAATGTAACAGAATCTAATCGAATTTAACATAATCAGTTACAATCGATAACCAAATGCAATCGAATGTAATATAACAGAATCGAATCGAATATAACATAACCAAACGCAACTGAATTTAATGTAATCGAATTTAATATAATCAGATACAATCGATAACCAACTGCAATCGAATTTAATGTAACAGAATCTAATCGAATTTAACATAATCAGTTACAATCGATAACCAAATGCAATCGAATGTAATGTAACATAATCTAATCGAATTTAACATAATCAGGTACAATCGATAACCAAATGCAAGCGAAGGTAATATAACTTAATCTAATCGAATTTAACATAACCAATTGCAACCGAATTTAATGAAACAGAATCTAATCGAATTTAACATAATAAAATAAAATGGAATTTAATATAAATTAATAAATCGAATTTAATATAATCAAACGCAACCGATTATACAGTAATACAACAGAATCCAATCGAATTTAATATAACCAAATGCAAACGAATGTAATACAACCCAATTCAATCTAAATAAATATAACAAAATGCATCCGAATTTTATATAATCAAGTCCAATCTAATTTAATACAATTCAATCCAATCGAATCTAATATAATCAAATGCAATGAATTTAATATAATAGAATCCAGTCGAATATAACATAACCAAATCCAACCAAATTTAATATAAGAGAACCAAATCGAATTTAACATAATCAAATAAAATGGAATTTAATATAAACTAATACAATCGAATTTAACCTTAAGGGACAAAACTAAAATTCTTTGAGTCGTTTACTATCACAATACACTGCTCACTTAAATTGACTAATCATATTTGAAATTAAATCAATGACTTTCCCAAAATACGCTATGAATGTTCCATATAAAACAATTTCTCTCTTGAAAAGGAAGCAAAAACGAGCAAAGTTGCATTTTTCTTTGAAATATTTCAAGGAATAACCCCCTGAAATTCCTTACGGTTCACCCTGTATTCTGGAAACGGAAAGACAAGGTAACGTACGTTAAGTTGTTATTCCAGGGAACGCCTTATTATCCGAATTCAACTTGTTTCAGAAATCAACGACTATTTCCAGAACTCTGCGCTGATTATATTGTGTCACTTTAATAGATAAATATGAGATGTGACTGCGTGGGGATTTAGAAATTAAGGGTCGATGTCGTCGAAAACGAAGACAGTGCGGGCATGAGGCCGTGCAGCAACGTTCGGCCAATAAATTTGTTTGTTCTGTCTCGGAATTGGAGCACGCCTCGGATGCTGTTGTCGGTCCCAGACTGGGGTATCGATTCCGCGGCTATAGCCTACGTGCCTCTGGCGAGGGGAGGAGTGCAGTGTCCGGCTAGCCTCCCGCCCGATCGATTTCCCACCAACACCACCAGGTGTTTCCTCAGTCGCTCCCGATGTAGGTCATGGCCATAGCACAGCCATCCAAAACCACCGGCGTAGCTCAGACAATAGTGCGCTTGCCTGCTGAGTCCTGAAGTGGATTCGATCCCTGCTCTGAATGATTACATGTTTGATTGTTTGGCTTAGGACTAGGTCTTTCTCCTCACTAGATAGAGGACGTAAAATTGGGAAATGAAAGTTGCATAGAATTCAAAACTCTTCCTAGTTCACCTTCTATTCCCCCTTGTCTTTTTTATTCCCCTTGTTATCGTCCTCCGTTTTTTCCCTGGTCTTCCCCTTGTTCTCTTTTTCTTCGTCTTTGTTCTTCTCTTGTTCTCATTGTTTCCTCCTTTTTCATTCTCTTCCCCTTGTTCTCCTTGTCTTCATCTTATTTTCCTTGAATTCCCCTTGTTCTCCTTGTCTTTCCTTCTCTTCTCGCCTCTTCTTCGTTCCTCTTGTATTCTCCTTGTTCTCCTTGTCTTCCCCCATTTTCCTTGAATTCCCTTTGTTCGCCTTACTTTTCCTTTGCTCTCATTGTCTTTTCTTTCTTCTCCTTGTGTTTCCCTCGTTCTCCTTGTCTTTCCATTGTTCTCCTTTTGTTTCACTTGTTCTCCTTTTTCCACTTGTTCTCCTTTTGTTTCACTTGTTCTCCTTTTTCCACTTGTTCTCCTTTTGTTTCACTTGTTCTCCTTTTTCCACTTGTTCTCCTTTTGTTTCACTTGTTCTCCTTTTTCCACTTGTTCTCCTTTTTTTAACTTGTTCTCCTTTTTTTCTCTTTTTTCTCCTTATGTTCCACTTGTTCTCCTTTTCTTCCTCTTGTTCTCCTTTTCTTCCTCTTGTTCTCCTTTCTTCCTCTTGTTCTCCTTTCCTTCCTCTTGTTCTCCTTTCCTTCCTCTTGTTCTCCTTTTCTTCCTCTTGCTCTCCTTTTCTTCCTCTTGCTCTCCTTTTCTTCCTCTTGCTCTCCTTTTCTTCCTCTTTTTCTCCTTTTGTTCCTCTTTTTCTCCTTTTGTTCCTCTTTTCTCCTTTTGTTCCTCTTTTTCTCCTTTTGTCCCTCTTATTCTCCTTTTGTTCCTCTTGTTCTCCTTTTGTTCCTCTTTTTCTCCTTTTGTTCCACTTGTTCTCCTTTTGTTCCTCTTTTTCTCCTTTTGTTCCTCTTGTTCTCCTTTTGTTCCTCTTTTTCTCCTTTTGTTCCTCTTGTTCTCCTTTTGTTCCTCTTTTCTCCTTTTGTTCCTCTCTTTTTCTCCTTTTGTTCCACTTGTTCTCCTTTTGTTCCTCTTTTTCTCCTTTTGTTCCACTTGTTCTCCTTTTGTTCCTCTTTTTCTCCTTTTGTTCCTCTTTTTCTCCTTTTGTTCCTCTTTTCTCCTTTTGTTCCACTTGTTCTCCTTTTGTTCCTCTTTTTCTCCTTTTGTTCCTCTTGTTCTCCTTTTGTTCCTCTTTTTCTCCTTTTGTTCCTCTTGTTCTCCTTTTTTTGTTCCTCTTTTTTCTCCTTTTGTTCCTCTTGTTCTCCTTTTGTTCCTCTTGTTCTCCTTTTGTTCCTCTTTTTCTCCTTTTGTTCCTCTTTTTCTCCTTTTGTTCCTCTTTTCTCCTTTTGTTCCTCTTTTTCTCCTTTTGTTCCTCTTGTTCTACTTGTCTTCCTCTTGCTCTCCTTGTGTTTGTCCTGTTCTCTTTATATTACCCTTGTTCTACTTATATTCCTCGTTCTCCTTGGTTCTCGTTATCTTTCCCTTTATATTCTGGTCGTCCTCTTGTTCTCCTTGTGTTTGCCCTGTTCTCTTTATATTACCCTTGTTCTTCTTATATTCCTCTTGTTCTCCTTGGTTCTCTTAATCTTTCCCTTTATATCTGGTCGTCCCGTTATCCTTGTATTCTTGTTCCATTTCTCACATCACCCACGCGTATTTATAAGGAAAGATACGCGGTTTAGTTAAGTTATGAACCTGTCGATTTTTTCCGAGGTTTTCCCAAACAAACAACAAACTCATTCACTCATTCACTGGAACTGTTAATAGTCCTTGAGAAGACTTTACCTGTCTTTAGATGCCTTCAAACTTATGCACTACACATACACTTTGTTGGACTTCAGTTATGTGGGTCAGCAGGGCATCGCGCCTTTATCAAAGAAAACAATGAATACCACCTTCACATTGGATGAACGTTCACGATCAAGAAGAATTTGAATCCAGGATCGTAGCTTTCTCGCGGAGTTAAAGTTGCACGCCTTAAGGCTGGTCTTCAATAAACCGGGAACGAAAACCTGAACGAGAACGGGAAGCCGAGAACGCCAACTTGAAGATTTTTTATTCACAATAAACCGAGAACGGAAACGGCTATGCATATCGACATTCATGTCAATAACAAAGTCAATATTACGCATTCTGATGTTATCTGTGACCAATGACGTTCTCTCGTGAGTACAGGCCAGCCAACATAAACACAGGTTAACCAACATCAAAATTTATGGTACGGAATATTTAAGAATTCAATTCACGTGGTAGTCTGGTCATATAGTATACACATATTATACAGGGTGATTCACGAAGATTTACCGTCCTCTCCGGAGCTTATTTCTGAAGAAATTTTGAGCAAAAAATGTCATACAACATAGTTCCTATTCTCAATATTTTCAGAGTTACACTAATTTAAAGTTGTTTGTAAAATACATTTTTTTTTTTTAGTTTGAAGGTAAAAGAATAATACAAATAGAGAATGAACTATTCAGAAGTATCATTTCTTTAATTGGCAAGTATTATGAAGCTAAAAATGTGCTGTGAACTCCTTAGTTGCTCCGTACAGATATCTTTTTCTATTTTTAACTAGAGAATTACATTATTCTTACGCACTTAACACAACAATTATTACAAATCACACCACTTCCATCGACTTAATTATTTGCAGTTCAATTTTGAATCCTAATTTACAGTCTTGGAGAGTTTACAACACATTTTAAAAATGTCGCCGTCCGCTCGAGTACACTTGGCCGCACGCTTGTGAACGGCACTCGTCGCTCTACGTAACTGCATACGGCTATCTTTGAATTCCGTAGCGCTCGCGCTGGCTGCTGACTGCACGCTGACCAAGATCACGCGTTCACAGCAATGCGTTCCGATAACGAAACGTAACTCTGTAAATATTGAGAATAGGACCCATGTTTATATATTTTTTGCTCAGAATGTCTTCGGAAATAAGCTCCGTAAAGGACGGTAGATCCTCGTGAATCACCCTGTATATTGAAAGTGATTCTACTGAATTTCTGGGTGCTACAAACAATGAATGAAGAAATTATGTCACGGCCTCCTTGCTACAAAATATACGACGACCAAACAGCTTTTTGATAACAACAGAATGAATCTAGTAGGCTGTGATCGGAAACGAGAACGGCAAAGTTAAAAGTTCGCCAACTTCACGTTCCCGTTCCCGGGTTCCGGTAAGCTCCTCGTTAATTGTGAATGCTCACATTTAAATATATGTATTTTAACAATTTTTCCATTCTCGTTGTCGTTTCTGTTCCCGGTTCATTGTGGACCAATCTCTAATCTTGCCGATCAGGATTGGAGTTTCAGTTACTCAGTTTTAGAGAAAATTTATCAATATACGAGAAACTGCCTGCAACAAATTTCACTAACGAGTGAGAAATTATTTCTGTGTATTTTTTTATAATGTAAACCCAGAGGAAAAGGAAAAATTGACGAATCTCTAGAGGCATCAAGAATTTGTAAAAATACTAACAGAAGACATTCATTTGGAGGCAAAAACAGGAAACATTGTTATAAATCCACTAAGAATGATAATGCTGATTGCTATAACGCTCTGGAATCCGTTAAAACTCTCGGTAGACTAGACATCAAAGGCTCAAAGAAGTAGTGTACTCACTTCGTGCAGGGTTAGAGGCTTCTCTGGTTTCCTCTTGCAGTCGAAGCGGCCGTAAATAGCGGCGTACTTTCGGATCTCATCCATTCGTCTCGGGTCGTCCTCAGACATGTTCATCACCATCTGCAAGACAAGATGTCGCCATGGTTACGTGGACTAGCGGTAACTGTCTTCATATCTACTAACTTTGTGATCATATGTTTTACGAGGGAATTAGGGAATTGGGGATTGTTCTAATAACACTGTGCAGCCTGTTATTAATTAATTCTATTTATTTCTTGTTGTTGTTGTTTAGTCAACTGTCCGAAGACAGGTCTGAACCTAACAAGTGATACCAACATGTACAGTTTTGGCAAAAAAACCGGACCGACCATTATAGCTGATTTCAGAGCCTTGTTCACTCCAGAGCACGATAGACTGGTAACTAAGACTTTCGTTGTTCGAATCCTGCCTGGGAAGGAAACTTTTTTTGTTCCTTACTTACTTACTTACTGGCTTTTAAGCAACCCGGAGGTTCATTGCCACCCTCACATAAGCCCGCCATTGGTCCCTATCCTGAGCAAGATTAATCCATTCTCTATCATCATATCCCACCTCTCTCAAATACATTTTAATATTATCTTCCCATCTACGTCTCGGCCTCCCCAAAGGTCTTTTTCCCTCCAGCCTCCCAACTAACACTCTATATGCATTTCTTGATTCGCCCATACGTGCTACATGCCCTGCCCATCTCAAACGTCTGGATTTAATGTTCCTAATAATGTCAGGTGAAGAATACAATGCGTGCAATTCTGTGTTGTGTAACTTTCTCCATTCTCCTGTAACTTCATCCCTCTTAGCCCCAAATATTTTCCTAAGCATCTTATTCTCAAACACCCTTAACCTATGTTCCTCTCTCAAAGTGAGAGTCCAAGTTTCACAACCGTAAAGAGCAAGCGGTAATATAACTGTTTTATAAATTCTAATTTTTAGAATTTTTTGACAGCTGACTGGATGATAAAAGCTTCTCAACCGAATAATAACAGGCATTTCCCATATTTATTCTGCGTTTAATTTCCTCCCGAGTATCATTTATATTTGTTACTGTTGCTCCAAGATATTTGAACTTCTCCACCTCTTCAAAAGATAAATTTCCAATTTTTATATTTCCATTTCGTACAATATTCTGGTCACGAGACATAATCATATACTTTCTCTTTAAGGGATTTACTTCCAAACTTATCTCTTCACTTGCTTCCAGTAAAATTCTCATGTTTTCCCTAATCGTTTGTGGATTTTCTCCTTACATATTCACGTCATTCGCATAGACAAGCAGCTGATGTAACCCGTTCAATATTCAAATTTATTCCCAATTCTTTTCGATTGCAGCGATTTTTTTACTACTTAATTAACTTATTATTCCCAGAACATGAACATCGCCAGCTTGTTTCGTAATGGCTTTCGAAATGGGCTACGTCAGCAGTCGAAACTACAACAATTTCAATAGATTACTCGCTATCTTGTGAATGCGGGCGTGGCATGCGCAGTGGCTCATTTCGGGGACTTTGATTATTCCGTTGGTTCGTTTTTTTTTTGCCGCTACTGTACCACTTTATCTATACTAATAATGAATCTGTAGCCGAAAATTTTTCTGGTAATTTTCGATTTTCCAAAAATAATTGGTCCTAACATATATAATTAACAATCCTGAAACCGAAAATCGCTTTTTTTTTTTTTAATTTTTGTTTGTATGTCTGTCTGTCTGTATGTTTGTTACCTTTTCACGCGATAATGGCTGAACGGATTTCAATGAAAATCGGAATATAAATTACGTTCGTTGTAACTTAGATTTTAGGCTATATGGCATTCAAAATACATTATTTAAAAGGGGGGTTATAAGGGGGCCTGAATTAAATAAATCGAAATATCTCGCTTATTATTGATTTTTATGAAAAATGTTACATAATAGAAGTTTCTTTAAAAATAATTTCTGATAAGTTTTATACTTTGAGAAATTTTGATAGGACTGATATTTAATGAGATAAATGAGTTTTAAAATTAAAATAACTGCAATCTAAGGCGGTGTATTGAAATAAAAAAACAAATGACTTCGTCTATAAGGGGCCTTGGACACAACAATCGAAAGCTATTAAATATAGCCAACAGACAATGTTTCTGTGTTTGTATGAAGTAATATCGGAAGCTAAATTAATCGATTTGTATAATTAATTATTATTTCATCATTGTAAAGTGTAGTTTCTCTGGATGGACATAATGCTATAATGTTATTACAGTAACTTGTGAGTGAATTGAGGACAGGTAAGATTAAAATAGCTTCTTATACACAGGAAACTTGATAGGTTATTCTGTATATTCATTTCCTGTATTTCTGAAAATAATGTTTATAAACATATTCATTTTTATCTCAGAGAATTAACGAACAACGAGAGTGTATTGATTTAGTATGCAGTAATAGTACGTTAGCTTAGCAATCCATTATTTTATAATTCAAATTTTAACTGTTCTCAATTGAATCGTGTTTACAAAATATATAAAATATATATGCAATAAATGCAATGCAAAAAATTGGGTAATGAGCCAAGCAGATTATGTTGCGCTGTTGTAAAAGCTGTTCCTCCTGAGATTCAAGAGCTCCACAACAAATTAAAAACTTTCTAATTCCAGTACATCCGTTATCAACACACTTTTTACATAATATAAATATAATATAATATAATATAATATAATATAATATAATATAATATAATATAATATAATATAATATAATATAATATAATATAATATAATATAATATAATATAATATAATAATAAATCTGTAGCCAACATTTTTCTGTTAATTTTCTCTTTTCCAAAAATAATTGGTAATAACAATTGAGAAACATGTTAAAGGAATTGTCATTGCACCAAATGAGTGGTCTATGGATCAAAATGATCGCATTTTAATATTTTAAATACAATTTAAATTAAGTAACATAATAAACGATTCATCCTTCTATCAAACACGAATGTTCCCTGGTTCAAACGTCCTATTTTAATTATGTAATTACTTTATATCTATTTCTAACGGGTGCAGCGGAGCGCACGGGTACGGCTAGTTTAATAATAAAAATTAATATAAGACGTTTATATTGATTTATTTATTGTTTAGTAGCAAATAAATTGCAATTAAAAATGTCTTGTCTCTAAACTAAAACTAAAAACATGTAATAGTATACGGTATTTCAAAAGTCAGTTCAAACATTAAACCGCTATAAATATTATAATATTTGAGATAGGGGAAAAAAACAAAAACATCACAGTGATGGGAAAACAACGGGGTTTACAAAACATTGGGAAGATGTCCGCCGTTCTCTTAATTCAATGTCTGCGACACCATGCACAGCATTTTGCAGATGTCTTGGATTATTGGCAATTTCTTGCGAGATGACATCTTTCAGTTGCAGTAGGGTTGTTGATTGTGTCAGGAAACCTGGTTCTTTAAGATAAACCCTCAACCAAAACTCGGTCGGATTGAAATCTGGAGATCGCGGAGGCTACATTGTTGGAAAGTGTCTACTGATGACACAATCGCCAAACGTCTGCAGGGATAAATATGTGGGGTGGAGCGCCATCTTGCATGAAGATTATGTTTTCCATATCGTGATACCTCAGTTTAGGGATGACGAAGTTCTGTAACATGCTGTAGTAGCGCTCCCCGTTTACTGTAACAGTCTGTCTTATTCCATTATTGTCCACACCTGTGGAGTAACGGTTAGCGCGTCTGGCCGGGAAACCAGGTGGCCCGGGTTCGATTCATTGTCGGGGAAAGTTACCTGGTTGAGGTTTTTTCCAGAGTTTTCCCTCAACTCAATATGAGCAAATGTTGGGTAATTTTCGGTGCTGGACCCCGGATTCATTTCACCGGCATTATCACCTTCATCTCATTCAGAAGCTAAATAACCTAAAATGTTGATAAAGCGTAGTAAAATAACCTACTAAAAATGAATGGTGGAAATTTATCTTTTGAAGAGGCGGAGAAGTTCAAATATCTTGGAGCAAGACTAACAAAAATATAAATGATACTCGGTAGGAAATTAAACACAGAATAAATATGGGAAATGCATGTTATTATTCGGTTGAGAAGCTTTTATCATCCAGTATGCTGTCAAAAATCTTAAAGTTAGAATTTATAAAACAGTTATATTACCGGTTGGTCTTTATGGCTGGGAAACTTGAACTCTCACTTTGAGAGAGGAACATAGGTTAAGGGTGTTTGAGAATAAGGTGCTTAGGAAAATATTTGGGGCTAAGAGGGATGAAGTTACAGGAGAACGGAGAAAGTTGCACAACACAGAACTGCACGGCATTGTATTCTTCACCTGACATAATTAGGAACATTAAATCCAGACTTTTGAAATGGGCAGGGCATGTAGCACGTATGGGCGAATCCAGAAATGCATAGAGTGTTAGTTGGGAGGCCGGAGGGAAAAAGACCTTTAGGGAGGCCGAGACGTAGATGGGAAGATAATATTAAAATGTATTTGAGGGAGGTGGGATATGATGGTAGAGACTGGATTAATCTTGCTCAGGATAGGGACCAATGGCGGGCTTATGTGAGGGCGGCAATGAACCTCCGGGTTCCTTAAAAGCCAGTAAGTAAGTACTGGTAGCAGGGGAAGTAAGATTTGAACACGTGTTGTTGCTGGAACGAAATTAAAAAACGTAATAGAACAATATGACATCGCTGCCTTAACGGCCCTCCATGAGCAACGTCTATGACGACAAAGTGATGTACAGTTTCGGCGCGTTACTCGTATTGAAGGACTCTTGGGTCCTGTAGCCTACAGAAGGAAAAGCGGTGCTGACCTCGAGGTCCTTGCAGATCTTCTTCTTGGTGTTGTGGGGCTTGGGCTCGAACTGGGGCAGGCTGCGCACCAGGTGGTCGGCCGCCTCGGCCAGCCTCGCTATCTGCGCCTCCACCAACACGGGCGTGAGCTGCAGCGGCGAGCCGGGGCAGCACGGCCCAGGACTCGTGCTGGTGCTGGGGCCCCTGCCGGGGCTGGGCGTGGGCCCCGACGCCGAGCCGTGGTTGCTGTAGTCTCCCCCAGCCATGCCGCCGCACGGCAGCACCACACCCTGCAACAAAGATTTTCTACATTTAGAAATTTATCACAATATCTAAACATGAAAGTCAGTGTTGCATTGTGAGACGGCTGCGCTCAAAAGGGCAGTTTCGTGTCGTCTTCCAATGTTAACAGTCAATTGAAAGATATTACGTCAATACGTCTGTAAGTTCGGTCCAGTGTCATCTTAGAAAGTCGACCGGCACATTTTCAGACGAGTTTTGACTTGTCGCGCCTATAATTTCTAAACTACATAGTATATTCCAACAAAATACACGACGATCGACAGACCAAGGATCACTTTATCTCCAACGTGATCTTGAATTGGAGACGTTATCTAACAATATGGGGGATGGGAGTTGTGACACGAATTGGCCTGAGTTTGTAGATTCCGGAATAAGATTAGATCGGTAGTTAATTCCCTATGTAAATTGCGGAGCAAACTGATGACGAGTTCACGTAAATTGCGGAGTAGGGAAAAGGTTCTATCACTGAAGCCAGGTTAACAAGTTCCTTCTCACTTTATGTACATATTTAGGACTGGCATATTTAATAGGAAACCTGATGTGGTTCAACTTGTTTTACTATTAGTTAGCTATATTAGTGACTTGTGTCAGGTTAGGTTAGGTTAAGTTATGTTATGTTAGGTTACGTTAACGAAAATTTCAAGACTGTAATTTCGGTCACTTCGAGTTACGACAGTTGTACTCCCCGACTTGTCCCACTCACTAGACAGATGTATACGGAATTAACCTAGGTAACTCAAAATAGGAATGAATTGTTCAACTCTTATAAATAGCCGATGAATGAACGTCACTTGGCTCTTTTATACATTTAGAAATTTATCACAATAATTAAACATGAAAGTCAGTGTTGCATTGTGAGACGGCTGCGCTCAAAAGGGCAGTTTCGTGTCGTCTTCCAATGTTAACAGTCAATTGAAAGATATGACGTCAATACGTCTGTAAGTTCGACCCAGTAGTAGGGTGCCATCCCAGAAAGTCGGCCGACACATTTTCAGACGAGTTTTGTTTTGTCGCGCCTATAATTTCTAAACTACATAGTAATATTCCAACAAAATACACGACGATCGACAGACGAAGGACCAATTTATCTCCAACGGTGATCTTGAATTGGAGCGGGTGACGTTATCTAACAATATGGGGGATGGGAAGATGGGGCACGAATTGGCCTGAGTTTGTAGATTCCGGAATAAGATTAGATCGGTAGTTAATTCCCCATGTAAATTGCGGAGCAAACTGATGACGGATGCACGTAAATTGCGGAGTAGGGAAAGAAGCTATCAAAATGGTGGGGGTCACTGAAGCCAGGCTAACAAGTTCCTTCTCACTTTATGTACATATTTAGGACTGGCATATTTAATTGGAAACCTGAAGTGGTTCAACTTGTTTACTATATTACTGACTTATATCAGGTTAGGTTAGGATATGTTATGTTACGTTATTTTAGGTTACTTTACTTTAAATTAATTAAAATTTCAAGGCTGTAATTTCGGTCACTTCGTGTTAACGACAGTTGTACTCCCCGACTTGTCCCACTAGACAGATGTATACGGAATTAACCTAGGTAACTCAAAATATGAATGAACTATGGAATTCTTATAAACAGCCTATGAGTGAACGTCACTTCGCTCTTTTCTACATTTAGAAATTTATCACAATATCTACAGTAAACATGAAAGTCGGTGTTGCATTGTGATACGCTGCACTCAAAAGGGCAGTTTCGTGTCGTCTTCCAATGTTAACAGTCAATTGAAAGGTATGACGTCAGTACGTCTGTTAAGTTCGGTCCAGCAGTAGGGTGCCATCCCAGAAAGTTGACCGATACATTTTCAGACGAGGTTTATCGAGCCTATAATTTCTAAACTACACAGTATATTCCAACGAAATACAAGACTATCGACAGACGAAGGATAAATATATCTCCAATGTGATCTTGAATTGGAGCGGGTGACATTATCTAACAATACGCGGGATGGGAAAGTTGAGGCACGAATTGGTCTGAGTTTGTAGATTCCGGAATAAGATTAGATCGGTAGTTAATTCCCCATGTAAATTGCGGAGCAAACTTATGACGGATGAAGGTAAATTGCGGAGTAGGGGAAAGAGGCTATCAAAATGGTGGGGGTCACTGAAGCCAGGTTAACAAGTGCCTTCTCAGTTTACATATTTATGACTGGCATATTTAATAGGAAATCTGATGTGGTTCAACTTGCTTTACTATTAGTTCTGCAATGGTTGGGAAGAGTGGTATAAGTCAATTTCCACAAATTTTTTATTAGTTTATTGATAACTTACGGAACATCTGCTCGCTTGGGAAATGAGACATAAGTATTTCTTCCATTAGAATAATTCATACAGAAAAAAATTAAATGGATATAAACCAGTTTGAAGACAGTTTTTACCTTCTCCTGTAAAATTAATATTTTTGACTTGTGCCACTTTTCCCAAGCACTACAGAATTATCTATATTAGTGACTTAGGTTAACTACAGAGTTAGCTATATTAGTGACTTAGGTTAACTACAGAGTTAGCTATATTAGTGACTTAGGTTAGGTTAGGTTATGTTATCTTACGTTATCTTAGGTTACGTTACGTTAATGAAAATTTCAAGGCTCTAATTTCGGTCTCTTCGAGTTACGACAATTGTACTCCCCGACCTGTCTCACTAGACAGATGTATACGGAATTAACTTAGGTATATAACTCAAAATAGGAATGAACTGTTCAACTCTCAAACACAGCCGATGAGTGAACGTCTCTGCCCTCTTCATTTATTTCCCCCCCCCCTCACTTCTTTTGCCTCGTAACTTTACCGGATATATTCATTCCGGAATTAACGTGTACCTTTCGCTAGCTCATGACGAGGCCAAAGATAAGAAATGTGTTTTTGTCCGGAATTTGCATACGCTCGAATTGGCAGGTTGCGCGGCACCGATGCAGAGTAACTCGAGAATGCGAAGCGATACACAATACCCATCCGTCCACCCATTCATAAGTTATATCCAAGAGATCTACAGGGTGATCCGTTTGGGTATGGATAAAATAAAAATACCGTAAAATATTTACTATTGAACTTTATTTGTTAAAACTTTGTGCATACACACTGAAAGATGGAAGATTTCTCAGAACTCAACATGACCCCCATTGTGCACACTGCACAACTCAAAATGGTGTCCGTTGTAACATAAGAGGGGTGATTTGTTGAAAAGTTTGAATAATTTTTACTTTCGGATCATCAATATTCCTGGGTTTCTGTGAATAGACAATGTCTTTAACAAAACCCCACACGAAGAAGTCAGGAGGAGTTAGTTCTGGGGAGTTTGGGGGTCAAGCCAAGAGATAGCTACTTCTCGTATTGGATTTCGCCTGCGACTTCCTGCATGTTTTTTTTTTTTTTTTTTTTTACACACAGACCCTGTTTCTATAAATGTTCGATACCACAACATTATGGAATCGTATTCAGGTACATTACGCACAACATACTCACGTCGAAATTCCCTTTGAACTATTTTAACACTCTCAAATTTAGCATACGAAAGAATACATTGTTCTCGTTGTTGATTTGTAGTAGCCATTTTAATCATATATGAATTTCATTTGTCCTTTCAGATTATGCATTGTTGATTGTCATATATGGAAACTCCCCTCTTTTAATCACAATATAACCAGGAATAATTTTTTTCCTTACTTACTTACTTACTGGCTTTTAAGGAACCCGGAGGTTTATTGCTGCCCTCACATAAGCCCGCCATTGATCCCTATTCTGAGCAAGATTAATCCAGTCTCTACCATCATATCCCACCTCCCTCAAATCCATTTTAATATTAACTTCCCATCTACGTCTCGGCCTCCCCAAAAGACTTTTTCCCTCCGGCCTCCCAAGGCTTATTTTGAGGTTTCGTAACAAACTGTTTTTTTACGGTGATGAGTTGTTAGCCCTTCGCCCAACCTCCAAGCTGGAGAACCACCCCTCATAGGCTGTCCGCGACTGCTTATTCAATATATTCACAGCTACCCTCCATATCTGGAGGCCGTCTCCTCGATCCGCAACCTGAGGACGCGCCATGCCGTGGTGATAGGGACCCACAATACATGGAAAGTTTTTCCTACTATCATAATAGCTTTATGCCTATAATAATAAATTAATGTTATCCATACCCAAACGGATCAGACTGTATTTAGGTGCCTGAAATCACAAATTGTTTTGCATCCTAAAAGTTAGAGATTTAATAATGACAGTCGCAGACACAGCTAGCTTATCTCTAGATGTATTTACGAGGGCTAAGGGTTTTCAAAGTGACAAAACGTGTGTAGTTAAAGCAACGACGGCTGTGGCCCTTGAATAGCTATTTCTGCGACTTCAGTGGTCACTGAAGCACTTCTTGTTTCCAGGTGTGTCCAAAATTTATTCTGCATTTTTATACACAATTGACTGAAACCAATGGCTGCCAGACATGTTTTAAAAGTTGTAAAGTAAAGGCCACTTTAATATAGAATAGTTTATTTATTTAATCTGACGGGATTAAGGCTATAAGGCCTTCTCTTCCATCCTACCAGATAGCACATATAAATACAAAAAAAAAAAAAAATACAAACGCTGATGAAAATAATACAAATTAAATTAAAGCCCTGTAGAGGGTCAACAGAGTCAAAAGAACACTATAGAGCTCTCATCGAGCTAATACAAGAAAAAAAAAGAAAGAAAAACAGAGATAGCAATGATGATAGTGGTAACTGATAATAATAATAATAATAATAATAATAATAATAATAATAATAAATACATTAGAATAATTTCAAGGGAAAAATTGCTCCGGGGCCGGGTATCGAACCCGGGACCTTTGGTTAAACGTACCAACTCTCTCCCAACTGAGCTACCCGGGAACTCTACCAGACACGGATCCAATTTTTCCCTCTATATCCACAGACCTCAAAGTGGGCTGACAACCGTCAAGCAACCAACATTGAGTGCACACTAACTCTGTGTGACTTAAATTGTGGTTTTCTGTTAACGAACAGTGACGTGTATTATGGAAATCAAGATTTCAGGTATAACTCCCTGTAAAGTTTATTTGAATAATTTCAAGGGAAAAATTGTTCCGGGGCCGGGTATCGAACTCGGGACCTTTGGTTAAACGTACCAACGCTCTCCCAACTGAGCTACCCGGGAACTCTACCAGACACCGATACCCGGCCCCGGAACAATTTTTCCCTTGAAATTATTCAAATCAACTTTACAGGGAGTTATACCTGAAATCTTGATTTGAATAAATACATTACATATTAATTGTCAATTTTACAACAGCATAGTTACAATATTTACTATAATATGTCATGGGTTAAGCCGAAGTTGCGCAACCTGACAGGTATTCAACAAGCAATTCCATGAACTAGAATGTGAGTCTTTTAATTTAAATTTGAATTTTGATATTGTCCGACAGTCTCTGACATGGTCAGGGAGAGAGTTCCAGAGGCGTGGAAGAAATATGCTGAAAGATGATGACTAGAAGGATGTTCTGTCCAGAGGAATAGTGAGAAGGTACATGTTCCGGGTTCGAGGTAGTGAAAGGTAAACAAAACGAGATGCTAGGTAAGAGGGTGTGGAGGTGTGGATGGTTTTAAATAGTAATAAGAGAGAGTTGAAGAATCTTCTTTCTTTATCTGTATGTTCTGAGCGGTATTCGAACACACAAGTAGAAACAAAGAAAAGCCTCTGCAGTTTCCGACAGTTTTGAATTAACTGACAAAACGGTCGATCTGGATGCGGCTCATGGTCTCCGGGTCATAAATATCAGACTAACTGTCTGGCTGTGATACTGCTGGTTGCTGTGATATATCGAACAGCTGAGTCACGCGAGTTGTACACAGTGAGGCGCCCACTGCACAACAACCAGGCAGGTACGTGATCGATGAGAAAGTAACCAAGTTTCACTTACAATAAAACAGCTAAGTCTGTTACTTACATGGGAAACTTTCTCAATACCAGATCCAAGCCTCCTCTGCCGATTTATATGTTACTTACTTACTTACTGAATGAATGAATGAATGAAAGGGGACGAAGAAAGAATGAATGATGTTTAAAATGGCAGGCAGGGTAAGCATCCCAAGCCTCCATTGGTTCCCGACTTGCAATTCACTAACTTTAGCTCGAGGTTCCCAGCTAAAAGCCGTTTGCCCTCTCATCTAACAGTAGTGTATTTTCCCGTGTAAATGGTAAAATGAGACATGTACACGCTAACAGTTGAATTGTGAGTGAAATGAATGAAGTGAAGTTAGCACCATGCCTCGCAGATGTTAATGAGAGGTGGAGAGTCCAGTGCTCTGGTCAGTTCTGTCCTAGTCACGTTTTTGTAGTGGCGCTAGGGAGACTCGTAACCTGTTACCAACAAAGTGGTGGGCTACTCGTTTCCGTAGAAGCCGTCTGGCTGCCTGGTTGGCTGTGGCAAGTGTCGTGTGTCGTTTCGTGGGGTTTGTGTCTATAGTGAGTAAGGAAATAGTGAATGTCACTATTTCGTCCTGTAGTCTGTTTAGTTGCCGGTCAATGTAGGATTCTATTTTCTGCATAGCAGAACGTAGAACCCCCTCGACCAGCTGTTCCGTGGTTGTTTTGTCTGTCTGTGGATCGTCTGTAGTGGTTGTCTTGGTTGTCATAGTCTTAGCCGCATCCGCATAAGACAATTCGGGTTTGGGAAGTGTTGGTTTGAAGACGGACTGTGATGGTTTGGGTATAGGTGGCGGTATTGGTTTGTGACTGTCTATGGGGACGTGCGTGGGATCGGTGGAGGTACTTACTTACTTACTTACTTATTTACTGGCTTTTAAGGAACCCTCACATAAGCCCGCCTTTGGTCCCTATCCTGAGCAAGATCAATCCAGTCTCTACAATCATATCCCAACTCCCTCAAATCCATTTTAATACTATCTTCCCACCTAGGTCTCGGCCTCTCCAAAGGTCTTTTTCCTTCCGGCCTCCCAACTAACACTCTATATGCATTTCTGGATTCGCCCATACGTGCTACATGTCCTGCCGTTTTACTTCTACAAATGCGAATTAGCCCCATTCAGTATCACTATGAATGTATGAATGTAAAATAGATTTTTCCAGAAGATTCCGAACTCTAAATTTCTAAATGGAGTGAAATAAGAAGCCTGAAATTTGCAACCAAACAATAAAGCAGGAAAAGTTAATTACCAGAATTGCATAAAAAATACCTTTTCCAAAGCCTCCTTAGTACTGTACCGTGTCTAGCCGCGAAACCAGGTGGCCCGGATTCGATTCCCGGTCGGGGAAAGTTACCTGGTTGAGGTTTTCTCCAGGGTTTTCCCCTCAACCCAATATGAGCAAATGCTGGGTAACTTTCGGTGTTGGATCCCGGACTCATTTCAGCGGCATTATCACCTTCAACTCATTCAGACGCTAAATAACCTAAGATGTTGATAAAGCTTCGTAAAATAACCTACTAAAATAAAAATACAGTACCGTGTTACAAAATATCTGTAGATGCCATAACTAACATTTCTGTCATTATGACAGTTATCTTTAAATAACTTGAAAACGATTAGAGATATCTCAAAACAGATTGCACCGTTGTTTTTTTTTTTTTTCAGAAAATTTCACATTATTTTGAGTACCTACATGATCCCTTTTCCATTTAAAATTTCAACGTTGCATCCAAAATGACTGCTTTTGAGATAGCCGAGGGCTAGAATCGAATGTGTCACTGGTAGAGCATTTGGTCTTACAGGTACTGGTATTACTTACTTACTGGCTTTTAAGGAACTCGGAGGTTCATTGCTGCCCTCACATAAGCCCGCCATTGCTCCCTATCCTGAGCAAGATTAATCCAGTCTCTATCATCATATCCCACCTCCCTCAAAACCATTTTAATATTATCTTCCCATCTACGTCTCGGCCTCCCCAAAGGTTTTTTTCCCTCCGGTCTTCCAACTAACACTCTATATGCATTTCTGGATTCGCCCATACGTGCTACATGCCCTGGATTTACTGGCATGTAAAAGAACTCTTGCGGGACAAAATTCCGGCACATCCGGCGACGCTGATATAACCTCTGCAGTTGCGAGCGTCGTTAAATAAAACATAACATTAACATCTCAAAACGTCTGGATTTAATGTTCCTAATTATGTCAGGTGAAGAATACAATGCGTGCAGCTCTGCGTTGTGTAACTTTCTCCATTCTCCTGTAACTTCATCCCTCTTAGCCCCAAATATTTTCCTAAGAACCTTATTCTCAAACACCCTTTATCTCTGTTCCTCTCTCAAAGTGAGAGTCCAAGTTTCACAGCCATACAGAACAACCGGTAATATAATTGTTTTATGAATTCTAAATTTCAGATTTTTTGACAGCAGACTAGATGACAAAAGCTTCTCAACCGAATAATAACAGGCATTTCCCATATTTATTCTGCGTTTAATTTCCTCCCGAGTGTCATTTACATTTGTTACTGTTGCTCCAATATATTTGAATTTTTCCACCTCTTCGAAGGATAAATCTCCTACTTTTATAGTTCCATTTCGTACAATATTCTGATCACGAGACATAATCATATACTTAGTCTTTTCGGGATTTACTTCCAACCCTATCTCTTTACTTGCTTCAAGTAGAATTTCCGCGTTTTCCCTAATCGTTTGTGGATTTTCTCCTAACATATTCACGTCATCTGCATAGACAAGAAGCTGATGTAACCCGTTCAATTCCAAACCCTCTGTGTTATCCTGAACTTTCCTAATGGCATATTCTAGAGCGAATTTAAAAAGTAAAGGTGATAGTGCATCTCCCTGCTTTAGCCCGCGGTGAATTGGAAAAGCATCAGATAGAAGCTGGCCTATACGGACTCTTCCTTCCCCATTATACAACAAGTAATCTCCTATTTGTGTTATGCCGTTCCCATCTAACTTAACCTCCTGTACTCCCACAAAGTCTATTCTATATCTAGCTAGTTCTTTTGCTACTAATGTTACCCCTCCTGTTCTATATAGACTTGTAACATTCCAAGTACCAAATCTCAGAACCTTATTCCTTTGCTGTGGTCGTGCCAGAGAATCAGTCCCTTTCCGAGGCTTATTTGAAGGTTTCGTAACAAGCTGCCTTTACGGTGATGGGTTGTTAGCCCTTCGTCCAACCCCCCAAGCTGAAGGACCACCCCTCATCGGCTGTCCGCGACTGCTTATTCAATATATTCACAGCTACACTCCATAACTGGAGGCCGTCAGTTATATTACCGGTTGTTCTTTATGGTTGTGAAACTTGGAGTCTCACTTTGAGAGAGGAACATAGGTTAAGGGTGTTTGAGAATAAGGCGCTTAGGAAAATATTTGGGGCTAAGAGGGATGAAGTTACAGGAGAATGGAGAAAGTTACACAACACAGAACTGCACGCATTGTATTCTTCATCTGACATAATTAGGAACATTAAATCCAGACGTTTGAGATGGGTTAATGTTATGTTTTATTTAACGACGCTCGCAACTGCAGAGGTTATATCAGCTTCACCGGATGTGCCGGAATTTTGTCCCGCAAGAGTTCTTTTACATGCCAGTAAATCCAGGGCATGTAGCACGTATGGGCGAATCCAGATATGCATATAGAGTGTTAGTTGGAAGCCCGGAGGGGAAAAAACCTTTGGGGAGGCCGAGACGTAGATGGGAAGATAATATTAAAATGGATTTGAGGGAGGTGGGATATGGTGATAGAGACTGGATTAATCTTGCTTAGGATAGGGAGCAATGGCGGGCTTATGTGAGGGCGGCAATGAACCTCCGGGTTCCTTAAAAGCCAGTCAGTAAGTAATACCAGTACCTGTAAGACCAAATGCTCTACCAGTGACAAATTCAATTCTAGCCCTCGGCTATCTCAAAAGCCGCCATTTTGGATGCAACGTTGAAATTTTAAATGGAAAAGGGATCATGTAGGTACTCAAAATAATGTGAAATTTTCTGAAAAAAAAAAAAACGGTGCAATCTATTTTGAGATATCTCTAATCGTTTTCAAGTTATTTAAAGATAACTGTCATAATGACACAAACGTTAGTTATGGCATCTACAGATATTTTGTAACACGGCACTGTATTTTTATTTTAGTAGGTTATTTTACGAAGCTTTATCAACATCTTAGGTTATTTAGCGTCTGAATGAGATGAAGGTGATAATGCCGGTGAAATGAGTCCGGGATCCAACACCGAAAGTTACCCAGCATTTGCTCATATTGGGTTGAGGGGAAAACCCTGGAGAAAACCTCAACCAGGTAACTTTCCCCGACCGGGAATCGAATCCGGGCCACCTGGTTTCGCGGCTAGACACGGTACAGTACTAAGGAGGCTTTGGAAAAGGTATTTTTTATGCAATTCTGGTAATTAACTTTTCCTGCTTTATTGTTTGGTTACAAATTTCAGGCTTCTTATTTCACTCCATTTAGAAATTTAGAGTTCGGAATCTTCTGGAAAAATCTATTTTACATTCATACATTCATAGTGATACTGAATGGGGCTAATTCGCATTTGTAGAAGTAAAAGGATTATTTAGTTGCAAGAATTAAAAAAAGCAATTAAATGGCTCAAGAATAGCTTGGATTTATTTAATTTTTAATTTACCTTAACAACAACAGCGAAACAACTGAAACATATGTTTCTGTGAAAATGAACTCCACTCCTTTGTAAAGAAAGTTCATTATTAATTTCATTATTATTATTATTATTATTATTATTATTATTATTATTATTATTATTATTATTTTATCTTTTTCTATAAACTTACTCACACCTCATTTAATTGATTATAATCTAATTACACCTTGTATTGTGTTATAGTAGTTAAACTGCTGGTATTAAACCATTCTGCGTGGTAACAACAGACACTATTGATTCTTGGTATTCCCCAGCTTCCATATTCCACAGACAATCCTGTCATCTGTATCCTTAGGGAATATGACGCCGGTGGGTCACATCCCCCCTTGTGCCCCTGGCATACTCACAGTTCGATGTACAGGAAGATTCAAAAGTATGTTTACAAAATTAGTTTGTTTCAGAATAAAAAGAAAATGTTCCTACGGACAATGTGGTTACAAATTTTTCTTTTAGGCAAATAATCGCTAAAAGTTAGTTTTTATGCAGCGTGGAAGTGAAATAACAGCAGATTTTCAGGGCGAATAGCTCTTGTTATGTGTAAAAACTGCAATACCAACGTATTCCACGTCCCTCTCATTTCATTTATCATCTGCAAAGATAAAAAATAGGCTGGGTTGATATCTGGGAGTAGTGAGCGATTCCGATGCTGATCCAGGTTCTCAGGGATTGGGGCTCTGGGTTAGAGTTCGTCACCTACAGGGCCCAGGATGGCCCTGTCTGTCAGCGTCGGATTCACGAATGCTATCCTGGCCATCTGTCGGACTTAGAAAATCACTGCATATAAGGGGTAGGCCTACAATAGGTCTAAATAGCCTAAGTGCAAGAATCCATTCTGGCAACTTCAGCACTCTACAAATGTGGAAACTTCAGTGATGTATGAAGGTGGCTACTTCAGCGCTCTACGCAGGTGGCAACTTCAGAGCCCTACAAAGGTTGCAACTTCAGCGCTCTACGTAAGTGACGCTTCATCGCTCTACGAGGTGACAACTTTATCACTCTACGAAGGTGGCAACTTCATCGCTCTACGAAAGTAGCAACTTCATCGCTCTACGAGGTGGCAACTTCAGCGCTCTACAAATGTAGAAACTTCAGCGCTCTACGAAAGTGGCAACTTCAGCGTCCTACGCAGGTGGAAACTTCAGCGCCCTACGAAGGTGGCAACTTCAGCGCCCTACGCAGGTGGCAACTTCATCGCTCTTTAAATGTGGAAAGCGCCCTACGCAGGTGGCAACTTCAGCGCCCTACGCAGGTGGCAACTTCAGGGCTCTGGCAACTTCAGCACTCAGGTTTCAACAAATGTAGAAATTTCAGCGCTCTCCGAAAGTGGCAGCTTCATCGTTCTTTAAATGTGGAAACTTCAGCGCCCTACGAAGGTTGCAAATTCAGCGCTTTACGAAGGTGGCAACTTCAGCGCTCTACAAATGTAGAAATTTCAGCGCCCTACGAAGGTTGCAACTTCAGCGCTCTACAAATTTGGAAACTTCAGCGTCCTACGAAAGTTCCAACTTCAGCGCTCTACGAAGGTGGCAACTTAAGGGCTCTACACAGGTTTCAACTTCAGCGCTCTCCAAAAGTGGCAGCTTCATCGCTCTATAAATGTGGAAACTTCAGCGCCCTACGAAGAGTGCAACTTCAACGCTCTGCGCAGGTGGAAACTTCAGCACCCTACGCAGGTGGCAACTTCAGCGCTCTACAAATGTGGAAACTTCAGCGCCCTACGAAGGTGGCGACTTCAGCGCTCTACGAAGGTGGCAACTTCAGCGCCCTACTAAGGTGGAAACTTCGGCGCTCTACGAAGGTGGCAACTTCAGCGCTCTACGAAGGTGGCAACTTCAGCGCTCTACGAAGGTGGCAACTTCAGCGCCCTACGTAGGTGGCAACTTCAGCGCTCTACGAAAGTGGCAACTTCAGCGTCCTACGAAAGTTGCAACTTCAGCGCTCTACGAAGGTGGCAACTTCAGCGCTCTACGAAGTTGGCAACTTCAGCGCTCTACGAAATGCAACTTCGTATTTAGAGGCAAGCATGATAATCATTACTCCAGACATGGTGAGTTACTGTTACCATATAGGCAAGGATCATGAAGTACTCACCTGCGGTTGTCCTGGAGACGCGACGCAGAGGGGAGTTGGTCCTTCCTTGCTGCCACCGCCGGGGCTACTGTGGTTGTTGCTCGGAGGACTTGGCCCCATGGGGGCTATAACGGGGAGAGGTTGAGGTGACAGGTTAATGGGGCGAGCGCTGGGTGAGAAGCCTACGGCGCCGCTTGCCGGCAGCGTCGACAGCAGCGGCGTCTGGAACAGCGCTGCAAACAGAGACAAATCAGTCACATCATTATTATAGTAACTTTACAAACAGTACTGCTGAACACTATATTATATACATATTTCAATTTATTCAATCTTCCGCAACTTGGTGAGGTTGCCAAAGACAAAGGATGTAACATTTAAGATGAAATTAAAAATGTCTTACAAGAAATTTGTTTAAAATAAACTAAAATTTACAGTAGATAATATTTCACATAATGAACATTTGCAGTAAAATAAAAAAAAATACAGATAAAAATAGAATAACTGTATGTGTAAGATAGGAAAAGAAAGAAAATTGGCTAAGAACAAATTGCCTACTGAAGGATGCACTGGAAGGAATTGTGAACGCGAAAAAAGTTCGGGGCAGAAGAAGATATCAGATGACAGACATTAAGCTACCTGATTCGTATGCGGAGACTAAGGAGAAGGCGGAAAATAGGGAACATTTGACAATGCTGGGTTTGCAGTGAAAGACCTGCCTTGAGCAGAAAACATGAATGAATATTGTGCAGATTTTAACAGCTTATTCCTTGGATAGAGTACAAAAAATTCTGAAATCATATTAGTCCCAAATGAATATTTTCTCAGAAATAAATAATTTTCCCTACATGTTAACACTGTTTTTCCCAATAAGTATTACGCGTACTCTTTATCATTAGAGAAACTGATAAGAAATGGTTCATTCGTTTACAGTTTCTAAGTAAAATGGACGTTTTTCTTGCAAATTAAATAAAAAGAAACCACGTAGCCGCATACTAGCCACACCAACACATAAGACATCATCGTATTCATCATCATACACAATCTCGCTCTCGCGCTTGTGGAATACCTTACCCAGTGACATCAGAGACTATCGGAATTTAGTAGCGTTCAAAAGCAAGCTTATTAAGCATTTTCTTACTGCGTAGAGTAGGTTTAATATTTACTTAATTAATAAAAAAGTTTTCTCTCTTCTCAACTTTTACAATAAACTGTCTAGCCTTTATTAATCAGTTCATCTTTTAGTACTTTGATTTCTATTATATTTGTAAATTTAATATTAATTGTAATTATAATTGTAATTGTATTCTTAATATTGTAGTTGTAATCCCCTGGTAGAGGGGAAGAGAAGGCCTGATGATCTTATCTCTACCAGGTTAAATAAATAAATAAATAAATAAATAAATAAATAAATAAATAAATAAATAAATAAATAAATAAATAAATAAATAAATAAATAAAAATAAATAAATAAATAAATAAATAAATAAATAAATAAATAAATAAATAAATAAATGAAGGGGGGAAGGAAGGAAAAGAAACATATATTTTTTTACAAAACTATCGCAGAGAAATGGACTTGTAAGTGTATTGTATTGTATTGTATTTATTAACATTCCATGGTATTCATACATGCTTACAGCTAGAAAATGGAACAAGTCAAAAAACTTAATACTATTATAAAATCTTAATTTATAGTCACAGTCTAGATGAAATATATACAGACGAGATTTACAATATAGTCTACTAGTACAACACATAGTTTTAGTATCAATTTCATGAAGTGTTATTGAATGTCATGAATTCACCTACAGAATAGAAGGCGTGAGAAATTAGGTACTTCTTTAATTTGGCCCTAAATAATTTTATGCTTTGAGTTTCATTTTTTATATCGATAAATAAATTGAAAGAAATATGAATTGAAAAAGTGCAATTTTAGTTTATTTTTGAAACTAGATAATGTCCGACAGTCTCTGACATATTGTGGTAGAGAGTTCCAGAGATGAGCTGCAGAGACGGTAAAAGATGAAGAGTAGAAGGATGTTCTGTGTTTAGGATTGGAGAATGTGATATGGTGTTGTGAGCGAGAATTTATTTCGCGATATGAGGACAAATGTTGAAAACGAGAAGCTAAGTAGCTAGGGTTAGAGTTCTGAAGAATATTGAAGAGTAACGTGGGAGAGTGAATAGTTCTTCGCTCTTTGAGACGAACCCAGGACAGCATATTTCATGGAGGCGAGATACGGTCAGATCTAAGGACGTTGCAAATAAATCGAACACATGCATTATGAACACGCTGTAGTCTGTCTGTCAGTCTCATGTTAAGGTCAGTGTAGAGAGTGTCACAGTAATCAAAATGAGGCATCATGAGCGACTATACTAAATTCTTCTTGAGAGCCAACGGGAGAAAATTTCGGATTCTTTTTAGTGTGTGAATTTTCATTAAAATTATTTTACGAGATGTGCGTATTTGCTTGTTTTGCACAGAACCAATACGCGGTAAGTTTGAAATACCTACAAATTCAGTTTTCCCAACATAACACTGTCATAACAATCTTCTTAGTTGGCGACATTCATTTTACTGTTTAGGCTTTTAACATATTATTTTTAGAGACGTTTAACATAGTAAAATTATAAATTAAACTTACCACTGCAATTTCACCTAAATTGCAATGTTAATTATTGTTTTTAAATATTTGCAAAAATTGCTAAAGTTTTATTCCAGAAACTTTTGCATTCCTGATACAAGTAACATTTCGTGAAAAAATCAACAAGATTTCAGATTCGGATGTTATTACTGCAATATGTTATATAAATAATATTGTTAAAATATTAAAATGAAAAATAAATCATTACATAATCTTTTCACATTTTAAGTTCGCATTTATAGACTGGGGGAAAAAAGACAGACTTATATCACGGCCTGCATTATAATAAACACTGTAGAACATTTTATAGCAACAATGTTGAAGAAAGATATTTCGAGTTTTCCATCCGTCATTAAAGAGAAGCCAACATGGAGATTTCATTGCAACTAATTAGAAATTCGTCTTTCAGGTATGTAATAAACGATCTTCAAAATTCACAAAATAATTTAAGATCAACGAGAAAGAGTATAAATGTTTGCTTTCATTTTCGGAAATTAAAAAAGCTTTACTACGTTTCGCTTTTTCAATCTTTTCCTCGACCATGAAAACGTCAACATACCGCTCTTGTAACTGTTTTTATTACATGTGTGTGTGATTTGAGTATTCCAATAACTTTTTGTACAGAGAAATTCCCAGTTGTTTTACTCTATCCTGTAAGGGATAATAGTCTAAAGGACCATTCACAATGAAAATTAAACATAACCATAACATAAACACAGAAGTTTGCCCAGGCTACCAAATGGGATCATTCACAATGATTCATAGACGACATAAACATTACCGTAAGACGTTAACATGAAAGTTTGCAAACTCCAAACTTTCTGCTTAGTAGTGATTTAAACAGAACACAATCGTGGAGTGCTGAAGTATACGACAGAATATGAGGAAATGGCGTCGTTGTTATGTTTCCATGGTAACCAAGTATGTTTGCTGTTGTGTTTATGTTCCCATCGTGAATGATGGTATGACTTCTTAATTTTACTGTAACGTTAAGTTAACGCTTACGTTATGTTTAATTTTCATTGTGAATAAGCCTTAAGAGTTGGGATCGATGTTTACCGATTAGGCGTACTAAATTTTTGAGAAAAAAAGTCAAAAGCTAAAAAAAAAAAAAAAAAAAAAAGATGGGCAACCTTCAGAACACGAATGAAAGCATTGAAGATAATTGTACACGAATGCTCATTTTTATTCCAGGTTTTCCATTCTTCGGCTACCAGTTTTCTTACGTTTTCTTCTTCTCCACTACAGGCGAAATGTTGCAAAAAAATGAAACATCAACATAAGATGTAAAGCTCAAAATCTTTTTCACATTCTAATCAACGTAAGGTGTCTAGAAAGTCATATCATTTAACCATTATAGGGAATAAACACAGAACCTTTGTGCGTCACAAATCTAGGACTGCTAAGACTCGAACATCCATCCTCTTTAGAGAGAAACCATTAGTTAGTTCATTGGCGGTGGATTTTCACTATCACTTGTTGGTCTAGTGCCGACTTTAAAATACGTTCGAAGGAGAGATAATTAACAAAATTAACAGCAAACAATTTAAGTCAACGAGAAAGAGTTATAAATGAATGAAAAAATATTTTTACCAGTAAAACACGAACTCATATTGCAGGCTTGGAAGTGTCGAACTGTTTTTATTGGCAATGCCTCGGAGTTACAAAGTCTGATGCTTTATACAGGGCTGATCGATGTCTCATATGTCGACCTGTCAAATCCCTCGGAATGAAACGCCACCATCAATAATAAACAGCAAGCTGTGTTCACACGTACGCGCGATGATTTTAGACGTCCCAAAAATGATATTGAAACATGTTCTTAAAAGTTCTTAAATAAATAAAGAACTATTAGGCCACTATAAATAAATTGAATTTATTAAATGAATGTTATATTTAATAAATAAATTTACATAAATAAATATAATAATTTTACATTTTAAATAAGGTATAAATAAACTTAACTCTATTTAATTTATTTTTGTTTGGTATTTTTCATTTAAATAAATATCTGTGTCTTTTATTTAGGTAGTATCTATTCGTTTTTTTAATTTTTAATTTTTAATTTGTAATTACACTCGTATCTTACATTTGTATCTGTTTTATCTTTTTTTTTTTTTCATGTTATATGCAATTCTATGTTTTTAAACAAATATCTGTAATAAATCTATTGTAATTGGGGCTTTGCCCTGTTAAGAAATAAATAAATAAACAAATAAATAAATAAATAAATAAATTTAATAAATAAATTTAATAAAATAAATAAAATAAAATAAATAAAATAAAATAAATAAAATAAAATAAAATAAAATAAATGAAAATAAATAAAATAAAATAAATTAAATAAATTAATTAAATAAATTAATTAAATAAATTAAATAAGTAAATAAAATAAATAAATAAATTAAATAAGTAAATAAAATAAATAAATAAATATAGTTCGCTGCATTCACTAGGTAAGATTATTAACAATGAGATTTAGAAAATTGCTACTCCAGTTGTATAGAGTTTTGACAATAGAACGCCCAAACGAGTCAATTTTACCCGACGGAATCTTAAAATATGCATATTCAACATTAATTATTTTTATAAAACCATCTCCTTTTAAGAGTCCTTCTGAATATGGATGTATTTAATATATACAAAGAAACAATTTTATTAACCATGCATTGTTTAAAATTTGATATGATTTACCTCCAACGCCCAAGCTGGTCACTTCAATTCAGGTATGAATAATGTTATTTATTTATTTATTTATTTGCATTTATTTGTTTGTTTGTTTACTTATTTATTTACTTATTTAATTAATTAATTAATTAATTTATTTATTATCAATCCTGATTCTCACTTTACAATCTGTACATTTTATTCAAGCAACAGTGACGTTATGATCTGGCATTATGAAACAATGCACAAAATCTAAGATGCATTTATACATGTAGATTTCTTCATAGTAGTAGTCTATTCAACATGAATGTGACAAACGCACTGTCGGAGAATATTATGTGGAAATGAGCTCATCGCCGAGATCCAAAAAGTTACGAATGAAGATTCAGGTGAGGAAGAGATATTCTCTCACGAAGATGATGATAATTTTGTGCCTCCACAAGATGATTCGTCCAGCGATTCTACAGATAAGAGTGAAACTGTAAACACTGCAGAAACATCGCGTGAAAATAAAGAAATAGTTATTATTAGTCTGTTATCATCATCATCATCATCATCATCATCATCATCATCATCATCATCATCATCCAAAGTCTGAGGATCAATCAAAACATCGCAAATGCGAAATAAAGCAATATTGTAAGGAAAACAAGAGTATCAGTAAATGCCTACACTGTAAGATAATGGTACGCGGTAAGTGTAATAAAAATACGTGTGTGCAGTGGTAACAAATTACACTCAATAATGACAATTAATAATATACTACTACTGCTGGCTGTGGTAACTAATTACTAATAATAATAATTATTACTAATAATAAATAATATTCATAAAAGTTATAAAAATAATAATAATAATAATAATAATAATAATAATAATAATAATAATAATAAAAATAATATAATAATAGTATAACAATATTAACAAGGAGCATCCTAAACTAAATGAAGCACGATAACTTAAAATAATATTTAAAGTAGGCCTAAATCTAATTGTATCTTAACCCTAAGTTCGAACTAAAACCCACGAGTATGATATGTTCATATATGCACAAGTACCCATTGTTACTGTCACTGTCAGTCACTGCACTGGAACTACGACATTAGCCTGATAGAAAAGAGAAAAAGATGGGTGAAAATGAAGTGAAGGGAAAGGATATGAAGAGGAGAAAGAGAAAGTACACAGAATGGAAGAGAGGGACGAAGTGTAGGGGAAAGAAATAGAGAAAGTAAAAGCAGGAATAAAACTAATAGAAGGAGAGAAAAAAGGCAAAAGAGAAGAGAATGCGAAGGAGAGGAAGAGGAATAATATGAAAAGAAAGATGAAACTGAAGAATAGGAGAAAGAAAAATTATAGAAAAGAAAAAAGGAATATATCGAGGGAAAAAGACGAAAAATGAAAGAAAAGGCGAAGAAAAGGAAAAGGAAGAAGAGGAATAATATGAAAATAAAGAGCAAACCGAAGAAATAAGAGAAAGAAGAAATAGAGGGAGGAAAAATGAGGAATAAGGAGATTAAAAGAGAGAAAAAGACGAAAAAGAATAGAAGGCGAAGAAGAGAAAGCGAAATAATACGAAAAGAAAGAAGAATCGGAGAAGAAGAAATAGAGAAATGAAAAATGAGGAATAAGGAGAGTTGAAGGAGGTGAAAAAGACGAAAAAAAGAGACGAAAATAACAGATAAAGAAGGAGAGAAAAGGAAGAAGAAAAAGAAGAAACTGAAGAAATAGGAGAGAGAAGAAATAGAAGACGGAAAAATGAGGAAGAAAACGAGTAAAAGGAAAAGAAGAGGAAAAATATGAAAATAAAGAGCAAACTAAAGAAATAGGACAAAGAAGAAGTAGAGGAAGGAAAAATGAGGAATAAGATGGGTTAAAGAAGAGAAAAAGACGAAAAAGGGGAAGGCGAAGAAGAGAAATTGGAAGAATGAGGAAAGAAAGAAGAATAGGGGATGAAGAAATATGGGAATTAAAAGTGAGGAATAAGACGAGTTGGAGGTAAAAAACACGAAAAAGAACAGACGAAGGAGAAAAGGAGGAATAATACGGAAATAAGGAACTGAAGAAATAGGAGAGAGAAGAAATAGAAGACGGAAAAATGAGGAGGAAGACGAGTAAAAGGAGAGAAAAAGAGGAAAAATCAGAGAATACGAATGAGGAAAAGAGAAAAGAGTACGAAAAGAAAGAAGAAACTGAAGAAATAGGAGAGAGAAGAGATAGAAGACGGAAAAATGAGCAAGACGAGTAAAAGGAGAGGAAAATAGGAACAATCAGAGAATGCGAATGAGAAGAGAGAAAAGAGTACGAAAAGAAAGAAGAAATAGAGGAGAAAGAGAATGGAGTAGAAAGAGAGGAAAAAGAGAGAATAAAGAGAAAGTGAAGAAGAATAATGAGAATAAGAATAAAAAAGAAGTGAGGGAAAATACAGAGCAGTATGAATAAAAAGGCAAAGAAAAAAGCGGTAAGAAAAATAGAAGGAGAAAAGAAGAGAAAAGGAAAGAAAATAGTGTTGAAGATAGAAAAAGGAGTAAGATAATAGGAAAAGGACCAGGAGAGGGGTGAAATAGAGAAAGAGAAATTGAATAAGAGTAGAAGGAGAAAAGTGTAAGAAAACGAAGAGAAAGAGGAAGAAGAAAAAGGAGAAAGGAAATGAAGTGCGAAGAGTAGCAAAAAAAAAGAGAAAAGGAGGGAAGACGAAGGGGAGAAATGAGTAAGAATAAAAAGGAAAATGTGAGGGAAAATAAGGAGTATGAAGAAATAAACAACGAATAAAAGCAATAAGGAAAACAGAAGGAGAAAAGAAGAGGAAAGTAAAGAAAATAAGGTTGAGTATAGAAATAAGAGAAAGAGAATAGGAAAAGAAACAGAAGAGTGATGAAATAGAGAAAGAAAGTGGAATGAGAGTAGAAGAAAAAGAGTAAGAATGAAAAGGAGAGAAACGGGGAAAAGAAAAGAATACGAAACGGAAAATAGAGGAGAAAGAAGAAATAGTGAAAGGGGGCGAATTGAATAAGAAGAAATAAAAAAGAAGAGTAAAAAGAAGGGTGAAGAAGAAAACTACGAAAACAAGAAGAGAGAAAAGATGAGAGAAGAGAGAAGATAGAGAAAAGGAAATAATATGGAATAAATGGAGTAAAATGGGAAAAAAGTTGAAAAGAAATAATAGATGGGGAAGGATATAAAGAGGAGAACGAGGAGAAGAATGCGCAAAGTAGAGAAGAAAGAGAACTAGGACAGAGGAAAAATGTGGAATTAAAATAGGAGGAAAAAGATGGAAAAGACGAGAAGAGAAAGGACGGAAAAACGACGAGGAGGAAAAATAAGAAAACAATAAGTGATGAGAGAAAAAGAGATCGAAAATGGGTAAAAGAAGAGGAGAAAAAATGAAGATAAAGAAAACTAAAAATTAGGTTATGCAAGTCTAGTTTTCAGGTAAGGCTCCCTGTGAAGCAGACTTGAATAATTTCAAGGAAAAAATTGTTTTGGGGCCGGGTATCGATCCCCGGATCTCTGGTTTAACGTACCAGCGCTCTACCGACTCAGCTACCCAGGAACTCCACCGGACACCGTGACCAGAGCTCGAGCTCTACCGACTGAGCTACCCAGGAACTCCACCACCCGACAACGTGGTACGTTCAACCAGAGGTCCCGGGATCGATACCCGGCCCCGGAACAATTTTTCCCTTGAAGTATAAAAAATAGGTTATAAGGAAATGGAAAAAAGGAGAGAAATAAAGCTGAAAAATGGAGAAGGTAAAGAGGCATTAGTGAGAAGTGGGGCAATAGGATGAGGATAAGTAGGTCTACTAGGAAAAGACTGAAGATGTATACTCGGCACGTGGTTATGACGGGCATACTGGAGTGAACTGGGCGCCGCGTACGGCTTGTAGTTTGTCATTTGGCTTTATTGGCTATGCAGATCCCGTCTGCGCGGAACCACTTGTAGCTGGGGTCAATGTGAGGGCGGCTCGGCGCTGATTTGTATTCGTAGGACACCAGATCGGCGCTTGGCCGGGGAATCGACAGCCATTCTTGAAGTATATGAATTCCTTCTCAACGCCTGCACATCATTTTATTCTAGATCAGCCCCAATTTCAACACAGGACTGCGTCTCTTACTGCCATACCACAGTAATAGTATTCTTAGCCTAATATGGATAAGTTATTGTATCTCAGCATATTTCTGTTTATGCATCAAAATTACCTCTTAAGTCTACATAATTAGCTTAACAGTCTAGGCCTTTAAAAAAATCGTCTTGGTTTGCAAGCCACTTTTTAACAGTACTTATGGTCCTAAATACATTTTTAAAGTTATTAATAATCTCTTTTCTCTATGTTTCTGCCCCTGTCTTCTCTGTTTATGAGAATGTTGATATGAGAATAGCCGTGAAAGATGCTCACAATTACAGTACGAAATATAATTTGAATTTATACCTATACTAGCCGTACCCGTGCGCTCCGCTACACCTGTTAGAAATAAATATAAAGTAATTACATAATTAAAATAGGACGTTTGGTCCAGGGAACATTCGTGTTTGATAGAAGGATAAATCGTTTAATATGTTACTTAATTTAAATTGTATTTAAATAATTAAAATGCGGTCATTTTGGTCCAGAGAGCAATCATTTTGTGCAATGACAATTTCTTTAACATGTTTCTTAATTATTATTACATGAAACCATAGTTTAATGAAGATTGACATATTATTTAGTTTTAATGTGTATACTTTATATTACTTGCTATATGTTTCAGAAGTTACTTCATAACATTGTAGAATTATGTCCATCTAGAGAAACTACACTTTCCAATGGTGAAATAATAATTAAACAATTAATTAGCTTCCGATATTACTTCATACAAACACAGAAACATTCCCTGTAGGCTATGTTTAATAGCTTTCGATTGTTGTTGTTGTTGAAGGCCCCTTATAAACGAAGTCATTTGTTTTTATTTCAGTACAGCGTCTTAGATGGCGTTGTTATTGTAATTTTCAAACTCATTTATATCATTAAATATCAGTCCTATAAAAATTTTGTACAGAATAAAACTTATCAGAAATTAGTGTTAAAGAAACTTTTGTTATGTAACATTTTTCACAAAAATCAATAATAAGCGAGATATTTCGATTTATTTAATTCAGGCCGCCTTATAACCCCCCTTTTAAATAAAGTATTTTGAATGCCATATAGCCTAAAATCTACGTTACAACGAACTTAATTTGTATTCTAATTTTCATATAAATCGGTGCAGCCATTATCGCGTGAAAAGGTAACAAACATCCAGGCAGACAGGCAGACAGACAGACAGACAGACATACGAACAAAAATTTCAAAAAGCCATTTTCGGTTTCAGGATGGTTAATTATATATGTTAACACCAATTATTTTTGGAAAATCGAAAATTATCAGAAAAATTTCGGCTACAGATTTATTATTAGTATAGATTCGTAGGACTTATTAATTTTTTTACTTGGTTATTTAATGACGCTGTATCAACTGCGAGATTATTTAGCGTCGATGAAATTTATGATAGCGAGATGGTCCTGGCTAGATGAGGCCGAGGATTCGCCATAGGTTACCTGACATTTGTCTTACGGTTGGGGAAAACCTCGGAAAAAACCTAACCAGGTAATCAGCCCAAGCGGGGATCGAACCCGCGCCCGAATGCAACTCTGGATCGGCAGGCAAGCGCCTTAGCCTCGTAGGACATTTTAAAAGTGTCTTATTTATACAGGGTGTTAAAAAATTATCCAATATTTTAGGAGGTGATAGTATGCATCAAAACAAGAAAAAATGTGTAATAAACATGGGACCTACAACACATACTTTCTGAGATCTGAACACTTGTTCATAGTAGATGCTCAATGTGACGTCCATTCATGGCAATGAATTTTTCTGCCCTACAATATAGCAAGCTACCAGATAATCATACCGTAGTTGACATCTCTGGTATGGAATACTGATACGTCGCAAGGAATACTGAAAGCAAAAGTTTGGTTGTGGATATGAGCGGGGTTCAACATAGATGGTGTTGTGAATTTTCGTAATCAGCATGTGTGGGCTGATGAAAATCCCCATGCAGTTGAAGAAACAAGGCATCAGCACCGATTCTCAATCAATGTATGGGGAGGAGTTCTTGGCGATAGATTAACAAGTCCGTACGTGCTACCACAGAGATTAACTGGGGCTCGTTATCAGGACTTTCTTATTAACGTATTGCCTACCTTGCTGGAGTATGTGCCATGTCAGCAAAGACTACAGATGTGGTTCATGCATGATGGCACACCAGCACACACTAGAGGCGAGAAGAAGAGACAGGAGAAGGAAAGAAAATGAAGAAAAAATGAAAAACGAGAAAAGCTAAAGAAAATTAAGGCTAAGGGAAATGGGTAGAAGGAGTAGGAGTAAAAGAAGAAGAAGAAGAAGATGAGCAGAGTCGTTCCTTGAAAGAATGATACAGCATTGTTAGACAAATTGCTACAATACTGTAGCCAGTTGAATCGGTAATAAGAATGATTATGGATTTAGAAAGATGACAGCAAAAGAAACATGCCAGTTACCGTATTTGTTCATCAAAATACACTAAAACGCGTCTAGGTTTGAACTCTGTGCTCCAGAGTAGAAAGACAAAGCCACGCCCCTTCTATTCCGCTAACACCTAGCCGTTAACTTGTCACCATGGTGTACCAGATTTTATCATGTCTTATAGAGCTGATATTTCGGGGCAGACCCGACGCTTGACAGCTGAGCCAAGACCTGTAGTGTTCTCTGTAGCACACAGATGGCGCGGAGGCAGCTCATTAACAATCCAGAGTGCTCCGCGTGTTACTACGAGAGAGATTCACGTCGACGTGTAATGCAGGCTAGACACTGACAGATTTCCGAACTTGTACGAGCTGATGGTTATAAGCGTAACATTTATTATATGTTTATTTTCGTAGACACATGTTAATAAAAGCTGCTCTAACTTCACTAAAGAACTTAAAGGGAGTCTGTACTTCCATATCTTACAATGTTAAAGTCCTCAATTTTGGGTTATAAAAGATACAAACGTAAAGAAATAGGGCATATGTAACATACCTTTGTGTATATAACCGGTTAAATAAATTTAAAATTCCACTAAGCGGTTGGCCAAAAAAAAAAAAAAAAATCATTGATAACATTTCTTGCATTAAAAATTACTGCAAATTATTTTTTTATTTTTTTTCTGAAGATAGAAATAATCTTAATTTTTTTTTAACCTACTGTGTAAAATGTCATCACATTGATATTGTATATTAATTTAAATCTTCTGGGTAATATACTTTCTGAGAAAGTGTATCAATGTCACAAAAATAAGAAAGTGCATAAAAATGGTGTCAACGTTTCCATATTTTGCAATGTTAAATTACTCAGTATTTTGGGTGCACTTTTCTCATAAGTAACAAAAGATACAAATTTAGAAAAAATAGGGCATACTTTTATGTATACAAGCGGACAAATAAATTTATATTTGTTACTCATAATGAAACTAACATCTGCCCATTCTTATTACTATCATTAATTTCTCTAAATAGATTTACAAAACCTTTAATGGCAATTACATTAATATTCTCATTATAGAATAGTACATTATGCAACGAGCCTATAATGAAGGTAATTAAGAAGCGAGTATGGATATTTATGAAACGAGCGCAAGCGAGTTTCATAATTTTCATACGAGCTTCTTAATTACCATTATAGGCGAGTTTCATACGACTTTTTATGCTCGACCATATTTCTAACTTGATATTATTAATTTTCTTTGTATCTGACCTTGACCAATGCCCCATATGTTGTGAGATGTGCGCAGACGCGAAAGTATTGATTTTTTCCGAGGAACAGATGTTCACATTGACTTTGCTAGGCCATAAGAACCTACAGAGATAACATTGAAATTAAATTAGACATTGAAAAACGAGATGACAAATTGAATTTATTTGAATATTATTTACAATTAACGCTAATTACTATAGAACAGAACATAACCTTCTGCGACAGTATTGGATTTCCAGCCTCCGTTACTTTTCGCTAATTCTCTTTCGATTGCATATCCGAGAATAATCGATACTTGCGGTTTTATAACGGTAGAAAGCTGACCTGTCATTGGCTGAACAGTTGTAACCTGAGTCGTCATTGGCTGAAAGACCTGACCTTTAATGAGTAGGTGTACTTTAATGGCATGCATTAAAGGTCTGCTACCAGGTGTATAATTACTACATTTCGGCATGGTCGAGCATAAATATATTTTAGATTTAGGCCTATATATTTTTTTTTCTCCCTGTAACATAGTTCTAGTAAGCTTATATTAAATTAATTTTCATCATTTTACTAGCTATCTCAAATATTAAATTAATTATAATTGATTGAATTAAATTAGCTCATAAATTAAGTTACTACTTTACCTTACAGGTTTATCTAAATTTAAATAAATATGTCGTCTACTAGTCGTTAAAACTGAAGAATATTGCTGGAGAACCTTTTAAGTGTAGTGTAAATATTTGTAATTTAAATATGTATTTTACTGATTAAGGCTGGTTGAGTGGAAGAGAAGGCCTTAAGGCCTTAACTTTGCCAGCGAAAATAAAACATTATTGTTATTATTATTATTATTATTATTATTATTATTATTATTATTATTATTATTATTATTATTATTATTATTATTATTATTGAGCGGTTGGCACAAAAAATTTAATTGATAACATTGACATCATTTTATCCGTGGAGCCACAGCCCTTGAAGGGTCCAGACCGACCAGCCGGCTGCTGGCCTCACGTTCACATGCCGAAGCAGAGGTGGACGATCATTCAACCAGGATGGAGATATCGTGTAGTCAGCACGATAATCCCCCAGCCGGCCGGCTTTCGCAACCGGATCGCCGCTTTGCCATTGTTATTCTCCTTTTGACTTCTTGGCAGCAGCTCTTGTTACTGCTTATAGTAGGTCAAGAACCCAAGTATTTGAAGCTGTCCACTTGCTCTACTGCCTCAGTTAGAATGCGAAAGTTTACCTTCTTTATTTTTCTTCCTATAACCATGGTCTTCGTCTTGTTGGCATTTATCTTCATTCCATACTGCTCACAGCTGTCATTTAGCTCCAGTAGCATATCCCTTAGTATCATCTCCTCTTCTCCTAACAATGCCATATCATCAGCAAATCTTGTACACTTTATTCTTCTTCCTCCTACTATCACTCCTCTCATGTTCTGAAAACAGTTCTTCACTAAATCCTCCAAGTAGATGTTGAACAGGGTACGTGATAAAGGGCATCCTTGTCGTACTCTTATCCCTATTTCATTTCCTTCTGACATTTCTTCTCCTATCCTAACTTTGATTCGTTGTTTCATATAAGGGTTACTGAACAGCCCCTTCTTTTTCCAATCCACGCCAATTTTATTTAGGATCCCCATCAGTTTATTCCAATCCACTCTATCAAACTTCTTTTCTAAGTCCACAAATACTATATACACTTCTTTATTCTTCTCTAGGTATCTTTCGCCGATTTTTCGTAGTAGTCCAATTGCATCTCTCGGTACCTTCTCCTTCCTGAAGCCAAACTGTTCTTCTTCCAACTGTTCTTCCATCTTAGAATATAAACTTCGATTCAATCCATTGTTAAATCCAGTCAGCTGTATCTGCAGCTCATAGACAGCAACTAATATGTAGTCTAAAGTAGGAGTGAAACTGATTTTTCGAAGTGTCAAAACGTGAAAGTGGAAGATCTAAAAGTTCTGAAAGTTCACTTACTGAAGAAGCGTTAGATGTAATGGGGAATGAAAGTTCTTTCATTCTGAAACAGAAGATGATACAGAAATGGTAGAAGAATTTGTTGATGCAATTACCATCGATAAAGAGCTTCATGATTATACATATGGAAATTATGATGTAATAGATCAACATTCAAGAGACACCAGTGGTGATGAATCATCTATGTTTGCAGAGAACATGGAGAAAAATGTAAGAGCCCACCCACCACCTACGCGTAGATGTTGTGCTAAGATGGTGAGTATTAGATGTGGTTGTGCTTATCGTGGGAGACTAACACCATTGAAAATATTTTGAAAAAACTTTTTGATGATGAAATGGTGGACACAGTAGTTCTGTACACAAATCAGAGACGAGAAAATGCTATGCGCGAAGTGTTGCTTACCATCCTGGAGATTTGATGATACCAACATGCGTGCAGAGAAGAAAGTCACTGATAAAATAACTGCTTTTAGAGATATTTTCAACGTTGTTCTGAGACACTGTCAAGAAAATTACAATTTCCATTTAGGTTCATATGATTACTGAAGCTTGAATTCTGTTTCTACCATATAAAAGTTGATTCTTAAAATGTACTAAAACCATTACTTACTTACTTACAAATGGCTTTTAAGGAACCCGAAGGTTCATTGCCGCCCTCACATAAGCCCGCCAGCAGTCCCTATCCTGAGCAAGATTAATCCAGTCTCTATCATCATACCCCACCTCCCTCAAATCCATTTTAATATTATCCTCCCATCTACGTCTCGGCCTCTCTAAAGGTCTTTTTCCTCCGGTCTCCCAACTAACACTCTATATGCATTTCTGGATTCGCCCATACGTGCTACATGCCCTGCCCATCTCAAACGTCTGGATTTAATGTTCCTAATTATGTCAGGTGAAGAATACAATGCGTGCAGTTCTGTGTCGTGTAACTTTCTCCATTCTCATGTAACTTCATCCCGCTTAGCCCCAAATATTTTCCTAAGCACCTTATTCTCAAACACCCTGAACCTATGTTCCTCTCTCAGAGTGAGAGTCCAAGTTTCTCAACCATACAGAAGAACCGGTAATATAACTGTTTTATAAATTCTAACTTTCAGATTTTTGGACAGCAGACTGGATGATAAGAGCTTCTCAACCGAATAATAACAGGCATTTTCCCATATTTATTCTGCGTTTAATATCCTCCCGAGTGTCATTTATATTTGTTACTGTTGCTCCAAGATATTTGAATTTTTCCACCTCTTCGAAGGATAAATCTCCAATTTTTATATTTCCATTTCGTACAATATTCTGGTCACGAGACATAATCATATACTTTGTCTCTTCGGGATTTACTTCCAAACCGATCGCTCTACTTGCTTCAAATAAAATTTCCGTGTTTTCCCTAATCGTTTGTGTACTAAAACCATTATAGGTATAAATATTTATTGCAGTTATATTACAAATTAAAACGTGTGTTTGTGTGTGTAGCTAATGCCTATCCACTTGCGTGATTCGGGTTCCGCATAATGCGGATAGATGACTGTAACCCATTTTCAACTTGCACACCACTTCGAAGGGCCACTTTATGCATGATGTATATCTGTGAAGAGTTATGTCGTGTACTAGGATGGGGGTATATGTAAATGCTCATGTAAGTTTAGTGTAGGAAATGGGTGAGAATGATGAAGGTGCGGAAGGGAGAAGGGGAAACCCGGTGCCGGCATGTAGCCTACTCCTGTCGAATAGCACCAAAGGGGACCGCCAGGCTTAACGTCCCCATCCGACGGACGAATCAATAACAACTGCGGAGAGACTTTGGACTTAACCCACGCATATTGGTGCACAATTGATGTTTCAGAGAACACCAAAGTAGATTGGGTAAGGTTTTAAGGATTTAGCTGTTTTGTGTCTTAAGCACTTTTAAATTACATTAAATATTTTAGACTAAGAAAACAACCAAATTGTGTAAATAACGAATGGAGTGCCAAAACACCCCACATTTTCTTGAAAGTAATTTTGTATACCTGACCCTCCAACGGTTAAAGGTTAAAATGAATGTTTATGTTAAAGTAATAATAATAATAATAATAATAATAATAATAATAATAATAATAATAATAATAATATCTAGAAATGTATATAGAGTGTTAGTTGGAAGACCTGAAGGAAAAGACCTTTGGGGAGGCCAAGGCGTAGATGGGAGGATAATATTAAAATAGATTTGAGGGAGATGGGATATGATGGTAGAGACTGGTTTATCTTGCATAGGATAGGATCGATGGCGGGCTTATGTGAGGGCGTCAATGAACCTCGGTTTCCTTAAAAGCCGTTTGTAAGTGAGTAATAATAATAATAATAATAATAATAATAATAATAATAATAATAATAATAAATCCAGAAGTTTGAGATGGGCAGGGCATGTAGCACGCATAGGCGAATCCAGAAATGCATTTAGAGTGTTAGTTGGGAAGTCGGAGAGAAAAAGGCCTTTGGGGAAGCCGAGACGTACACGGTAGGATATTATTAAAATGAATTTGAGGGAGGTGGGATATGTTGATAGAGACAGGATTGATCTTGCTCAGGATGGGGACCGATGGCGGGCTTATGTGAGGGCTGCAATGAACCTCCGGGTTCCTTAAAAGCCAGTAAGTACTAATAATAATAATAATAATAATAATAATAATAATAATAATAATAATAATAATAATAATAACAATTATTTATTTTTATTTATTTATTTAGAATATTAACGTGCAAAAACAACAGCACAAGGCCAATTACAGTTTTGCACGATACAAAACAGAACAAAACAACAAATGATGATGAGAATGTATGATAGAAAATGGCAATGAGATGAAATACAAACAATATAATGGTCTACATCAATCATTGATCAAATAATAATTATAAAATTAGTACAATGAGAATTGAAATAATGGAATGGTCTACATGAATCAATAGACCAAATGCAAGAAATATATGGACAAATAATTATTAAAATTAGATCAGTGAGTTAAAACTCAAAGATATACTACACATTAAATGGATCCAAGTTGAATCCATGCAAATTAGCATATTTAATGCATCTGCAGACCGGAGAGAGATTTAGGATTCTTATTATAAAACAATTTATGAAATCTTAAACCATTAGCAGGAATACGAAGACTGATATTGCTTATGAAAGATTCACAATCAATATCACCCTTAATGACTTTACAAAAAAATAAATAATCAAGATCCTGACGTCTGGTGAACGAACTACCGCAATTGAAATAATTGCATTTAATCTCATATTTATAATCGGAATTTGGTAAAAATCTATAAGAACACAAGGAAATAAATTTCCTTTGGATATTCTCCAATTTAGCCGAGTCAGTGGAAGTAATGGAGTTCCATACAACAGATGCATATTCAAGCTTGGATCTAACCAACGTATAGTATAAAATTAATAAACACATAGGAGTGGAAAAAGAATAAGTTATAGACCTAATTAGACCAAGCATTCTTAACGAATGGGTATAAATATATTGCACATGATCATGGAAATATAATTTTGAATCAAGTAGGACACCAAGATCTCTAATACAATCTGTCCTAGTAATTACGACATTACTGAGAGAATAGTTAAATTTTAGGGAGATAGTTTTCCGTGAAAAGGAAATAACAAAAGTTTTGGATTGATTAATTTTCATTCCATTATAATAATAATAATAATAATAATAATAATAATAATAATAATAATAATAATAATAATAATAATAATAGAACAAATGGATTACAAGTGTTCCACGGTGGAAAATATTTGGAAAATGTTTTAGGAAAATCATTAACGTTACATTACGGAGTCAATAACGTAAATATATAACTTACACCGATTATATTTAACACGTTGCTATTTCTTAAAATAATATGGTAAGAAAGCATACAAGGACATAGCGTATTACTGCGAGAAAGTCTAAGAAGACATACAGTATTCTCAACTAAAGTTTCAGTTTAGACTTGCCCAAGAGTCGAACACAGATCTCCTTATAGGAAATCGATTTCTAATAAAGTTCGCTTCTTGTAGCAGAGTTGAACTGCATCTGTGGAGGGGATAACAAGTGCAACTCTGCCAGACACGTTTCCATTTCTTCTTTATCATCCGTCCTCCCCTTCGTCATATTCTGTAAAGGTCGGATAATTAACATGCAAGAAGTGTGAGGGAGCCTGTCTGGATCAAACGGTGGGGGAGGGGCGGCAAGAAGCTTTTCTCAAGGCCTTCTTCCTCGAAGCTGCTGGCTAGACAGAGATGGCGAGCGCTTTTTTGTGACACATGAAAAAAGCAGCAGCCAAGCAGCAGAAGCAGATCTGGGGCCAGTTTTTACTCGTGGCCGGGCTCACAGAAACCCTCCCTCACTCCGTTCCCCGCCAGATCTCCGCTTTTCTAAGATGCCAGGGACACTGTGGGTCGCGACCCCCACGTGACCCATCCACCTACGGGGCCCAATTCCGCAGGTGCGGTTTATAAGGAAATGAGAGAAAAATATAGGCATCTCTTCTAAATCGCCGCCTACACAGTGCTTCATTTGGCTATTTCACACGGTATGGCATAGTTGCGCCCCGCGGTCAATTGAGAGGTCTAGGCATGGCATAGTTGCGCCCCGAAGAAATCGGGTAGCAGAAGGGACATGGCATAGTTTCGCCCCGAAGAAATCGGGTAGCAGAATGGACATGGCATAGTTTCGCCCCGAAGAAATCGGGTAGCAGAATGGACATGGCATAGTTGCGCCCCGAAGAAATCAGGTAGCAGAATGGACATGGCATAGTTGCGCCCCGAAGAAATCAGGTAGCAGAATGGACATGGCATAGTTGCGCTCCGAAGAAATCAGGTAGCAGAATGGACATGGAATATTTGCGCCCCGAAGAAATCAGGTAGCAGAAGGGACATGGCATAGTTGCGCCCCGAAGAAATCAGGTAGCAGAATGGACATGGCATAGTTGCGCCCCGAAGAAATCAGGTAGCAGAATTGACATGGAATAGTTGCGCCCCGAAGAAATCAGGTAGCAGAAGGGACATAATAGTTGCGCCCCGAAGAAATCGGGTGAGCAGAATGGACATGGAATAGTTGCGCTCCGAAGAAATCAGGTAGCAGAATGGACATGGAATAGTTGCGCTCCGAAGAAATCAGGTAGCAGAATGGACATGGAATAGTTGCGATGCGAAGAAATCAGGTAGCAGAATGGACATGGAATAGTTGCTATCGAAGAAGTCAGGTAGCAAAATGGACATGGCATAGATGCGCCCCGATGGGCATAGTACACACGAAAGTGATTGTCATAAAATAAATAAATTACTTAAAAATATTATAGTAGTAGCTGCATTGAAATCAAGTAGCATATGATCAATTTTGCTATTTAAACTAACACTTTTTTATCGATCACACACACAATACATGAACTGCATTTTTTGTTTGTATACCGATATCTTAAGGGGATGCGCTACTGAAAAATGACCGTTTTTGAAGAAATGTCATGTTTTTTTTTTTTATTTTACTCTTCATATGCTAAATTCCAATGCTCCATTACCACAACCTGTGTTTCAGCTATAATATGCACTTTAAAAACATAGAAAACTCTTGTTTTAGATTCCAAAAACGGTTTCCAAAATAAACGTGTTATTTTCAAATTTTATTTTTAAAAGAATTATTTCTTGACTTAGATCATTGAAATTTTCTTGATTAATTCATAATCATGAGCATAATATGCTGTTAAAATTTCAATACATTATCTCTTAAAATGTATAAATTAGAAAATTCAGTAGCGCATCCCCTTAACCCTATGGTACAGGGTTTCGAAAATCGAAACTTAGAACCATTGTGAATTATTAACTCTTTACCCTTTTCACTAAACGTAACATTAATTTTAAATTAACCTCACTATACATCACAAACGGTGTGAAAATCACTAATAAAATGTCAAGATTGCTAAGGCCCCATATTCCAACGACTCACTCATTTGAATATGTCAGTTAATAAAGTACTGCCAACTTCATGGTGTTCATTTTAACGGTAGGCTATCGATATCACTGCATAAACAGTAGAAAAACAGTTAATAAAGTACTGCCAACTTCATAGTGTTCATTTTAACGGTATCGATAATGAATATTAAATCGAATAAGAAATCAATAAGGTTGGTTGATTACGAGTCTCGAGTTCCCGTAATGTCTTTTTCTCTACCTATTTCATCGGGGCGCAACTATGCCATGCCCTTTTCTCTACCTGATGGGAACGGGGCGCAACTATGCCCACAAAACAGGGACCATTTTTTATCTGCTGCATCTTACCTGACCGTGGGGTGCAACCATGCCCTGCCCATTTCACAATGTTACAAAGCGTATGAAATTAATTTTGTTTACATTTCTATGGCAGTGATGGAACGAAATGGACGAAGCTGGATAGGCCTAAATGCTAAAACTTGAGTAAATAGTCGCTTTGAGTATTCATTACATCTACATCTTCGTAGAAATACTTCTTGTTTAAATTATACCTCATCACATTCGATCTAGTATTATACAGGGTGATTCAGATGTACCAAACTCAGAGGGATGATAGGTCTCGCATGGAGGACCATTTTTTGTCGACAACCGAGGTTCTCCTACAGTCTAGTACAGGCCTGCACAAGGTTTGCGCTCTCCGAGCCTGCTCACAGCTCATGAGCGGAATGTAGATATTAGCTGCGCTCTGTATAAGGGTGGATTTGAAGAAGGGGTGGATCTCGTACAAAATAAACACAAAAGGAAGTACTATTACGAGTGTTTATTACATGAATTCCCGTTCAGTGTTTGCAAAACTATCTTGGACTATTATTAATTAATAAAGAAGTATTTATTTTACAGAAGTAATAGAAATTCTATAGCTACTTAAATGTACAATATCATTTTGTCATATTTTTATTTATTTATCAGTACATGAAACGAGGTTTTATGCTGTTGGCAGCTGAAAGGAACAGTAGCCTACTGATCATAATGAAACATCAGTCACAGATGTTCGATGTCTGCCTTTATTAAAGCTGATTATAGAAAACAGTTGCTCACAAATATAAATGTTGAGCCAAACATAGCAATCATTTTCACAGCCAGCCTGTGTAGTAGTGGATGTTAATGTTTAGTCTTGTAAAACTCAACCAGGCTAGTAGTATTATTCAAAAGATCTTTAGCCCTTAGATCACATTGAAGATCAATAAGTTCGAACTGTAAATCGTTAAATGTTAAATGTTATGTTCCGTCTTTTAGATTCCTCCATACTGTACTGTAGCAGTAGATAAGCAACGTGAAACAGTTACTGAGAATAGGCCTACACACTGCACTCCACTAGATAACTGAGTGGTCGTTTCCCTCTCCTCCACCTATAGCAAGTCTATGACATTCTGACGTATCTTCCTCTCCGTTTCGGCGAGCGGTAAACACCGCTCTCCCGCTCCGAAGGAGCTCGCGCGCTCGTTGAGCGCTGTTTGTGCAGGCCTGGTCTAGTATATACAGTCACGAAGCTCAATACGTAGTAAATATGCATCCATAGATAGTTGCTAACCACTAGGGTCGCTAATATCGCGGACAATGAGAAACAGTACCGGCACAGTCTATTGTTCCTAGCACCCTTACAACTCAAGCTTCGTGATGGTATATACTAGACTGTGGTTCTCCGACGTGTCGTTTAGGAGGTATGCATCCTTGTTTAAAACGCATGCTACGTACACACGACAGCATTGATGATTAGAAGACTAAACAACAAATTCTCTTTATTCCCCGAGCACAATAACAACAAGTAAGATGTTTAACAGCGAGCTTTGTGTTCATTGTGGGAAGGAGGAAAGTCAGTGATGGAATTCAACACCTACTGGCTAAATGTTTCCGGATAATGAATGAATATTATATATATTTCCGTGATGCTACAGCCCGTGAAGGGCCTAGACCGACCAGCCGGCTGCTGGCCTCACGCCCACATGCCGAAGCAGAGGTGGACGATCATCCAACCAAAATGAAGGGGTATCGTGTGGTTAGCACGATGATCCCCCCAGCCGTTATAGCTGGCATTCGCAACCGGATTTCGCTACCTATCGTAACTCCCCAAGTACATAACGATGCTGGGTGGGCACCGGTCCCATACACTGGCCGAAATTTCATGAGAAAATTTCTTCCCCCCCATGAGGACTCGAACCAGTGCGCATTCCGTAACGCGAGTCCTAGGCAGGATGCCTTAGTCCACGACGCCACGGCGCGGGACGAATATTTTATATGGAGTAACAAAAAATACAACATAAATTATATTTCTGCGTCGATTCCAAAATAAAAGAGTATATTATTTCAGTTTAATATTAAGTGGCTCTTAAAATTGAAACATAACATACAGGGTGGAAGTGAAATAACCTTTCAGAATGAAAGGGACGATAGGTTACATTGAAACCAATAGAAAACCTATATTACGTTTTGCGATTAAATGCACGGTTAATTAGAAAATTAAGTTTGAAAACTACTATTTTTCTGAAAAACTTTGGTTCCAAGCTTCAAAATGAGGGGCCATTTATTAAAATCCGTTCAGCCGTTTTCCTGTAATTTCCATTACCAGTTCAAATTATATATATAGATAATTGAAAATACTACAGTTACTTTGAATAAGTAATGCATTTCTAGATACTCTCGAAAATGAACAATAGTTCTTATATTTGATAGTGTTTAATACACTGGTACTGACTCAATTTACCTCGCTCCTCTTGCGTGAGGCCTGCTAACATCTGGTAGAAAATGTGGTAGTTTTTTTCATTTGGAATCAATTACAGATTTTTAACCTAAATGAAGAAATAGACCGTCACAGAAAAAATGGCTAGATCACGTAGACAGAACGGATGAAAGAAGATACCCAAAGAAAATATTAAATTATATACCAGAAGGAAAACGAAACATAGGAAGACCAAAAAAACGATGGAAAGACCAATGAACTAATAATTTGGAGCGCGCAACAAGCCTTAGTAGGGCTTAATGCATGAAGAAGAAGAAGAAGAAGAAGAAGAAGTTTGAAGTTTTAGCAGTACGACAACATCGTCGCTAACACACCCTTTCTTCCTTCTCGTAATACTCATGTTTAGAGTTCAACGAACTTGGGCTAACTGCCTTCACCTCTCTCTCTGGCTACAGCGATGCAATCTTATCGCGTTGTTCATTGTCTTCAAATTAAGTGCTTTGTAAGTTAAATTTACATGAAAACCGTCCACGCTATTGAAATGCGCTAAAGGGATAAAATATTCTTTATTAAATTTTCTATCGATATGGACAAAAATGCCGATCTTACTCGCAGTAGTTACCGAATAAGAGGGTGTTAAACATACGGGGAAAACATTTTTCTGAGAAAACTATGAACTTCCCACTTTTTTTTGTTACATACAACATGAGCTATTTGCTGTGAAAACCTTCAGAGTTATTTCACTTCGACGGTGTATAATATAACGTTATAAAGTCCGTCTCTACACTAGCTTGAACTCAACAAACTGAATACCTTGCTTGCAAGTGTCACTCGTGCATTGGGGAAGGTGTGTGGTATATATAGCATTTTTTGATACCAGTAGACGGCATTTCTTGACTCACGAGTCAACCCCTTTATACACATGCAGGGCGGAGAGGTAAGACATGACCTCCCTCCTCTTAGCCATCACTTGTTCATTCAACATTAATCAGTTTAGGTATCCTCCTCTTCTATCTTCCCCTTTGCTGTGTATTGCGGGCTATATTTCATATGACATAATCTCTGCCGACCACTAGTTTATACCGTTCTGCCATCAATACACTCGAGTGTACATTGATTTTGGTGGTAATGTTTACAGTGTTCAAACTCACGCTACTCCTACGTTTGCGTGCACTAAGGTCATATGAAAAATTTTTGAGCTGGCAACGACGTATCGGTAATTTGTTTATAAGTGCATAAAGCACACCTCTCAACGTGCTTCCATGTCTGCTGTGTCTTGTTGGCGAGATCATAGCCTGTGGTTGAGCTTAGTGCACGTACCTGAACAGTTGAACGGAGCAGCTGAACAGAACACCATGTCTCTGAGGAGTGTACCCCTTGCGATACAAAGAAACATGTGGTTCCAGCAAAATGGAGCCCCACTGAACTTCACACTTGCTGTGCGAGCACATCTCAGTAACACCTACGGGGAGCGGTGGATAGGAAGGGGAGGACCCGTTACGTGGCCAGCGCGATCGCCCGACTTAACGTCTCTTGATTTTTTCCTTTGGTGATATGTGGAGAGTGTGGTTTACTTATACCACTCGAGTTGACACCAGGGAGGAACTGATTGTGCGGTTACACGTTGCTTTTGACCAACTTCACCAGAGACCTCACATGTTGGAGTTGGACGCTCGCTGTGTCATGAACACAATGCATGCATGCATACATACATACATACGTGTTCTGCCCAAGGGCAGGTCTTTTCACTGCAAACCCAGCATTCTCCAATCTTTCCTATTTTCTGCCTTCCTCTTTGTCTCCGCATATGATCCATATATCTTAATGTCTTCTATCATCTGATATCTTCTTCTGCCCGAACTCTTCTCCCGTTCACCATTCCTTCCAGTGCATACTTCAGAATGTAGTTTTTTTTTCAGCCAGTGATCCAACCAATTCCTTTTCCAGAGGTCCACAGAAGATGCCTCTTTTTCTATTAAAAGCTTTCTTTACCATTGCTATCCTCCTTTTGACTTTCTGTAGAGTTATTTTAAGCAGTACGTCAACACCTACTATAGTATACTAATTGGAAATAACCTCCATAATCAAAACTAACTGGGGCCCGGCTAGTTTGGATTATCGGCTCTTTCGGATTATCAAATATATGGACGTACTCTACCTGAACTTAAAAAAACACACTGTATACTATCATAAATATAAAAAGGTGGTAGAAACCGTTATCTTCATTTCATAATCTGATTAACGTCCCCTTTTATCCTATTTGCACACCACTGCGGGTATAGGTTATTAATTGCATCTCTTTTTCCAATATTGTCTCTTTTCCTGCCTTTCCGGTATTATATGTATATTCGGTAGTGCGTTCGGATTATCGAAAGTTCGGATTAATGGGGTTCGGATTATCGAGACTGTACTGTTCATTGTGTAATAAGCTAAGCTCGCGTAGCTCTTAAAGTGTTGGAGAAAATGAGTTGTCTGTTGTTTTACAGAACGTCATTACATTTGTTCATGTTTTCACTCTTATTCTGTAACCTAACCTAAGAAGCGGACTCAAGGTTACATCAGCAAGCGAGCTAACGTTCCGCGTGTGACGTAAATACTGTATAAAATTTCAAACTAATCGAAAAGGACGCATTTACGACACAAACGACCTTCACCATCGTTTTCAGGAACCTTAAATCAGTCTACATCAACATTTTCAGCCAAATCCATCTTGTCCTGCTGAAAACCGTTCCTTGTTAGAATAATAACAACTTTTCTGTTTCTTGCCCACTGTCAACTCCCTTTATTAAAACTCCTGCATAACCTAAGAAAACAACAATGACACGACAACTCCATCTTCGTCACGACGAAGATTAGAGGAGTGTAGTAACGCTCTCATCAGCTGACGAAATGCGCAATGCTGCCAACTTACTCTAATGAGAGTTATTATGGTAGTAGGTGATACTGTTTTTACCTACTGGCAGTGATGTAGTTGGGCCGGAAAGCAGTCGCAGTAAAAATAATATTAGAGTTCCACAGTTCCAGTATAAAAAATACAGGAAATGACTGGTGAAGCACAATTTAAGGGTCTATGAAATAATCGAGTTCCAGTATTTTTTTGATCAAATACAGTACTGCCCACAGTCTAAAATAAATCACAATTAAAATTACCTTATTCGTTGTTGCTGAATAAGAGAGAAATGTACCATAATACAGAATACAGATTAGTAAATTACTTAGAGAAAAATGAAATTCTCTCCAAACATCAGTATGGCTTCAGAAATAAATTATCTACGGATGACGCAATTATTGAAGTCACTGGTAAAATTATGCAGGAGTTGGATAACGGTTCTAAATGTTTAGGGATTTTCTTAGATTTAAGGAAAGCTTTTGACACGGTTAACCATCGTTTACTTCTGGACAAATTATTTGATATAGGAGTCAGAGGTATTGCGCATAATTTATTTCAATCATACTTAAACAAAAGAACTCAGGTAACCAAAATTGATGATAATATCAGTGAAAATGTAAATATTGATATAGGTGTCCCTCAGGGAACAATTTTAGGTCCTATTCTATTTTTAATATATATTAATGATTTATTAAACATTGATTTGAAAGTACATAATGGCTCCTGTTATTCTTACGCTGATAATACGGTGGTGATTTTCAGTGGTTTAACTTGGGAGGACACTTAAAAACATACCAATGTAGGTATAAATTTGATCAAAAACTGGCTTGATGCAAATTTGCTATCTCTAAATATAACTAAAACTACTTTGGTGCCATTTTCTTTAACAGTCTCTGGATTGAACAAATTGAAATCACTTTCTCATTTAAAATTAATAATCCACAACTCATTTTGTAAACTCTCTACAACCTGTAAATGCCCTTGCCTGAAAGAATCTGTAGATGTGAAATACCTGGGAATTATTGTTGATCAACACTTGAAATGGGATAGACAAATCACATTTTTATGTAACAGGATACGTAAAACAATTTACAAATTTGTAAACCTTCGCCATTACTTGCCTACTCATGTATTACGTTTGGTTTATTTGGCTATAGTTGAATCTGTTATCCAATATGGTATAATTGGATGGGGAGGCATTACAAAAACTGCTATTTTTCCTCTAATTATGTTGCAAAAACGTATAATCAAAATTTGTTTGAAAAGGCGACTGGATTATCCAACAAATTTGATCCATTCTGAATTGAATGTTTTTAGAATTGACCAAATTTATAAATACTCTTTAATGAAATTCTATCATAAAAATAAAATGAAATTTGTAGCTCAGCCACATGCTCATAATACGAGACGAAATGAAATTCTTAAATTAGTTGAACCTAAATATTTCACATCTGCTGCTTTACTACACAGTACAAATTATGGTCCACGGCTATATAATTCGATAATAAAATTTCATCCAGAATTGACTACTTTAAGCAATGAAATTTTCAGATCCAAATTAAAAAAATTATATGACAGACCTCCCTGTATACATATTATATACCATGTATTGTAAAACAAGTTTATTTCTATCCTAAGTGTATTTTTCTATTTTATCTTGGTTACTATATCAACATGACCTGCACTAATTATACTACTAAAAATAATTTAATATTAATCCATCAATCTAAACATCGTCTCTTTTTCACTCAGTTATTATTAGTATTATTATTTACTAATTTTATTAATCTTTATGTGAGCTTTTTATTAAGTATTTTGTCTACAAAGTATGTGTATCTATGTAACGGAACTGTCCCCGAACACGAGCTTTGCTCTTTCGGGGTATTTTAATGTAACGTTTTTATGTATATGTTATTATTAAATAAATAAATAAATAAATAAATAAATAAATAAATAAATAAATAAATAAATAAATAAATAAATAAATAAAATAAATAATAAGACAAGGGAGCAAATGTAGAATCATTTTTAATATTCAAGTGTTACCTGCTTCGTCACATACTTCCAAATTCCTCGGAATGTGTACATAAAATGACGATCGACGGTCCAAATATTATCAAGGAGAAAAGTAATACATTACTAGGATGAACTATAGTGCACAAGATGTGTTACATTGGCGTCCATTTCCAAATGCGCCCTTGTCCATAAATTTTCGAAAAAGAGATATCGGTATCCCTATCTCTATCTAAATACACACGTCTTACAGTTCCAAAGCGAATTTAAACCTGTATAAAAAGCATTTGAAATTTACGAACAGATTCAAAATGTCCCTTATCCACAACAGAGAATCAATCATGGCTGACTATAGCAGCAGTCCTCAGTACAGGAACAAATGGAATCTTGTCCAAAGGCGGAGCTTGCCTAAGGATACCTAATTCCGTGACATCTATACTAATAATAAACCTGTAGCCGAAATTTTTCTGGTAATTTTCGATTTTCCAAAAATAATTGGTCCTAACATATATAATTAACCACCCTGAAACCAAAAATCGCTTTTTTGACATTTTTGTTTGTCTGTCTGTCTGTATGTTTGTTACCTTTTCACGCGATAATGGCTGAACAGATTTCGATGAAAATTGGAATATAAATTAAGTTCGTTGTAACTTAGATTATAGGTTGTATGACATTCAAAATACATTATTTAAAAGGGGGGTTATAAGGGGGCCTGAATTAAATAAATCGAAATATCTCGCTTATTATTGATTTTTATGAAAAATGTTACATAACAAACATTTCTTTAGAAACCATTTCCGATAAGTTTTATTCTATGAAATATTTTGATAGGACTGATATTTAATGAGATAAATGAGTTTTAAAATTAAAATAACTGCCATCTAAGGCGGTGTATTGAAATAAAAAACAAATGACTTCGTCTGTAAGGGGCCTTGGACACAACAATCGAAAGCTATGAAACATAGCCTACAGACAATGTTTCTGTGTTTGTATGAAGTAATATCGGAAGATAAATTAACCGATTTGTATAATTAATTATTAATTCATCATTGGAAAGTGTAGTTTCTCTGGATGGACATATTGCTATAATGTTGTTACAGTAACTTGTGAGTGAATTGAGGACAGGTAAGATTAAAATAGCTTCTTATGCACAGAAAACTTGATAGGTTATTCTGTATATTCATTTCCTGTATTTCTTATAATAATGTTTATGAACATATTCATTTTTATCTCAGAGAATTAACGAACAACGAGAGTGTATTGATTTAGTATGCAGTAATAGTACGTTAGCTTAGCAATCCATTATTTTATAATTCAGATTTTAACTATGCTCAATTGAATCGTGTTAAAATACATAAAATACATATGCAATAAATGCAATGCAAAAAAATTGGGTAATGAGCCAAGCAGATTATGTTGCGCTGTTGTAAAAGTTGTTCCTCCTGAGATTCAAGAGCTCCCACAACAAATTAAAAACTTTCTAATTCGAGTACATCCGTTATCAACACACTTTTTCATAATATAATATAATATAAACATAATAATAAATCTGTAGACAAAATTTTTCTGTTAATTTTCGCTTTTCCAAAATTAATTGGTAATAACAATTAAGAAACATGTTAAAGGAATTGTCATTGCACCAAATGAGTGGTCTCTGGATCAAAATGATCGCATTTTAATATTTTAAATACAATTTAAATTAAGTAACATATTAAACGATTTATCCTTCTATCAAACACGAATGTTCCCTGGATGAAATGTCCTATTTTAATTATGTAATTACTTTATATTTATTTCTAACGGGTGCAGCGGAGCGCATGGGTTCGGCTAGTATTTAATAAAGTCTATATTTAAGCCAAAATTGTACTAACAATTTTCAAATAACACCTAAATGACGTTATTTGGACCGTTAGCTACAGTTTTTACAACATTCAGTGTCAACAGTTTCACAAGTTTGATATATAATATATGATTCTTCATTGTTATACAGTGGCTCCTATATCCGTGACAGGGGTCCAAATTCCGTGATAGTGCTTTCCTAATTCCGTGATGCTAAAATAATCCTCATTAACTGCTCAGAAAACAAACGTGTATTTGGAAAAACACTTTAAAGTCATGGTATATTGTTTTAATATGGATTAAGCAAGAAATTACAACAAGGAAAAAGGACCTAAGTGACAAATTTTTTTGAAAATACTTGTATTACTACAGAAATACATATTACATATTAATATATTATAAACAAAATAAACTGAAAGTTAAATTCAATAAATTAAATTTGAATAAATTGAATTATAACACAATTATTTCTCATTATTTGTATTCCTAACAGTAATTAAGTTAAATATATGCCCTATTATTTTTATAATTATAATTGATGTATCCACAAACGATTAGGGAAAACACGGAAATTTTACTTGAAGCAAGTAAAGCGATCGGTTTGGAAGTAAAACCCGAAAAGACAAAGTATATGATTATGTCTCGTGACCAGAATATTGTACGAAATGGAAATATAAAAATTGGAGATTTATCCTTCGAAGGGGTGGAAAAATTCAAATATCTTGGAGCAACAGTAACAAATATAAATGACAGTCGGGAGGAAATTAAACGCAGAATAAATATGGGAAATGCCTGTTATTATTCGGTTGAGAAGCTTTTATCATCTAGTCTGCTGTCAAAAAATCTGAAAGTTAGAATTTATAAAACAGTTATATTACCGGTTGTTCTGTATGGTTGTGAAACTTGGACTCTCACTCTGAGAGAGGAACATAGGTCAAGGGTGTTTGAGAATAAGGTTCTTAGGAAAATATTTGGGGCTAAGAGGGATGAAGTTACAGGAGAATGGAGAAAGTTACACAACACAGAACTACACGCATTGTATTCTTCACCTGACATAATTAGGAACATTAAATCCAGACGTTTGAGATGGGCAGGGCATGTAGCACGTATGGGCGAATCAAGAAATGCATATAGAGTGTTAGTTGGGAGATCGGAGGGAAAAAGACCTTTGGGGAGGCCGAGACGTAGATGGGAAGATAATATTAAAATGGATTTGAGGGAGTTGGGATTTGATGATAGAGTCTGGATTAATCTTGCACAGGATAGGGACCGATGGCGGGCTTATGTGAGGGCGGCAATGAACCTTCGGGTTCCTTAAAAGCCATTTGTAAGTAAGTAAGTAAGTAAGTAAGTAAGTTTTCTATAACTTATTTCTATCATTATTTCCACGAACTATTTTCTTTCATAGACATTAATTTTCACGATTTAGCGTTGGCATCACTGGTCGAGTGAGCCAGGAAGGAGAAATGTGAAAATAAATCCGAAAATGGGAAAGCTCCTGTAGCATTGTTATTGTCTCACAATGTTTAAATAATCATACACATTGATTCAACTGACTATAATCTACAGTAATATATTATTTTTATAATGCTATATTAATTCTTACCTCAAATATAAAATGTTTCCTCAGGAGCGGCCACAAGAGAAAGAAAAACTTACTGGTCAACCACCTTTCACTGAACAAAAGCTTCTGCGGTCGACTGCTTCTATTCAAAAGGCGGGTAGTCAATAGAATTGAAAAGAAGACATCTCCTGGCATCTGTTAGGTATTTCAAAAACTTAAAACTCAGAGACCACAACTCCATGGGAATCAATTGAACTTTTTTCACGGATTAGGGGTATCACGGAATTAGGCACCTTTACCCTAATGTGATATTTCCGTGCAGAAATTCTGCGTTATCATCCCGAAGGATGGGTGGAGCGGAGAAAAATTCTCTCCGGCACGGACTCGAATCCCATATATTTGCATTTGTGTTAAGCTTCATCTAATGCATCGGATATAGTGTTAAATTGTCAGGAAATAGATGAAAGTGAAAATATAAATGGACAATATTGCAGTGTTAGATGGCTGTGACTGGCTGAAATTCAACACGCTATAACATTTCAATGGTGAATTGCTACATGACTGAATTATTGTCGCAGTACAGTAATATTATCACAGAGGTTATAGAATTTTTCTTTTATGAATTATTTATTTATTTATTTATTTATTTATTTATTTATTTATTTATTTATTTATTCTGGTGTAGTTAAGGCCATCAGGCCTTCTCTTCCACAACACCAAGAATACAAATACAATAATAGAAATAAACAGAAAAAAATACACTATAATATACAAAGTAAAGCAACACAAGAAATAAAGAGAGAGAAAAAAACACTATAAACAAAGTAAAGCCACACAAAAATATACAGGTTGCAGTCACACAAGCTTTAAATGAGTGATTTGGAACGAAGAAGGCTAAAATAGGCATCGTAGTAACATATTAGCCTTCGGAAATCAACTCAATTGCAGAACTAGGCATGTTTTTGTTCTGCGTAATGCCTCTTCCTAACGAGAAATGAAATTAACTGCAGAGTTTATACGTCAGCGATGCGCGCGCAACACACTGGGGTAGTCCTTAAAAAACACGCTTCCGGTCTCAGGAGTACGTAAAAACGAACAATATCATCAATAGCATGGGAGAGTTTTTCAGCAATACAATTAGGCTACTTCCTCTGGACTCGTGTACAAAAGTTAACATATTCTCGAATACACCCGCGTCAATTACGAAACTCAAGCAAAACCTCAGGCTACAACAATGTTGTCCGCAAAGTTCAGTCTGATCGATACAATATCGATATCACATGTCAGGTATCTGATTATACTTTTATACTCATTTTCCTTTCATTATTCATTACTTATTTCTTTATTTTATGTAATCTTCCGTTCTTTATTCCTTCTTTTAACTCGTTTGTTTCCTTCCCCTACATTTCAAATGTACGTTTCCTTCTAATATTTTGCCTTTTACTTTATTTCCTTTTTCTTTTTTCTTACCTACCTTGCTTTTAATAAGTTTTTTCTTTGTTTCTTTCCTCCTTTCCATCCTGATTTCTTTCTTACCTTTTTTCCTTCTTACTTTCTTCGTTCCTCTTCCTTCTTATCTAATTTATTTTCCTTATTTTCGTATTCCCCTACGTTGTCTTCTTGTTTCTCTTCTTTCTCTACTAGTGTCTTTTCCTTCTTTCTCGTTTATTTTTCCTACTTTTTTCCTTTTTTCATAGTTCCTTTTCCTTCTCAACTTGTCTTTTGTTTTCCTTCCTTCCTTCGTCGCTTCCCTTCCTTCTTCGTCGCTTCCCTTCCTTTTTCGTCGCTTCCCTTCCTTTTTTTCGTCACTTCCCTTCCTTCTTCGTCGCTTCACTTCCTTTTTTTCGTCGCTTTCCTTCCTTTCTCGTCGCTTCTCTTTCTTCTTTGTCGCTTCCCTTCCTTTTTTTTCGTCGCTTCTCTTCCTTTTTCTCGTCACTTCCCTTCCTTCTTCGTCGCTTCACTTCCTTTTTTTCGTCGCTTCCCTTCCTTTTTCGTCGGTTCTCTTTCTTCTTTGACGCTTCCCTTCCTTTTTTTTCGTCGCTTCCCTTCCTTTTTTTCGTCGCTTCCCTTCCTTTTTCTCGTCACTTCCCTTCCTTCTTCGTCGCTTCACTTCCTTTTTTTCGTCGCTTCCCTTCCTTTTTCGTCGCTTCTCTTTCTTCTTTGTCGCTTCCCTTCCTTTTTTTTCGTCGCTTCCCTTCCTTTTTCGTCGCTTCTCTTTCTTCTTTGTAGCTTGTCTACCTTTTTCGTCGCTTCCCTTCCTTTTTTCGTCGCTTCCCTTCCTTTTTTCGTCGCTTCCCTTCCTTTTTTCGTCGCTTCCCTTCCTTCTTAGTCGCTTCCCTTCCTTCTTCGTCGCTTTCCTTCCTTCATCGTCGCTTCCCTTCCTTTTTTCGTCGCTTCCCTTCCTTTTTTCGTCGCTTCCCTTTCTTTTTTTCGTCGCTTCCCTTCCTTCTTCGTCGCTTCCTTTCCTTCATCGTCGCTTCCCTTCCTTCTTCGTCGCTTCCCTTCCTTCATCGTCGCTTCCCTTCCTTCTTCGGTCGCTTCCCTTCCTTCTTCGGTCGCTTCCCTTCCTTCTTCGGTCGCTTCCCTTCCTTCTTCGGTCGCTTCCCTTCCTTTTTCGTCGCTTCCCTTCCTTCTTCGACGCTTTCCTTCTTTCTTCGTCGCTTCCCTTCCTTCATCGTCGCTTCCCTTCCTTCTTAATCGCTTCCCTTCTTTCTTAATCGCTTCTTTTCCATCTTAATCGCTTCCCTTCCTTCTTCGTCGCTTTCCTTCCTTCTTCGTCGCTTTCCTTCCTTCTTCGTCGCTTCTCTTCCTTTCTCGCCGTTTCTCTTCTTTTCTTTCCTTGTTTCTCTTCCTTTTTTCTTTGCACGTATCCTTATTTCTTGGCTTGCTTGTTTCTTTCATCCTTTTTCTACCTTGCTTGTTTCTCTTTATTTGCCCATTTCTTTCTATGTTTTTCTCTTGCCTTTTCTTTTCTACTTTAGGATTAATTATTCCTTCCTTTCTACACAAACAAGTATTTGCAAACCAATACTTTGACAAAATCGCATTTCACATAAAACAATGAAAGCAACAATTTTTTGGGACAGTAGGAATATTTTTAACCACAATGACACCGAGGTTATGGATGCATTAATAACTTCTTTTGTCTATTAATTAACACAAGGCTTCGTGTTGAACCTTTATCACGAAATTTCTGACACTTTTAGTGTAATATGGGGTCTGAAAATCCTTAACATCTATAAGCTCAGAACAAGATTCTGAAAGGGTTAAAGAAACCCATAATATACACACGTTCTTATACGATATGGATTGCAAACGTGTGCCCTTGACCTGCAGTTACCCTCTTACTCAGGAAGTCTAGGATCGGACACAAACTGACGCCACATGCATTCATATGTTAACATTGCACAACCAGACTTCCATGCAACCAGTTCGTCGAATTTCATTCTTTTTTAAATAACGGGTTTGAAATATTTCGTGTTGCTATGATGTTGTTTTAATTCCAGGTTTAGTAAGTCAGTATCAAAACTATTTGTCCTACATCAAACTCCGCCCTACAAGTGTTTCCGCTGTGTAACGTACACGAAAACGTAAAACAAATCGAGAAGGGCGGAAAACTGTCACGTACAGTATTCATTCTAACACTAAGCTTTCAGTAATTGTGTGTGTGCATGTGGAAGGTGAATCATAACGCATGTATCAGTCTCCACGAAACCCATATGATAGCATGTCCAATTAGCTGTCTGCTCAAGTGTCTCACACTACTCGTGTCGATTTTAAACGGTCTATATCCAAACCTTGTAAATGTATGTGTAATATATCAGATAGATATTTAGCTGGAATTTCTATTACTTACAATCACACATTTTGCTATCAATAATTGGTGTTACCTTATTAGAAAAAGAATTTCTGAAATACTTTTTTGGAGCTCTTACAGATCCAGAAGTTACCGAGTTTCTATAGGGGAGAGCATATTAAAACTTAAGGAGGAACAACCAGCTAAATATAGTCTATAACAGGCCTGCACAAGGTTTGCGCTCTCCGAGCCGGCTCACAGCTCATGAGCGGAATGTAGATATTAGCTGCGCTCTGTATAAGTGTGGATTGGAAGAAGGGGTGGATCTCGTACAAAATATACACAAAAGGAAGTACTATTACAAGTGTTTATGAAATGAATTCCCGTTCAGTGTTTGCAAAACTATCTTGGACTATTATTAATTAATAAAGAAATATTTATTTTACAGAAATAATAGTAATTCTATAGATACTTAAATGTACAATATCATTTTTTTTTATATTTCTATTTATCAGTACATGAAAACGAGGTTTTATGCTGTTGGCAGCTGAAAGGAACAGTAGCCTACTGATCGTTATGAAACATCAGTTACAGATGTTCGACGTTTGCCTTTATTAAAGTAGATTATAGAAAACAGTTGCTCACGAATATAAATGTTGAGCCAAACATAGCAATCATTTTCACATCCAGCCTGTATAGTCGTGGATATTATTGTTAATGTTTAGTCTTGTAAAACTCAACCAGGCTAGTAGTATTATTCAAACGATCTTTAGCTGTTAGGTCACATTGAAGATCAATAAGTTCGAGCTGTAAATCGTTAAATGTTAAACGTTATGTTCCGTCTTTTAGATTCCTCCATACTGTACTGTAGCAGTAGATAAGCAACGTGAAACAGTTGTTGAGAATAGGCCTATACACTGCACTCCACTAGATAACTGAGTGGTCGTTTCCCTCTCCTCTACTTATAGCAAGTCTATGTCATTCTGACGAATCTTCCTCTCCGTTTCGGAGAGCGGTAAACACCGCTCTCCCGCTCCGAAGGAGCACGCGCGCTCGTTGAGCGCTGTTTGTGCAGGTATGGTCTATGCAAAGTGACTCACGAGGATATGCTGTCACGGAGCTTATTTCCGAAGACATTCTGAGCAAAAAAGATCATACAAACATTTGTCCTAATCTCAATATTTTCGAAGTTACACTAATTTGAAGTTGTTAGTAAAATACCTTTTTTCTTTAGTTTTAAGAGTAAAAAAATATTACAAAAAGAGAATGAACTATTCAAAAGTATCATTTCTTTAATTGACAAGTGTTCTGAAACTAAAAATGTGTTGTTAATTGCTTTGTAGAGATTTTGTTTTTCAATTTTTAGCTAACAATTATATAATTCTTACGCACTTATCATAAAAATTGTTACAAATCATACGACTTAAGGAACTTGATTCTTTACAGTTTAATTATGAATCCTAATGTACAAAAGCGGCGTAGATTGTTAAGAATTGTTGTGATAAATGCGTAAGAAAATGTAATTTTGTAATTATAAATCGGAAAAAAAAAAAAAATTGTACGAATTAACTATGGAATTCACAACACATTTTTAGTATCAGAATACTAACTAATTAAAAAAATGATACTCCTGAATAGTTCATTGTTTATCTGTAACATTCTTTTACCCTTAAAACTAAAGAATAATGGTATTTTACAAACAACTTCAAATTAGTGTAACTCTAAAAATATTGAGATTAGGACAAATGTTTATATGACATTTTTTTCTCAAAATGTCTTCGGAAATAAGCTCCCTAAGTGACTGTAAATCTTTGTTAATCACCCTGTATAACAAAAATGTGTAACATTTTTTTCATTTTGCAAGTCCTAACTGAATTAAATTGAAAGTTTACGAGGTTATTATTTACATCTTCATACAAGAACCACTATTAGGTTTAAAAAAAATTAACTGTGTATATTTTAAATTTTCGATTTTTTTTTTCTTAATCGTTACCTTCAATATTAAATTTTCTCAGATGTTTGATTAAAAAAAAAATGTTTCCTGAAAGAATAGGTAAAAGATCCTAGACTATGTTGTTGATGTACAGTAGGGGCAAAAAAAAAACCTTGTATCTGATACAAAAGAACCCTGTGCTGTGTATTGTGTCAAACTGTGGTAATTTCAATATGGATAATGAAGCCAGAGGTATGTACTGCTATTTAATGTAAAAATACGCAGTTATCTTAGCCGAATAGAGGTAGAAATGTAATATTGATGCCAGATGAAAATAAAACTCTCAAAGTTTATTCGTCTGTAAGTTTGAGGCACTGAAGGAAACAAAAGACGGTAAAAATCGAACAAATGTAATCAATTTCATTGTTACAATTAATTATATAAGATGGATGTGTTTTGTGACTAGCAAAATTTGAATCTGTGACTCTGAAATCAGCTACAAGGATCGGTTTGGTTTTTTTTGCCACTACTGTACGTCTTTAAACCATTCTAGTAAAAGAATCATGGAATATTAAATTAATATATTTTATTATGTAAATGCTTTACGGTTGTAAAAAAATATACAAGCTGGGTTTTATTTTTACAGGTAATTATTAGCTATTTTAATATTCTGAATAGTGTTTTATAAAGTATAATGTAGCCTATGTATATTAAGCACAAAAAGTTTTGTTCATTTACTTTTTATAATAACTGAGATATAAAAAAATGAATTTCACTCAACTTTTGCAGGCCAATGATGTACCTCCTCCTTTAACCCTATATTACTTTCATATACATTTTTGCAGGTATCAAATATTTCACGTTTTCATATACCATTGCATTAAATAATGTGTTATACATAGACATAAGTATATTCTATTATCCATGTGCTAAAAAGGGTAAATGTTCATCTTCCCTCTTGCTTAAAAAAGTCCCTTGTGCAGACACTTGTATTTCCCTATTTTGACTATGCTGACATTTTACTGACTGACCTTTCCAGCGACAACAAAACGAAACTTCAACGTGCTCATAATTTGTGTGTACGTTTTGTAGCAATGTTCGTAAATATGATAACATTTACCCCATCCCTGGAAGCAATAGGTTGGCTTAAACTAGATAAGAAAAGAAATTTACATTCACTTCTCTTCTCTTCGAAATCTTGAACTCTTCTATTCCTTCCTACCTGTCGTCTCGCTTCACTTACCTTTCTTCCCACCATAATCTGAACACACGCTCTCGCCATGAAACAATACTAACAATACCATCCCATCGCACCTCCTCATACTCATCCTCTTTCACAATAGCCCTGCCAAGACTCTGGAAATCGTTACCTGCTGGCATCAGGGACTGTCGAAATAAAATTGAATTCAAACGCAAACTTACTAGGCACTTGGTCAGTAATTGAGATTCGTTCAGACATGGTTTCTTGTAAATAGTTCTCTTAATCTATCACAAAATATTTCAATATCCGGTAATTTTATCACTATAGAATTTTGTTATTGTAGGTCTAATTTGTAATTCAGTAAATACAAAAATATTCTTTGTTCTTAACCTCTATGATAAAATGTCTAGCTTGCATCAATCAGGTATTCTTGTCGTACTTTAATTTTTATTGTAATTGTAAATTTAATATTAATTGTAATTTTATTGTTCATGTTATAGTTGTAATCCCCTGGTAGAGGGGCAGAGAAGGCCTGCTGGCCTTATCTCTACCAGGTTAAATTAATAAATACTACTACTACATACTAAATATTTCATTAAATTAAATATAGGTGTGTAGAATTTAATTGCAGTTACGTAATATCTCAATAGTGAACACGGGATATTTTGGCACAGTTATTGCTTCCCGCTATCCGGTGAGTGAGTGAGTGTGTGTGTGTGTGTGTGTGTGTGTGTGGGAGGGGGGGAGGGAGCATACTTCAGCCTCCACCTCAACCGTAAACGTGACCCCAAATGTCCTCTGCGTATGCTACGCACTATTTAGCGCTCTTTGAAAGTTTTCGCAGCTCTGAAGTTACAAAAAAGTTCGCAAAATAAGATTATGCGGTGAATCGCGGAGGGTATAATTATTTACCGAACACATCTCCGCGTTATTAACCATGGACGTTCGTGCGCGAAGCAAAGAGTAAACACGCTTTTCAGCAGCTTGCAGTAGACTACTAGTCGAAACCCACAAAGATATAGTTAATAGTGAACTTTGTAGGCTACTTCATGTTGTAAGCTGAATGCAAATCCAGCAATTCCCGGAAGAAAAGGGGATCCGGAATTCTCGTCACCGGAACCCTAACCATTGTATTTAGTATTTAGTATTTTAGTATTTATTTATTTATTTAACCTGGTAGAGATAAGGCCGTCAATTTTAGGCCTTCTCTGCCCTCTACCAGGAGATTCCAACTACAATATCAACAATAAAAATTACAATTAGTATTAAATTTACAATTACAATTACAAACAATATTACAATTAGCATTAAATTTACAATTACAATAAAATCAAAGTACGAAAAGATTACCTGAATAATTAAAGTTTTGCATAATATTCTTAGATAATTTATCATAGAGAAACAAAGAATATTTTATATTTACTGAATTACAAATTAAATCTAGAATAACAAAATTGTATAGTGATGAAATTACTGAATATTGAAGAAAATCCACAAACGATTAAGGAAAACACGGAAATTTATATCCTGAAAAATACAAAAAGTATGTGAATAGTTTTGTGATAGATTAAAGAAACTATTTACAAGTAATCAATTACTGACCAAGTGCCTAGTAAGTTTTCGTTTGAATTCAATTTTATTTCGACAGTCCCTGATGCTAAGCAGGTCAAAACGAATAAACCAGAGTCTTGGCAGAGCTATTGTGAAAGAAGATGAGTATGAGGAGGTGCGATGGGATGGTATTGTTAGTATTGTTTCATGACGAGAGCGTGTGTTCAGATTACTACCTCGTCACTGCTTTTCAGTCCCCCGGTTTTCTTGTCACCAGAAATAACATTTTTGTCATCAGTAGATGGGTTGTTTGTCATTTCGACCTTTCTGTCACCACTTCGGCAATTGGTCACCTGTTTGGTAGAAATGAAAGGTGAATCATCGATACTTACAACAAAAATGTTATTTAGTGAGAATTATGTACTCGATCAAATTCCAGCAGAATTAATACAAGAGGGTGGAAGCGCATTATCACGGCACAGTGAACTGCCACCATTTTGAATTTTGAAAACAGAAAAAATGTAAATAATATTTTTTAAATCGTGAAATTTTTTTTTCATATAGCAGAAGGACAATGTTTTACACATATTAATTTTCATTATTGCACAAGATACAGTAATGGAGGAAAAAAATGTTGAATATTTTCAAAATTTTACTTCTTTAAGCTCTACCTAACCCCTTAATGTCTTCTCTATTATTGAAATACCGGAATCATCGTTGTGCTATACACGCTCACTAACGACACCTTCACCCTCCACCAGAATCTTTAAGCCTCGGCAGCAGCTTTATAATCTTGTGTCCGATAGTGCTTTACAAGGACTCTAATCACAAACTTCTTAACTTTCTTTTTATTAACAATTGACGACTATCAGATGCTGACAATATGCAATAATAACTATATCGTCCTGAATTACATTGCGAAACTGAAGAAAATCATTAAAAATTTTAAATACCAAACTTAAAAAACTGATATTACCTATGAAACGACCTAATATGTATCGAATGAAAGGAAATATAGAGGGAAGAAGATGGAGATGAAGGGGGAGAAGAAGAGATGTAAAGAAAAGCATAAATATGTCACACTTCGCTGCATGGTATTAGATATCCATAGCACAAATCAGCAGAGATCGGAAGAAACTTCTTGTGTATTCTCAGAAATGAGACGGAAATATTTGTCAGGCTCTGCAAGGGAGGATTCTGTAATATGTTTAGAAATTTAAGACTCGTTTTATTGGCAGCGCAAAAAGGAGAGAGAGAAAGATGTTGCAAGTCAAAAGGAACTAAGCCCGAGAGATACAGCTTAATGAAGTCTGTACATAAAGAAGTTGCACATGCAGTTCAATTCTGCATGCTCGCTCATTACTACACACAGTATGTAGCTGGCGGGGGCAACGAACCCACGGGGCGGGCAGGTAGCACGCTGCGGGAGAAAGGAAGGAAGGAAACTACAGACAGTCAGGAAGAAATTACCAAAAAAAAAATGAGGAGAGAAAACGTAAAGTCTACAAAAAGAGAAACAATATGGAATTATCGCACCTTGGAAAGAAGAGTGCCAGAAGTGCAACGATTTCATGAATTGATATAACAGTGCTGCCTAATAGAGAAAAACTTCCTCTATCTGTTTCTATATGGCCACAAGCGGTAAGTTAAAATTTGGAGGTAGGGCGTAATTGACTGTAGTAATGTCACTAGAGGTCTGAGATTTCCCGATAAATGTTGCCCTGGGCGGCACAGTTGGTATAGCGCTGGCCTTCTGTGCCAGAGGTTGCGGGTTCGATCCCGGCCCGGGTCGTTGACATATAAGTGTGCTTAAATGCGACAGGCTCACGTCACTAGATTTAGTGGCATGTAAAAGAACTCCTGCGGGACAAAATTCCGGCGACGCTGATATAACCTCGGCAGTTTCGAGCGTCGTTAAATGAAACATAATTTATATGTTTCCCGATAAATCCAGGAGCGAAGGGAATTAATATCCAAAGAATTGGAAGGATCGTATTCATAGAATACCAGCTATACGTGTTACGAGAGCAGCCATGAAGTATAACACAAGAGGGAAAAAGTCAGTAGGGAGACCAATGAAAAGATAGCGAGGTCAGTTTTAGAGGAGACGGAACGGATAAAAATGTCTAAATCCTGATGCTGAAATTTCGTTATAGCGAAATAAGTTACTTTTACATACATTTTGATTACACAACTTTTAACACTATATTACTTCGGAATATATAATTTCTTTCACGTGTTAAAACTAGGTTACCTTGGTGACTAGTTTCAGACTGTTGTAGGCTATCCTCAGAACTGGGTGGTCCTGGTTTTCGCGCCTTCTGATTGTACTTCCTGTGGGGGTGTGTTTGTGTAGTGTAATGTGGAGTCAAAAAGTGTGTTTGTTCTGAAATTGAGTTGTGTGTTGAGGATTTCATGGGGATGTGTTTTATGTGTGTGTATATTTCGTATTGTTCTAGTGTGTTTAGTTTGTTTTTTTTTTCGGTTGGATATGTAGAATTTCCATGTCTGTGTTTATGTTGATGTAGGTGTGGTTAGCATTGTGATGTGTTCTGCGTATGTGGAATTGTTTTGTGATTTTGTTATGGCTGTGATGTGTTCTTTGTAACGAGTTTGAAATGATCTATCTGTCTGTCCTATGTAGAAATCATTGCAGGTGTTGCATTTGAGTTTGTATACGTCTGTGTGGTTGTATTTGTTTGTTTGTGTTGTTTGTGTGTTGAAATGCTTTTGTAGAGTGTTTTTGTTCTGTATACTATGTTGTAATTTAATTTCTTGGATGAGGTTGCAATTTTGTGTGTATTTTTTGTTTTCGTATGTTAGTGTGATGTATTTTTTGTGTTTTTGTGTTATTTTCCGAAGCTTCTTTTTCTTAAAAAAATCACGTTTGTTCATTTACATCATACTTATTTCATAAACTCCTCATATTTTGCATGTAGGTCTGGAAAATATTCTTAAGTAAAATAAAAAGTTGGACTTGTATTTGGAAAGAGAAATTTAATAAAAGACATAGGAAAAATACAAAATTCAAGTTTTATAAAGCATTTTGCACAGATATCATGTTGATTGGCAAGCCATGTTGCGAGATTAGTGAGTTTGGTTGGTAGATGGAAAGTAAATGAAGAGAACAAAGGAACAACTACATGAAAAAAAAAATTCAGAGATATCTGTATCGTATTAGACATAGGCCCACTCCATTATCTAGTTATTTAATGACCACGTGGTCACTATGCAACTGCAAATTGATCAGAATATAAAATATGTGTTCCTACTTGCTAATGTAACCTATATTTAAAATATTTTTCATTTAAATAGTAGTAAATTTTTATTTCATTTTACCATTTTTTTTGTAAAAATCGAAATTCGTTAAACTGAAATATTTTAACATTAAATTATGTACGAGAAAGGTTGGGGATCCTCTCCGAAATCGTCATCGCAATATCTCTGCCAGGATTCATTCCTTAAGAGCACTTCCTAGGGCACTTCGACACTTTATAGGGACTTTCGAATGGATCCTATGCTGCTTGGTCACCTTGGCGGTATGAACTTAAGGCGGGAGGATGTAGGGGGAGCATTGGGTGAGCGGATGAGGGGTCTTATGCGGCCGGTGGGTTGGTACACCTCATTCTCGTTCATTCCATAATTCGGGATGCACAATAGGCCACTAACGAGCCGACGTTTTGAAAGGTCCTCCTTAATCCGCCCCTAGCCACTCAATACTGCTATTACTACTATTAAGGTTAGGGTGAATTTTGAAGAAATTCTCTCAAAAACCACAATTTTGTTTTTTTGACATTATAAAATATTATATACCTCCCCCTATTAAAAAACAGCACCATCAGCACGATAGCGCCATTTTTAAAGTCCGTACGCCAATTTTAAAAGCCCCGTGGTGCTTTAAACTCCAGGTGCGACACGTTTAATTTTGCACTGTTTTCTCACACTTTAAATTTTCAGCATTTTCATTCCTATAAAATGCTCCTTGTGACGCAGATTTTGTGATAGACAGTTCAAACTTGGTATATAAGTTCACAGATATGTAGTGAATAAAAGTTGGTTTTATGGTGAATACAATTTCAATATATATATTTTTTTCAGTTTCTTAACATTTATTTTTATTTTTAAGAAAAAAAATACAATATTTAAAAAAAATTATAGAGGCTTATCTAATCAATCTACATTGAAATCCAGGGAAATTTAAATAAGAATATGTGTGGTGAGCCCATTCACAAATTATGAGAAGAAAAATAGAACATTTTTATGCAAGGAACTTTATGAATCACTCGCCCCCCCCCAAATATAAAATTGTCCATAACTTGTGAACCATGAGAGCTACAAAGACAATTTTTTGTGAGTTCTTTAATTATGTTAGTATACACGTATGGTACAAATTTGAAAAATCTAGCTTTCGTAATACTGAATACATTATACTGGAGTTCGTTATAGGACATTTTACTGTGTAGTTAAAAATCAGACATATTATGGACACTTTTTGGTACTGAGTAGGGTTGTATAATTCAACAGAGACAATCCCTAGTACATTATATTATTCTCCCAGTTTTACCCTGTTGAGCGAAAGAATAAAGTAATGCGAACCAGAGAACATCAATTACAAACCAGAATATTATATCGCTCCGTCATTGTTAAAATATTCAGGACACCATATTTAACATTATCAGTACATTTGTTCACATGGCAACAAAAAAAAAAAATAGAAACGTTCTTCTTTATGTTCCTTATGTACAGAGTGACTAAGGAAGAAGAGTAAATATTTTAGGGGGTGATAGTAAAAGTTAATATAAACATGTGCCAAATTTTAAATGAGTGTGGAGATACTTGAAGCAAACTGGTTGCTTACCTGTATTCTAGAGTCTAGCCAAAACAAACTGTTTCAGCCTTAGTGACCATTCCGTGTCGAGCCGGAGGAAAAACAAGCGTCAATCAGCAGACAAGAAAAAATGGCGCATGATTTGATTATTAATTTGTTTTAGTAACATTAGGTCTACATTCTTTTCCTTGCACCCTAATATAAAATTCTACTAGCAGAAGAAAAAGTGGTCCTCCTTGCATCAGAAATGCACAATAAATTGACTTCAAACCTTTTTTTGCGGAAATGTCTACTCCATTATCATTTCATTGCAACAATGCATTGTACTGAAGTGCAAAAGGATTAATTATAGGATCAGTCTTTTTGTACAGTTGGCCTTGGTTTCTCGTAATGGCACGGTTTTAATGTACTAATCTATATTCTAGAGTCGTTACATAAAATATTGTCATGTTCAGAAAACATAGTATATTGATATGAGCTGCAAACTTTCTATATTTAAATAATTACCGTCAATTAAACCAACTTTATTAAATGTTCAGTATATCATCGACACTTCGTAGCAATGCCACATTGTATTTTTGGTGCAGGGAAAATACCCGTCTTCTACAAAACACTAGTAAAAAATAGAAGTGTTTTCATAAAAGAGCAGTATTTTACCCTGAATCTAAAGTACAAAAGTACAAAGTGACAGAGGTGAGTTTTTTTTTTTTTTTTTTTTTTTTGTAAAAAGGATTATTTTCCCTGGACTCAAATAGTACTACAATAGGGTATGGTGTTGTTGCAAAGCGACGGTGATACATTGAGCATTTGCTACAGGTCTTCGCTTTTGTGACTTAAAACTGTAATTTATTGCCAGGCTTCATTAGTACTACTTGCCAAGGGCGAAGTATAGGCCTCTTCGTGTGTTAAATACTTTGACGAATTCTATAAACATATAAAGTTGTAATTTTAGTTCTCGAGTTTAGAACTCCAGAACGACTAAGTTTCATCGGCCTTTCAGACAAATCACTACTTGCATTTCGTTTAGGAATGTATTTCAGGCAGAGTTTAAACCACAGTCGCATTTGTTACATTTTGCTACTCGACTTCTCAAAATGCAACAAACTTTCCATGTAAATATCCAAAAATTCGACAATCACATTGGACTTCAGAAACGAAGATGCTAATGGAGAACATGAAATCAGAGGTGTGTATGAACTAATCTGGATTTAAATGAAATGCTAATGGGATAGGCATGTTCAAAAAGGTATTGAGCAATAGATGTTGAGGAATTGATTTCAGAGAGCTGATGCAATTCATGTACTGTAAGTTAAGTGAACAATTTCTTGTAATTGATTTACATAATTTCATCGCATACTTTAAATTGTGAGCGAGGATTTAGTTGCATGAATCTTTTAAAACTGGAATTAGAAACCGTCTTTCAGTAAAAAGAATTAGCAATCTGCTAACAAACTTTAAGGCTCTGCTAGTAAAGAGTTTCAATGGTTAAAGTGCTCATAAAATAACGTATTTTAATCTGATGTAAATTCAGCAGTAATTTATTCTAAACATACCTACATCTAATGATTTACTTATATAAGTATATCTAGAGTGTGATAAGATGGACTGAAAGTAATAAACCCCAAGAAACAAATTATATAGCTTTTTGTTTCTACATACTTTATTAATTTTATCTTTCTGCACAATTATTTATAATACTGCACAAGCATTTCGTAATTTGCACAAATATAATTTTGCATTTGTGCATTTTTTGCGACAATTATTTACTTTCTAGTTTAAACCCTGATTTCAGGCCAGTCAGCGCCAAAGAATTTTCACGATTTTCATATTATCATCAAATTTTGCATTTACAAAAAAACATATTTTAATTATATTAAATTTAAATAATTTCATAGTGAGTTCTAGCTACTAGGCCTACACAGACAAAACAACCTTTGTATCTAGATTCGAACCCATGTATATTCGTCTAACTTTCCATAAGTATTCCTGCGGAAATGGTGGTGATGGTGGTACTGATTATGATGATGATGACGACGACGACGACGACGACGACGACGACGACTACCGGTAATGCCGAAATCACAAAGCCAGGCACTTTTTTTATTAGAAATAAACGACTGATTTCGTTTCACACTGTTATAGACAACTTATCTCATCAAGTTATAACTTCTTTCATGATTATGATCGACTTCATTACTAAATAGGTTGAACGTTGTTCTTCATTTAGGTGTAATCTTGTTTTACAAAGTTTAACAGTGCACCTTCTTGCCATTTCTTTCTGTGTTGTCAGATTTTTCGTGTTAAACGAGCGCTGAGGTAGTTCCCACTTCGATTCCAAAACTTCAGCTGTCTCCTGTGTAATACTAACATAACTTTGATGACAATATGGATAAATATATAATAGGATGCGAAACTTACTGAGTTTCCCGTAACACATGCTAGAGGCGCTAATGTAGACACTGATCTTGCTGCCACCTGTTGGGCGGAGGAGAACTTACTACAACTAGCAGCGCACCAAGTAGCGAAAATAAAAACTAATTACGCCATGCATTTAGCAGCGCACCTGGTGACGAAAATGTTAAACTATGCAGAAAGTATTCTCGCCCTCCCACCTTCAAAACCTAATTTAACATTTACATTTTTATTCCTCACAGCATCTTCCACTGAAAATTCTTACCAGAGCCAACAAGAAGATAAAAGAGACGATCTATTTTACACTACCCGATTAAAATGTAACCAGACAGAAAAAGAAAGTAAAGCGAAAAGTTAGATAATTGGGATTGTATTCTTTGGGTATTTATTGTACAGCGCAATGGAAAAGTCTGCAAAAACTACTTAGATAGTTCAGTTTATTATATTACTATTACTTTACAATACATTCAAGAACACTATTTTTACAACGTCCACAAACATCACTATTTAACATACACCGCTCATACACACACATAGTATCACTTTATGTCCACTTATTAGCAAATTTCTGGCTGCCATCTTGTCTTCTCGAGCAGCGTCTCGAACGGATAAATAGAAAACTCTGGGTAACGTAGGCTACCCAACACATAGTTCTAATGCAAATTAAGCTTTCAGGAATAACTCCCTGTAAAGTTAATTTGAATAATTTCGAGGGAAAAATTGTTCCGGGGCCGGGTATCGAGTTAGTGTGCACTCAAATGTTGGTTGCTTGACGGTTGTCAGCCCACTTTAAGGTCTGTGGATATAGGGGGAAAAGTTGGATCGGTGTCGGGTAGAGTTCCCGGGTAGCTCAGTGGGAGAGCGTTGGTACGTTTAACCAAAGGTCCCGGGTTCGATACCCGGCCCCGGAACAATTTTTCCCTCGAAATTATTCACATAGTTCTAATGTTCACTACCTACGACGTCGGACGCTGATCATCTTATTTGAGCCCCCTGCCGTCAGATGGTGCTGACCGCAGTTTCGCATCCTATCATATATTTATCCATGGTGACAACTCGAAAGTTTCACGCTAGTGTACACTCAGACTTTGCCTTGCATATACGAATCTGTGACAGGTTAGGCTTGGTTAGTTTACGCTTTTCTTATGTCTATATATAATAATCTGTGACAACTTAAGTTAGGTTAGGTTGGTTTAGGTTTTTGTTATGCCTTGCAGTATTTCGAAAATCTGGTGATTTTTCTGTAGTGATGTTGTCAGTATGAGCTACCGTAATGGACCACGTGGAATCGAAAGTTACAATATAGAAATTTTATGTCTATTTCATTATTATTTGTTTATTTCAGTAGTTATTGAATTAATACAAGTTTTGCGTTCTTTACATTATATCGCATCGTGTGTTTTATGTCCCTATATCCCTCCCTTCACTAGAAACCACAACGTTTGAATTTCCATTACCACGCATTTCTCATTTCAACAAGTAATTCACTACATTTCCGAACAATTTAATGTCCTTGAAATATTTCCCTATAAAGTCCTTAACTTTTGAAATACATCTCCGCGAGGAATTTTTATCTCGAAAAGAAAGCAAAAAGGAGCAAAATTTATTGTATTAAACATTTTTGTTTCAAAATATCTCAAAGAATTACCCCCTGAAATTAATGACATTACTTACGGTTCACCGTGTGTATGAAAAATTTATCGTAACGTAACATGAGAATTTTTAAATTTTTACGTCGTGATCCGTGAAAATCTTGAATTAAATTTAGACATTCCGAAGAATGACATCTTCGTTGAAAAAGACGCTTCTGTGTTTTATTCTTAAAGACGGGTGACATTTGCAGGTGGACTACGCCCATGGATTGCCCACCGCAACCTGCAAAAACAGTTGAGATGCGAGCGGGTTTTTGTGCACAACTCCAGCTTACACTCGCTCCAGGGACCAATAAAACAGCTGACGTCACTCGTCTCCAAGGAGATGCTTGTTTTTGTTGAGGTTTTTAATAAACCTAGGCAGCAGAAAAGAAAGCAGGCGGGGGCGAAGGAGGGGGGTTGAAGGAGAAGGAGGAGAGACTGTTCGAAGGCAAGGCGACGGGCGAGAGCGAAAGAGCTGCAAGGAAGCTGGACCAAGTCTGTCACTACTTACTGACACGGCAACAGCATCCGAATCGCTTGTCCTGGGTCACGTCATGCAGTTTTAAATGTAGCTACACATAAACGAAACGACCTTGGCTTTACGAGTCGGCGAAGTAAGATTCAATATGCAATTACAGAACTTGCCCAGTAAAACATATATGTGTAGAAGTACGCCATTTATTTATTTATTTATTTATTATTTTGCTAATAATTGTAATCTATACTAATAATATATCTGTAGCCGAAATTTTTCTGTTAATTTTCGATTTTCAAATAATAATTGCTCCTAACATATACGAGTATAATTAACGACCCTGAAACCGAAAATCGCTTTTTTGAAATTTTTGTTTGTCTGTCTATATGTTTGTTACCTTTTCACGCGATAATGGCTGAACGGATTTCGATGAAAATTGGAATATAAATTACGTTCGTTGTAACTTAGATTTTAGGCTATATGGCATTCAAAATACATTATTTAAAAGGGGGGTTATAAGGGGGCCTGAATTAAATAAATCGAAATATCTCGCTTATTATTGATTTTTGTGAAAAATGTTACATAACAAAAGTTTCTTTAAAAATAATTTGCGATATGTTTTATTCCTTCAAAAATGTTGATAGGACTGATATTTAATGAGATAAATGAGTTTTAAAATTAAAATAACTGCCATCTAAGGCCGTATAATGAAATAAAAAACAAATGATATAAGGGGCCTTGGACAGCAACAATCGAAAGCTATGAAAGATAGCCTACAGAGAATGTTTCTGTGTTTGTATGAAGTAATATCAGAAGCTAAATTAACCGATTTGTATAATTAATTATTATTTCACCATTGGAAAGTGTAGTTTCTCTAGATGGACATAATGCTATAATGTTATTACAGTAACTTCTGATATAATATAATATAATATAATATAATATAATATAATATAATATAATATAATATAATATAATATAATAATAATATTATATAATATAATTTAAGTTATTTGAAGGGTTCAGAACCATAGTGGGCCAAGCGCCATTTACTGAATACGTAGAAAACAAGGGTTAAAATTAAGTTATTACCATAATTCAATGGAGACCTATAAGAAGTAAAATAAAATATACACATTAAATCTAAATGATGTCAATCTTCATTAAACTATGGTTGCATGTAATAAAAATTAAGAAACATGTTAAAGGAATTGTCATTGCACCAAATGAGTGTCTCTGGACCAAAATGATAGCATTTTAATTATTTGGATGCAATTTAAATTAAGTAACATATTAAACGATTTATCCTTCTATCAAACACGAATCTTCCCTGGATCAAATGTCCTTTTTTTAATTATGTAATTACTTTATATTTATTTCTAACGGGTGCAGCGGAGCGCACGGGTACGGCTAGTATAAAATATAATATATACAGAAAAACTTTAGCTCGCCCCTGAAAGAGTAGAACTCGTGCTCAGGGGCGGATTCCTGAATTGAAATTAATAATTATACAATGCAATTTGTCTTATGTCTACTATGCAATTATAGTATATAAATTTAAATTTACAACTTTTCAATTTTTATAAAATCCATACATAACTTTTTAAATTTAATACTAGAACTATTAGAATTGACAAGATTAGGATATTTAAATATAAATTTGTTATATATTTTTGGGCCTAAATTACTACTATGATTAAATACTGTAACAGTGTTGCATTTTGGTTCAAACAATCTTAAAGAATTCATACCTTTTGTTTCATAACTATGAGAATACAATTCAAAATTATTTCGATTTTTATGTATGAATTTTATTAATACAATATAATAAATTTATTCTTACGTTAAGTACATTAAAGTCTAAAAACAAATTTTGAGATGGAAAATCAATAGGTTTATGAAGACGTATTTTAATTATTTCCTTCTGTAATAAATAAAGTGGATTAAAATTGGATTTAAATGAGCTACCCCATCGTATAATTCCATATATAATTACCGATTGAAATAAAGTTAAATATATTGTATTTTATAAACTTATTGACAAGTAATTCCTCAATAAAACAAAATAATATACTATTTTACGTAATTTATTACAAAGGTAATTAATGTGTTGGTTCCATTTTAAATGATTGTCGAAAATTATGCCTAAATACTTAACTTCAGAGGACTCTTTAATAATGATCGGACATAAGACAACAATCAGAATTATGTAATTTAATACTTAATATAGATGTAGGAGGTTTGTTACATTTTTCAGATAATGAGAATAGAATAATTATGGTTTTATTTTCGTTGATAGAAAGATAATTTATGTCAAATAATTTTTTTATTAATTTAAGTCCATTGTTTGAATTATTATATGCGTCATACCAGGTTTTTCCACCAAAAAGTAAAACTGTGTCATCTGCATAAGAATAGTGAACACCATTGTATTATTGTAAGTCAATTTTTAATATGTTATTAATATATATTAAAAATAAAATAGGGCCTAGAACTATTAATAATTGAAGGTTCACTTGAATAACTGTCAATTTTTGTTATTTGAATTCTGTCGTTAAGATACGATTTTATTAAGTTTAAAGCATTTACCTTTGACATACGTTGATGGTTACATTATTAATTCTATAATTAAAAAAGAAATAATAATAATAATAATAAATATAATAATAATAATAATAATAATAATAATAATAATAATAATAATAATATAGGCCAGTTCTTGACGCTTTTCCAATTCACTGAGGGCTAAAGCAAGGAGATGTACTATCACCTAGAATTAGAAAAATCCAGGAAAGCAGAGACGGTTTGGAATTAAACGGGTTACATCAGCTGCTTGTTTATGAAGATGACGTGAATATGTTAGGATAATATTCACAAACTATTAGAGAAAACAGCGAAAGTTTACTTGAACTAAGTAAGGAGATAGGTTTGGAAGTAAATCCCGAAAGAACAAAGTATATGATTATGTCTCGTGACCAGAACATAGTACGAAATGGAAATATAAAAATTGGAAATGTATCCTTTGAAAAAGTGAAAAAAATTCAAGAGTAATATTAACAGATATAAATAACACTTGAGAAGATATTAAACGCAGAATTAGTATGAGAAATGGCTGTTATTATTCGGTTGAGAATCTTTTGTCACCCAGTCTACTCTAAAAAAAAATTGAAAGTTAGAATTTATAAAACAGTAATATTAACGATTGTTCTGTATGGTTGTGAAACTTGGACCCTTAATTTGAGAGAGGAACAGAAGTTAAGGCTGTTCGAGAATAAGGTACTTAGGAAAATATCTGGGGCTGAGAGAGATGAAGTTATAGGAGAATGGAGAAAGTTACACAGTGCAGAACTGCACGCATTGTATTCTTCACCTAACATAATTAGGAATATTAAATCCAGACATTTGAAATGGGCAGGGCATATAGCACGTATGGGTGAATCCAGAAATGCATATAGAGTGTTAGTTGAGAAATCGGAGGGAAAAAGATCTTTGGGAGAGGCCGATACGTAGATGGAAGGATAATATTAAAATGGACTTGAGGAAGATGGGATAATATGATTGTAGGGACTGGATTAATTTTGCTCAGGATAGGGAGCGATGGCGGGCTTATGTGTTAGCGGCAGTGAACCTCCAGCTTCCTTAAAAGCAGTGAGTGAGTAAGTAAGTAAGTAAATAAGTAAGTAAGTAATAATAATAATAATAATAATAATAATAATAATAATAATAATAATAATAATACTTATTTACAAAGATATTTCAACAATACATTGACAAAAATACGTCATTTTTTCGATAGCAATAGTTCCTGCTTCAAAATAACGCAATGTCATGTAAGGTTAGCTTGAATGTGAGGACATTCATTCATATCGATCCTGGAATTTTCACTAATTTTTTAAGTAAACTAAAATTCAAGTATTTTTTCCAGCCGGTTTCATCACACCAATACTACCTTTTCGTAGTTGCCCTGGTTACCTTGCAACTAAATGGTTTAAAATGACGCTTATCAGTAATTCTGTATTAGAAAGCGTTTTGTAAGCCTCTTAGGAGTTCACGGGTAGATGGCTCTATTCAGAAAACCAATAGTCTATCTACTGCACGCAGTTTAACCCTGTGAAGACAACCTCGCAGAGTCAGAGAACAGTGCGATGCGTGGATTGATCGTTATTTGTAATCCCTAAAGATGAACACTATTTAGCTAATATACGAAATAACTGTGTGAGTTTACTGTAAAACAACGCACCTAAACCAAGGAAATTCAAACGATATTCTCTTCATAAATCGAGAAAAGTCGATTTCAAAGAACATCGTTACTTTAAACATAGGCACTGCATTTTCTGACGCACATCCTTTCTGCACTCATCGATTCATCTGTTCTATTGATCTGATTTTGATTAATAATTATAATAGAGTTACTAGAATGTACATAGGAAAAACAGAAATGATCGGTACGAAATTGAAATACAAACTGCTGAGCCATTTATACCCGAACCCACGCTCTCAGAAGTCGAAATTGCGATAGAAAATCTGAAAAAGTACAACTCTTCAGGTATCGATCAAATTCCGGCAGAATTAATACAAAAGGGTGGAAGAACACTATCTAGTGAAATTTATAAACCTGTACTTGCTATTAGGGAAAAGGGAATTGTACCAAAACAATTGAAGGAGTCCATAATTGTACCTATTTTTAAGAAGGGGAACAAGACTAACTGTGATAACTTTTGAGGAATATCACTTTTGTTGACGTCGTACAAAATTTTGTCCAATATTCTTTTCAGAAGATTAACTCAATACTTAGATGAAATTATTGGGGATCATCAGTGGGGTTTTAGGCGTAATAGATCGACTATTGATCACATTTTATTTTATTCGACAGATATTAGAGAAAAAAAATGGTAGTATTAGGGCATAGCATATCAGTTATTCACAGATTTCAAAAAGGCATATGACTCGGCTAAGAAAGAAGTTTTATATAACATTCTTATTGAATTTGGTATTCCCAAGAAACTAGTTCGATTAATTAAAATGTGTCTCAGTGAAACTTACAGCAGAATCCGTATAGGCCAGTTTCTATCCGATGCTTTTCCAATTCACTGCGGATTAAAGCAAGGAGATGCACTATCACTTTTACTTTTTAACTTCGCTCTAGAATATGCCGTTAGGAAAGTTCAGGATAACAGACAGGGTTTGGAATTGAACGGGTTACATCAGCTTCTTGTCTATGAGGATGACGTGAATATGTTAGGAGAAAATCCACAAACTATTAGGGAAAACAAGGAAATTTTATTTGAAGCAAGTAAAGAGATAGATTTGGACGTGAATCCCGAAAAGACGAAGTATATGATTATGTCTCGTGACCAGAATATTGTACGAAATGGAAATATAAAAATTGGAGATTTATCCTTTGAAGAGGTGGAAAAATTGAAATATCTTGGAGCAACAGTAACAAATATAAATTACACTCAAGAGGAAACTAAACGCAGAATAAATATGAGAAATGCGTGTTATTATTCGGTTGAGAAGCTTTTGTCAGCTAGTCTGCTGTCAAAAAATCTGGAAGTTAGAATTTATAAGAGAGTTATATTACCGATTGTTTTGTATGGTTGTGAAACTTGGACTCTCACTTTGAGAAAGGAACAGAGATTAAAGGTGCTTGAGAATAAAGTTCTCAGGAAAATATTTAGGGCTAAGAAGGATGAAGTTACAGGAGAATGGAGAAAGTTAAACACAGAACTACACGCATTGTATTCTTCACCTGACATAATTAGGAACATTAAATCCAGACGTTTGAGATGGGCAAGGCATGTAGCACATATGGGCGAATCCAGAAATGCATATTGAGTATTAGTTGGGAGACCGGGGGGAAGAAGACCTTTGGGGAGGCCGAGACGTAGATGGGAGGATAATATTAAAATGGCTTTCAGGGAGGTGGGATATGATAGAGAAAGTTAATGTTGCATAGGATTGGGACCGATGGCGGGCTTATGTGAGGGCGGCAATGAACCTCCGTGTTCCTTAAAAGCCATTTGTAAGTAAGTCAATAAAGTTTATAGAATCCCTACAAATTTTTCGTTATAAAATGTTATATTTTTAATTAATATTCGACATTAAAAATATAAATATTGTCTAATTACGTATTTAGTACAAGTGTATTTGAGACAACACATCATAAATGCAAGAAGAAGGACACATCTGGCCCTTAAGGAAAGAAAATGGAACCTCGCTTCCCTGACTGTAATCGAACAGGGGTCAGTCAGATACAACTGTAGGCCTACTTCTTGAGTAATGGCAAGGCAAAGAAGGTACGCTCCATTACGTAGCAGTACGTACTGTACGTACGAGCGGCAGAAGGGCTAATCGCCGTGTCAACAGAACACCTTGGTTCGCTACGTGGCCGAGTGCACTCCACTTCCCCGAGTTTTTGCGGCTGGCTCTGCTCAGAACGGAGCGGCGCGACGAGCGTGGGAAGGAGCGGCGCTGCCGTGCCGGCCGGCCTTATATAAACCCGCCGCAATGTGACCGACCGACCGCCGACAGCAGCAAAAACGCTGCGCTCGGGAGTCGATCCGAACTTCTGTCATATTGTGTAACAACGCAACATTATTCTGTTAACTTTAAGCAGGTCATTTTTTTTCAGCCTTCCAACATTTACCCCAACAAGTTTTCAATTTGAGACACTTAACTATAGAAAAATATTGGTAATTATAATCTTCATTCATTCATTCATTCATTCATTCATTCATTCATTCATTCATTCATTCATTCATTCATTCATTCATTCAGTCCACACCTGTGGAGTAACGGTCGTGTCTGGCTGCGAAACCAGGTGGCCCGGGTTCGAATCCCGATCGGGGCAAGTTACCTGGTTGAGATTTTTTCCGGGGTTTTCCCTCAACCCAATACGAGCAAATGCTGGGTAACTTTCGGTGCTGGACCCTGGACTCATTTCACCGGCATTATCACCTTCATATCATTCAGACGCTAAATAACCTAGATGTTGATACAGCGTCGTAAAATAACCCAATAAAATAAAAATTCATTCATTCATTCATTGCAGAGGCATGGATGAATATATAATAGGATACGAAACTTACTGAGTTTCCCGTAACACATACTAGAGGCGCTGTTGTAGAAATTGATCTTGCTGCCACCTGTTTGGAGGAGGGGCGTTATTACATCTAGCAGCGCAGCAAGTAGCGAAAAGAGTAACTAATTACTCTATACATTTAGCAGCGCACCTGGTGACGAAAATGTTAAACTGCCCAGAACGTATTCCCTCCCACCCTCATCGATATTCAAAACTAACCCAATTTAAAAGAAAACATTTACATTTTTATTCCTCACAGCATCTTCTACTGAAAATTCTTACCGGAGCCAACGGGAAGATAAAAGATACGATCTATTTTACACTACCCAATTGAAATATAATCAGACAGGGACAAAAAAATAAACCAAAAGGTTAGATAATTGGGATTGTATTCTTTGAGTATTTATTGTACAGCGCAATGGAAAAGTCTGCAAGAACTACTTAGTTCAATTGATTATATTACTATTACTTTACAACACATTCAACAACACTATTTTACAACGTCCATAAACATCACTGTTTAACATGCACTGCTTATACACAGGCAGTATCACTTTTGTTCACTCTTATTAACAAGTTTCTGTCGGCCATCTTGTCTCTTCGACGTCTTCGAGCAATATCTCGAACGGATAAATAGATAACTCTGGGTAATGTATCCAACACGTAGTTCTAATGTTCACCACCTAAGACGTTGGGCGCTGACCATCTTATTTCAGCTCCCCGCCGCCAGATGGTGCTGACCGCAGTTTCGCATCCTATTATATATTTATCCATTGCAGAGGTCTGCATCGGACGTTTTCGCTCGAGCGCCAAGTAGTTCATAGCATAATCCGATAGGTAACGCACATGCATGATGGGTAAAATAATCACGAGCGATAAATCCTCGAACGGTATAAGCCGAGCGTTAGACATTCGTTCTTGTTACAGTGATGAACTGTGTAGTAACATCATAGATGTTTATCATTTCAAAACTTTGCTGTTTAATTAACCTCTCCATAGTACAACTATAAAAATTGCTTTAAAATGTAATATAAATGTTGTAGGTAATTTTTTTTTTTCCTCCCACACAGGAGTGATTTTGTTTTTGCCACGTCTGATAGATGTTATTGGATGTAAATGTAATTATTATGAACGGAGAACACAATCACGATAATGCAAGAACTGTATCAAGTTTTCTAATAATAATAATAATAATAATAATAATAATAATAATAATAATAATAATAATAATTAGTGTATCAATATTTGCGCCTGTAACAGTTGTGCAGCATGATTATTCGTTTTATTATATTTTCTGTGACGTTATCTCTGTATTAATATTGTTATTAATCTACTGCTATATCAATAATATTTTGTAAAACGTTTCTACATTGTCGCAGTATATAGGCGGAACACTATGTATGGACCTATCATATTATATATGTGGTAAATCAAATATTGAATTATTATTAATTAGCAATAATAACTGTATATCGAAGTTTTTCATACTATTTTATTTATAACTTCATGTTCCTGTTTTGGTACGCTCCATTGACTGTTCCATTAAACGTTTGTCATAAAAGCAGAAAATAAAGCCTTATTTTTACCGTGTGAGGAGATGACCTTGTACTGTGCTTCTATTTATTACGAGCGTATCACGACCGATCGTATTTCACTTGAGGATGCGACACTCGACCGAGTTCAAGCGAGCGATTTAACTCCAATGCAGCACTCTGATTCATTCATTCATTATATTCCATAGATCTTACATGAGCAATGAAACTTTAAGATGTGGAACAAGTCAAAATTTTACAATGTTACAATTACAATTTTTACAAATTTTTACAATATTTAAAAATTTTTACAGTTTTACAATTTTTTAATTTTCTACAATTTTTAACAATTTTCTGCATTTTTTACAATATTTTGGCGAGATGTAGTGAGATGAGGTGAGGTCGGAGGATTCACCAAAATATTACCCGACATTTGCCTTATGGTTGGGGAAAACCTCGGTAAAAACCCCAACCAGGTAATCTGATCAAAGGGGTGAAATGAAGTGATGCCGAGGACTCGCCATAGATCATCCGGCTTCAGTCCCACGGCTGGGGAAAACCTCGGAAGAAATCATTCAATAAGACCAAAGGGGGACATCAGAGTCCTCTGAGGTTCCAATTGTCGAAGTCATTTCTTACCCGCTAGTTTCTTCTCCTTCAGACATCGAAATTTCTTGCGGTTCCTATTTTTGAAGTCATTGTTTACTCGCTCTTTCCTTCTTCTTCAGAAAGAGAAATTCTTTGTGATTCCAGATGTCGAAGTCATTGGTTATTCGACCATTTCACTTTACTTTCGAAACACTGAACTCCTTTACGGTTCGAATTGTGGCTTTAATATTGAAACATAATAGTATCGCCAACATTTAATTATTGACCAGCTGAACAAAAGTGGCTAATATGGTTACTTTATTGCCGACTAAAAGTCTACATCCTAAATCGGCTGTACAAAAAGACGACTTCATACTTAAAAAGTAATAATAATAATAATAATAATAATAATAATAATAATAATAATAATAATAATAATAATAATAATAATAATAATATTAACAGATACTAAAGGATATGCTACTGGAGCTAAATGACAGCTGTGAGCAGTATGGGATGAAGATAAATTAAATTAAGACAAAGACCATAGTCATAGGAAGAAAAATACAGGAGATAAACTTGCGAATTATAAATGAGGCAGAAGAGCAAGTGGACAGCTTATATTTGGGATGTACTGTGAGCAGTAACATGAGCTGCTGAAAAGAAGTCAAAAGGAGGATAGCAATGGCAAAGGAAGCTTTTAATAGTAAAAGGAGCATCTTCTGTCGACCTCTGGAGAAAGAACTAAGGAAGAGACTAGTGAAGTGCTTTGTATGGAGTGTGGAATTTTATGGGGCAGAAACATGGACATTACGAAGAGAAGCGACTAGAAGCATTTGAAATGTGGATATGGAGAAGAATGGAACATGTGAAGTGGACAGACAGAATAAGAAATGAAGCTGTGCTGGAAAACGTGGGTGAAGAAAGAATGATGCTGAAACTGAGTAGGAAGAGAAAAGGAATTGGATGGGTCACTGGCTGAGGAGAAACTGCCTACTGAAGATGCACTGGAAGGAATGGTGAACGGGAGAAGAGTTCCGGGTAGAAGAAGATATCAGATGATAGACGACATTAAGATATATGGATCATATGCGGAGACTAAGAGGAAGGCAGAAAATAGGAAAGCCTGGAGGAAGCTGGTTTTGCAGTGAAAGAGAACACTAAATGAATGATACTACCACTACTACTACTAATAACAATAATAGTCTAATACTAACGGATACTAAAGGATATGCTACTGGAGCTAAATGACAGCTGTGAGCAGTATGGGATGAAGATAAATGCAATTAAGACAAAGACCATAGTCATAGCAAGAAAAATGGAAATTGTTGTCAAACTTGGACTCTCACTTTGATAGAGGAACATAGGTTAAGGGTGTTTGAGAATAGGGTGCTTAGGAAAATATCTGGGGGTAAGAGGGGTAAAGTTACAGGAGAATGGAGAAAGTTACACAACACAGAACTGCATGCTTTGTATTCTTCACCTGACATAATTAGGAACATTAAATCCAGACGTTTGAGATGGGCAGGCCATGTAGCACGTATGGGCGAATCCAGAAATGCATATAGAGTGTTAGTTGGAAGGCCGGAGGGAAAAAACCTTTGGGGAGGCCGAGACGTAGGTGGGAAGATAATATTAAAATGGACTGGAGGGAGGTTGGATATGATGATAGAGACTGGATTAATCTTACGATGAAAGAGTATCTGCATGGAAATATCATATGTACTTCGGTACATTAAAATAATATATATGGATTAATCTTGCTCAGGATAGGGACCAAAGGCGGGCTTATGTGAGGGCGACAATGAACCTCCGGGTTCCTTAAAAGTACGTAAGTAAGTAAGTAAGTAAATATAATAGTAATAATAATAATAATAATAATAATAATAATGTTATAAAACTGAAAAATTCTGTAAATAATGAGTATTCATAAAGTCCTTTAAAATTGTCAGATTGGCAACACGACCCTTTTGTTCCCATAATTCCCATGTGAACACAACTAGCGACACTTCGGCCCCAATGCAGCAAACTGACGAACTTCCTGATGATACACTTTGCATTGTAACAGCTGAACATTCTGGCCGATACTGCACGGCAAGATCTCTGCGTAACATGAGTCTACTTACGGCTCAACCGTGATAGTCGGGTGGCCGCGTTGCGGTTTTTCTACAATTTGTTCATTCTGTGTATCGTTATCATCTGCCTATTAAGGTCGAGCTCATCAAACATGTACTATATTAAGACAGAAAATGAAATCATGAATAAGTGAGTATACAAAACTTCTCCCTGCCGCGTGACATAGCCCCGTCTTGCCTGGAGTGCAACCTGCATTTCAGCGGTAAGTCACGAAGCCCCGAGAATCTTAACTGCCGTGTGTGTGTGAGCTAGCATAATGGCGCTGTTCTTTTGCTTCATCGTCTCTCATTGCAGCAGATTGTGGAAAAATTCTTTACTCCAAGTACAGAGCGCAAAAAATATCAACATTGTCAATAGAATTTATGTCCATTTCGCTATGTGCAGAATGATGATTGCAGTACGGCCGGCTGCAGTCAGATGTTTCTTGTGCTGCAGACGCAGCGGCCCGACCGGCTGCATGTAAAACAGTGTCGCTCTCAAATCGGGGAGACGTGTGCAGGCCGCTAATATCTACTGCTACTACGCGAGCTGTTGGTGCTTATAATAATAATAATAATAATAATAATAATAATAATAATAATAATAATAATAATAATAATAATAATAATGATAATAATAATAATAATAATTATATCAATAACAATAATAGTAATAATATCAATAGCAATAATAGTAATAATATCAATAGCAATAATAATAATAATAATAATAATAATAATAATGATAATAATAGTAAAATAATAATATCAATAACAATAATAGTAATAATATCAATAGCAATAATAGTAATAATATCAATAGCAAAAATAATAATAATAATAATAATAATAATAATAATGATAATAATAGTAAAATAATAATATCAATAACAATAATAGTAATAATATCAATAGCAATAATAATGATGATAATAATAATAATAATGATAATAATAATAATAATAATAATAATATCAATAACAATAATAGTAATAATATCAATAGCAATAATAATAATAATAATCATAATAATAATAATATTAATAATAGCAATAATGATAATAATAGTAATAATAGCAATAATGATGATAATAATAGCTAATAACAGTAATAATAGGAATAATGATGATAATAATAGTAATAATAATAATAATAGGACTAATAATTATAATAATAATAACAATAATGATGATAATAATAATAGTAAAATAATAATATCAACAACAATAATAGTAATAATATCAATAGCAATAATAATAATAATAATAATAATAATAATAATAATAATAATAGTAATAGTAATAATAACAATAATGATGATAATAATAATAGTAATAATAGCAATAATGATGATGATAATAATAATAATAATAATAATAATAATAGTAATAATAGCAATAAAGATGATAATAATTATTTATTTATTTATTTATTTATTTATTTATTTATTTATTTATTTATTTATTTAGAATATTAACGTGCAAAAACAACAGCACAAGGCCAATTACAATTTTGCACGATACAAAACAGAACAAAACAACAAATGATGATGAGAATGAATGATAGAAAATGGCAATGAGATGAAATACAAACAATATAATGGTCTACATCAATCATTGATCAAATAATAATTATAAAATTATAAAATTAGTACAATGAGAATTGAAATAATGGAATGGTCTACATGAATCAATAGACCAAATGCAAGAAATATATGGACAAATAATTATTAAAATTAGATCAGTGAGTTAAAACTCAAAGATATACTACAAATTAAATGGATCCAAGTTGAATCCATGCAAATTAGCATATTTAATGCATCTGCAGACCGGAGAGAGAGATTTAGGATTCTTATTATAAAACAATTTATGAAATCTTAAACCATTAGCAGGAATATGAAGACTGATATTGCTTATGAAAGATTCACAATCAATATCACCCTTAATGACTTTACAAAAAATAAATAATCAAGATCCTGACGTCTGGTGAACAAACTACCGCAATTGAAATAATTGCATTTAATCTCATAGTTATAATCGGAATTTAGTAAAAATCTATAAGAACACAAGGAAATAAATTTTCTTTGAATATTCTCCAATTTAGCCGAGTCAGTGGAAGTAATGGAGTTCCATACAACAGATGCATATTCAAGCTTGGATCTAACCAACGTACAGTATAAAATTAATAAACACATAGGAGTGGAAAAAGAATAAGTTATAGACCTAATTAGACCAAGCATTCTTAACGAATGGGTATAAATATATTGCACATGATCATGGGAATATAATTTAGAATCAAGTAGGACACCAAGATCTCTAATACAATCTTTCCTAGTAATTACGACATTACTGAGAGAATAGTTAAATTTTAGGGAGATAGTTTTCCGTGAAAAGGAAATAACAAAAGTTTTGGATTGATTAATTTTCATTCCATTTTCAACAGACCATTGTGAAATTGAATTAATGTCATTTTGAAGAATTTGACAATCGACCAAACTATTATATTTTGCGAAAGATTTTGAGATCATCCGCAAATAAAAGTCAGCTAGAACTTATTCTTTTACTTATATCATTTATAAATAATAAAAATAAGAGAGGTCCCAATGTAGACCCTTGAGGAACACCGCATAAACTATTAAATGGAACCGAGAGAGAATTACCTAGTCGAACACAAGACTGTCTATCTGCTAAATAATTTTCAAACCAATTAACGTAGTTAGTGGAGAGACCAAAATTACTTGATTTATTTAATAAAATTTTGTGAGGAACAACATCAAATGCTTTGCTAAAATCAAAATAAATTGAGTCAATTTGACCTTGATTTTCAACTATAGGCATTATGAGATTAAGATAGGAAACTAAATTAGTAGTAGTAGATTTCCCTCTTGTAAATCCATGTTGGGCCGAATTGATCTTATTTTTGACATAAAATGAAATGTGTTTGTGAATAATTTTTTTCAAAAATTTTAGAAAAATTGTTTAGGATAGAAATGGGTCTATAATTAGTAACATTGTTTTTATTACTATTTTTGAAAACTGGTATAATGGATGCTTCCTTCCAAAGTGACGGGTAAATTCCTGTTTTTAAGCTAAGATTGAATAAAAAAGTTAAAACAGGCAAGAGAATATTAGAGCAACCCTTGATTATAAAATTAGGAATGCTATCAGTACCTTTACATTTATTAGGCTTTAGCTTTTTAATAGCTTTATTTACATAATCGAATGTGATATTAGGCAGGGACAAACAGTCAGTAATATTAGAATCATAAGTAATGAAATTAGAGTTACAATTTTGTTGAACAGATTTAAATTGACAAGCAAATATATTTGCAATTTCTTTTTCATCAATATGATAATAATAGTAATAATAATAATTATAATAATAGTAATAATAATATCAATAACAATAATAGTAATAATATCAATATCAATAATAATATAATAATAACAATAATAATAGTAATAATAATAATAATAATAATAATAATAATAATAATAATAATAATAATAAATAATAGCAATTATAACTTAGAGTCTGTGTGATGTATCTTGTCTCACTGTGAAAAGAGAGAGAAAGGAGATATGTCTTACTTCGTCTGTATTGTTATGGCAATGGGGAATGGAGCGGTGCCGTCCATCCATCCAGTGGCGGAAGGAACCAGTTGATACATTCTGTAGCGCAAAAAAAAAAAATACAAAATATTTCTCTTCGTACTGTGTAGTTCCGTCACTGAGCTTGTCTTTCAAGAAACTGAGTTCCGGCAGCCTGTACAATAACAAGGTTTTGAAAGGAATCCTGAAAATTTACAACCCTCCTATAATCTCCACCCTCATTTGAAGGGACTTGGTTTTATTGCTACTGAGACAAGATAAACCTTACCAGGTTTTATAATAATAGTAATAATAATAATTTTTAATAATAATAATAATAATAATAATAATAATAATAATAATAAAATGATAATAATGATAATAATAATAAAAATGATAATAATAATAATAATAATAATAATAATAATAATAATAATAATACTTTCTTACTTACAAATGGTTTTTAGAGAACTCGGAGGTTCATTGCCGCCCTCACATAAGCCCGCCATCGGTCCCTATCCTGTGCAAGATTAATCCAGTCCCTACCATCATATCCCACCGCCCTCAAATCCATTTTAATATTATCCTCTCATCTACGTTTCGGCCTCCCCAAAGGTCTTTTTCCCTCCGACCTCCAACTAAAAGTCTATATGCATTTCTGGATTCGCCCTTACGTGCTACATGCCCTGCCCATCTCAAACGTCTGGATTTAACGTTCCTAATTATGTCAGGTGAAGAATACAATGCGTGCAGTTCTGCGTTGTGTAACTTTCTCCATTCTCCTGTAACTTCATCCCTGTTAGCCCCAAATATTTCCCCAAGCAACTTATTCTGAAACCCATTAATCTCTTTTCCTGTCTCAAAGTGAGAGTCCAAGTTTCACAACCATACAGAACAACCGGTAATAGAACTGTTTTATAAATTCTAACTTTTAGATTTTTTGACAGCAGACTATATGACAAAAGCTTCTCAACCAAATAAAAACACGCATTTCTCATATTTATTCTGCGTTTAGTTTCCTCCCGAGTGTCATTTATATTTGTTACTATTTATCTAAGGTATATGAATTTTGCCATCTCTTCAAAGAATAATAATAATAATAATAATAATAATAATAATAATAATAATAATAATAATAACACTCAAAATAATAATAACAGCAATAATAATAGTAATAATAAGAATAATACTTTCTTACTTACTTTCTTTTTCCCTCTTGTCTCCCAACTAACATTCTGTACGCAATTCTGGATTCTCCCATACGTGCTACATACCCTGTCCATCTCAAACGTCTGGATGTAATGTTTCTAATTATGTTAATTCAAGAATAAAATGAGTGCAGTTCTGAGTTTTGTAACTTTCTTCATTCTCCTGTGAATTCAACCCTCTTAGCCCCAAAATATTTTCCTAAGAACCTTATTCTCAATCACCCTTAATCTCTGTTCCTCTCACAAAGTGAGAGTCCAAATTCCACAACCATACAGTACAACCGATAGTATAACTGTTTTTATAAATTCTAACTTTCAGTTTTTTTGAAAGCATACTAAATGACAAAAGCTTCTCTTATTCTGTATGTTTATTTCACACGTTCCATCCTTCTGCATGTCCACATTTAAAATGCTTCTATTCGCTCTCTTCACTTCGTCGTAATGACAATGTCTCTGCCCCATGCGATACAACACCCCATACAAAGCACTTCAAAGTCCCTTTCTTAGTTCTTTTTCCAGAGGTCCGCACAAGATGCTACTTTTCCTATTAAAAACTTCCTTCGCCATTGCTATGCTACTTTTGAGTTCCTGGCAGCAGCTCATGTTACTGCTTGTAGTGCACCCCAAGTATTTGAAGCTGTCCACTTGCTCTACTGTCTCATTTACAATTAGCAAGTTTACCTTTTTTAT